>CM062581.1:1421259-2136259 GCA_031468815.1 Morus bassanus | reverse complement strand
ATCCCTGTGTTAACATGGTCTAAGATTCTTTTTGTTATATGTAATCCATACTATTGACCAAATTTGGCCTGGTTTCATTTAAATGTAAGCAGGTTGTCAAGGAAAGAAATATTTAGTTTAACTTGGCATGTAAAGTAGCCATTTTACTGTTGTTTTTTCAATTGACAGAAACATCCTTTAAGCATTCATTTATTTTGTGAGAATAAATTGAGGGTTGGTTACAGCATGTTTCCTAGTAAGAAAAAAATGGTTTTTCTTCCACATATATCATTATATGTAACCATTTAAAAGACATTAAACACTGTTCAAATGCTAATGCCAAAATAGTGAAATAAATTATTGCATAATATCTTAAATATGATAGATTTGTGTAAATATTTTTGCTTTTATAATATATTCCAGAAATCACTGACAATATTTTAAACTCTTACCAATTTCTGAACATAGGTTTCACTACATATGTCATTCATGAGATAATATACTTTGGATACATTTTGCTTTATTATTTTTTCTTCTTAGCCAGAAATAAGTTTGAACTTAAATTTGATTTGTCTGTTAGAAACTTCCTGTAAAATTTAAATTCAGTTTTAGTTTTTCCAGACCTGTTTTCTTTTTCTGAAAATTGAGATGGGGGGGGGGACCACAACAAAAAACTGTTAGGAATCTGAAGTATAAAGACATACTTATTTTTCTAATTTTTCTGTCTCATTTTTTTAAATGTAAAATTGTTGTTTGAATAATATGGTCAAGCTTGGAAATGTAGGCAACTAGAAAATCCTGATTTTATAATAGTTTTTTAATATGTTTTAAGAGCAGATTATTAGTTTACAGTCTTGAAAGACAGATGTATATTTTTTTGCTTTCTAACCCTAACAATTCCAGGCAGTCTGAGGGACCAGGGATTAGGCTGTGTTTTGTGACCATCATTCCAGGACGTGTTCTGTGCCTCTTCCCCTCTCTTGTGTAAAACCTCATACCTGGTCACACTGACATTGGCCTCAAACCTGTGAATAGTTCAATTTGCTACAGTGGGAAAATGAACTACTACAGATAATCACCCATGGGCACATCTTTGCGGTCAGGATGCAAGTTTGTGTTTTCCAATTAGTTACGGCATCGTCACCCTTCACAATTTGTATTGAATAAGAAAATGGCTTAATGCAACGAGCCCTTTTGTTGCTCCCTGCAGTTGTTAGCTTGCCTTCACAGCACAGGACTGACGGTGCTGAGACCTTTTTGACTGTGGAAGTTGCGCGAGATCCTGAAATGAAATGATGTTTGTTGCCATGAGAGCTACTTACCGGGAGGGGGGAAAAAAAACCATCCAGGAGAAAATACTGAAATATCTTCTGAGAGATTTTTGCAAATAGGTAAGGATCTCCTGCATGAGTTGGTGCTTCTGTGGAATGGGAGATGTTCCTGTAGGGCTTGGAAGGAAACATCTCTCCCAGTTATAGTTCCTGCAGTTGATGCCATTGAATGACTTGCCTGAACAAAAACTTAAACCTGGGAGATCGGCTTTCCTTAGGAAGAAAGCTAGCAGTAGGTGGATTGATTTGTGTGGTTGGTTGTTTTAGGTGGCCATTTGCAAACTGTCAGCAAATATTGGATTTACTGAAAATTTACATCATCTGCGCTCTGAACAGGCTCTCTTGGCTGGGATGAGGAGGAGGCATGGCTCCTCCCAAGCCACCTGGGAACTGGAGGTGAATGGAGACAAGGGTGCAGCAGATCCCTGCTCTGTTTTGCCTGTTCCCTTACCAAGGGTGCAGCTGTAAGAGCTCAGAAATGAATTGTGGCTCTCAACCTGCTTGAGGAGCGAGAGTACCTGCTCCTCACGGGTCTGTGAGGTTGTACGGTGGTATGTACCTCACGGGACGTAGCAGTCCCAACATTTGCTCTTTGCTATGCCCATGGACTGCTAATGCAGGGGTCTCCACCAGAGGTTGAGGGCAGTGTTTCCAGCACACACACAGCACATATGACCATCTCGTTCTCCTCTGCTGAGTGATGGTTGCTCAGTGTAGTGAGGAGCCCCAAAGGCCAGAATAAGACTGAATGATTTTGAGGTCTAGGCAAGTGTTTCCCTTCCACAGCAGCTGTTCTTCTGCCAGCCACATGGAACCATGGGTTTAGTTCACAAGGGAGTGTTACGCTGCCTGTGGTGGGCAGTCGAATGACGTCGGAGAGGGTGCTCATTGCATAGCATCGTACCTTTCATTGACCAAATGTGATCAGCACCTCAGTTTAGTTAGAAAACTCCACTCGTATACCCAGATTTTTGCCGCTTTGGTTTATTTCCTTTCAGATGTCCCTAGAATTGTGTCATGTGTAGCAGTCACAATTGATTTTGCAGCTCGTTGGAGAAAGCTCAGGATTTTTCTAGATGGGTTCCAGTGACAGGTTTTAACCGTTGACATTTTTACCTGTTCTTTTCAAGCTAGAAGGGAATTGCAGTGGTGTGCTTATGAGGAGGGACGGTCCTGATGGATGTTCATCTGTGCTCTTCAACGCTTCTGGTATTGGAGGCTCTTGTTTCTTTAGGTGATTTGTTCCTCTCGTTTTCCTCACTGCAGGGTGTAGCGGTAGTTGTGTGTGTAATGAACATGGAGAAGAGATGCAGGAGCGCTGGTGATTGTGTCATCCTTGCTCTGTCTTTAGTCTAAGGACCGCAGTTCTTTCAGTCTCTCCTTTCTAGATTTCTGGCTGTTCTTGTGGGGTTTTTTTAACTTCCTCCAGCTGGCCCGCAGCTCTCTGGGGGTGCACAGGCTGAGAGGCAGCACTCCAGTGCTGCACGGCGAAAGGATAACCTTGTGTGTCTTCAGACCGTACTCCTCCCTGGACACCCCACTATGGTGTTTGTCCTTTCGGTTTTTGGGGGGTTTTTTGGTAGCATCATGACGTTACTCCTGCTCAGTTGTGATCGCTTTTCCTCTTCCGAGGTGTCCTCCAGGTTCTCCTGGTATGCCTCTCTGTTAGCATCGTGGTCATTCCACTAAACTTGATGAGCATGGGTGACATGAAGCAGAAACTGGTTAGAACTAAACCCCATTCCTTTATTCAGTTTCTGGCTGACCACCCTTTGTTCTACTCATTGCACTTTTTGTGATGCTTGAAACAAGGTCTTAAACAGTGCTTTGCTAAATTTACTGTCTTTCCTAAGACTTGCTTGTCCCACATTCCTGCTGGTTGAGGAATGTGTTATCATGAGCAACCTGGTCCTTCTCCAGGGTGGTAGTTATTGTTGGCTTTTACACTCCCGCCATAATTTCAACAGCGCGTAGTTTTTCATGCCCACTTTGTTGAATTGTGTTACTAAACTCTGGTAAACAGATTTCTGTGAGAAGTGGCTGCAGTTCAGTGGTGGATGAAATAATCTCTTTATATAAATTTGTTTGTAGACCTCTGGGAAAACCAGTGTAATATAATTGTAAGAATATATTTAATATTAAGGTTCTTGTGAATTGTCTTTTTTTTTTTTTTTTTTTAATTTTGAAATATTTTTTATCCTTTTTTTGGTCCTCTGTTTTGTGATAGTGATTGAAGTTTGGCATTCGCAAAATCCACAGATTGGTATGGGGGGATGTTCAGAATATCAGGAACAAATTAGTGGGGTGAGTCTTACTGGCTTTGGTGCTCTGACTTCTTTCAGAAGTATAGCCATTCAGTTTTGCAAGACTTTGTAAAATTGTCTGAAGATCATGCTTTCGTTCCAGAGGAAGAGTAAAACCCATGGTGGTGAAGACCATGTGGAAATGCAGCACACTTACATATTCCTTCTCCATTTGTATCAGGGCAGAGACAAAGCAAGTGTGCGTTGGTCATTTGTCAGTAGGAGACAATGTTTGTCGTTTCTGCTGTTCAATAAAACTTAACCATCATTCGTAAAGATTAAAAATAAATTGTATGTACTTCTAAAATCCACGGCTCCCTGGATTGGGAAAATAAATATTCTACTGTGAAGCCTCCCTTAAAAATCGTAACTGTATGATTTGTTGGTATACGTATTTTTCTATTAAAAAAAATATCACTAGCTTGAAAAGCAGTATATATGTAAAGAGAAAATTTGCTAACTGATATGGGAAGATCTAACCCTGGGTCACCTGCAAATCTCTCAAACAAGAGCTCCAGGGCAAGTCCTAATTCCAGAGAGTAAAAGCGAAAATTAAAGCTATAGCTAGTGACTCCTCTAAGTTACCCGGGGTGGATTCATTTGAGTTTCGTTGATTGTGCTTGTGAATATAATGTGAAAGGGATGGTAGAGGTCTTCTCAGCCACTTCCCGTCCAAAGTATCTCCATGGAGACAGAAATATAACCTGATGGTCTGTCAAAAGTTGCTTTTAATAACCAGAGGCATTCATTAAATAGTGGATGAAGCAGAAGGCAAACTTTTGCATTTTTAACCAACCTAAAAAAAAATGCCATTTGGAGAATGTGCTTTATGGAGTAGTTTATCCAGATACCACTGATATTTCATGACCTGAGAAACAGACTATTAAGGTGATAGATTTATTTATCATTTGCCCTACTTCTTCGAATTATAAACTATCCCATGCAGTAAGTAAAACCACAGCAAATACAATACAGGTTCAAAAATATCAAATAGCTGATCTAATTCTGCAAATTCGAACGATTTTGGTTGCATATGAAAAGCTTACAAGACCTTCTGACCAACTGGGTTTTCCGACGATGAGCAGGTCAGGGGCTTACGCATGTCCTTCTGGCGTGGCTGAGGAGCACGTTGGTGGTTGCTTCCGAGGCGAGAATGTTGTTTTAATGAGTGCATCAAAGCGTTCTTCGATACTCTGAAAATGCGCACTGTGCCTTTTTTGTCTTCCTTTCAAGCAGGGTTTTCAGTTGTGTCACTGCTACCATTTCACTGTCTGAAATTCTTCATGGAAAGTATAAAAACATGACAGTGACGGTCTCCTTCCCGATCCCCGAGTGTTCTGAGCATCGCATGGGGGATGCGATGTGCCAAATGTTCAAGCTTTTTTGCTGCAACCACTGTACTTGGATCCCTTGAGATGAAACTGCCTCCTAAACTTCTTGTCTCCCAGTAGTGCATGCAAACCAGACGGTTAGGGGAGGGGAAAAAAGGAGCGTGGGTGAACAGGAAGATGAAACATTTTATGTTGAGTACTTTTAAAACTGTCCTTAATGTGCTATAAAACTGGATGCTTCACTTTTTCATGAACTGTGTGCAAAAGGAGAAGCACAGACTGTAAAGTTGTCGTCAGTTAGGTTTGGTTTATAGTTGCAGAGGCTGCCCAATAATGTGATCTTGGAAAAGGTAAACAACATAGTTTTAACAGTGAAAAATATGCCTAATATAAATACAGCTAAGTTCATTGCTGTTCAGAACTTGAAAAATACGACTGTAACATTGCATTTTCTAGTGGAGTTAACAGAGGAGCACAGTGCAGCCTTACAAGCAATATATCTGAGGCAGAGAAAATACGTAATACATCGAACTGGGGAGTCTCTGTGGCATTCGCATAGAGGAAAGCACAGTAGCTTTATTTAATTGAGAAAATGAATCAATTACAATGATGTTGCATCATCAAACGCAAGGAAAATAGCAGATATGTCATTACATCGGGTAACAGTGTTAAAAAGTAATTGAGTGTCTTAAGCATTTTGAATCAAATCCAGGTACTGGCACAGCTACCTTAATGCAAAATTTATGAAGATGATCTCAAAATAATATGTCGCCATCAAAATTGGGCAGTAAAACTCGGTAACGATGGGTGTGTGAGCGAGCACACGTCTCTCCCTCTTGCAGAAGCTGGGCCCGCTGCTCCGGTGGAGAGTTGCAATGTCACAGGGAGAATTCCGTAATACTTTGATTCGCGTTGCTTTATTTTTCATTAGAAGCGCTGAGCGCTTTTATTAGAAATAATATTTTAGATCTTGTTCTGAAATTGGATGTATTCATATCTGTGTTGAGGCCACTATACGTGATCTCACCTCTACTCCTTTTCATGACAAGACCTATTTTCCCGGTAAGGAAATGTGACTGATACTCTCTTTAGATGAAAAACTGAATCGCCTGTTCATGTGCGCTGATCTAAAGGAGCTCCGAATCGTCCCCGTTGAATAGGCTGAGTCTATTTTGTCATTTAGCATCTGGAAGTGAAGTATGAAAAAAGAGTCTTTTTATATCCATAGAATATTTTGCTTATTAGCAATAATGCAAAACAGCAAATTTCTGCTGTTGAATTGTAATAGATTGTCATTGACCATTAAAAAATATAACGGGCTACTTCTATCTATTTATTATTCTCTTTTCTTCCTTGGGAAAAATAGAATTATATGCAGAAACTTTATGTGTATACTTGTGCAGTCCTCATGCAATAATGAAAGACTTCACATGCATAATACCAGCTATTTTCTTGATGCTAGTTTTCAACCTCCTTTATATTACATTTTACTACCGGTAAAGTATTACTAGAGGATCCTGCCTCTGGCTGGGTATTGGGGGAGAGCGCTTCCAAAGCTGATGGCAGCCCTACAACATTCATCATCATGGCACTATACAACAGAGAATATTAAATGTAAGGGGCAAGCCAAATAAACTGCGTTAGAACAGAAGACAACATTTTCACTAAGGACTTGCATTCTGTTTGCATCGTGATTATGTTGGGTTGCAAGCAACTTTGTGTCTGTTTAGGAAAAATACGTAATTAATTATCCACACCCATTAGAAATAGTATGCATGTACAAATTATCAGAATACCAGCATTCCTAAAATCAGTCAGATATTTTGCATTAAGTACCTGCTCTGTGTTTTGTATGTAATTGTTGGTATTGTAGTTCTGCCTTTGTTCTTTTTGTAATCGAAAGGTGCTTTGCCAGCATGGGCCAGAATATTTTGTAGCTCTCTGTAGGCAATTGAACGGTCTGTTACTACAAACTATTAATTAATTTCCCAGCCAAAATGACATTAAGAAATTTACGAAAGGCTCAGAGACGACTGAGAACAAGTCTTTCCTTTGCCATTTAAAACAATACAAAGTTCATCAAACTTCCCAGCCTCACAGATGGCAATGCTCTACTTATAGTCAAAGTAAAACTGGGTTGGAATATATAAGAAACTTGGTAAAAGTGGAGTATTAAAGGCTTTCCTGAGCAGCGGTAGATACTTCAACCACATAATTAAAGTTTTCTTCACAAAAAAGGGATTGTGAGCAGAGTCTGGCAGTAATCCAAAATTCTAATTTCTGACTATGATTTAATTTCAATTTTAAATAAATCGGTTTTTAATTTAAAAAGAGTGAGCTTCATAACATTAGCAATGATTGCAACATTAAGCCCAGTGTTCACAATCTAGCAATATAAAACATTATTTATATCTGAATCGTAAACAGCCTTTTGAAATGGATTATGGTTTTTCTTCCTATTCTAATACAACCTGGAGGGTACTAAAAAGTGTTGTGTGAAATTAACATTCTGCTGACTTTCGCCTATAAATGAGAAGCGAGCTATTAACATTTGTGTATTTTCATTATGTAAATTGTGTTAACACATGCCCACAAATTGCCACCAGCGATGCAATAATTTTCTCTCAGTGATCATAATGTGTCCAAGTGAGTCATTTTGATTATGACATGCTAATTACATATTGCCTTTTTTCAGATTCAGAAAAACCAGGGATCTTTAATGGTAAGCTTTATGAGTTCAGAAAAAAATTCACTTTTCTTTTTCCTGATGGCTGCTTCCTCTGCATGCTTGAATGCCTTGTTTTAAACTTAGCAAATTGCATTTTGAAGAAAATGCAAACCTTTAACTGCCTGTATTAGATTAGGTACCATTAGAAATAATAGAACATCCTGAGCATCAATGTTTTTATAAGAGTTTGCTGCTGTTGATTAATCTTGCTATATTTTATTGCATTAATGATTTTTTCTTTCCACTCCACTGTAAAGATATTGCATATAGGCTAATACTTTTCCCCTCTCTTCTTTCCATTGCAGCCTCTCCAGTTATTGCAGTGCATTGTTGATGAGGTGAGTCGTCGTCTTATGTGCTTTCACTCCTAAAGTCATTCCTAATGGAGTGGAAAGCTTATATTTTGTTTCCTAATGAAGCACAATGCCCAACATCCTCAGAGCACAAGTTGCCTTGTGCAGCTTGGAGCTGTCGAACATGAACTGGCCTTGTCCCGCTTTATGCTGTTTTTCTACTCCTAATATTGAGTCTTCGAAAGACTTGATCATCTCAAAGGCTAGTCCTTTTAGCTGTTTCAGCCCTAAAGCCTCAACCTCGTCGTGTGAGTTGATCCCGTGCATTTGCCAGATGAGTTGGAACAGAGGCGTTCAAGTGGCGGCACACTAGCAGGCATATTTAATGCGGTTTAGAAAGGCGAAAGGGTATTTTGATAAGGAGAGAGAACCAAAGCGTAAGCAGGAAAGCATCTGGATGTCGTGTAATCGCTTTTGTTTAATCAGAAGGACAAAATAAAAAGCTGAGATGTGGGAGATCCAGGTGCGAACAGCAGACTGAATTTCAGTGGCTAACGTCACATTTCTCAATTGAAACACTTCTTTGCAGCTCCCGTCTCCCTGTCCGAATTGAGGTGTAAGCAGGGGTCGCAACTCTCGACAGTAAGGCAATAGCCGAGGGCAGGCTGCTGTCCGTTTTGCCTTGGTTTTAACGTTTAATAAGATGATGATGGTATTTAGGAAGTTTGAAGGAGAGAAAAAAGCCATAACTTTTTGAAGGCTTGCCTCAGCCTCTAGCAGAACATCATTGCTGGCTCGTCACGTTGGAGTCGCTGTGTGTTAACGTGTCTATTCAGATCGTTCAGCTAGTTCCAACCTGTCCCGTGTAACATGTTTGTTTAGCTTGATGTAAGCTCACAGCCAATGTGATGCCCAAATACTCTCTCTCGGTTGTATCTCCATCTATAACTGCTACTGCTAAACCCGCCGCTCTTACCTGTTGTGGTGAACACTTCTGGCCTTTTGTTAGAGA
Source organism: Morus bassanus (assembly GCA_031468815.1). Lineage (NCBI taxonomy): Eukaryota > Metazoa > Chordata > Aves > Suliformes > Sulidae > Morus > Morus bassanus. Next base: position 2,127,282 of record CM062581.1, on the reverse strand, counting down.
ATGACTTACTGACTTAGCTGAACTTTTAAAAAGTGACACGTGGGCCCTGAGGGATGCAGTTAAATTAAAATGAACAAGTATACTTTGTGTAAAGGAAAGAAGTTCTCCCAGTCCACCAGCAGTGCTAGCTCTTTTACCCGGCTCTTTATGGTGGTCTGGTTCTTTGGGAGGTTTTTAGGCAATTCTGCTTCTTTCATCTTTTTCATCCGTTGTTATTCCTGTTACATACATCTTCAGCGAAGGCATGGAAATTCCAAAGCACCAATGCTGTATATACCAGCAGCAGAAAGCTATCTCATAGAGATAGCTCATATTTATACTTGTGTTTTGCTACTGCTTGACAAATTGCCTTTAAATGGGCTGGTACTCTAGTCCCTATATCTAAGCTCAGTTTTCTAAAACAGAGCCCTAGAGAGCTGCACGTTATGGTAGAGCTTCTTGCAGCTTTCATTCTTTTTTTCAAGATTAGAATTGCTCCAGTCTTCTTACAAAAACTTTAACCAAGGAACTTTGTGCAGGCCGTAAACATCGGAGTGCTGAGCTGGCTTTAACATTGATGTTTTGGTATTTACTTGTTTTAACTTATTTTATGTTCCGCAGTATGCCATGGAGCCATCATTCTCCTGAGCTGGTGGTTCAGAGTGCAGTGTGCTCGTGGGCACGTTAAGACTTCAGGTTACAGAGCATAGCTCAGCTGAAAGTTCTTTAAGTGCAACTCGCTTTGTTTTGCAACACACTCAATGTCTAAATGGAAGTTGCATGCCATAACGTTTAGAGCCTGGGGGGAAGAGGAGAATGGATTGACTCTGTAGTGTTATTTGCTCGGTACGTGTGTATTGTTAGAGGGTCATTTAATAAGATATATAGCGTTTAGATTGTAGCCGACACACCTGGAAGTGCAAATTCTTGGCATGACGGCGTCTTGGAGGCCATTTATATTAGGGGTTATTGTGTTCTAGCTGATGGGTAGCGTTGACATTAACAGATCCTCCTGCCACCCCCAGCCCTGTCCTGTGTACAAAGACCTCAAAGCAAAATGTGTTTAACTTGTGACTATTTCTTTTTTGCCTCCTCACTTTGTCTTTTGTAAGATGCGCCTCCTGGGGACTAACAGAGGGACCTGCTTATTCGGCTAATACGCACTCTTCCTTCTACACAGGGATCTTTTGAGACAGAAAGTCTCTTTACTATCTGGTACTGTACAGCTGTTGTTGCTACCACGAGTATTAAAGATTAGAAATGCTTAGTGTTGTAAGACTGATTATTTTGGGTCAAATTTTCCCCTTGGCTGTGAGGAGGTCCTAAAACTCACAGGAGCCCCGCTCCTGCAGCTGCGCTGTACAGCCCGTCCCCATAGGAACCCCCAGATACTGGTGCAGAATTCCCCACCTACCTCAATGACGATCAGAACAGCAAGGAGTGACGATCTGTAGCTCGCCTCTTCCTCCAAACAGATAGGGCACAGCAGTGCTCCTGTGATGGCACTGCTTCTGGGTGAGCCGTAGTGTCACAGGGTATGGGAGGAACAGATCTGCGAGGGTGGGATCGGCCTGCCTCGAGGATCTTCAGTCCCCATGTAGCTTCATGCCATGGCAATAATTTGGTGAAGTTGTTGCAGTTGAAAACTCTGGGTCTTTTTTCCTCAAGTCCCTTAATATGTCTTCGTGTGACAGAGAATGGTTTGGACTTTTGGTTCCTAAAATTGTGATTAAACAGCTCTGTGGAAGAGAGCGTTTCTTGAAATTGGGTCTTTGCCGGCAGCATGCTTACCCCAGTCTTCGCCTCTGGAGCCGGCTAAAAACTCCAGAGCCTGATACGAGAGAACCTAGACATTTTTTAAAATTAGGAAATGGCGACCTTGACTCTTTATAGCAGTTGGTTATTATATTGATAGTCACTGGGTTTTGTAGAACTATTCCACGTTCCACCAAAACACAGCAGGAATCCAAAGGTTAATGTTCTGTTCATTCGTAATCATTATTTCACAGGATTTATTGATAACTAAACTAGTTAAGAAGTTGTGTCTGTATTACCTGGCTATCCTGGACTTCTCTCAAACTCTGTAAGGTGCCGCACTACGGAATAAAAACTGTCCGTGGGAGTTTTTAGATGTTCTGCAGCAGTGAGATTTTTGGGTCTGTTTTTAAACTCTTAGTGAAATATATGAGACATAGCAGGTCACTTTGGCAGTTTAAAAAGTCTGTTTGCTCATTTTCTAGGACTTAAATTTGCTTGCAGAAATTCTGTAGAATAAGGATTTGAAAAGCAGGATAATTTAACAAAAACATGTCAGGCACGGTTCTTCTCAAATCACAGTAAACTATGCCTGACTTTTTTTTTTTTGTTGTTAAATGATGTTATTGGTCTTTTAATGGCATTGGTTCTGGGATTATTTTTTTAATGGCAAAATTAGTGAGGAACATTGTGTGAATAGGATACATGCCTGCCAGGATCTTTATTTTTTTAACATGTGGTAACTCATAGTGAAATCTGATCCAGCTACAAATAAGACACGCTCATTTAAGCAACAGTCCTAATCGTAGCAGCATCCCCCACCATGATAAGACTCCTGCTTCTGGTCCAAAGATGAGGATAGAGTTGTTAATGTAGTTCATCCTGCCACACAGCCAGTAATAAAGGCAGTCTGCTGTTATTTGAGAGCTGAGAGTAATTTAATATTCTAGCACTCAACTTAGTTTGTCTCCAACTCACCGAAATGTTACATGGAAAGCACTGAGCAGTGCAGATGAATCCCTATTGGGAAGGACATGCATCGCTTGCTGTGCATGCAGTCTTTCCAGAAACACTCCAACACGAAGGAGAATGGAGTCCTGTTGGAAGCAGGAGCCATTGCCTGGCTTGGAAGATGTCCTAGACGTGCCCCTATGTTTTATGAACATGCAGCCAAAGAATTTGCAGCGCAGGCTACTCAGCAACGGGATTACGCTTCAAAAGCGCTAGGTACATTTAAAAGAAAAAAAGAAAAGTTTTTGTGATTGGGGTCTCTTCCAGATGATAGCTTAGAAATATAAACAGCAGAGCCCCAGAATAATACCATTAATTTTGCAGTCCCCAGAAATGATGCATCGGAGAAATGCAGGCCGCCCAGTTTCACTTAGTGGGTTGACTATGAAACCTGAAGATTGCAGGTAAAATTAGTGTGCTTTTTAACTTCTCCTGCTGTTCACAGTCTCAGAATGCCTCCTGTGATTTTTTTTTTTAACAGTTCCCTGCTCAGCCTCCAAATCTCCAGCAACCTCCCAGATAACCTACGTGGTCCAGTTAAGTGTTCTCTTTGCCGAGGTCTGCAAGAGTCACTCAGTAAATCAAATTGCACTTCCAAGCAGAGATTATGAGAACTGTAGCCTTGATTATAATTATGCATTTTCCTGTTAATGCATCAGAAAATTCTCAGTTTAAAAGTTAAATGAGGGTGCTCTAAATACTTAGTTTGGTAAGCAGTAGGTTACCTGCAACTCTGCAGCAAAATGTGGGGGGGCTAGGTTTTCAGGAAGATCAGAGCTCTGATCGTAGTGTATTTTTGCATTCCTTGCAGTCAGCTGAACAGTGGCATTGTTTTCAAGATTCTTCCGACCTGTAGTTACTCATTTCTCTGTTATCCTGTTGTGAAAATGTATTATGTAGGAAATTACTGTTTAGTTACTCCTTCAGCTGTACTCCAGATGCAGTATTTCTAAAACCTTCTAAAAATGTCATTTTTCCTGATTGCTAGTCAGATCAGCGTTTAGTAAAACACCGAGGTGATTGCAGCCTGTCTGTGAAGATCCCAACAGGCCAAACCCGACAGCTCTCTGTGTTTCAGCATGTCAGCTTCCCATCTTTTCGATCCTGTGGTTTTTGGCTTTAGATGTGTCTGCTCTGCATCCAGAGAAGGTTGGATAGACAAAACTTGCACTGTGGAATGCATCCAGTAGGCAGTCCTCCTGACTTAAGCAACTCCTTGAAATTTTCCTTAAGCTCTCCAGGGCTATTTTGTTTGACCTTTATTTAGTTAGAGTATCCCTTCTAGGAAAGCAATTATTGCCAGCCCCTTGGGTGGTTGCTGTAAACCGGGTTTCGCTGTACTGGAGCAGTTGTGGTCACAAGCTCTGTAGTTAAGCATCAGCTCTGGTTTCTAACCCTTTCTTCTTCATAACCCCAAATAAATTAATTTTGGTTTCAAAGTTTCCATAGCTTGTCTCAGTGTAATAGTGACTTAGGTGTTGGGTTTGGCTTTTTTTTCCTTTTTTCTAACTGTATTGAATTAGGGAGAAAAAGAACTCGATTTTTGTCCATCAGTTTTGGCGAAGTTATTGTATTATTCCAATTACATTAGAAGCTTGAGGAGTGAAGACTTTCAAGGGTGAATCCTGTTTTTACAAATAGGAGGCAGCATTGAAAAAACAGCCTATTTTGATGAGTCAGGCAGAAATTTGAAAGAAAAATTAATTAGTTGTACTCATGAATCCCTACTCTGATAGCTTCATGAGTAAGTAGTGAGAAGCTTTCCATGAGTTTCTTGAGCATTTCTGTTAAGTGCCCCCACAGAGATACTCGGTCTCACAAGACTGCAGTTTAATCTAGCTCAAGGACTTTACAAACTCCACAAATCAGAGACCTCTTTCTTTTTAAATTCGTACTCTAGAAACATTTAGCAGCATCAGTTAATGCTAGCGTAGTGTTAATGCTGAGCTATGAAGCATTTCAGTGTCAATAAATTTTCAGATTTTCCCATGGAAAAAATAACTTGCGCTTAATACATGTATCCTATATAGTTGTTTCTATTCCCTTCTTTTTTCACCTGGTTAAATATATCCCTCTATTTATTGCTACAGCACAGCTTTTAAAATTCACAGGATGTTCAGCTTGATCAAATAACACAATGAAGACCGTTGCCTCTCAAGTGCTGAATTTCCTCACCTTATGCATCAGTGCTACATTTTGCTATTTCTACAAATGAAGTAGAAAACTCCAAAGGCTCAGAATGAAACAAGACTTCATTTTTTCTTTGGGAATTTCTCCTTAGAGTCTCATGTATTGATTTAAATGTATGAACAGCGATTTTTAACCCTGAAAATTTCTGGAGTTTTGAAGATTTCTGTGCAAGAAAAGCTGGTCTCAGGATATATACATGTGTGTGCGCATGCGTACGCATACCCCCCGTAATTTGTCCTGTGGATAAGTTGGTTTAGGGTATACTTTTATTGAGACAGAAACGGTGACCTTACTAGTGTATGAGATTCAGAGACTTATATAGGAACAAGGTAAAACCACAGGTAGGAATTGCTGAATAATTACCTTTAGACCAACCTGAGCAAGAACCTTCCCAAGAGGGCAAGCTCATTTAATGGTTCCTAAAACTCAATCTTGTGGATGTCAATGGTCATGCTTGATTATTTGCAGCAGTGTTTTATGAAAAAGCAATAAAAATGCATTGGGAGTGTACAGAGGAAAAAGGGAACAATAAATGGGTTTAGTTTTTCAATTGAGTCCCTTCGGTGTGAACAGGTAGAGGCTACGTTTCATGCTACTGTGCCTTAGCTATTTGAAATGTGCGTATGTGTGTGTATCTACCCAAAACACTGCTGTGCTCTGCTGGCTTATGATCGACAAGAGACCAGCAATGAGAGGAAAAAATTCTTATGTTTGTTTTAGAGAGAAAGCAATTACAGTTACGGTTAAAGGATTAACCTGTTTTTCCAGCTACCTGTACACTTATCTGCAAGGCCCTTCAGAGAGCTACACTAACAAGTACAAAGCTTGGCGAGAGGTAGAAAACGTCGTGTCATACACTAAAGATTATTCCTGATGTTAATTACACTCTTCCGCTTCTTTCCTTCCCTATTCTGGGCTCTGAAAAATATCCCACCATAGCAAATGCTGCAGAAGTGACAACCATATAGCCCCAAGTATCTACTGACTTACTTAACCGGAAACATCTGCATGCATTCGGTACGAATGTAGGTTTACGCATACATGATATTTTCAAGAACTTGGGGAGCAGGTAGCACTGCTGAGAGAATAGCTGGTTCTCACATGATTTGAGGTGTTAAAGGTAGGCTGAGTGTTTTGGTGGATAAAACACTGGCCTTTCGACCTTGGTTCCCGTCCAGCTAGAGATCTGGAAATAAATGAGTTTACTGCTGACACTCCAATCCCAGCAGACGAAACTTCACACCAAAATGCCCCCACGTATAATTTGTCACATTTGGCATCTGCTACTAAGAAAAGAGCAAGAAGCGACCTGGTGCGGAGATGTAATCATCTTTCACCTTCCTGCTGGGGGCGGGAGTATAACGGGGACAATCCAGAAGTGCTTTCAAGTCTGGGCCTCTGAGCCACCTCTAGACATTGCTGTCTTCTGCAAACTTGTTACTTGTAGGAAATCACCTGCCATTAGGTTTGTGCAAGGCTTTTGAAGTAGATTGGCTAGAAAGTCAGAAATGGATTTTTCTTTTTTTTTTCTATTGTCACGAATGATGTAAAAGAAAGTTGTCCTTGTAGGAGTAAATCTGAATGTGTACGATACTGTAATTTGCTGGTCTCATTGAAACAGCAACTGCACTGCATTTGTAATATGTAATTGCACCTGGCAGCATTTCTGGTGCATCTAAAACTTAACTTTGTCTGGGGGGGGAGGGGAATCACTATTTGGCCACAAAGTAAAATGCAGCTGCTGTATAAAAATGGATGTATTCTTTGAAAGGTTTAGTAGAAGACAAACTGGAGTGCATAAAAATTCTTTAATCCTAGAGGTTTTTTAGGCTGAAGTGATAAGCCAGAAATGCTTTGTAAAACACACACATTATTTATTAAATACCGCCATTTCAGCATCAATGGACAAGTTGCAGAATAGGAGTATCTGCCCAGAGGAGATGGTAATTTCAAAGACAGGGTGTGCTGGGGAAACCCAGAGGAGAGAGGAACTGAAGTTTGGTTTGCTCAGTTCTGCTAACTTCCCTCTTGTGGCCATAGAGCCATAGGACCATGGCATTTCCTTCTGCACGAGTGTTCACACTGAGGAGAGAGTATTGCAAAATAGCAGTAGCTGTGGGGAATGGGAAAATTTAACCCTTCACAGAGAGGGACTTAGCGGATGAGAAGAGGAAATGAAACCTATTTGCGCCAAGTGTGGGGATCCACTGGGAATACCAACCTCTGTTGCCCACACAGTGTAGCTGAGCTCGTCTTCAAGCCTGCACAGCAGTGCAGCCTGGCTTTCTTCTGGGGGCATGATGATGACAGGCTGCCATCGTTCTGCACCGCGGCTGTCCATCGGGCTGGCCCCCAAAAACGAGGTGGGAGGAACACAGGTTTGATCTTAACACACAGCTGGGGGCTTTGGCATCACCTTCTGGACGGTTTTAGGTAGAAAGCTGTATCTGCTGATTTTACTGTTACAAGGAGGTTGTGGGCTTTCTCTTTCTTCTGAAAGGATGTGATAAATCTCAGACTTTCAGTTGCTTTGAGAAAATATTTCACTCTCAGGAAATTGCTGGGGTAAGACCTCTGAAGGTGTGTAAAGCATGGGATGCCTTTGGTGTATGTTGCCAGTCAAGAACTACTACCAAATTTCATTGACATAAGAGTGTTTCCAAAGAAAATAAGCATCTCAGAGCTGTATCTGTTGAATTTGCTTCTTGAGTTTGTCCAGGTAAACTTCCAAGCTGGACAGAAAAGAGGGGAAAGGTGCCTTATCTGTATTTATTTGTGGGTTTGTAGGATATTATTTATTTCCTGAGCCTCAGTAGCATATCTGCTACTGCTCTGCTTAGTGAGAGCAAACAGATGAGGAGACATTTTGAATAACAGGTTTGAGAAGTACGTGAGGACAATGCTCAGACCTGTAATACAAGCTCTTATTGCATAGGTTGCGAAGGATTGGTTGACTTCTGGACACACGATTAGGTGGTTCACTCTTCCTTTGTTCAGACCTGTGAAAAAAAAGAAGATACAGATAGTGATATATTATCGCTCCCTTCAAAAGAGAGGGCTTTTGGAGGGATTGTCTCAGTATTCTCATTCGCAGGTCTTCATCTAGATAATGTGACTTCCCCTAGCTCCATGGAAGTCAATAAGGTTTATACCAGAGCCTTGGCACTCTATAAATTAAATATTAGGAGCAGTGTTTGAAGTTTAAAGCCCTCCCTCCTCCTGCTAGCTCAGATTTTCTGCTGCTGTGCTTTTTTCTTTATGCCTGAGCACCTTGCTGACAAGTGCTAATAACAAAATGCCAAGAGAGGGTCCAGTCGGAGTTACCACACACATTAAACATTCTGAACTTGTCCTTTTGCTCATAGATTGTGCATAATTAATAATTAAACGGTTTCAGTTGTAATGGGTTGACCTTCTTGAACTGTTCATTATTCACAAGGCAAAGGCATCACTCAAACTTTTTTTCCTATTGCCCTTCCCCGTTCTCACTGTGTGCGCACAGTTTGGCTGGTTTTGAGAAATCAGAGGCTGATCTTATCTTCTCCTGCAGCAGATCCCAGTTACGGAAATGTTGCTTGAATGCTTAGGGAAATAGCTAGTCTTGGGAATAAGCTGCTGGGAATGTAAGACACCAGTGGTACGTTGGCCCTTACAAACGTTCGTGTCTTTACGGCCACTTTAGCAGCATCCCCAATATATAGGTCTTCATCGTATTTGTTAAAAGATACGGTATTTAATGAAAATGAAAAAAAACATTTCCCAGTTTAAAATAAGTATACCTATTCCTCATTCCTTTAAAATCTTGGGCTCCTACTTTGTTTTGCCTCTATAGTATGATTTCATCATGCAGGTGGGTAAAATGAGGCAGGCCATTGGAGTGCAGCTGGACCATTCCCTATGGTTACATCAAATGTGACTGTATTGCATCACACAGGCAGCATAGACTTGGTAGAGACATGTGTAGCTTTGCTTTATTTCCTCATATTCCCATCCCTTTGAGTGTCAGCCGAAGTCCGGGGAACTTCAGGATTCAGTAGAGGATCTGTTTACTTCGTGTAGTTTTAGAAATTCTTGCTTTATACCTGATAGAAGAACACTGTGATTGCTCAAGTTACAGAGGTAGCAATACCAACGCTTTTTCTCATTAGAAATAGCTCTAACTACAAAATACTCTCACCTTTCCACTACTCAAATGGTCTTGCATCAAACAATATCAGAAATTGAAATATTTCAGTCATTGGTTTCCCTGAGCAGATACTGAATGGATGTTTTCTCTTTCTACCTAAGGCAAAATGCAGCATTTGAGGCAGCTTTCCAGCATTCACCTTTGGAAGCAGTTGAGGGTCCATACTTTCCTGGTTCAGCTAAAACCAAAACCTGCCTCCTTCTCCCCTACCTTACCTATGCTGTAAAGTAACAATTGGCCCATATGTACAGGAGTGAGATTAAAGCTTCTATCTGCACTGATACTTTTGCCCTCAAACACACTTGCCAGCAAGTATTTCCTTGAGATTGATGCAAAAGGCTTTCAATTTGTCAGGCAAATAGCCAATAAATTTGTGGGCGCCCAGTCTAAAATCCTTGGGAAGACTGTATTAAAGCATCTAGTTTTCGTACTGAAATTCATTTTGTGTTCATCTCCACCCACACACATGCACACACATCTCTTCCTGAGCTCCTGAGAGCAAACCAGCCAAGGCATGGCCATGACTGACAGGCCTACAGCAGAAGAGAGTAGGCCTGGATGGAGTTGAAATACCTGCATTGTATAGAAAGATGTGCCAAAAAAATAGCATTTTACATTTACTTTCATCCAGGTGAAATTTTCTTGCGTGCTTATGCGGGAGCACCTTGTCTTCTAGCTGCGTGGTCAAGGCGTTAATACTGATGGAGCAACTTCTTCCCTTGCCTGCATGAACTCCGATGCCGCCTTCGCTTGGGAGAGCCAAAGTGAAACGCTGGTGGCTTTAGAGCAGTTCATCAGCTTCTCCTCCCCTCTCATAATGGAGTTTCACTCTATTATGGGTCCATCATCTCCTTGTGGTTGCAGAAATTATCGCCTACCAAATTAGTGTGAAGTGCCGTATTCCTGTCCTGTTCCCCAGCACAGACGTGATCCGAGGTGGCAGCCCTGTTAGAGGGACGGCTGTGGGAAGCCCCTCACTTGCATTTTACTTAAACAGCCGGGGTAGATTGCTGGGCAGAACCGGTTCCCTGGGGAATGGGCTCCGATTGCTTTGCCCTGTAGTTTTCAAAGTGATCCGTAATATGCGCCTGGAGTGTTTTGTACCTGTTCTGCTTTGAGTCTGTCCCACCTGATAAAGGAGCATTTCCCACTTCAGGTGGAAGCCCAGGAAGGCTCTGCTGAACAAGAGAAAATGATGGGGAGAGGCAAAACCTGCTGGGTTCCACGCTGTATAAACAAGCCTGACGTTTTGCTCTGCATTTTCTGTATTAATATGAATAATTTTCATGCGCGGTTCTTTGAAGTGGAGAAAGTTTAATTGCACTGCTTATTTCCTTATGTTCCTTCCACTCTCCAGTGGAAACCTTCCTATATTGATGTCATTTATAAGTTTAGAAACAATAACCTCTCCCTCGCCCGGTCTAAGTTCAAAGAGAATTTGGGCATGTTATATCAAACACTCCTTGTATTTAATGGAAGTCTTTGAAAATTGTAAAGCAATTTTGTCTTCTCCTTTTACTCTTCAGTTACTTTTGATTTAATTGTATTTTCCAGCAGTTTCCAATTGTTTGAATTGGAAACAAAGCCTTAATAAGAGTTCTAGTTAATTTTCTGTCTTGTAATTACTGATCTCATTTTTCTGATAATTGGCCACAGCAATTATATGTATATTTACTAATCACATAGGAGGCTCTGCAGTTGTGTCTATCTGCCACCATTGATAATGGCACACACATTGCAGAGGTGCTTTTATCATCTTCTTTTTTCCACTACATCAAAGCTATTTCCTCGCATTCTCAATAATGAATACATGCATGCATTTGACACAGTTGTGTGCTAGAGAAATTGTTTGGCTCCCACCAAATGCTGCACGCTCTGAGTTTCTTGCCTGCAGCGCTGGAAGGTTGTATGTAATGATATATTGCTCATCCAAATGGCCAAAGCACTCCAAAGCACAGTGAGATTAAAATAAGTCATTCCTTTGTTAATTTAAATAGGTGCATGTATCATACTTTGCAGGGTACTTTGTGTAGGGATGTCAGGGAGGAAAAAAGCCGCCGAAAGGTATTTTTAATAGCAAATGAGAATAGATGAGAATGGAGTCATTTGCAGCTGCCTGTTTTATGTGGCTCTCTTGTTCCAACTGTAGGTCTAATGAGATGACACTGTTAAAGTACTCTGCAGTGTAATTTCATTACATCCTGAGCTGTTACACTATAAACACAGTGGAGCTCTCTGTCATTCTTGGAAAAACTCCTAAATTCGTAAAGCCCTTCTTTGCAAATGGTGATGTTGTTTGTTCCCTGTTTCTAATTTTTTTTTTCTTCTTGTGCTCTTAATTTTTTATTCAATTTTTTTTTTTTCTTTCATAAATACTGGGTGGTTATTTTCACTAGACCGGTAAATCCTGCATTTTTTTCCTCTTAAAAATTCTTTCGCCTTTTGAATTTGGAAGAGACAGCATATGAGGACAGCCTCTAAAATGAATAAGTGTAAATAAACATGAGTGTAAATAAATAGCAAATGCAGTGAAAGAAACAAAGGTCAACACAAGAATAATTTCACAGCTCTTTGTTAATTACAAGACCATTTGTGTGTTACTTAAATAATCATTAATTTCTCATTTACACTTTCCCTACCTTCCTTTTTACCCTGTGGCTATCATTGTCCTTTTTTCACCTCCCCTCAGTGTCTTTCCACATGTTTTTACCCATTGTGTAATATTCATTAGTTGAAATTCAGTGTTTTATAACACGTTCTCAGAAGAATTTGTACCTTTCTCCCTCACATCCTCTGTGTGAAAAGGGGGCTTTGTCGCTCCCCCCCCCCTTTTTTTTTTGTTTTGTTGTCGCTGTTATATTACTCTCCTTCTAAAAAAAAAATTATCTTCTCTCCTTCTGACTCTGCTTCTTGTTTCAATCCAATCCCAGGAATCGCCCGTCCTTCCAGCCGGGGAGTTCTCTGAGCCATTTGTACACTTCATCACTCAATGGTAAGCTCAGTTTGCAAACATGCCATGCCCTCAATGTAAATGATACATGCCATTAACTCTGCAGCTCTGCGAGACCTTATGGCTTTCCTTGCATCCTTTCTGAGAGGAGAGGGACTTGGGGGCCTTGGGCAGATGGGGCAGCAAAGCTAAGCAAACTGTTTAAATTATGTAAACGTTATTTACACAAAGGGTCGTAAAAGTACTTACAAGGGTTTTTCCTGTTTTAATAAACCTGCCCTGAATGTGGGTGCAGTCTTGTGCGCTGAGACTCCGAAGAATTCATCTGGGGGTAGAGAGGCCACAAAGACTCATGTGTATAATATCATTATTCAGGGCTTTTTTAAAATATTACTTATAAAATTGCCTCAATATTTAGAAAGGCAAGCAGCCTTGATTAATTCACTGGCTTTTCAGTAAGTAGTTTTTACTGAGAGTCGTATTTTTAAACACACCACTGGGTATATTTTCTTTCCTTAAAACTGAATAGTTCATTGAAAACCTTTTAAATTAAAGGAGAATTGGGGAGAGGAGGAATTTGTAAAATAAAGAATACAGTTCTCGAGTGACTAGAGAATAAAAATATTGAGGATAAGCTATCCTAAAGAAACAAAGTGAAAGGAAAATTTTTTTTTTTAACTGGCTTGTCATGTCCATGTGTCCCCATCCGTTGTGTCGTGTCCCCCCCCACCCCCCCAAAAAAAAAGAGGGGGTGGAAGAAACAAGCTTGAATTTTGCGCAAATACGACCTGTTTGAGGGAGAAGCATCCCTTCTGCGCACATGCACTTCCAGGGCTGGATGCTCAGCTGTGCTAAATCAGATGGAGCCATCTCAGTGCGTGCCACTGAGAGCTGCAGCCGCGTGGCCGAGGGGGAATCCTGCTTCAGGGGTGCGTCCTCGGCAAAAACAAGGCGCTCGAAGCCCTCGGCCCCACGCAGACCTATGGGTCGGGCTTCGCAGCACTTTCAGGGTCTCTACCGTATGCCAGGGCCACTGCAGCAAAAGCCGTCTAAATAAAATTGAATTTTGAATACCTAACGTAGGAGAAAGTGCCTCTCAGGACTGACACGGTATGTAACAACGCAGACACAAAAAGCAGTCTGATTATCGGTTAATTAAAGTAGCTAAATAATTAAAGGTTGCGTAACGTAGGCCTCCGTTTTCAGTAGTTTCAGTTTACAAAGAGCAATGCTATTTGGAGGGTTCTGCAGCGCAACTAACTGATGTGCGCGGAGGTTTATGCTATTTATCCCTGCAAAAAATTGATGACAGACTGTTTTAAAAAAATTCTCGCTGAGGCAGAGGGAGGGATAACCTGTGTTAAAATTTCCACAGATGTCAAACTGAAGCATAACTGATGGTGGCTAATAGCCTTGTATTCCCTGGGGACGCAGCTACTTTGGACTGTCAGATTAGAACTGCTACCAACCTACTCGTCAGACAGCTTGCATTACTTGCTAATGCCTGCATTATTTGAGGTGCTTGTAGTTATTTGTAGGGAAGGTAAATTATGTCGTTAATACCCCCGGTTTACAGCATGGATCACCTAGTATTTTAGCTATAGTGTTACATTGGCTATACCTTTTAGTGGGAGGCATTACTGTTTAAAAAAAGCAAGTAAGAAGAAACTATATGCTATTTCAGCAATCAATTCCTAATAAGTATTAGAGATGTCGAGTGAATGGCATATCAGACTTTATGACTTTATGCCAATTACGCCATAAACACTGGCTGTTTGGATGTAATCCAATTAGTCAGTAGGCAGCTCCTGATGGTCACCTCTGTGCCATGTTATTGTGTTCCTTCATGCAGCTAAGCACAGCCTTCAATAGCTAATTGCACCTGTTGCACAGAAAACTAGGACTATTTGGATGAGAAACATGATCTTATAAACAGGTTAATGCTGTGTAATGAACTATCACCCTGCAGTGTAATGGAAATAAATGTGAAAAAATTAAGGTAGAAACCCCAGGGTATTGTGCGTTCTCCGGAAGCTGTTAGTGTTGGAGTTAAATTTCCCACCTGTTTGTATAATACTTTGTGTCAAGCTATGTAATAATCCCCAGCAAAATGAGAAGCAACTTACTCTGCCTTCTGAGCTGACTGGTTTTCAACGATCTCTGTATTTACACACTTCCATGGTTACAAACAGTGTACGCCACTACTTCCCGTAAGGGAGGGATGGGAGGGGAGGAAGAAATCCATTAACATTTTGGCCGCTGTTTGGAACCCTGTCTTCCATTGGCATGTGATAAAGTTAAGAAATACATAGAAATTCTTTGCTCTGTGTTAAAAGAGGATATCTTCGATATTTAAGCAAGTAGAATAAACGAGCGGTTGTTTATATATGAACATTTTGTTTTATGACACATAGCATGAAAAAGCAACCAAAGGAAAGGCCAGCACCTGAAGATTTAATGGTAAGTGAAAGTTCAGAGCTCCTCGGTGTGTATTTGTCTGTGAATACTTTTTATTCATGTATATAGAAGGGTTCATGTATATAGAAGTGTATCCATTTTCTTCTGAATTTTTCAGTATGTGCAAATTCAAATCTAAACTCTTTCTGGCTTGTGCAGCAATTACATACTTACAGAGAGCACACAAGCCAAAGGCTGGAGTTATGATTCCACTGGAGTTAATGGGTATTTTGCTGTTACCTTCATCACGGCCAAAGCTTCACTTGTGATCTGGGGAGTTAATACAGAACTTTCACAGCCAGTATCGAGTTTCAATCAAAACCCTTTTGATGCTTAATACACATTTTTTTCAGTCGGTATGTCCGGGGATTACAGTTTAATGTAGGTCACTCTTTGTCGTCATTTGCCAGTCTTAACCTTTCAAAATCTGAAGATTGAAAACAGAGGATATGGTCAAAATAGTACATTTTTAATGCAATGCTGGAGCTACTGTTTTCACTTATATTCATGTAAAATGAAATTAGATTGGCTACAGAAGACTGAGGTAATATGTAGCTTTGGTTTGTCCATAGAAGGGCTCTCTGTTGGAATCTGAGCTCAGAGACCACTTCCTTTGCGTTGCAATTGTCATTTTTTCAGTAAGGCAGTAATAGGGTACCTGCTCTCACACTGGTCCCTTGCGGCTGTGCATTTAGTGCAGCGTGCTGTTTTGACTGGTTTTAGGCAGCTAGAAAAATACTGTATCAAGCAATTATTATGAATATTTACAGTAACTTATATTCTAGATGAGTTGTAGTCCCCTGTGACTCACATCAAATATCTTTGATTTTTACATGTTTCATTACTTTTATGTATATGCTGTTTCCTGTAACTTGGAGGTTTATGTAAAATCATCATAATTTATTTTCTGTGCATTAAATATCTATGAATAATTTTGGCAGATTTTAACAAGATAAGGACATGTTTGCATCATTTCATTTCTTGCTTACATGCTGCAAACTGCAAGTAGAATAAACAAGTGTTTCTATTGCAGCTATTGTCTAGTTAAAGGCTAATCTCTGAAGATGCCCTAGGGCAGGTATCTCACAATCCAGACTAGTCTCAATTTAGATCCTGGTTAGTAAAGTATTTAACTGTGAATCTAATTTTAAGGACAGTAGCTTCAATAGATCTACATTTGAAGTTAGGCACCTGCTTAAATACCTCGGTAAAATGAGGCCTTAAAGTTTATCAGAGCCCCGCCACTTTGTGGTGTTGTGTGTCTCGTATGAAAGGCTTACACTGCCTTATTTTGTCTTTTTTATTAACTTTTGATGGTTGGAAAATTCTTGCAGTTAGTCACATCTGAGAAAACTTGGAACAGGTTCTAGAGATGTAGACACATTTACCTTGTGCACTATTATGCTATGGCTGGATAGCTTAGCTATTAAAACAACGGAATAGGGTTTCATAAAACCTATATCTGCTTGTAAATGCATGTTTCAGTGATGCAATAGGCCTGCCACTTATAAATAAAACATCTGCAGATCGCACATACCCCCATAAGTATATATGTATGTTTGTAAGCAATAACACCACTCCAGGGTGTAGAGTCATAAAAACGAGGCCAAAGGGTGAGTGCCTGCAGTACCAGGGAAGTGCACAGATTTATCTTTACAACTACATGCCCTGGAGTGTGCTAGTCCCCTTTTAAGGAGGTATTTTGTGAAATAATTTTAAAATTATAGCAGCTCAGGAAGAGAAAAAAAAGAAAGCCTTCCTACTTTTTAAACAAAATCTTTTGTTTAATGCAGTTTTCCCCTCACGCTACTTTCTATTCAGTTATAAATGAACTTGCAACAACAAGCACTAAAGCATGGCGTAGACTGCTGCTGAAATAAAGAAGTGTCCCAGTCCTTGCCTGCAATGTGGCTGACTCTCATAAGCTGCCCTAAATTCCCTCCTCCAGCCTGATGGGCTCAGAGCACCCTGGGCTTTTCTGTAACAGACTCACTATTAGCTCAGTAGTTGCTCGCCCGTCAAGCCCGTTACATTCTCGCACTTACCCAGTCTTGTCAAGGAGCATTTTATTTATAAAACTCACATGCACGTATACATTAGCACGTATATGCGCACGCTCATACCTATATACACGCGAGCGTACCTGTACATACATACACATATGTGTAGATAAATTACCATACTTTGTTGGAGAACAGGGCCGGAACAAAAGCTGTTTAACATCTTCTGAATTCTAAATTGCTGACTGCAATATCCTTTCTAATTCCACGTCATCCGTTTCTGAAACCTCTGTTGTAATTTTGATTGATATCTCCGTGTGAACTATCAGAGTGGGTAGAGTGAGGCAGATACTATCAGTGAAATCCTGGACTTGTCAAGGTCAGCTTACCGTTGCTTTAAAGGAGAGCAGGATTTCACCTTGTTCATTGGGTTTTGGGTTTCTTTTTTTTATTTAGCAGAAATGTACTAGCAAGGATGAAAGGTGTAACACATAATCATCGTTAGCTTCAGACAAAACAGCGGAGTGCAGGCTTTCGCCCCTATGGACATTAACCGTACTGGAAGTCACTATTTTGTAACCAATTTAGTATAATTAAAGACTGAAAGCAAAATGAAGGGAGCAGAACATCAATCTTTTTCTACTCTCCTGATAATCGGTGAATTGTTAAATGCATTTTAAGAGCCGACTAACAATACCTGGAGTGCCAGATTGGCAACTCCAGCGAAGTCACGGGGTTACATCAGGGATGGATTTACCCTGTCTATCATGTTAGGAAGCCCTTTTTTATAGAAGACACTATGCACATTTTGTCAGAAAATAGGGCCAAAGCCAAGGCTGTATGAAATTCCTGGATAAAGTCAGGCTTTCTAGTACCATAGATATTCTTGTGCAAGCGAACACCGAATTTCCCTCACAGCTGGTATAAATCAGGTTCCTGTATTTACACTCAGTCGCTATGCCCTTTCTTCCAGACACTCATCCACAAAACAAGATCTAACATTGGTTTCTCTGTGTATACATAATGAAAGATTTAATTGTTTCAAAGTATTTCAAATTAACAGACTTGTTCCACAGGAGTGAAAAAAAGTAATTGCACCGAGCAATGGGAAAATTGTCCATCCAGGGAAAGGAACAATCTTTATAATTCACCGGTGGTTATTCTGAACCTTGTGCTTACAGTGCCTGCTCTTTTGTCTCCAGTTTTTTTCCCCTCTTAAGAAGCGAAAGGCATACAGTCAATTAAATTGAACGTACTCCTGTTTCAGCACCAGGGAAGACGGCATGACATCTTAGAGTATTCCTCTGTCTCTCTTCTCCTCCCCTTCAAACAAGAAAAGGAAAAACTCAACAAGTTTTCTGTATAAAGATTTATTCCCCCCACTCTGTGAACTTCCCGTTTTCATTTAAAACGTGGAGTTTTCTGGCATCGCAAGCCTGGCTCCCAGGGAAACGCAGACACACGTGTATTTAGCCAGTGTGATGGGGCGGTACGGCTGAGGTTTAAACTCCCACTTGTGCCACGTGTATGGGTAGGCATCCGCGGGCTGGTTTGGCTCAGGAAGCTGTAGATCTGACTGTATTTACGGTATTTTTCAGAAGCTTTCCATTCTAAGCTCTATTTAATGGAATCTATGCATAGTAAGTAATCAGGTCAGAGAGAAGCAACATCCCCTGTTTGAGATCAATCGCTGGCTAATACTTTATCTAGGCCACTTTATTATCTCATGCTGATTCCATTCCCATTCTCCTCCTCCTTTGTAGCATGCACTTCAGCTGTGGTAAAAGTACGTATCGCATACATATTAAAAACATATACCCATTCTATCTGTATGTAAATGTGTGAGACACAGCTGGATATTGCAGGAGTTTGATTTACTAATAGTTATTATCTGTTCTAGCTGTTCAGAGGCAAAGAGAGTTTCAGAAAACAAGCTAGCGCAGAAATTGCCTTTATGATATCACTATCCTGCTTTGGTAATTGTTTAAAATCTCTTCTTTAGCTGGAAGCTTGGCCTTTTATTTTGCAGATTGTATGCGCTTTTCAGAAAGCCAGCAGAATTGTTGAAGTCTCTTGTTGAGTTTTTTGTTAGTACAGCATTGAACTCTACCATGCTACAAACAGCTATTTAAACAAAAGCCATTTACTTAAAGAAATTGTATTTGAAATACCAAAAGCTGAGCATGTAGCAGTTATTCCTTTACGCTTTCCAATGGATGCATAAAAGTACAGTCTTTAAGATGATGCTTGGAATTCTCAAGGAAGGTATTGGGCAGGGAGAGGCAGTGCTGTTGGCCAACGATATAGTCAGCTTCTGCACTTGATTATTTTTGCACAGATCTTCTAATTTTTGTTCAAGACTCCAAATTTTAAACACAACTTCTAGCTTTTCTCCTTTTTAAAAAATGTAAATTACTGATGCTTTTTGTGTTGGTGTTGTATTAATTTAGAAGATTGTATGATAAATTGTACATCGTCTGTTTCAAAACCACTGACCTGCTGAAGAACATGTTGTTCTTTGGGTTTGGTTTTTTTTTTTGGTTGGTTGGTTTGGTTTTTGGTTTTTTTTTTTTTTTTGGGGGGGGGGTGTTTGTTGTTTTTTTTTTTATTTTATTTTATTTTAGGGCCTAGTGCAATTTTGAAATTTCCCATTCCTATGCATTCAGGAATCCCTCTCTCCCTTTCAGGAATGGCGTTTAGAGCAGGCACCCTGATCTCATTAGCTACAGTGGGCATTTTTTCAGATAGATCGTTTGTATATTTAAATGTGTTAAGATATGTGTCAAGATACTACAGAATCTCAAAAATGGATTCTGGCTGGCTGTTTCCCCATCTCCAACAAGTATAGGAAATTAAAAATGTGAAGCTTTTAAGCAGCTGTATTTAAGTAGCTGTATTCTAGAGGGTCTGGGCAGTAGCATGTCTTACCAGGTAGAGCTAAACTTGTTTGCATCTCATTGCGTTAAACCATTATTTGTAGCTCTTAGAAATACTTCTACGGTTTAAACAAACAAATGGAGGATCAGTGTAATCCTACCTGGATTTTCATATAAACCTTCAGAATGAAGCCAATAAAATACTGCCACACGTTTGTCAATAAGAGGGATTTCGCCCAGCAGCTAATTTGGCTTCTGCATTATAGCAGTGGCATCACTGGCCGAGTAGCTGAGATGGCTGTACAGGTTGGGTTTTGGTGGTGTTAACTTTGAGAGAGACCAGGGGGCTGTCTGCACTTTGCTTTTCACAAACACATCCCGTAAATCTTTGAAGACAGCTTTACAGATAAATGTTGTCTTTCTGCATCTATCTAGATGTTTCTGCATCATTGCTGGATCACAGTGAGTCAAGAATTTTCCCTCTTTGGCTACTTAAATGCGCTGGGGCTTTTTTCCCCTGAGCCAGTGCAGGATCTCCTATCAGCGATGATTTGTCCAGCATAAAAGTGTCCGTGCTTGAACCTGTGATGGATAGCTTTGTTTGCAAACATTTAGACTCTCCTCTGTCACAATGATCCCGGTTATTCACCCTATGACAAGCAGAAATTCTGACAGACACCAAAACGCATGCCAGATGTGAGGGAAAGGCCTGCTCTCCTGATTTCCCAAGGAAAAAACAGCATGGAACAAGTATTTTAGCTGTTGTAAATATGATAAATATTAAACTGTATGTGCAATCTATCAGTTCAGACATACGGTGGACAAGGAGATCTGGATCAAATCCGGGATACATTGGAGGCAAAGTCAAAATGTATGTATATTGACTTCATTGATGCCAGGTTTTCACACTAGGGCTCAGGATGCGCTTGTTACCGTGTGTTCATCATCTTCCTTGCTTAGGGTAGCTCAAGAGTTGGAGAAAAAAATATGTATTCTTTCAGGTGGCTGTGTTGCTCAGCTGAAATGGGGAAAGGTGGGTTATGGATCTTTCCCCCTCTCTCTTTAAAAAAGAAAAAAAAGCGGTCTCTGTCCTTAGGGGTATGATTTGCTCTTTGTCACTTGAGAAATCAGCTATCGAAATGGAGAAATGCGTTATATCAGTGTCACTAAATCCAGCAATTACAGAAGACTAAGATTGTGACAGGGTTAACTTGTGAGCATCAGAGTTTTAAGGTGTTACACTCATTCACTGTCTTCTGCAGTCCCATTGCTCCTGTGACCACTGCCTTTTTACAGAAAATGTGGACATCTGACTTTCTCTTTCTAACATGCCCTAAAGCCGCACATTATACTAGAACTTTCCAGTGAAATGTGAAAAGAAATAACTTGAGTTGGCTTGAAGAAGTATGAAAATCTAAGGAAATTGGACAAAAACAAATTGGCAATGGCTTAGAGTGATACAGTTAATATTTTTGGTTACTTGAGTCTCCTGGGCTTTGCAGTTTAATTTGAGCAAATGTTACATTTGGCACTTCTGGTTGTTCTGTAGTTCTCCAGACCCAGAGACAAATATTTACATCTCGCTCATTTTGGTAGCAGAACTGCAAATCTTTCAATTGTGATTCATTGAGAAGTTGTGTGCTTGTCTTGTTGATATTTTTATCTCAGCCGTCTTCCCTACATATTTATTTAAAACAAAAAATAAATCTGTTAACAGTTCCAAAATAAGAGCCACATCTTTAATTCCCAGAATATTGTCTTTTCTGTTCATTCCAAATTCATCAAGGAATTTGCTTTCACAGGCAACTGTTGAAAACTATGTACAATATTTATTTGTATAATAAAACCGGAATTTTAAATTGATTCAAACGCACTCCATGGATTAAAATTGCTGGCATTTGTGTAGTGCCAGCTACTTCTGGGTCTGTATTCTGATTAGCACCTCAAGACGCTCCTGCAGTATTAAATAAGAGCAATAATTGCCTATGAATAAGCAGAGTATAAAGCAGGAGATACAGATACAGCTTCTTAGTGACCTGTGTGCATTATGCCTCAAATCCCTTAATCAGATTTGTGCCGGTTGATTCTTGCATCCGCAGAAATTCAGCTGGAGGATCAGGGCCTAAAGTAGTAAAAAATCAATTAATACTACTTTCTAATTTGTGCGGTTGACAAAAACGCATATAAATAGGGGACATTTTTCTACTTAAGAGGGCCTCACTGAAAGATTTTTAATTGGATTTTCATTGTGATTGACAGCATTTGATTATGACAGTAACTTTATTTGGCTGGACTGTTATAGCCCTCTTGTTCAGGGTTTTTTTGGTTTTGGTTTGGTTTTTTGTTTTTTGGGGTTTTTTTTTTTTCCCCCATCAAAGCTCTTTTTTATCTGCTGAATCCCCAGCGGAGCAGCAATGCCTGTGAAAGAGCCTTTTAGCACCTTTGTTGCAGCCATCCCTGGTGATGATTGGACCCAGCTGGTAGTAGATAAGAAAATGTGCCTTTCACAAAGAGGTTGCATCTCCCGTCTCCGCCGTTTCAATAATTTTAAGAGCCCCAGAAACCTGTTGAGGATTAGAAGTAGCTTTAGATGTGAAATGAGTGTTAAGTATTAGTAATCGGGAGATTAGGGCCCCGGGGACAATGGGAGATAAACAACTGCAATTAAGGCAAATCTGCCAGAGTAAACAAAATTTAGCAGAAACAGATGCCCTAACCATTTTGGGGGATTGATTGGAGGGCACCGAGGAATCGATTTTTGTCTTGTTTACACTTCCAAACCCCTGTGATAAACTGGGAGGCTAAATATTTCATACAGCCTGATTTTAGTTAATTTTTTTCCAGCTCCTCACAGTAGGCCTGCTCTCTTCTAACAGTGACCAGGCCTGAGTTTATTCAGCATTCACAGGGAGCAGCTAATTGTCTATGAAGGGCCCCTGTGTTTAAATGGGCTTGACAGGAATTTAAATTTTGTTTCAATCAACCTCTGTGCTCACAGCCTGCTCCAGTTTCTAATTTTTAAATTAAACATGATTTTTTATTTTTTTTTTTTTTTTTTAAGCTGCGGCCTCTCCTCCGGAGCCGGCTGCTCGCGCTCCCACCCAAGGCAGCTGCCGCAGCACGGGAATGCGCAGGTTTATTAAGGCCGTAATAGCAAAGCACGATGAGCCGCAGCCGTGGAAAAGTTCATTGTCCCATAAATGCGCATCTGCCTGTTTGGATTTAATGGGAGATGCTGGGGTAAACGCTCGGCTGGTGTAAATCGGGACGGCTCTGCCGGCGTCTGCCTGCACGGCTGGAGAGAGCCAGGGTTTCCACCGGGGAAAGGCTCCCGGTAGGGAACGGTGGCATTAAAATACAAGTCTGAGAATGGAAATGGTTTTCGTGGCCTCGGTCATTTGTTCAGTGACCTTGTGAGACATTCAAAGGAATTCTTTTTTATTCCAAGCCAACTAGTGGTGATATATATTTTGCCGCCTTCTCTGTGTTTTCAGCAGGGCTCCGCACATTTTTTCGGATGTCATTTCATACCTGTGCTTTTTCTGCTCCTGAGACAGGGTGATTTGACAGTATGTTCATGCTTGATCATTTAATACTTGCTTTATTTAGTCTCTTTACTAAGCCTGGCAAACATGGGGATGTTATTTTGCACTAGATGCAGACGGTGTGTAGGCATGTAATGCAACATGATCGTACGGAGTACTTTTAAAAACTACTTGTTCATTTGCAGAAACTTCATTACGGAAATGCTAGCGAGGTGCAGGCTGTTTCATTCTCCCTTTTTGCTTGCAGCCAGATCATTTTCCGGGTTTTTTTTGGTTTTGTTCATTGTTGTTATTTGTGTGTGTGTGTGTGTGTGTGCACGTGTGTATGCACACAGCATTTTCTGCTCCAAGATTTGGGTGAAAGCATTTAGGAGATTGTTTCTGTTTACTCCAGCTTAGTGATTTTTTTTTTTTTTTTCCCATCAGTAGAAACCAGTTTCTCAAAACTTGGAGGTAACAACTGGTTTTTCCACCCTTCTTTCCTAGTCCAGGGGAACACTTAGACCCCATTGGAAGGAAAAACTACATCAGCTTTTACTGTCTGACTAGCTCTGGTGTCAGCGAGACCAATCCTGTGCCCACAGTGAGGCATAAGCTGAAGACATTTCAGCTCATAATGTAGATGCACATGTATTTACATGAACATTAGAGTTCAGGTCAGGTGTGCCTCTTTGGTCTGGAATCTCCTGCTCTTTCAGAGCTACCACTCTTTCATTCTCATCACAGACAGGTCTTGAAGCTCACGAATTGAATCGATTCCAAATGAAACCAAACCAGAGGATGTGCTCCAGGCACATACCTAACGAGCTCCAGCTACTAATGGGCGCTGTGTCTGCAGACCAGACCAGAGCTGGTCAAAAGTAAAACCTCTTCCATCCCTGAAACGCTGCACCACCCGTTTCACTCTGCGGATCTGCTTCTGTTGTCGACAGCTTGCTAATGTTGACATACTCTTATCAGCCTTGGGCCACTCTCTCTATTCCTCTTCTGCAGCTCTTCTTAACCTCAGCAGCACTTGTAAAAGCACGCTCCAATTGTATTTTGGTTGCCTTAGTTTTTTTTAAGAGTCATCACAAAAAAAAAATACCTTTGCTGGGAGTTAGCGTCTTTTGTTAGCTAAGCACCAAGAGGCATGCCAAGCACAGTTATCGGTTTAACAGCAAATATCAAAAGCAAAACTGCTGTGGAAAGAATGATCTGCAGATGGGCAAATAGGCTTCTCTGTGCCACAGCCAAAACCAAAACTCTGTAGTAAATTTAAAACTAGTATATGCCACAGAAAGAGAAGTGCAAAAATCAGACCCATCCACATCCCCCACCCACGCACAGCTGGGGGTCCTGCAATAGGAGGGGATTGTGTTGTTTGAAGTCAGGTCCACGCTACGGAAGTCAGAGGAGCTGCACTGATTCCTGCTAATCTGACCTGAAAAAAAAAATTCCCTTTGACCCCGAGTCTGGTGATGATTTGCCAGCCTGGACACATCAGTCAAGTGCACAAGAGGTCTCTGAGGACTGTTTTTAGGACCACGGGCACATTGTTTGGCTATGGCCAATGTCCAGGGCTTCAGAAGAAGGTTGAAAAAAGGATTTTAATCATAATGGAAGGATCCATACTGCTGTTTAAGAATGGAAATTCAGGTGTGATGTGTGGACAGTTCCTCTTCAGATTAAGGCTTTCAGGTTTAAGTTAAGCTGTGCTTCTTCCTGGTCCACCCATTATGCTTGGGGACTGCCATTATTTAAAGACAAATTCTGTAAATTGCAGCAGAATTTTGGTGCCTCCACAAAACTACTAAGCCAGCTGAAAATCACTTGCAATTAACTTTATCATATAAAAACAACAGTGCATTGGTAGAAGTTAATCTACAAATAGATAATATGCAAAAAAAACCCCACAAACAAACAAACAAAAAAAAAAAAACAGAAAACAAACAACAAAAAAACCCAATACTCAAAAGGAATCCTCAAAAACAAAAAGGACAAACAAGAAATATAGCTCCAAGACTTCACCGCTTAGTAGAGTTATCCGTTTATCTTTGCTTGATACATTTTGTATCATCCTTTCACTATCTTAAATATCATCAGAGGGATAAAATCATTAGTGTGCTAATCTAGATAGCCATAGTTCTAACACTGACCTAGGCTAATCTGCCTTTGCAATTTCAAGAACTATGTCTGACTCCTCTGAAAGTAACCTTAAACTGTAGTCTTGTAAGAATTCCAGAACTGTATCCTTCACTCCTTCTCCTAATGAGGTTATGACCAAATGCTCATTATAATTGCTTTAGACTCCTTTTAATTTTCAAGCTTATTAATCATAAGAAGAGTTATTTAAAATTGCATAAATTAATCTTAGATTAAAAGCCCATCAAAGCCTCGAAACAATTAAGAATAAGTAGGATTTCCCTGGGGCAGCAAGTTTTATTTTAATAGTGTAGTCAGGTGGATATCAGAACATTGAAGTATGGTAGTGATTAATGTATGCAAAATTTAAATGAGAGTTTTTAAATGGCAAATCTAAATCACATATTGACCTAACTGTAGGCTTTAACTGCATTGTCTGTCATATATTTAAACTGTTTAGTAATCAACATTTTAATTACAGTGTATGTTAGGGAGACCATGCAACAAACAAAACTCACCACTTCCCGACACTCTGCGTGGAACTGTTTAGCAGGCTGGGGCTGTGCTGTTAGCTGTGCAGAATAAGGAATGAGGAAAGAGAGCAGAAACTTCAAGGAGACTAATGATACTTGATTTTGCTTATGGATGTGTTCTTGTCCCTGCTTCATCTCCGCCCAGAAAACGCCACCGATCGATGCGGCTTTCTGGCCCTCTTTGCTGCCCTCACCGTTCTCTAGACAAATTGGTCCTTTCTGCTCTCTGAGCTGGCAGAAGCTACAGGTGATGTCCTCACGGGGGTGGGAAATTCTGTGAAAACATTACCTTCTGGGTGCTTTTGTCTTCTGACTCATGGAGTCCCTGTACCCTCAGCCTGGCTGTGCCACCCACAGCTTTGCCGGCTCCTGCAGATCTATTGAAGCACTGTGTCTTTGGCCCGTGCTATGGGAGATTTCACTCTAGCAGCCAGCCAAGAACAGGCTCTCAGGGACGCTGAATTCCTCACCAAGCACAGCGAGAGGCAGTCCTTGCCCTGAATAGTCCCTATTCTGAGGATAGGAACTGGGAGAGAGAACTGGGCCAGTAAACACTTGGTCCCAGATCAAGCACAGCCATGCAAGTACATAGGAAAAGCTGGTACTTTATGGTTAAACTTGCTGTGATTTGTCGTATGCGGTCTCATCGCTGCAGGTGCCGCATGGGAGAGACAAGGAGGCTTCATTTCTGGAGGAGAGTGTCTCTCAAAGCAAGGGTTGACCTTGCTGAAGCTTTGGGATGCTGGGGGCATGCTTTCTAGCCACGCATGCTAAGCCTCCCAGTCATGGCTGTTTCAAGCACTTCAGGCACTCACCCTTTTCTGTAAAGGGTTACCTCCCATGGTCAAATGACATCCTAAAGTTGCAAAGGTAACGCAAGAGATGCAACAGCCAGATCACACTTAAATAGCATCTTGCAGGGTCTTTTCACCCGTGTGTATATTCTGTGTCTCCATGGATCAATGCGAGCGTTTGAAGTCTTCAGATTTTTTACCCCACTCAAGCCTTAGAAGTGCGCGATGGAGGGAAGCCTGCTGCATGGAGCAACCCCTGAGGAGGACTCTAACATCTTCAGAGCCTGTGAATTAACAATGTTTGGGGAGTCGGCAATAGAGTATTGGCCTGAGGATTCCTCGCTGCTATTCCTGGCTGTGGGAGCAGAAATCGGCCTTGTGGATAGCTAGCACAGATAATTAGAACAGCATTTAGTTTGGCTTGTCCTTGGAGGCAGGAGCTCTAGATGTAAAATCCTCCCCTACTGGAGGCAGTGGTAGAGTGATGAAATCTTATACGTGCTTAGGTCTCTAGACGGGGACACCGGGTCAGTCCGGGGTAGTTTGGGTTACTCAGCACTTTGTGTTTCCAGGCGTCCTGGGAAGATAGTACAGATCCAGAGCTGAGGTTTGTATTTGTCCTTTTGGAGGTCCGACTTGTGTTCCTATTAAACACGTGAATGGGCGAGAATTTCCCCTCGAGTACGTGCCCTCAGTTAATTACAAGAGCTGTAAATAGCATAGGTGCATTGGTAGCAATCGGAGAACAAGCTGGAGTGATAACTGTGGTGCGCTGTTTTACAGCCAAGTTCTTATTTTCCAAAATTGCAGGGCTTGCACTCCGTCAGCCTGCTAGGGATGAGATTCCAGCCAGGCTTTTCTGATTTAACATTTGCACTGTGGCCGTCTGATCAAGCTTGCATTTAAACAAAGAGGGCACCTCCAGTGGAGGAAGGCATGGGGTATCCCAACTGATTCAGGAGCATAACAAGTGGTGTGATTTGGTCACGTTTTGCACCGAGTTACTGTAGACACAGGCTGGAGTTCTGCCGGATGGCTCTCAGATGTGGTGGTGTGGGGTGGAAATGGGTGCAGATGCAAACAGACTGGTCCCAGGTGTCCTGTGGGCACTGATGGGGCTATGCAGAGCTGGGTCAGCAGGTCCTTTTCCTAGGGTCTCAACTCCTCCTGCCAGGAAAGCCTCACCAGTGTCGTTGGGGATTAGGGAGTGGCAGGGAAGGGGCGGGGAGCAGGTTTCCAGTTTTCATTTTATTCTTAAAAGGTGCCCCAGTGCTCAGAGGTGCCATGTTTTATGCAGGAAAAGCTCTGCGTTGATGCATCTGATGCACCACGGAGACATTCAGTGCTGCAAAGCAGTGACGTGCCATTTCTAATATTGCCTAATAAACTGCTGCATTGTCTTCTCCCTCCCCCCCTTTAAAAAATGGCATCAAAATTGCATGTTAAGCGGAGAGTGAGCTTCCCTTAAAGCAGCCTGTAGCCATCAGTAATATTTATTTTCTCTATTTGTTTTAAGCCTGTGAAGACTGTGGTTTCCTCCATACTGTCCTGATGGAGCCCTGACCAGCAAGCGTGCAATGCCCCTAGCCCTAATGTGCCATTAATGATAGGTTAATGTACAGTATAATGTTTTTTGGACTATGGGTTCATTACACTTCTGAGTGCAAGGTCCTTCTGCAGAGCGCCCAAGGTCCCATTGCATTATATCATGCAATAAAAATACCCTTTTCATATCACACGCTAATAAACTGTATTTGAAATGCTGTCTAAGGCCACTGCCATCGTCTTGATAGTCTGTGTCTGCAACAGTTGGGATCTTTTTATTGTGGTTTTTGTTATGCTGAATTCAAATTTTTAAATGAAATGCATAATTTGTCTGTGCTTCTTCGTAATAAATGGAGCACAGTCCTTTAACTGCACAGTCTGGGAGGACTCCTGTAAAAGAGAACATTAAAAGGATGGCACTGTTGCAACCAGCAGCAATGCTGCCTATTTCCTAACATACCTTGCATAAGCATGAAGTCTTTTATTGTCTTTTCTAACTTGCTAAGTGCTGTGGTTACGTTTGGGTGTCATGTAGTCGTTAACGTAAGACCTTGGTCCCTCTAATGGTGTCCCTCCTTCCTCCTCTGTATTCATACGGTTTACGTTAACATCCGTCTTTGCAGCTCGCTCCTGGCCACGGGGAAGACGGGCTTTCAGCATGTCAACAGGCAGCCCCCAAGTGTTTGCGGCAGCGGCCGTAGCCTGCATTGGCTCTGCCGGTTCTGCTGCCCGCAGCGTTGCAGCAGCAATAGTGCTCCACCAGACCCTGCAAGCAGTATGGCACGTGGTGCCTCGATGGCACAGCTGGTGCTGGCCTTGGCCGTGCAGCATTGAAAGTCAGGGCTCTGCTCTTCTTGCCATGGAGGAGAAAAGAGGGAGAGAGGGCAGTGCCCCAGGAGCTCACTGCTGCTTCTGCAGCCGCCGAAGCAGTAGGAGGTGCCGAGGTGGTGCCATCGGGGCACCTGGCTGCGATGCTGGCAGTAAGCACAGCCCTTCCAGCCTGGCTGTGGCAAGGGCAGGAAGGCCACGGCGCTGCTCATCTTCCTGTGCAATCTGCTGCTCAGGCTACGGCCACCCCTTAGATGGGGGATGGTGTTCCCAGGTTCCTCCCGTTAACCTTCACGTCCTCCTGCAGTGATGCGGCTCTCCATGCTGGTCTGTAGGCTCAGGTGCCCCCGGGCACTTCCCACCAGGGCCATGCGGTGAGCCAGCACTGACCAGGAGAGCTGGGAGCAGGTCGTGCTGCCCTCCCCAATTAACCTCTCACTGCCCCAGTGAAAAAAATATAAAGAGACGATGATGTGGGTTAGATCTGGATGCGCTGTCATAAAAAGAGCAACATCACTGAGCACCATTTGGGATTAATGTTCCTGTCCGTGTCCTCTCCATCCCCCTCATGTCCTCTGTCCCAGGAAACACCACCATCTAATTTTTGCAGATTTACGAGGGAATTGGTAACTGACCATTATTTCATGTTGGGAATGTACTTTTTTGCCATCCTGGCTAAGGTCAGTAGTTGCCTATTTCATGGACCCTTTAAACCAGTCTCACAATAAGAACTCACTTGTTTTGTGCCTGGGAAGTCCTCTGAAATCACAGAAGTATTGCTTAAGGCATGTTATTTATTGTCTGCCTGTCTTTTGGCAGTGCTTAGGAGCCTCAGCATTGGTCTAAAATTCCTTGGTGCTATCCAAAAACAAGTGTTTTATAGTCAGTGGCAGGGGAACCTGTTTATGGGATAAACTCCTGTGAAGCTTTGATCTTCTCTGGACTTGTGTATGAGAGGCAGTGTAAACTGTTATGTATGCATTAGACTAAGAAGCTGAAAGGATTCAGGTAGCCCAGATTTGGGGCTTTGTGCTAGGGCTGTGTCCCAGGGGGACTTCCATCTCCCCTGGACAGTTCACCCTCGCTCCTACCAGCAACGCGGGCGAGCAGATCCAGAGCAGAGCTGCATGTGGGCGCCTGGTGCTGAGAAAGGCCCAAGGGTGTGCAGGCCTGCCAAGGATGCGATGTAAAGTCTGTTGTAATAAGCTCTAGGTGGGTTAATATCAGAAACGAACATTTCTCAGGCTGGAGGAGAAGGCCATGAAAACAAATTGCTGAATTTTAAGGGCAGGTAAAATTACGGAACTTTTACCCTTGAATAATGGCAATTTAATTGACTGGGCTAAATGATTGATGGTTTGTGAGCAATGAGTTTGAATTACCAGGGCTGTGTGTTCAGGGGGGCACTGCCCTTTTAATTTCATGTCAGATATTTAAATCATTTACATCACCCTCTGTGAGGCGCTCCCCTTTGAAAGAGTTAACCTGTCTGGTGGGACACTGCAACTTGAGAAATGTACCCTTTATCAAGAGAACGAGATGAGACAAGTTCATTTAAAAAGCCTGGTTTGTCATTGTTTATCTAATTTTCGGAGTTGACACACAAAATTAGGCTGGCTGACACTCACTCTGGGGCTATCCCTGGCCCCGTCCTGCCTGACCTTTTCGGCTCCAAGCTGCTGTGCACTCGCCGGCGGCCGCTTCCCTTCAGCTGCAGAAATTGCTCTGTCCCCTACCGAGCCAGACCCCCGGCCGGGGTAAGGCAGGCATGGGGAGCTGTTTGGTTGGTGGCTTTTCAACATATTTTATGCTGCTTGGCTCTGCTGGACATCCTGATTGCCAGATATTTTTAAGGCTCAGTATTTAAGAATTGGCAAGGAGGTAGTTACTACTTTGTAATGAACGTGCGTAGAAGTCTGAGTAAAAATGAAATGCGCTGGGATGGGATCAGCTCTGTCATGGGGATGTCCTGTGATACCTTTGGGCTCTTCTCATGACCATCTCTTTCATTAGTGTCATGCTTCCCTCCGTGATTACGCCTGTCAGTGTTGTGGTGAGCTCTTGCACGTTATTGAGACTCAAATGTTGGCTGAACCATCACTGGTAGGGCATGAGCAGAGTCTCCATTACAGTGATTTTACTAAGTAAGGCTTAATATCAGTCTCTTACTTGCCAATTCACAGTGAACCTAGGTGCCAGTGTGAAAGAGCTGTGCTCTCTGCTGACATTAACATGCTGTTGGAGCGGGAGAGCTGGGTGCAGCTCAGCACCCCGACTCTGCTGCTGCCTGGGGGGATGTGAGTGCAGGACTGATCTGTGCTGGAAGCCAGCTCACTTGCCCACATCAAAAAAAAAAGGATGGACGGATGCTGCAAAAAAATGTGCGCACGCCACACCAAGCGGAGAATATCATCTCACCAAAGCAGTGAGAAGCCAGCCGCTGCAAGAGAAAACACATTTCAAGTGTTTAACTTTCTTCAGTGTTACCTTGCAAAGCAACATAAATCTATATGGGAATATTTAAGTACAGCAGGTTGCTTGTGTTTGCTTCAGAACATATTGCTCACTAAGTCAGGGCTGGGACTTTTATTTGTGGCTGAGACACTCAGCAACCAGAATTTATTAATAGTGCCTAAGCTGTTGTGGTTTTCATTTTTTTCTTTCTTGAGGTGACAGTTTATCCCAGCCCCATCCTGCAGCCTGGGCATGCACTAGACTTGGAGGGTGCAGCTCCATTTCTCCTTTAGCAGTTCTGATTTTTACCTGGAGTTTTTTCCCTTGTTCGTTCATTCCTCCCTCCCTCCCTCCCTCCACCCCTTCTCTCCACTCTCCTTTCCAAAGATATCTCCAGTTGAAAGCGCTGCTTTCTGAGACGTGCGTGTTTCGGACTGCAGGCGTTAATGGCTGCAATACTGTGGAGGCTTGAAAAGGGGGAAATGGGGGACTAGGTGCTGAATAGTGGCAAAACGTGGTGAACCCATCAGGGTAACTTTGTGAAGAAGTTGCTAAGAGCAGAGGAGACTGCTGCTGGTGCAAGCGCAGTAGTTGGAGACTCTGGAGGAAATCTTAAATGTTTTCCCTGAGACATTTTTGGATGCTAAGCCAAGTGCAAGTCCCTCTCGCATAGTTTGCACTGCATTTTAACTTCAAATGTTGCTGTAAGCAGGTCAGGGGCAAGTTTGATGGACTCGTGCATTGTCCACAATTCTGTATTGCTCTTTGATGTGTGTTTTTATTGCAGTTGCAGGCATGACTGCAGCAGGCAAGATACTGCTGAGCGAGGTGTGGTCTAGCGAGGTCAGGTATTAGAAGAAGCAAAGTGGTTTTGGCGTAGACTCCAGCGCAGGCCGTCCATGGACATTGTACATCCTTGTGCTGCTTGTGACCTCCTTGCTCTCGGTGCCTGACCTGAACATGCCATGGGCCGTCCACCAAGGTTTGCAAAGACAGGTCCCACTGACACTGTAGTCTTAGCTTTGGTGGAAATCTCTGTTTTCCTATTCCCTATTAAAAAAGAAACAAAAGAATGAACAAAAACACCCAAAACAAACAAACCAAAAAAAAAACCAACCACTAGATTCTGAAAAACAGCTTCTGGTAAAAACATCCCCTCAGCCTGAGGAAAATCCTCCCTAGAGCAATATAGTCTAAAACCAAGGAAAATCTAAACAGCAGTTTCAAGTTAAACTTATTCCTAGGGAGAAAAGTGAGTGTGTAAAACCGCAGGCTTCAATGGAATAACCTCACAAAACAAAGCAAATAGGATGAACAGCATGGCTAGCTGACATTTTCAACCTTGCATAGCCTGCACTTTCTCTTTGCATGTTGTGAGTAGCTTAAATGCAAGGAAATACTGGGTGTGAGATGTCTTCTCTGCAGGGAGTCTCTCCATCATAAAGGAGATTCATGGGAGGAGCGGACTGGCTTTAATAGCTGGTTTTTAATTGCCCCAATGCATCTGCTCTTCCTTGTCTGTGGGCTCTTGATTGTTTTTCCCTAGTTCTCACTAGTGTCCTTGACTGTTGTTTTGTGTAAGAGGCGAAACAGCTACTTCTAGGCTATCTTGCTTATAATAGGCATTTACCTTGCAGTTGGACTAGATGATAGTTGTAGGTCCCTTCCAGCTGAAAAAATATTCTAAACCTTACTCTTGTGCCTTTTGTACCCAAAAATATCGAAGTGCTCTCTCGTGAGAGAGCAGAATCATTTATTCCCTTTTTAACCACGAGGATGAGGGAGATTAAGGAGCTTTGTGAAGGTCGTGCTGGAAAGTATGTGGCAGCTTGGGAGTAAACTCCAGGACTCCTGCCTCTAGGTTCCCGATTGTGGCTGCTCCTGAATTGTTTTCATAGGTAGGAATCAAGTAAAACCGGGAATATTTCAGGTTGAATTTGTTTAGTGAAACAGTGAAACCCAAATGTACGTGGGATATCTGGAGTAGGAGGTTAAAAGAAACAGGGTGCATCTTTCTTTAGTGTTATTCCTGATGTTAGACTTTCAAGACCAAAGCTAAAGATTTCTGATAGCCAGGTGTTAGAAGGAAAAAGACATTGTCCATATGCTTAGTGCCGTAAGCATCTGTGTACTTAAATGCATCATTTTAAGATCATCCATCTTCTCTGGGTAGCACTGAATTGTCCACTGGTATCCTCAAAGCTCTCAGACGGACACCGGTACCTCTGGATATGTTCTTCGACCTTGGTGGACCATTTTCCAAGTAACAACTGACTGTGAGCACACACATATCTGCCTGGCTGGGAAACTCAGTGCTCTCTGACAAATTTAAAGTTGCTGTCTACAGCTAAGAATGGCTGAAAGGAAGCAGTTTGCTTCAAAAAATTGAATACTGGGGGGAAGACATCTATTTCTGTACCAGTTACGAAGAGCAAACTCAGAAAGGTCGATTGCAATGGCAGGTAGCAGCTGCCCACAATTTCAAAGGCCTGGAGATAAATTTTAGGGCTTGCAGCTTGAGCCTGGTGGGAAGCACTGACAAATCTGAGAACGGGAAAGCAAGTTCTTTGAACTGACTTTACTTTGGAAACCTGTAATCACACCAGAGTCACGCTGCAGCCTCCAGTTTGCAGGAGTTGGGTGATCTTGTATCTGCAGACTTTGGCGTCTCAGTGGTTGTTCTCTGTGGGATGTGCACATCCCACGTGTATGTGGGCTTTCACACAAAAGGAGTTTTTCAGAGGAAAACCCATGAGCTTTCTTCAGACTGCAACCATGCCCTTTCTGTTGTAGCTTCACCCTAGTCACTGTGGTGTCTTTTAGATTCTGTAGACTTTTGGCATGTGGGTTTTGGGTTTTTTTTCCTCTATTTCAATTTTGACTTATAGACTGAGCAGGCTGAAGCTTTCCTTGGGGAAAAAGCAGGGCAGGCATCAGGTCAGAGCCTGCAGTTCAGAGAATCACAGAATGGTAGGGATTGGAAGGGACCTCTGGAGATCATCTCGTCCAACCCCCCCTGCTTGAGCAGGCACACCCAGAGCAGGGGGCACAGCACCGCGTCCAGGCGGGGTTTGAATATTTCCAGGGAAGGAGACTCCACAGCCTCTCTGGGCAGCCTGTCCCACTGCTCTGGCACCCTCACAGTGAAGGAGTTTTTCCTCATATTCAGGTGGAACTTCCTGTGCTCCAGCTTGTGCCCATTGCCCCTTGTCCTGTCATTGGGTACCACTGAAAAGAGTCCGGCCCCATCCTCTTGACACCCGCCCTTCAGATATTTATAAGCATTGATAAGATCCCCCCTCAGTCTTCTCTTCTCCAGCCTGAACAAACCCAGGTCTGTGCCTTCGCCCAGGTCATTGATGAATACATTGGACAGGACAGGACCCAGCACAGACCCCTGGGGAACACCGCTAGTTACGGGCCTCCAACCAGACTCTGCCCCGTTGATCACGACCCTCTGAGCTCTGCCCTTCAGCCAGTTCTCAATCCACCTCTCTGTCCTCTCATCTAACCCACACTTCCTGAGCTTGTCTGTGAGGATGTGATGGGAGACAGTGTCAAAAGCCTTGCTGAAGGTAAACAACATCCACTGCTCTCCCTTCATCTACCCAGCCAGTCGTGCCATCACAGAAGGCTATCAGGTTGATCAAGCATGATCTCCCCTTGGTGAATCCATGCTGGCTACTTCTGATAACCTCCTTTTCCTCTACATGCCGGGAGATGACCTCCAGGATGAACTGTTCCATCACTTTTCCGGGGATGGAGGTGAGGCTGACTGGCCTATAGTTTCCTGGGTCCTCCTTCTTGCCCTTTTCGAAGACTGGAGTGACACTGGCCACCCTTCAGTCCTCGGGCACCTCTCCTGGCCTCCACGACCTTTCAAAGGTGATGGAGAGTGGCTTAGTGACAGCATCCACCAGCTCCCTTGGCACTCGTGGGTGCATCCCATCAGGGCCCATGGATTTGTGAGGCTCCAGTTTGCCTAGGTGATCTCTGACCCAATCCTCCTCATCCAAGGGGAAGTCTTCCTTTCTCCAGATTTTCTCTCTCCCCTCTGGGCGCAGGGATGCCTGAGGGCCAGCCTTAGCAGTGAAGACTGAAGCAAAGGCGGCATTCAGTAACTGCCTTCTCTGCATCCTGCCTCACCAGGGCACCCACCTCGTTCAGCAGCGGGCCCACAGTTTCCCCAGTCTTTCTTCTACTGCTGATGTATTTGAAGAAGCCCTTCTTGTTATCCTTGCCATCCCCTGCCAGATTGAGTTCCAAGTGGGCCTTGGCCTTCCTCGTTGCATCTCTGCATACCCTGACAAGGTTCCTATATTCCTCCCAATTGGCCAGTCCCTTTTTGCACATGTTGTAAACCTTCTTCTTCCATTTGAGTTTTTCTAGTAGCTCTTTGCTCATCCACGCGGGTCTCCTGGCTCCTCTGCTTGACTTCTTCCTCCTAGAGATGCACTGATCTTGAGCTTGGAGGAAGTGGAACTTGAATATTGACCAGCTCTCTTGGACCTCCCTATCTTCTAGAGCCCTAATCCATGGGATTTCTCCAAGCAAGTCTTTGAAGAGCCAAACTTAGCTCTCCTGAAGTCCAGGGTTGTGATCCCATTTGTTGCCTTGCTTCTACCACGCAGGATCCTGAACTCCACCATCTCGTCGTCACTGCATCCAAGGTTACCCCCAACCCTCACGTCCTCAACCAGACCTTCTTTGTTTGTTAGTATAAGGTCCAGCAGCACATCTTGCCTCGTTGGCTCCTCCACCACCTGTATCAAAAAGTTATCCTCAGTGCTCTGCAGGAACCTCCTGGATTGTGCGTGCCTCACCATGTTGCTTTTCCAGCAAGTATTGGGGTGGTTGAAGTCCCCCATGAGAACCAGGGCCTGCGATTGTGAGGCTACTTCCAGCTGTTCAAATGTAAGGCGTTCCCAAAGGCTGTCTGTTGCGTGTACCTGGTGAAGAAAGAAATCCAAGAAGGAGTGGGAAGTCACCAGCATGACCAAGTCAGGCTGATACTGGAGAGGAAACCCATGAGTGCGGCTTCTCCCTGTCCAGGCTGAAATATCGACTGTTGCTGCGCTAGACATTGCAGGGCAATGAGCAAACGGTGGAGAGGAAACACGTGTTGGGTATGATCGGTCCTAGTGCATCTCGCACACCCAGTCACCAGCACCATGATCTGCCTATGGTGCAGTTCTTGCGCTACAGATTGTAACAGACCTTTCGACATCATGGGGTTTGCTCTCGCAGTTATGCCAGCAGCTGTTGAAATTATTCGTATACTCATTGATGATCAGCAGTGAGGATTGTTGGGAGGTGTCTAGGGTATGGTTGTTTAAGCTATTTTCTCTCCACCAGTGTCTGGCAATGCTTGTAGTGTGGTTCACAGCATAAACCTGTGCAGTCTCTTACACTCTGATGAATGGATGGGGAAAAATTTCATTTAAGTAGTTCCAAAGGAAGATCTGTTTCCTAGCTGAGAGCTTAAGCCACTAAACCTCCTGGCTGGTGCAGCTGTGACTCCTACCACCTCCCAGCTCTTCAATAGCTTACAGGCAAACTTGCTCTTCTCCTTTTTTCCCACTTTCTGGGTCTCTCCCTTACCTTTTTTTAACCTTACCCTTTCCTCTTAATGCGCTTCTTGTCTCAAGTCTGTGGGCTGTACCACCTCAACTCTCTCTAGTTTAATTGTGGGAATTAGTCCTTTGAGATGAATGGAAATGCAAACTGGCTCCCCCCAACTATTGATGAGTTGACCTTTTTGTGTTTATTAGCTCTGTCTTGCCTCTTACTATGGTGTTCCTCCATCTTCATGGTGAAGGAGCCACATCCCTCTTTCCTCTACAAGGTGAACTGGGAAGGCAACTGAGCTGGTCCCAGTAATATCTGAAGGAGGGCTCTCCACATCTCAGACTTCTCCCTAAAAAGTTTTAGCTGAGATTCCAGCCATCCCAAAGAGTTGAGGCAACAGCATCTCATGCTTCCTCCATAATTCTTGTAGATAATGGCATATTTTATTCCTGTGGCTCCTGCGTTGGCTGGCCCTGGTCCCGCAGAGTGTTTTATTGCTTCGAGCTGATGCCGTGAGGATTTATTGTGCTTTATTTAGCCTGGTGCTGCTTCATTGTTTCACTCGGTGCCATCCTAACCCAGCCAACCACCAGGCTTCCCGGGCCCCGCGTCAGACCCATGCTCGCTCTCCATGTGCCGATTGCCATTGTTCACCGCTGCGGCTGGCATCGGGCTGCGCACACCGGTAATTCCCACATGTACGTCACCCTCCCCAAAGGCTCCCCGGCAGATTTGCTCTGCTTACTTTCAGGCATTGTTTGCAAGAGCTATGAAGTTTAGTGTTGCAAAAACTGAGCTGCTTTTGAGTGATTTGGAGTAGAAGTTTTCATCATCTGTGATGGTTTCTCCTGGCGATTGCTTTCTTTCAGTCATTTATGTAATTGCGGTACTCGGTTTCCTGTGGATTTTTATACTTCATTTGAGATTCATCTGAAGATGGCATGTTCCCATCTCTAGGAATGTGGCCAGATTGAGACATGAGATGCCTAAGCTGACTGCTGAAATTGGAGGCCATATTTTTGTTTCATCCTGAGATGCTGTTCTGATTTTCCGAGATGTCTAACACACAGTCTTCCAGTGTCTCCAAGTAGCTATACAATTCATGGCCGAGAATATTTTATAGTTATCCCCCTTTCCATCATACTTAATTCCCACAGTAGCTTCTCATGAAGACCTGTTTCAGTTACACTTAGATGATATTTTCGTTTCTATATCAACTGATCGCTCCAAATGACATCTACTAGCATGTATGTGCGTGAACAAATGCCTCTCCGTATGGACGCTGTGAGTGCTGCAGAGCCTGCCGCCTGGTCCTGCTGCATCTGCAGGCACAGAGCTCAATGACCAAGGAACAAGAGGAATTTAACACTTGCAGGGATATTGTATGTTTCCTAGGTAATCTGTAGGACCATCCATTTAAGGGGTGCCTGTACAGAGGGTGAGGCGTAGGGTTTCCACTGATAAAAGTGACGGACACAATATAAGCGAACGTGGCATTCATACAGCTGCGTGGTTTCACATGCCAA
This sequence comes from Morus bassanus, assembly GCA_031468815.1. Classification (NCBI taxonomy): domain Eukaryota; kingdom Metazoa; phylum Chordata; class Aves; order Suliformes; family Sulidae; genus Morus; species Morus bassanus. The sequence goes on along the minus strand of CM062581.1, from coordinate 2,088,961 downwards.
GTGGAAGGGTCAGTCTCTGCCCCGCAGACGAAGTAGTTCAGGTTGTGAACAGAGTCTGCCCTTACGCTTTCCTTCCGACAAAGGAGAGCGTTAGGTCAATGCATGTGAAAGAGGTGCACAAGGGGGCTATTAAAGAGAGACACTTCAAAATGAACAGATCACAGACCTTTACGAGCAGGCTAGTAGATCAGTGGTTTTGTCAGAATATCTTTTTACCGAAACATCACGTAGAAGTTGAACAGCCTGGCAAGCCATCCTAGAAAGGAGCTGGTTCAAAACAATGAGCTTATTGAACATAAAAAAAAAAAAAAATAAATCAGTATTTTCAAGGAGTGCTAGGCTAAGGTCTCCGTAAAGAGTCTGGGATCCCCCAGCCCGTCCTCTGTATGCACAATGTACGTGGATAATATGGATCCAAGAGGAAGTTCCCTGATTTGAGTCAGTGGTTTATTGCATTTTTATGACTGTAACCACAGGATGTTCCAGTGCATTTTTTCCAAAAAAAATTTTAGAAGACCAAAACTTCAAAACTTTTTGGGTTTTCACGGGGAGGTTTGTCTTTATCTTGGCTAACTCTGCCTGTCCTGCTTCCCAGGGCCACCCGTTCATCGTGCAGTACAACGATGGGAATGCAGAAGTCGTGTCCATGTGGGTGTGCAGGATGCTTGAGGAACGGCGATCGACCCAAGGACCGCAGTGAGCTGGACTGGCTCACAGCAACACGCAAGGCAACAGCTCATCCCAGACTAGCAGCACCAGCCCCGTGCTTTGGACTCTCCGTCTAGCTGGATCATATTTTACTAAAAATATTTTCTAGAAGCATCAACAAAATCTTTCAGGATCTTTGTTGCTGCCTTTCCCTCACCACCACATTAAGGAATTTTCTTCCCGCATTTCTTTTGTTGCTGAGCAATTTAACATCCTCAGATTATTTTCAGTTAAACTGTACACAGCCTTAAAGCAAGTATTTTATATCTATATTTTTTGTTATTGAATGTATTGTATATTTCCTGGCTCCAGAGTATTTTTTAACTGTTAGTCTTTTGCTATCGTACGAATGACATGCCGAGTGTTCAGAGGACTCCGTAAGGAGTTGTTGGCTGTCTGGGAGTGCAGATGTCCACAAAACGCTGGTTTTAAATGTAAAACAAAAGCAAGCAAACAAACAAAAAAGAAGTATCTGGACTTGCCCATCCTGCGAGGGGGCGAGGGATTGCCCTTACAGAGTAAAAGCAGGGCAGGTAGATCAGCATCACACTATCAAATGACCGGCGGTGCCTCTCTCTGCTCCCGGGTGCCTGCTGCCGTGGCTCGGGTTTGCTGGGAGGCCCGAGCAGGAAAGACGCCACAACACGCTGCTGTGTGCAAAGAGCATCCGTGCTCAGGCGCTGGAGGCTGATCCGTGAATGCAGAAAGGTTTTGCTGACGTGGAAAGAGGTGAGGTGAGGTGAAAGAGGACAGCGCTCTCCTAAACAGGGAGTAGGGGTGCTGCTGGGTGAGCACCAGCCGGAGCTGGCGGCCCCAGAGCCATGCGCGGCCGAGATGGGCTGGCGGCCTCTGGCTGCAAAGGGAGAGCGGCCCCGGGCACGGGGAGTTTGCCAACAGCAGCAGCGCGGAGGGTGTGAGCTTCTGCCAGTGCCGCACAAGGAAGCCGAGGGCCGCGGCACAGGCTTGCACGGCATCCCACGGGCTTGTGGGGGCAAGAGGGCCGGCGCAGAGGGGCCCAAGCCGCGCTGTGCCGCTCGCCCTCGTGGCCAGAGAACAGGCTGCAGGGTTTTACTTCTTACCACAGCAGTTCGCGGCTTGCTTGGAAGCATCTTGCCTTTCTCAGCTCTACCTTATTTTCTTACGTCAGAGTCGCTGCACGACGGGTGCGGCTGGGTCAAGCAAAGGCTCCCGGGTTTGCTGTTACTGTAAAGGAAAGAACAATCGCAGTGTCTCTGCTGTGTGTTTGTTACTCCTGCAATTTCTGTGTACATTTCCACAACAGACTGACACACGTTTAATCGGTCCTTGTACTAGGATGTTTATTAAAAAAAAATAAACACAGAAGAGAGGAGGACTGTGAAAGGCAGAGCTGGTGTGTGCGACTTGGGTAGGGGAGGAGGTTGGGGCTTTTGTTTGCTTGTCTTTGCATTAGAAATAAACTTTTGCTAAAAAAAAAAAAACGCTCAGGTAGTTTATTATATACCAACAGCTTAAAAAAACAAAAACAATTCAGTGAAAAATTCCTCCTGAACCACTGCAAATCCGAAATGTTACTTTGGAAGGAGCCTGGAAAAGACTTTGTTTCCTTCCTTGGAGGGATCGTTTGTCTTCTTTTGAAGTATAGAGGTTGCAGGCATGAACTTATAGACTAAAGTTTGTCTTAATTGCTCTGATGTCACAACCTCCCTGGCAGATAACAGTACAATGAATGAGTCAACAGCCCCCATACCTTCAGGTCCTTTTTCTAAAGTGAGACAAATTTCTTCCCTGTGAGCCAACCAGACTAGAGGCAGCTCTTCCATTTATTTATCCCTAACAGTTTGCATTAGCTTTCTCTGGATAAAAAGTCTCTCCCTCGGATTTAGTTAAAAAGTCAGTAAAACCAAGGCTTTTCCTCTCGCTTTCCCTGGCAGGGAGGTCGGGAGGGGAAGACGTCACCCTGAAAATCTGTGTGGGATGCCAGCTGATGGAAACGTGAAAAATCTCTTGGCTAACGGGCTGACAGTGTTATAATTCACTGGCATGCGTATTAACCTTGCTGTCTTCATCAGTATACTTAATCAATCCAGCAATCATGGGGGAGGTTTGGGGCCTCTATCATCTTTCCTTCCCTAAGTCCTTGAATTAGGTGTAGCCAGGGGATGGGAGGAGGACGAGCGGCTGGGGGTCTGCTCGGTGGCACCGCTTCTGCCCCGCTCTGCTCCCAGCGCTGGGTTAACACTGTTTGGGGGGGGATTAGGGCTGGGTGGGAGAGCGGAGCGGGCAGATTGGGAAAAACCCAGCTCCTCTTCAGCACGGCCAGCCTTGCTGCCCCCTGAGTGTTGAGCAGCAGCAAGGTCGGGCCTCCCTGAACTGCCACCTCCTGCCTTGGAGACGGTGGCTCTGGACGGTGGATCCCCATAGGAGCTCTGGGCCCCACAGCCTGGTCTGTGTTGCTGCCTGGGGGCTACTGGGGTCCCCCCAAAGCAGCACCTCGCTCTCCCCTCCAACCTCTGTCCTGGCCCTGCTTTGCACACACGTGTGCAAACCCCTGGTACCCACAGAGCCCAGTGCAAACAATTCAGCCCGGTTCTCACCACCACCCATCAGCGCCAAGGGGCAAAAGTAAGGGGAAGGGGGGAAGGCGATAAAATTGGGCCAGGATCTGGGCACATTTAGCTCCTCTGGGTGCCCCCACCCACATCAGGCAGCTCCCCAGCAGGTCTGCACCCAGCCCAGGCTCCTCTCCCTACAGCAAATGCATGCTGACCCCTTGTCTGTGCCATGTGGGGCAGCGGGAGCCGGGGTGAGCCTGGTGTGGGGCACCCCAATGCAGTGCAGGGTGCCCCCCAAGCCCAGCTGAAGCGGTCCCCTGGGGTGCAGCCTGGCGAGCAGCACGACAAAGCAGGGTCTGCTGTGCTGCATTTGGGCTTAGGAAATCCTGTCTCGGCGCGGGGGCTGTGTGCACGCAGAGGTGACTTTGAGATCGCCAAGACACGTGAAACATGCCACTGTGAGCCCGGCCCCGGGCTCTGCCGCCAGCCTCGCGGGTAACATCATCCCGGCCCCGAAACCCGTTTCGGGGATGGGAAATGAACAGGCAGGGAGATTTTCCACAGCTGCCAGGCAGGGCTCGAAGCGCCGGGTGCTGCGAAGGGGCTCAGCAGTGCTGCTCTGCACGTGGGCAGGAGCTGCGCTGGAGCTGGGGGACGTTTTCCCTCTCTCTTCCTTCCTGCTGCAACTCTCTGGAGTCTGAATCAGGGCACTTCTTGGCTAAAAAGCTTGCAGAAAATGCAGCAATATTATACCCTGCATCTGAGTCCTGCTCAGAAGAGGGCATGGGGAGGTGCATAACAAACACATCAATTCAGCAGTGGATGCTATATACATCCGGCAAAGAAACCAGAAATTGCAGCAGGCTGCAGCTTCGGGGGCTGTGAGTGGTCCCCGACCCATCCCTCTCCCTGGGCTTAACGTCTGTCGAGTAGGGATGGCAGCGGCCAGCGATGCACTAACTGAGCAGTCACTAGAAACAGCTCTTAGGAGCTTCATTTGATCCCTTTGATATCCGAGAGCATAAGCAAACCGGAGGATTGAATCTGGGAGTGGCGTATGTGTTTTCCTGCCTGGCGGAGCTTTGTGGTCCTGCAGGGAAAGTTTACCTGGAGGCATCAACGGAAAAGGGATTGACTGCAGGGACCCTCCGCCTCTATGATGCAGGGAGCATGTGGGCAAGGTCTGAAGCAAAACCTGGGAATTTGGGTCTTAGCTGGAAAAAAAATTCCCTAGTCCCGCAGAGAGCAAAATCTGCTGATGGAGAGCGAAGGCTCTGGCAGCCCATGGCAGAAACCGCTGTCTGGTGGCAGAGGGGCTTCGGCTGCGGTGGGGAGGGGGGCGATGCCGCCGGCGCAGGCACACGGCTCGCTCGGCTTTCTGGCTCCAACTGTGCTCCCTCTGCCCAGCGCTGCCTCCAGGCAGGGCAGCCCAGGGGGGCCATCGGCATCCAGCCCCACGGGAGCTGCACCTGGGACCCCCCCCAGGGAGCCTGCAGCCTTGGCTGGTGAGGAAGAGGAGGAAGCAGCAGGTCAGGGGACTGCAAGAGCCGAGATACCCCAAGCCAGCGCTCTGCTCTGGGGGGGCTCCCCAGCGCAAAGAGGAGCCGTCGGTGGCTGCTCCGCTGCTCCCCGCAGCGCAGGGGTCCAGGGCACACAGAAACACCCTCGGCCTCTTCGGGCAGTGAATGGGAGCAGCAAAGCCTTCGCCTCTGCAGGGGTATGAAGCAGGCGGCCCGCGCGCTGCTCCCTGCAAAGGACTTCCAGGCTGCTCAGCCTCTTGGAGACAAAGCATCTTTGTGCAGAGGCTCTTCCTTCTGCTCCTGTTAAGACGTGCAACCAGCAGAGATAAACACATAGGAGACCCAACGACACCCCCAGGAGACCTGTCCTCGCCCAGCTGCCAGGAGCTGGCCCACGCAGCCTCGGCACACCGACGGGGCTGAGTTGAACACATCACAGGCGACCCCCAGCTCTTCGAGAGCTGCAGAAGAACCAGCTCTGGCGTCTCAGCTTCTCCGGAGGGTGCTCAGGCAACCCTCTTCAGCCATGTGAGGTTATTTGTGGGTGACTCCTGCCCCATGCAGCCCGGTCCCTGCCCCACTGCTCTCCTGAGGCTGCCCTTTGCCCTACGGGGAACCGGGCAGGAACCAGCCCGAGCCCCAAATGCTACAGCTCAGCAGGCACGATGTCCCTGCGGTGGGAGCCAGGCCCTGGGGAGCAGAGGGGCTCCCCAGCGGGGAGGGGGAGCCGGGGCCCATTGCATGACAGTGAGGTCCCGAGCTATAGCAGGTGTTTTAAGATAATCTATCTTCAGCCTTCCCTGGGGGACCCCTCAGGCCGGGGGGCTCACAGGCCCCGTGGGGCACAAATCTGGAGGGTTGTGGGGACTGTCCTCTGAACTTGCTGGCCTCATCCTGCTCCCCCAGCTCACCAGTATTGCACCGCCAGGCTGCCTGGCCTGATCTGGGAAAGCCTAATAGGGGGAAAAAAAATCCCCAAACCTAAAAAATTTCTAACTATATTCAAGTATTTGGGGCAAATTGAATAAAAAGAAGGTTGTGCTTTAAGAAAAGCAAAGCTCAGAGGTCTGTGCCTTTCCCTGCAGGAAGCTGCAGCAGGAGCGCTGCGGTGTGGCTGCCGAGGAGCTGCGCTGACCCAGGGCTGCTTTACCTTCAGTAAAGGGTACGGCCATAAACTACAAGTGTGCACTAAGGAAGGATTTATAGATTGAGCCTTACTGGCTACTGGAGCAGCTGCTGCTTCACCGGTACCCCACCGCGGCTGCTCTCGCCGCCAAGTCCTGCAGTGAAAGTTCAAGGTTTATAAGTAGCCGGTCAGCCCAGGAGATGTTTAATGGCAAATGGATGTCTGGGGCTTTTACAGGCAGGAGGAAAACTTCTCTGCAGTCAAGACCGAGCTGCCAGCCGGGCCCTGCACGCAGGTGAGTGCAGCTCCGTCCTGGAGGGCCGTGGTGCCCGGCTGCCCCCGGCACGGCACAGCCTGGCAGGGCGAACGCTGAGTTAATTGCTGCCCTTGGCTCATCCCGCTCCATCTCTGGGAAGGAGCTGGTTTAACCTAATCAATAAAGTCGTGTCTATCGATTGTGTACGTTGCGTTCCTCTGCAGCCCCGCCGCCCCGCAGCCGCTCTGGCAGAGGGAAATTAGGCAGATTTAAAGCCGGCAGGGACAGCACGGGGAGGGCTTGGGTGGCCAGAAAGGTGAGGGGCAGCACTGCCATGGGGAGGGGTCGCGGGACAGAGGACAAGGTGACAGCAGTTGGGGGGGGTTGGACGGGGGGGACCTGAGGCACATCAAGGGGTGCATGTCGGAGAGGGCCAGGGCGCGTGTTGAGGGGATTGAGGGTGCCCCAGGGGGGTGCAGTGGGATTGGTGGAGTGCACAGAAGGGGGGGACAGCGTGGGAGAGCTGGGGTGCATAGACAGGGGCGGGTGCATGGTGGGAGAGCTGGGGCGCATGGACGGGGGGGTGCACAGTGGGAGAGCCAGGGTGCACAGATGGGGTGGGGTACATGGTGGGAGAGCTGGGGTGCATGGACGGGGGGGTGCACAGTGGGAGAGCCGGGGTGCACAGATGGGGTGGGGTGCACGGTGGGAGAGACAGGGTGCATAGGTGGGGTGGGATGAATGGTGGGAGAGCGGGGGTGCATAAACAGGATGGGGTGCACAGTGGGAGAGCTGGGGTACATAGACGGGGGGTGCACAGTGGGGGGCATAGCGGGGGGGGGGGCAGGCGTGCACAGCCAGGGTGCTTGGAAGGGGCCTCGGGGCGCACCGAGGGAGAGCCGATCCTCTGCCCCCCCCAGCGCCTTGTCCCTGCCCGCCCCCGCAGGTGCTCAGCACGCCGGGTCAGGCGGAGTGTGCCCAGCCTGCAGAGAGCCGCCACCCGCTCCCTTTGTCAATGTCCAGTAATTAAAATGTCACCGTTTAATTTTCAGGCCTCTCGGAGCAATCTTTTCCTAATAAAGAGTCTAATCGAAACGCTCCTTCCCCCCCGCCTCCCCGGGAAGGGCCGCGGAAGAGGCTGTAAAGGCGCAGAGCCACTGCGGATCGATAGAGAGAAGCCCGGATTGATCGGCCTCTAAAATTAAATTTATTGGGGTCATGGTTTTATATGGTGCTGATACAACTGTTAAATGGGGAACATTCATTTCCAATAGGAGGCGTTTATTAAACTTCCACTGAATTAGACCGCCGTGATTTATGTGGCAATCTCGGCACAGCCCTCCAGGAGAGAGGGGCCTTTCGCTGCCGTCCCCGCGTGATTATTTATTTATACACCCGTGACACGGCTCCCTAAGTTTTAACCTAAATTATCCGCTGGCCTCGCCTGCCAGCGGCACCGGCCCGGCCCGGGGGTCGGGGGGGATCGGGCGGGGGGTCCCGTCGGGGCGCACCGCCCTGCCCGCCGCCTCCCCGGCAGCCGCGGCCCCTCCGCGCCCCTCCGCGCCCGCGCACCCCGGCGTTGGGGGGGGGGGGGGGGCCGGGGCGGCGGCGGAGCCCGCAAACGTCCCGGCTCTCGCATGCGGCGATCGTTGAGCGTTAATTAGAAATTCATTACAATTAAAAGCCGCGCGCACACGCCTTAATTACATCTGATTTTTAATTCCGAATCCGTGTTTACACAGTAAGCGAGACGTACCTCCTGATTATCCCCAATACTCTTTATACTGTACTAATTATGTAAATTAAACCTAATTAACTGACAAAAACTGCAGTCAATTCGACTGTTAAAAGATACGGCGGCTGCGAGAGCGGGGCGCCGGCGGGGAGAGCGGCCGGAGCGGCGGGGCCAGAGCGGGTCCCCGCACCGCCGGTCCCCGCACCGCCGGTCCCCGCACCGCCGTCGGGGCGAGCCGGGGGCCGGCTCCGCCGCCCCGGGCTCCGGAGGAGCTCTGCAGGCACCGGGGCAGCGGCACGGCCCGGGGGAAGGCACGGCGGAGGGGGCCGGGGCAGAACCGCATCCTCCCGGAGCCGCCCCCGCGCCCGCCGCCCCGACGTGCCGCCCCGGGAAGGGGGGGGGGGGGACCGGCCCGGTTCCCCCCGGTGCCTCGCAGCCCGGTGCGGCCTCGCAGACGGTTCCGCAGCCACTGCGGGTATTTAACGGCGTGGGATCACCCGAAAAGCGGCGGCGTGAGGGTCAGCGGGGCTTGGCCCCAGCGTGGGAGCGTCCCCCGCGCCCCGGCCTCCGCCTACCGGGGAGGGAATAAATAATTAAAAGGCGAGGAATAATTACCGGCTCGGGTTGCGATCATTGCGGGAAGGCCGCGCCGCAAGGCCCGGCCGGCAGCGCCCTGTCCCCGTCCCCGTGTCCCCCCGACGGGACGTCCCGGGTGGGTGGGCGCCGCGGCCGCTGTCCCCCGTGGGAGAGCGGACCGGGCCCGGTTCCACCGCGGCGGCTCGGGGAGCGCGGAGGTGATGGGTGGCTCCGCACCTGCGTTTCGCTCCGCGCCGGCTCCGCCGCATCCTCCCGGCGCCGCTGGTGATGGCGAGGAGGGAGGAAGGGGGGGGGACACACACACAGAAAGACACAAAAGTGATAGCTGGGGGCGATCCGCGCCGTTATTAACTTCTGTTTGATCAGTGTAATTGCGCCGATCGCGGCCGGACGCGATGATTAATTACAGTTTAATTAACGTGGCCGTGACGAGCGCTGCATGCGGGAACCCAACCAGGGCAGGGACGCGGCTACGGGCACTCGCCACGGCGGCAGGACCGGCGGCCACCGGAGCGGGGGGGTGGACCCCCCCCCCCCCCCGTTCCGGAGGCCGCCGGTCCTGCCGCCGTGGAGTGGGCCCCCGTGGGGAACGAAAAAACACGGTCGCGGCCCCCCCCGCCCTCTCCTCCCGGCGATTTCGTTGCCGCCCTGATGCCCCCCCTCCATTCACCCCCGGTGCCGCTCCCGCACCCCGCACCGCCGGCGAAGCCCCGCACCCCGGGGCGGTGGGAGTGGCGGGGGGGGACGCGCGGTAGCAGCGCATCCCCGATTTCGATGGGGTCCCTCCATCTCCCCCCCCCGGGCTCCTCCTTTCGTTGCCGCTCTCTCCCCACTCAAACTTTCAACGAGCACCGCTCCCCCCGGGGATGCCCACACGGCGGGAGGTGGGGGGGGATGCGCGGAGAGGCGCGGAGGGGCGCGGAACCCCACGCAGGTGCGGCCCGGGGCTGATCCCCGCTCTTACCTCGGGCAGCCCGGGCGGGTCCCCACTCGGTGGCGGCCCCCTACGTGTGTCCCCCGTTCCCCCCCCTTCCCCCTCCCCGTTCCGCCGTGCCTTAAAGCCGCGCCGTGATTGACTGGAGCGCATCGGTGATTGACGGCCGCGGGGTCCCGGAGGCAGTTAATGTAAATATGCTGGTGCTAAGTGGGTGTGTCTTCCCGTTATTTTAGCTGTCACCGGATCAATGTGCAGCGTCTCCAAGTACGGATCCGGATCCTCCCTCGGTGGCGCGGTTGGTCACTCGCTCTTGTTGCATCTCGCCCGGGCGGACGCGGAGGCGGCGGCGGCGGCGGGGCGGGCGGCGGCCCCGAGGCGTCGGTGAAGGGCGCACCGCTGCCCGCCCGCCCCGCGCCCCGGCGGCTGCCCCCGGTGAAGGGCTCGGTGGGGACGGGGGGAACACCCCCCCCTCCCCCGTTTCCCCCCGCGGCTGATGGCGGCCCCGGCGCCGGGCTGCGGCCCCTAACCCCGAGGAGAGCCTGCACGTCCAGCCGGGCTCCGCGGCGCGGTAAGCGGGAGCGGGCGGCGGGGATGGCTTGGGGGGCGTCTGGGGGGGGATTGATTCGGGGCGCGTTTTCGGGAGGCGCTCCCCGTTATTTCGTGTAATTACCAGGGAAGCGGCTTACCGCCGTCAGCCCTCCCCGCTAAGCCAATTTGCCCGGCTCGCTGCTGCCCTTCTGCTGATACGTGCTGCGGGTCCCGCCCGCCCCGCTCCCTAATCCGCCCGCTCCTAATCGCCTCCCGGAGACACGACAAAGGGGGATCCCGGCCAGCCGCCCCCCGCTCCCCCCCGCCAGCGGGCACCGAGCGGCAAGTTTCGGGCCGCCCGGCCCGGCCCGGGGCTCAGCCCCCCGCACCGGCCCCGCCGCCGCGGGACCCCGCGGTCGCATCGTTTCGTTGGAGCCCGCCCCGGGGCTCGCCGCAACGGGCGGCCCGGCACGGCTCGGCGAGCCGGCACAAAGGGAAGGGACGCGGCGCCTCCCGGGGAGCCGGTGCCCCCCTCCCCGCCGCCTCCGGGACGCCCTTGCCCCGGGCGGCCGCTGCCGCCGGGCTCCCGGGGCCGCCCAGCCGCGGCTCCGCTCCCGGCGGCGGATGCGGCGGGGCTCGGTACCGGCGGCCGCGGCGCGGGGGATGCGGCCCGGCTCCGGCAGACCCCTCCGGCCGGCCTCGGGGAGGGTCCTGCGGCAGCGCCCGGGGCTGGGGAGGGGGCTCCGGGCCGGGGCCGGCCGCGCCGAGCGGGGACTAACCGGGCCGCGGAGCTGGGCTCCGGGCGCGGCGGGCCGGGAGCGGCGGCGGGTCCCGGGAGCGCTTCTAACCCGCGCCTTTCCCCGATTTTGTTTTGCAGGGGCGTTTTGGGGGGGAATGGAGGCGATCGCCAGTCAGATGGGAAATGGGAGAGATGCAAGCTCCTCCCCAAATTCAAAGCAAGAGCTGCAGCCGTACCAGGGCTCCAATACCCTCAAGCCCAACCAAGTGGGTGAGACCTCTCTGTACGGCGTGCCCATCGTGTCCCTGGTCATCGACGGGCAGGAGCGGCTCTGCCTGGCGCAGATCTCCAACACGCTGCTCAAGAACTACAGCTACAATGAGATCCACAACCGGCGGGTGGCCCTGGGCATCACCTGCGTGCAGTGCACGCCGGTGCAGCTGGAGATCCTGCGGCGGGCCGGGGCCATGCCCATCTCCTCCCGCCGCTGCGGCATGATCACCAAGCGGGAGGCGGAGCGGCTCTGCAAGTCCTTCCTGGGCGAGCACAAGCCGCCCAAGCTGCCCGAGAACTTCGCCTTCGACGTGGTGCACGAGTGCGCCTGGGGCTCCCGGGGCAGCTTCATCCCGGCCCGCTACAACAGCTCCCGCGCCAAGTGCATCAAGTGCAGCTACTGCAGCATGTACTTCTCGCCCAACAAGTTCATCTTCCACTCCCACCGCACCCCGGACTCCAAGTACACCCAGCCCGACGCCGCCAACTTCAACTCCTGGCGCCGCCACCTCAAGCTCAGCGACAAGACGGCCACGGAGGAGCTCTCGCACGCCTGGGAGGATGTCAAGGCCATGTTCAACGGCGGCACCCGCAAGCGGACCTTCTCCCTGCAAGGGGCGGCCGCCGGCGGGCCCGGTGCCGGTTCCCCCGCCGCCAAGGCCGCCTTGCACCCGCCGCCGCCCGCCGGCCCCGAGCTGGCCCCGGCGCACAAGAGCCTCCGCTGCAGCGGGCAGGAGCCGGCGGGCGAGCGCGGAGCGCTGGGGCTCCCGGCGGCGCACGGCGGGGCGGCGGGCGGGCACGGCGGGGCGGGCGCGGTGCGCAGCTACCCGGTGATCCCGGTGCCCAGCAAGGGGTTCGGGATGCTGCAGAAGCTGCCGCCGCCGCTTTTCCCCCATCCCTACGGTTTCCCCGCCGCCGCTTTCGGACTCTGCCCCAAGAAGCAGGAGGACGCGCTGGGCGGCGCGGGGGGCGGCGAGGCGGCGGGCAAGGGGGGCGCGCTGCCCCCCGGCATGTTCTGGGGACCCCCGCATCCCCACCCGCACCAACCGGCCCAGCCGCCCCACCAGCCCGGCGCCGCCAAGGACACCGGCGTCTATCCCTCCTTCCCCGTTTTCTGGCCGGCCGCCGGTAGCCTCCCCGTGCCGCCCTACCCGGCCCAGAGCCAGGCCAAGGCGGCGGCCACCGCCGTGGTGGTGGCGGCGGCGGCGGCGGCGGCGGCGGCGGCGGCCGAGCCGCCGGGTTTGTCGGGCCGGCACGGCGAGCTGGAGGGCTCGGAGCCGTCGGGGAGCGGGAGGAGCAGCGCTACCCCCCAGGAGGGAGCCGGGCCGGAGGGCGAGCGCTGCCCCAGCGCCTTGTCGCGGGCGGCGGGCGAGGAGGAGCGCTCCGGGGACGAGGCGCTGCTCCCCCCGCTGCCCCTGCCCAGGAAGGGCAGCTACCTCTCCGCCTTCCGCCCGGTGGTGAAGGACGCCGAGAGCATCGCCAAGCTCTACGGCACCCGGGAGGCGTACGGCGGCGGCGCGGCCCCCCGCGGCCCCGGCTACCTCTCCCCGGACTTCCTCAGCGAGGGCAGCTCCAGCTACCGCTCGCTTTCCCCCGGGGGGGACACGGCCGAGGAGCCCGAGGTGGACGTGGAGTCCAACCGCTTCCCGGAGGATGAGGAGGAGGATGCCGCCGCCGCCGCCGCCGCTCCTACCGAGGGACGGGAGCCGCCGCCGCCCCGGCTGCTGGCCGGTACCGAGGAGCCGCCGCCCGCCGGGGCCGACGGGCCGGAGGAGAAGGCGGGCGAGCCGGCGGAGGAGGAGGGCGGCCAGCCGCCCGACGGCAGCCCCGAGCGGAGCAGCAGCAGGGGCGCCTACGAGGTGCGGGGCCGGGGCCGGGGGGTTCTGCCCTCGGGGGGTCCCCGCGGGGCCGGTCCCGGGTCCCCCCCCGCCGCCCTAACTCGGTCTTTTGTAGGTGTACGCGCCGGAGAGGGGGGAGCACCTGCAGCCGCTGAAGACCCCCGCCTCCCTGGGAGCCCCGGCCGCGTACCTGTGCACCCCCGAGGCTAAGGGTAAGGGGGGCCGGGGGGGGCCGGAGGCCGGTGCGCACCGGGGGCGCGGCCCCGGACACCGCCCCCGCCGGCTGCTCAGCCCCGGCGGCGGCAACCGGACCGCCGCTTTCGTTTTGGGGGCTTTTCGGGAGAAAAAGCGAGTGCAAACGGTTTCCGGATGGGGGACGGGGCCAGCCCCCCCCTTCCCCGCCCCGGCCTGCCGCCGTCGGACGGGGCCGGTGCGGCGGGGCAAAGCTCCTGCCAGCAAGCTACTTTACAATAGCAAAGCGATTAGGATGTCCGCTAAGAAGGTTTTAACGAGGGCTTTGTCCGTAATTATGTAATTAAGGATATATCAGGACCATACTTTCATTGCTTATGGTTGAAAATCGGTTTATTAACTTTAAGAGCAAGATAAAGAAGACAATCACTCCGCGGCAGAGGATTTAGAGACCAGAAAATCCTATCAGGACCAAAGGAATGTCTCGCATCCCAGCCCTGTAAATACCGACAGAGGTAAGCGCCGCTCCGCGCTCGGCCGCGGCCCCTCCGCGGGGCGATGCGCGGCCCCTCCGCGGGTCCCCCCCCACCCCCGGGGGGGCTGACGGCTCTCTGCCTCCCCCCTCCCCGGGCAGGAGAGGACGGCCTCGGCATGGATGTCGCCGGGACGCAGCTGGTGGAAAAGGACATCGAAAATTTGGCCCGAGGTGAGGCGGGGACGCGGCCGGCGGCGGGGCGGGGGGTGCGGGAGGTGCGGGGGGCTGCGGGGCTGGCGGGACCCCCCGGCCTCTCCCCGCCGCTCGGGGTATTTGTGTTTTCTGCAGGAGTGATTAACTCCTGTGATTAATGTAACGTAATGCGATTAGTACCGCGCTGAGCCGCCTCCATATGGAAAAGTGCGGGCTCCCCTCAACCCCGCCATGTATTTTTAAATAGACGAATTGCAAAAATTGGTCCTGGAGCAAATGGAGCTGAGAAAAAAACTGGAGAGGGATTTCCAGAGCCTGAAAGGTACCGGCGACCCCCGCCCCACCCGGGCCGGGCGCGGCCCCACTCCGGGGAGCGGTGCTGACCCCCGCCCCGTCCCCGCAGATAATTTCCAGGACCAGATGAAGCGGGAGCTGGCGTACCGGGAGGAGATGGTGCAGCAGCTGCAGATCGTCCGAGGTACGGCCCGGCCGGCCACCCGGCAATTATTTCTTTTATTTTTTATCATCTCCTTTTTGTCTCTCCTTTTTATTTTATTTTATTTTTTTTTTTTTCCTTTAATCGATACCCTTTGGCGCGCTCCGCTTAGCCTGGGGATTTCGAGCCGCCCCGCAAACGGCTGCGAGGCATCATTACACGGGAGCGAATCAACCTTCCCTCTCGCAGCAATTTCCACCCGGGCTAAATTAAAACCCGAGGCGTAAAATTACCTGGGAAGCCATGCCCGACTTTGGGTCTCCGTTCCTTACCCTCCTCCCCCGTTTCCCCCCTCCCTCCGGAGGAGCGCGATGCCCCTCGGCCCAGCGCATCCCCGACGGGGCGGCGGCCCCCTGGTGTCCCCCCCCCCCCGGCGCGTTATGATGCTCCCCCCGCCATTCCCCCCATCCCAGATACGCTTTGCAACGAGCTGGACCAGGAGAGGAAAGCGCGCTACGCCATCCAGCAGAAGTTGAAAGGTATCGGGACGGGGGGGGGGAGAGCTGTCTAAGGGGGGGCCGACACCCCCCCCCAGCGTTGGGGGGAGCCGGGGGGTGACGGCTCCGTCGCTTTGCAGAGGCTCACGACGCGTTGCATCACTTCTCCTGCAAAATGCTGACCCCGCGGCACTGCACGGGGAACTGCTCCTTCAAGCCGCCGCTGCTGCCCCAGTGAAGCCCCCCCCCGGACTCCCCCTTCCCCCGAAGCCATGCGGGCAGAGCCCACACAAGCCATTTCCACGAGATATTTGTACATAGAGGACTCGGAGCCCGGCTTTCCTCGGACTGGCAATACGGCGGGGAGCGGCCCCGGGCCGGCCGGAGGGGGAGCCGGGCCCCCCCCTGCGCCCCCCCCGGGGCCCCCCGCTCCGCCTCGCCCCCTCCCTCCCTGTGTGTCCGCTTCTTCAACCCGTGTCCAGACTGGAAACAAAAGTGGCTATGTGCAATGGATATAAATGTACTGTGATTCTCTTGGTACAGTATTTGTTGGATTTTTATTTATTTATGATGTATATTTATTCCCCTCCCCCCCCCCCCGGGCCCCCTCCTCCCTCACCACCCCCTTGTACATTTATGGATGTAACGGCACTTTAACGGGCGGTCCGCGACTCCGGAGGCAGAACATCGCTCGCCCGCTCTGGGGAGAGACCCCCCCCCCCCCCGCCCCCCCTCTGTACGTGATTTTGGTTCTTTAATAAAAACCGACTTTAAGAAGCCGCCTGGTCCGTGGGACTGTCCCGGGGGGTGGGGGTCCCGTCCCGCCCCCCACGCCGCGGGAGGGGCTCGTACGGCCCCGACGGACCCCTCCCCCGGGGCCCGGTCGACACCGTGGGGGGACCCCCGCTCCCCTGCAAAGTTCCCCTTTCTCCCTCCTCCTCCTCGCCGCAGCCGGGAGCTCATTAATGCCCATTTATATGCTCGTTTCACACATGAAAGTATTACATTAATGAGCTCTGAGAGCGGGCGTGGAGGTGCTCGCACACCTATTAGCCCTAAATACCTGTTTTCAGCCCAAGATTAACCTAGCACGACATCTCGGGGAGCTGCGGGGGGGGGGGGGGGGGGGCGCACCGGGGATGTGGGGAGGGGGATGCACCTTGCACCGGGGGCCTGGGGCGCACCGGGGCTGCGGCTACCGGGAGCATCCCGGGGACCGGGACCAGTACCGGGGGGTGTTTTTTTGGGGGGCGGGGAATGCACTCCGGGGGCTGCCGAGTTGCCCACGCCGGCGCTGCCCGCGGGGTTCCTGCGATGTGAGCCGCCCCCGGGAGCTCCGCAGCGCGGATCTGGCGTAATTAGTTTCTGGGACTGTCATTAGGCGGAGCCGCGGCGGTTCCGCGGCCTGGGCCGCCACCGCGTGGGCGCAGCCGGCGGTGCAGCCCCCCCCCCCCCCCCCCCCCCAAACCCCGCGGGGTTGCTTTGCAAAGGGACAGGGCCAGGACCTCCCCCCCCCCCCCCCGCCGGCTCCTTTTGCAGGGCCTCATCCTGCCAGCAGAGCCGGGCCCAGCAGCTCCCCTCACTGCTGGGCAGCTCTTCTCAGAGCCAGGGACCTCCAGAAGTGCCCCCCAACCTAAATCCCCCTGACAAACCAAACCCCGTGTTTTTTATTAGGCATTATCCCCCTCAGCAGTTCAGCACGGCTTTTCCCCTTGGCAGGGACTGGGATCAGCTGTGCTGGGGTGGGAGCAGCGTCCCCCATCACCTGTGAGTGAGGAAGGTCATCTGAGCCACACCTGGGGCAGGTGGACATGGTTGGCTGGGCTGATGGTTACAAAATCCTCGAGGTGAAAGCACAACTGACTTTCTTGGGCTCTCCTAGTTTCTGAGAGCATCAGGCAAAGCTTTCGTGGCTTGCTTGGGGACAGATATCCTTCTGTGCCGTGTGAGCTGCAGAAGGTGTCTGTAATAAGAGGCCCTGAGTGGGAGCAGTGGGGCTGGAGTTGCTGGTGGCGTCTCTCATGCAGGTAAGCCTACGGGAAGGGGGATCATCTTGCTGGGCCGTGGAAGGGATGTGTAGACTAAGGAGATGATAGCAGAGAGGTGAATAAAAAGGTAGAGTCAAGCTCTGCAAGCTGAGAGGTGGGTGCCTTGAGGGAATGAAATAGTTGCCCCTCTTGCCGGGGTGCAGCTGAGCCTCTTTCCTTGCATGTTCTTCTGTGCCTCTCTGGCTGGGTCGTCGCTGGCACCTCGTGGGCAGGAGATGGCACAGGGCGACCCCGTGGAGAACCATGGAGGAGCGTGGCCTGGGTGCCTGGCCCTGGCTGCTGGCGCTGGGCAGGAGCGTGTCGTGCAACGTCGCTGGCGCTGCCGCACCTCGGAGGGGCTCCCGCTCCTTACCCGAGCCCCCGGTCAGGACCCACGGCCAGGCCCTGGGGTGCAGTGCGTTCTCAGCTCCCGCTCTCCTTGTGCCGGGGTGCTGGAGCCATGCTCCCCCCCTGGCAGCTGTCCGGCCTCCGCTGCGCTCACCTGCCCGGGCACACCGTGCATGGCGGCGGTGCTGACCAACATGGGTGCAAAAATGAACTATTATGTTGTATTAATATTTTCACACTGCTTAGCTCTCATTAAAATGTACTTTGCCAAATTTAATATGCGACTTCAAATGACACAACGTATTAAGTGCTTAATATACTAGAAATTATGAAACTATTATAGTCTAAGTAATATGAAATAATTAGAGTGAATTAAACTTCACCAGCAGAATGAGGGAAAGGCTTCAAATTTTTTCTCTTTTTTTTTTTTTCCAGTCTTAAAATAGTTGAATGCAGTAATAGCCCCTGAAAATAAATGACCAGAGTAAGGATTTTTAAATAATTAAAGCAGGAAAAAGCCTGGAGTGTCTGTATTTGAGTCTGTGATGAATTCTGAATTGGGGGAAGCAGAAGGTCTGTTTGCTGTAGCTGATGGAGTTGTTCTTTCAGGCCAGTGGCAGAGCAGCTCCAAGGAGCTGATCACCAGACCTCCAGCCTTGCCAAGGCTTCTCCCCATATGCTGTTTTCCTCTTGTACACAAGGCTGTTTATTTGGAGGCAAGCAGACGTGATGGCTCCCAGTGATGGAGCTGTGTCTGCTCTGGGTTTCGCTGCCGCGCTGTCTCTGAGCTGAAAGTCCCCTTTGCAGAGCAGCTCCCCTCTTAACGGGGGTGCAAATGTCTCAGACCCCCGCGTTAAAGTCACAGCAACTGGATGGAGCCTGGCCTCTTGCTCTGAGAAGTGCTTCGAGCCATCGCACTGAAGTTGGCGTTGAATTGCAGGTGCTTTTCTCGCGGGAAGGGGATCGCCCTGGAGCGTGGGTGGACACGGGGCTGGTAGATGCTCTCCGGGGGGTCTGCAGCAGCGATGCAAAGCACCCAATCCATCAGCTGCCGGGTTTAGGCAGGGGTTTTGTGCTGTGGTATGGATGCATGGGACTGTGGGGGGCTGCACTGCTACGGCACCCACCGGGCACCGAGCACCCGCTCAATCAGTGTCTCACAGGCCCCAAACCTCTGCCATTGACCCTGTGCGGAGCAGGGTCAGCTCGGATGTAGGTTGTCTCTCCAGCGGCAGCGTGGCCGGATTCAGAGGACGCCAGGAGATGGCGTTCCCAGCGCTGCTCCGCACAGCACTCCTCACTGGAGTTTGTCTGGTGTTGAACTGAGGTTCTGTGCAACTTCCACGGAAACTACCAAAATTACCCCTTGGGAAAGCAAATCTGAGCCTGGCGGGGGACGACAGAGGAGGAGCAGCCCAGCTGGGCCGCCGCCTCTGCACCCGATGGACGTGCAGTGGTGAAGCTGTCGAGTCCCTCCTGAAGCAGCAGCTTTGGGGGCAGGAGGAAAAAACAGGCGCTTACCGTCCCCATGGCCTTTAGGGTGATGGGTGTTGCTGCTACGATGTGGGATGGTGGCAGTCAGTGAGTAAATACGTGCTTGCACGATATTCTGCTGGAGGATTTGAGGGGAAGAAAATGAGCAACGGGTGGATGTCAGTCCTGTCCGTGCGGGGCCGGGGTGCTCGTGCAGCCAGATGCCATGGGTGGGGGGCAGTCCCGAGAGGCTCACATCTCCCTCGCAGGTTTGCTGACACCCACAACCCAGGGGAGAGGGGAAAGGCAGCTTTCCCATGAAATCCTGGTGTCAGGAGAAACCCAGGCTGAACCGGTGGTCACAGACGTGATTCTGGGGACTAGACCAGTGGTGCTGTTACAGGTAATCTAAGATGCTTTTTCCTGAAATGCAGACAGGTTCTTATTTAGTAAATGCATAAGGCTCTCACCAGATTTATAGAATGGTATCAGAGAAATAGTAGTGCTGTACTCAGGCGAACACTAGGAAGGCTAATGCTTGAGTTAAAAGTGAGGAAAATGGTCCTTAATTTGCCTCCTTGAGGATTATGTAGGTTCTACCAACTGTATCGTCAAAAGACACATTTGCTTAGAAAACCTAATCATTAAGTACAAAGAACTTGCCAGCAAGCATCTAAAAAAGTGTTAACTTTTTCTTATACGCGTTGTTTAACCCGGCAAGCAGCTGAACACCACGCAGCCGTTCGCTTGTTCCCCCTGCCTGCAGTGGGATGGGGGAGAGAATCAGGGGGGGAGGAAAAAAAAATAAAATTTGTGGGTTGAGATAAAGACAGTTTAATAGGACATAAAAGGAAAGGAAAATAATAATAATAATGGTAAAAGAATATACAAAGTAAGTGATGTCCAATGCAATTGCTCACCACCTGCTGACCGATGCCCAGTCAGTTCCCGAGCAGAGGTTGCTGCCCCCAGCCAACCCCCCCCCCCCAGTCTATACGCTGAGCGTGACGTCCTATGGTATGGAATATCCCTCGGGCCAGTTTGGGTCAGGTGTCCTGGCTGTGCCCCCTCCCAGCTTCTTGCTGGCAGGGCATGAGAAGCTGAGAAGTCCTCTCAACTACTGTAAGCACTACTTAGCAACACCTAAACCATCAGTGTGTTACCAACATTATTCTCATACTAAATCCAAAACACAGCACTGTGCCAGCTACTAGGAAGGCAATTAACTCTGTCCCAGCTGAATCCAGGACAGTATGGCTCTTTGATTTCAAGGGACTATTTGCTGTTGGTGACACGGAGGAAAAATAATCGCCTGATCAATCTTTTTGAAAATGAGTTGTCTAGTCTGGGGCTAGCATGGCATGCTTTACGGAAGGTATGTTTGTAAGACTCACCTGACTTTGAGTGTGCTCTTTCAAGGCTGTTTTATTGCTATAGTAAGTATTATCTTGGACTGCGGGTGGGTGAGTACTGTGCAGAGACACAGGGAAAACATGTTTCCTTTTCCAATGACCGCCCAGGACCAGGGTGGGTCTGGAAACCAGCAGGCCACATCCAGGTTGGAAGGGACCTCTGGAGGGCTCTAGTCCAACCCCTGCTCAAAGCAGGGCCACCCACATCAGGTTGCTCAGGGCTGTGCTCGGGCTGGGACTTGAATATCTGAAGGAGCTCCATGATCTCTCTCCACTTCCAGTGCTTGACCTCCCTCATAATAAAATAAGAAAAGGCTTTTCCTATCACCTACTCGGAATGTCTCATGTTGCCCATTGCCTCTTGCTGTGCTCCTCTGAGATAAGCCTGTCTCCATCTTCTCTGTGCCATCCCGTTTGGGATTTGCAGACAGCAGCAAGATCTCCCCTTTGCCTCCTCCTCTGTGGGCTGGACAAATGCCACTCCCTCCACATCTCCCCGTAGAGCCCCCAAACGTCTCAGCCCACCAGGACCCCCAGATCCCTTCCTGTGAAGCTGCTGTCCAGCAGGTCACCCCCACCTTGCGCTGGCGCGTCGGCTTTTCCCAGCCCAGGGGCAGGACGCGGCATTTGCGTTCACAAGGTCCGTGTCCTTTCTCCAGCCTGCCCCAGTCTCTCTGAACAGCAGTCCTGTCCTCCCCAGCATCAATTGGTCCTCCCCAGCGTCAATTGCTCCTCCCAGTTTGGTGTCATCTGCCAACCCTCGGTCCCATCATCCAGGTGGCTAATAAGGACAATATTGATCCCGAGGGACGGCACTGCTCACCAGCTGCCAGTTGGACTTTGTATCCTGAACAGAACGTTTGAGCCTGGCAGACTGGTCAGTTTTCCTACTAGCCTGCTTACCCAGTTTGTATCTCACCAGTTTGGCTATGAGGATGCTATGGGAAGCCGTGCCAAAGGCCTTGCTAAAGTCAAGGCAAACAAACCCCCTTGCTTTCCCCTCATCCACAGAGCCAGCCCTTTCATCGCAGAGGACATCCAGGAATGATTTGTGCCTGGGGAACCTGCGCTGGCTGTTCCCAGTCGCCATCATCTTAGCCTCTTGGAAATGCTTTCCAGCAGGATTTGCTCCATCACCTTCCCGGGGTGATGCTGGTGAGGCCAACTGTTCTGCACTGCCCTGGATCCTCTTCCTCGTCCAGAATGAAGCTGGGTGTCGTATTTGCTTTTTCCCAGTCATCGGCATTGCCGTGACCTTTCGGAGATGATCCACAGCGACACTGGCTGGTCCATCGGGTGCTGCCTGCCTGAACCCAGAGACGTCTTTTTGTCCAGGTGGCTGAAGTGGACCTGAAATGCGCAGTTGTGACCAAAATGTGCCGTGAACTGTTGGCTGCCTCGGCCTCACCTCAGCAAACTCAAAAAGCTCTTTCTTAAGAGAAAAATCCCAGCTATTTCAGGATCTGACTGGCTGCAAGGAGCCGGGGACAAGGTGTGTGTCTAGTCCTTGCCTGGCTGGACATTCCTCCTGCCTTCATCTTAAGTGTTTTGTATAAATCAGTTTAATTTGTGCTGGTGTCCTTTGGGTTTAATTTCAGTACATTAGGGACAAGTGTGGACAGGACAGCAAGGAGCTGTATGTCAACAGGCTGGAGCGTCCACGTGCAAGGAGGTATGGGGTTGAATTAAATTGATGGAGGTTTGGGTGAACACAAGACTCTGCGCTGCGTGGATGAGAACAGCGTACGGCGGGGTAGCTCTGCCTTGTTTACAACATGACTTACTTATTTTCATGTAACAAAGTGAACTCTGTGGTTTTCTTGGAAACTTAAAACATATTCCCCCCCCCCCCCCCCCTTTTTTTTTCTGTTTAAGCTGAAAATTCTTTCCTTTGATCTCCTTTCTGACTCTTAATGAAGTTGTGGGATCTGACTTCCCGCATCGTGCCTGTTGTTTTCGCTTCACTTCACTGCCTGACCGTGGCGGAGCCAGCGAGTGGGGCGAGCTCGCCTCTCCGGAGTATTTCACACCTCCTAACACCAGCCCAGCTTCAAAGCACTCTACAAACACGAAAGGCCCACGTCTGCCTGCGTGAAGGCCAGGCTTTCATTGAAGTCTGTACGAGCTGAACATGCACATCCAAAGGTATAATTTGACACTAACAAATTAATTCTCACTATTTTTCTGTGGAGGAATTAAGCTGCTATTGCCACAGTGCAGGCAGATTAACTGGGGAGGGGGCGGGCGGGGGGAACCAGTGGCTGTGCCGGAGAAGGGATGTTTTCCAGTCCATCGCGCTTTGGAGGCAGCAATGGGATGATGGGTCCCCAAGAACCTCGTCCCAGCAGTCCGACTGCCCAGAGCCACTTCTCTTGTGTTACAATTAAATTAACTGGTAGCCTAGGAAGGGAGCAGTGGGCACGATGCGTTGCACAGTGTTTGCGTGCAGGGCTGCAGGAGTGTTGGTCCCACCCTGCTTATTGCCAAAGTGTCCTACAGGGGGGTCTTTAAGTCCCTGAGGCCCGCTTGCCCCCATCCCTGGCGTGTCTTGGTGGTGGGTTCCTCATCCCAAACCCGTCCCGAATTGCCACCGGTGAGCTCTGAGTGGCTGTGCCAGCTGGACGACACGGGCAGGCAGTGCCGCAGAAGCTCTCGCACCCAGGGCAAAGCCCTTTTGGGAGATGATGGGAGCACCTTTTTGAGAAGCCTTTGCTGCTCCTGCTTGTGCTACCCCAGCTCTGGAAGAAAGAGCAGCCTTCAGCTGCTAGGGCCGTTAATGTCACCTTTCACAAGTGCTATGCTGCCAAAGGAACCTGCCAAGTATAGCACATTTTAATTTGCTCTTTTCCCATGCATTCCTGGATTTATAGCTTAGTTCAGTCTGGTTACTGCTCGCTGTATAGATGTAAAGCTCCCTCCAGAGGGTCACTCCATGCCATAAGCTTTGTGAGTTCCCTCGAGGAAACTGATGTGCTATTCCCTGAAAAGCATCCACCAAAGAGGGGTTTTATATTTGATTTTGCAGAAATTTAAGCTTTGAAAGCTGGCAAGGAGATTTGTTTATCCGGTGATTACATCTAACAGGCTTCTGTCTGAACATGGATATCTTTATTCTCTGCGTGCCTTTAAATGCTTAGTTGTTTTTAGGTAGTATGGGTTTTGGAACTCGTTAATTGTGTAAAAATGAAGGGGGGGGGAAGAGAGAAGAAAAAAAGAGCAACTTAGAAAAAAAATGCATTTTCAGTGATGCCTGCACCAGGTTGAGACGTACGTTTGCAGTTGCTTGCCATCTGTAGCAACTTGTCCAAAGCAAACATTACCAGTCAGTCCAGGTTTGGCTGCATAATTGCCATAAACCATTGCAAGGGCATCCAGAATAGCACAGCCCTGGAACTACTTCTAGGATTAGGTCCTACTCCCTTGAAAAATAAACCTTGGCAAGAGCTCAGTTCTCCCTAATAAAAATTCCATTTTCACAGCTCTAATCAAGTTTTCCAGAGCTGTGGTCCAAATTAGAGACTGCATGCAGAATATCTGACCCAGGAGAAAAAGATGGAGCTTTTCATTTAAAGCAGTGCCAGGCTGGAAATTTCCAAAGTTCTCGGTGGTTCACCTACGGCAAAACCATGGAGTTTGTTCTAATAAACCCGTCCCATGGCAAAGCTCTGTCAGACCCAAAGTCATGGTCCCTGCTCACAGGTGGAAGAGTGTCCTTTGGGGGATTCTTCTAGAAATGGCACCTCTTCACAGACTTGCAGATATTTCTGGGCTGATTTCATGGCCAACCCCTAATTATTATCTTTTTTTTTTAAACTGGAGAAGGTGGTGGGAAAAAGGGGCAATAGAGCTCAACCCATATTGCTGAGTGGGCATCCAGAGCGGCAGCGGGCTCCGTGCTGAGCCGTGCCTGCTTGGATGGCACCCCATGGCTGCAAACCTCTTTCAGATCCTCCAGAATTGTTCCACAAGGGGTCTTTGCAGAAGATGCGGTGGTTCCCCTAGGATCCCTCCTCATTTGTTACTTACCTGCCTTCCTTGCCGGCAGCGGGAGGCATTAGGGGACATCACTGAGGGGTGATCGGTGGTGACTGTGCAGGCTTGGTCCCACTTGCCAACCCCCCCAATTATACAGCATATTTCTGCGCTTACAGGAGGGAGGCTTCAGAAATATGGGACCATCCCCAGGGGGGTTACGAGGAGTGATGGCTGGGTTTGTGCGGTCATCTGGAGTTCAGCGCTAAGTGTTACAAGAGAACTGCTCCTCAAGTGAACAGCAAAAGCAGTTTTATATCACTTAAATAGTTTTAAATTTAACCACTTCAATTGTTTTCTCCCATTGTTTTTCCAGTCTTAGATCCAATTGTCCATCAGTGGCTTTCAGTGCAAATGTATTTTTCTTTCTGTGTGATAAATGCCCATCTTGCAATATCTGGAAAACAACGAACCTGTTAATGTCTTGGAGAGATGCTCCAGTTACGTGTAACCATGGGATAAATCTCTGCTTGTTCTGTCACACAGTGTGCAGGATTCAAGCAATATATGTTTATTCTTTTAAATGCAAATGCAGCAGTGATCCATGCAGCACAGATCACAGATGAACTTGGCCATCAGTAAACAACAGCGGAGTCTGTAGGAGAAAGGAGGAAATCACAGTCACAGTTCATCTTTATCTCAGGCTGGCTGGGCTAAAAGATGTACAGAAACATAAAAAACCCAGGCAAGATCGTTGTTTAAATGCTCATGTGGGCTCCTAATTGTGGAAACATGTTGAATTATGTGATACGATGCGGTTATATAACACCTTTTATGAAACTCTTGGCACAAAAACAATGCATAAAAATAACAGATGTGGCAAATCACAACCACGTTCTGAAATCTTTCTGTAGTTCAGTGAAAACAATGGACTTGATTTAAATCGGGATTTTTTTTTTCCCCTCCAAAAAAATGTCCACGGGTAAAGAAATATTTGAAAGCACAGTAAAAAGGCTGAAAGTGCAAACAGGGTTTCTCCTAAAGAAATCTGCATGCGGCCGTTAACTCCAGGGCAGCGCAGCAAAGGGCACGGCAGGGGACGGAGGGTCAAGCCCTGCTCGTGTGACTCTTGCTACCTTCAGCAAGACTTTTCTTGTAAGGCAGGCAAGCAAGATGTGGTCCTGAGATGTGTCCCAAGGGAATGATGATAAACCAACATCCTGATTAACAACAGGGTATGCAATTGGCTTTCTAGGACCATCACTTCAGCAAAACCTAAAGAGATGCTCGAGATGAACTGCAAATGCACGAGGACCTCTGCAAGGGAATAACTAGGCGGGTGCCTGGCTGTCCTCTCCAGCCTTTCACCATCCCCGGAGTTTTCCAGGGTATTGGCACATGAGAGACGGGTTTGCAGTGCTCCACGGGAGAGCTCTCGAGGG
Organism: Morus bassanus; assembly: GCA_031468815.1. Classification (NCBI taxonomy): domain Eukaryota; kingdom Metazoa; phylum Chordata; class Aves; order Suliformes; family Sulidae; genus Morus; species Morus bassanus. The sequence continues at coordinate 2,063,683 of CM062581.1, read as the reverse complement.
TTGGGAATGTGGCTTTTCCCATGCTTTTGTGAAGCTGCATTGCTGATAACAGGCTTCACAGCTCACAGCCTGTAATCAGGGCAGAATCTGCAAACGAGCGAACGCTCTGTAACTCCACCGGGCTGATAAAGAGGAACAGGCTCCAATTAAACACCACCAATTTACTCCTGTTTGTTGTGGTACACGGTGTCCTGAACATGGGCAGTCCGCAGCTCGGGGCGCCTAAAACCAGACCCAGAGCTTTAAACCATGAAGCGATGCCATGCTGCTGCTCTGCATGGAGGAAGGAATTGGATATTGCTGGGGTTGTTTGTTGTTTTCTTCTTTTTTTTTTTTAATCCCCTTTCTGGCTATTAGCCTTTTATACAGTCGATTTCTACATCAGCTCGAGCCCTGGCCCTGGCTGGCGTATGGGACCAACCCTGGTGTGACAGCTCCGTAGTAATTGTGCTTCCCAGAACTGAGTTTGGCCTCAAGTCTGCTCCGTAATGTCCCATTAATTCATTATTCATTGTTCAAGAGAGCCCAGATGTGAGTGCAGGACCGACTGCTCGGTCGTTTCTGAGCGAGTTGGCTAAGAGGTGCCAATTATTTCTTGGTATCATTTTAAAGAATTTTTGTTCCCAGATTGAAGATGTCCTGCAGTTTTCTTCCACGAAAAAGGGAAAAATAGTATTAATAGCCTATTTTTATTAGTAGAGAAAAGAAAGACCTTTCAGTTAAAGGCTTCCAATTTTAAAAAACGGAAATTTTAATTCAAAGAGAGAACTTACTGTTTTGAAAGAGTTTGCTGGGTGGAGACAGCCAGCTAAAAGGATCTTGTGCAACTCTGCTTTTTAGGTCTAAGACTCAATTCACCCATCTATTCCTTTGCTTTACCACAGGAAAATAACTAAGGATTGCTAAGGAAAAGACTGATTTCTGGACTAGCCGAAAGCAGTGGCATCTTCCAGGATCAGACCCCAACATTTCTGTTTTGAATTTTTGTCCGGAGAGCTGATATTTCTGTAGCTCTTCCCATCCTCCAAGTCCTCTGTCAGTATTAAGTATTTTTGCATCCAACAAATGGAAAAATATCAGAGAACTTAATGTCCCCATCTGTCAACTACTCCTGAACAAATTGTACGTCTTTCTGTTCAGAGAGAAATCTTAGGTAAATTAAAAGCTATAGTGTTCAATTTAATGTAACAGGTTCTGAAAGAAATTCTGTCATCACATTTCTGGCTGAATTTGTTTTTTTTTTTTAACATATGACAAATCACGGAAGACTTGTTTTCGTAACTCAGAGATGGCGGGTTGATATTGGGTAACCTTGGCTCACGCTGCCCCAGGGTAACATGCATCGCAATGTCGAAGCCAGAATTTTGGGGGAGCCAATGCTGTACGTTAAGGATGGCTAGCGGTGTCGGTAAGGGAAAACTGCAACCCAGGGGCTCTGGAGAGATTGCTCTGCTTGTGCAAAGCTTGAGGGCCATGAGCGTGTGGTGATGCTGCGTGCTCCGTCCTGCCCTGCTGAGGATGGCTGAGCACAGGCTGGTCTTTGTTGTTTCCCAGCCTGCCAGGCAGCGTCTGGTATAATGCTGTTTGTCTTGGGCTTGACCCTCCGAGGCCATACTCCAGCGAAAAACACTGCTGACTTCGGTTGGTTTCTCTGTGTGTGTGGGTGCTGATATGTCATTTAAAAACATGTTGGTGGGCTCTTGCACTTGCAGGACTTGTTGGTGTTGACTCTGCGCAGGCAATGGCAGCTCTAGGCCACGTAGCGCAGCTTTCTTCCTCCCCTTTACCCTGGGTCTGGAACAGTTTATAACATGAGGTGCTTTTGGATGCAGGTTTCCCCCTTTTTATACGTGCACGTAAGCTTTGTGCTTGCTTCCCCGTAGACGTTGTCTGTCCTCCCCCTTGCTGCTGCCCCAGCGTGACCCAGCTGGCAGGGTCAGATAAGGGCTGAATGGGGAGTTAAGAAGGTCTTTTCCTTCTCCTCCCCCACCTGGAGCATCGGCAAATGGTGAGGGTCCACTTTTGAAATCCCACAAGCTCTGTTAAATACATGGGAGAGTGGCTCCCAAATGAAACGGGTTCCCCCGCTCCCTCCCTGGTCTCTGGAAGACAGATTAACTGAATACAAATCTTCGGTGAAAGAACTGAAATGGGGAAAAAAAATTAGAACCAGGTTCCCCTTTTCCTCAGCACCCCACCATGTCTCTTAAGAAGCCACCCTTGAAGCTCCAGCATAGGTTTACCTTGAGCAACACCATACTATGTGATGTGGCAAAGACACACCCGGAAAGAGACAGGTAGGAATTTGGCTCTGGAGCTATTTCCACTGGAAAACAAAAGAGTTTCTGTGATAGTCCGGAACAAGTGCCAGTTAAAGGGTATGAACTCTTTTCATACTATGTTCAACTGCAGAATATTACCAGCAAAGTTCATACAAGCCATCAGTAGCTTTTTTGCACCCTTCTTAATTAGGCAGGCTGCGTGCAATGTGGTGATGTAGTCCAGCAAATTAAGAAAATGGAGCAGATAACTTTTTCTTGTCGTCTGTCAGCTTCTCCCTCTGCAATGCATTTTTACAGCGACATCCATGGATGCAGCAATGCATCCATAATGGGACTTTAAACAACAGAGCTCAAGGAAACAGTGGCAGGACTCTGTCAGGAATCCTCTGGGCTTTAGGGCTAGTGTGATTTCTGCTGCAGCATGTGCTGTCTTATACAGGAGGCATGATAGCTTCATTGCACCAGTGATAATGAAGTAGAAGAGGACATAAGGAGGCAGCTATTGACTGGCTCGGGTCTTCCCTGTTCTGAGCTCAGGCGTCAGAAGCTGCCGCCGCTGCAATTCCAGTGCCGGTATCCATAGCATGAGCTTTAGAGCGGATCAGGTTCAAGTATTTTTGCTGGGTTGTGCTGTCTACTTGCTAGCTCGTGCTGCCAGCAGAGCTGCAGCAGGGATAAATTATGATGTCAAAACAGAGAGATGTTGTCACACAACCATCTCCCCTTCTGGGGTCAAGGTTCTGCTTTATAGCTCGGAAACCCATTAGTCCATTTGAAAGCATATGGCCAAGAATGGACAAAAAAAAGTCTTGTGTTTTTGGGTCAGAGCTCCAGACAAAAGGCTCTTTGTGCTAAGAGCTGACAATGACAAATAAAGAGGAACCTGTTGATCTAGGAGAGAAATGGAGGATTATGAGAAGATCACATGGTGAGAAAAAGACCTTGGCTGCTTGTCTGGATGTCAGTCTCGCCTGTCATTAAAATGCTTTCTGCAGCTACGCCATATATGTTAATAGAAATACTGTCTCCTGCTCACGTGGGTTTTTTTTCCAGCCTACAAAATGCTACCTGTGCCTAAATGTGCCACCCTTGTGAGACTGCATCAGAGAGGTGATATGCTCTTAACTGGATCCTCGCCATGTGTTAGGCATTAGGCAGAATAATTAACATTTGCAAATATCTCTGATAGTACTGGAAGCACTAGAAAGAGTAAATGCTAAGAAATAGTGTCTGTCCAACCATGATACATAAATACAGGACACAAAGAAAACCCAATAATAAACCCCCTATAATTCAACAAAGTTATTGGAAGTTAACCAAAACCTATGTCTAATGCTAATAATAAGCATATTTCCCAAAGGTAACATTTGATTTCTATCCAAAACCAAACATATTTGAAGCTTTGCCTGAACGTCGTTGTATAGCAGATTAACTGGGACAGTTTAATCTGTGAATAACTTCGCAAAGCTTTCAGCCAACTCTGAAGAAACAGCAACAGTCTTGACAAGACTGGGCTACAAACCACAGATAATATGTTTTTTTCACAGTAAGTCTGGAGAAAATAGAGAACGGCTTTGGTTTTGTGGCATGCACATCTGGCAAGTGCATATTTCTGATCGGTGTGCAGAGAACACGCTGAACAGAAATATTTATATTGAACATTGATGGGCTGCCTAAAATGACCTCCAGAGTCTATGAAGTGCACCACAGATTTTTAAAAAAATCTATTATAGGCCATTATGTTCTGGAATATATCTGAGTCCATCATCGTAGAGAGTGCCAGCAACTCTCTGCATTTGCTGTAGTGAAGGAGACCTATAGAAATGTGTTCAATTCAACATAAACGGGGGTGGGGAGGAAATAACAACAGAACGCGTTTTCTCTGGTTTTATAGAATCATAGAATAGAATCATAGAACAGTTTGGGTTGGAAAGGACCTTAAAGATCATCTGGTTCCAACCCCACTGCCATGGGCAGGGACATCTTCCACCAGTCCAGGTTGCTCAAAGCCCCATCCAACCTGGCCTTGAACACTTCCAGGGATGGGGCATCCACAACTTCTCTGGGCAACCTGTTCCAGTGCCTCACCACCCTCACAGTGGAGAATTTCTTCCTTATATCTAATCTAAATCTCCCCTCTTCCAGTTTAAAGCCATTGCCCCTTGTCCTATCACTACCTGCCCTTGTAAAAAGTCCCTCTCCAGCTTTCTTGTTGGCCCCCTTCAGGTACTGGAAGGCTGCTATAAGGTGTCCCCAGAGCCTTCTCTTCTCCAGGCTGAACAACCCCAACTCTATCAGCCTGTCCTCGTAAGAGAGGTGTTCCAGCCCTCTGATCATCTTTGTGGCCTCCTCTGGACCTGCTCCAACAGGTCCATGTCCTTGTTAAGTTGGGGGCCCCAGAGCTGAGTACAGTACTCCAGGTGGGGCCTCACGAGAACGGGGTAGAGAGGCAGAATCACCTCCCTCGACCTGCTGGTCACACTTCTTTTAATGCAGCCCAGGATACGGTCAGCTTTCTGGGCTGTGAGCACACATTGCCGGGTCATGTCAAGCTTCTCATCAACCAACACCCCCAAGTCCTTCTCCTCAGGGCTGCTCTCAATCCATTCTCTGCCCAGCCTGTATTTGTGCTTGGGATTGCCTCGACCCATGTGCAGGACCTTGCACTTGGCCTTGTTGAAATTCATGAGGTTCACACCTCTCAAGCCTGTCAAGGTGCCTCTGGATGGCATCCTTTTCCTCCAGCGTGTTGACTGCACCACACAGCTTGGTGTCATCAGCAAATTTGCTGAGGGTGCACTTGATCCCCCCCCGTCCATCTTGCTGACAAAGATGTTTAAACAGCACCGGTCCCAATACCGATGCCTGAGGAACACCACTTGTCACTGGTCTCCACTTGGACATCGAGCCATTGACTACAATTCTGAGTGTGACCATCCAACCAGTTCCTTATTCACTGAGTGGTCCATCTGTCAAATGCACGTCTCTCCAATTTAGAGACCAGGATGTCGTGTAGAACAGTGTCAAATGCTTTGCACAAGTCCAGGTGGATGACATCAGTTGCTCTTCTCTTATCCACCAATGCTGTAACCCCATTGTAGAAGGGCACCAAATTTGTCAGGCACAATTTGACCTTAGAGAAGCCACGTTGGCTGTCACCAATCACCTCCTTATTTTTCATTGCTTTAGCATAGCTTCCAGGAGGCTCTGCTCCATGATCTTGCTGGGCACAGAGGTGAGGCTGACTGGCCTGTAGTTCCCAGGTCTTCCTTTTTTCCCTTTTTAAAAATGGAGGTGGTGTTTCCCCCTTTCCAGTCAGTGGGAACTTCACCGGCCTGCCACGACTTCTCAAATGTGACAGATAGTGTCTTAGCAACTTCTTCCGCCAGTTCCCTCAGGACCCATGGATGCATATCATCAGGTCCCATAGACTTGTGTACCTTCAGGTTCCTTAGATGGCCTCAGAATTGATCTTCTCCTACAGTGGGTGGTTCTTCATTCTCCTAGTCCCTGCTTTTGCCCTCTGTGACTTGGGTGGTGTGGCTTGAGCACTTGCCGGTGAAGACTGAAGCAAAAAAAGTCATTGAGCACCTCAGCTTTCTCCATATCTGGGTAACCAGGTCTGCTGTTTCCTTCCAGAGAGGGCCCACATTTCTAGTCTTCCTTTTATCGCCAACGTACCTATAGAAGCTTTTCTTGTGGCCCTTGACATCCCTGGCCAGATGTAACTCTATCAGAGCTTTAGCTTTCCTAACCTGATCCCTGGCTGCTCAGACAATTTCTCTGTATTCCTCCCAGGCCACCCGTCCTTGCTTCCACCCTCTGCAGGCTTTCTTTTTGTGTTTGAGTTTGTCCAGGAGCTCCTTGTGCATCCATGCAGGCCTCCTGGCATTTTTGCCTGACTTCCTCTTTGTTGGGATGCATTGCCCCTGAGCTTGGGGGAGGTGATCCTTGAATATTAACCAACTTTCTTGGGTTCCGCTTCCCTCCAGGGCTTTATCCTATGGTACTCTAGCAAGCAGATCCCTGAAGGGGTCAAAGTCTGCTCTCCTGAAGTCCAGGGTAAGGAGCTTGCTGTGCGCCCTCGTCGCTGCCCTAAGGATCTTGAACTCCACTATTTCATGGTCACCGCAGCCAAGGCTGCCCTTGAGCTTCACGTTCCGCACCAGCCCCTCCTTGCGGTGAGAACAAGGTCCAGCATAGCACCTCTCCTTGTTGGCTTCTCTGTCAAGTGGAGAAGAAACTTATCATCAACGCATTCCAGGAACCTCCTGGATTGCTTATGCCCTGCTGTGTTGTCCCTCCAACAGATATCAACGTGGTTGATGTCCCCGATGAGGACCAGGGCTTGTGGACATGAGGCTGTTCCTATCTGTCAATAGAAGGCCTCATCCACTTGGTCTTCCTCGTTGGGTGGCCTGTAGCAGACCCCCACTATAATGTCACCTGTCCCTGCACTCCCTTTAATCCTGACCCATAAGCTCTGGTTGGCTCATCCATCTCCAGGTGGAGCTCCACGCACTCCAGCTGGTCATTGACAAAGAGGGTGACACCCCCTCCTCATCTCCCCTGCCTGTCCTTTCTAAAGAGCCTGTATCCTTCCATTCCAACACTCCAGTTACAGGAGCCATGCCACCACGTCTGGGTGATGCCAGTAAGATCACAGCCCTGCAAGTGTGCGCACATCTCTAACTCCTCTTGTTTATTCCCCATGCTACGTGCGTTTGCGTAGAGGCATTTAAGTTGGGCCCCTGATAGAGCTGGCTTCCTGGCTGGAGTGGCTGGAATTCCTTTGTGCTGCTCTTCAGGTGCTCTCCTGCTGACCTGTGATCCTTCTCCAGGCTCTGGGCATCTATTGATGGCATTGGCATCAGACTGGTAGGAGTGGGATGGACTGAGGTTCCCTCCCCCGGCAACTTGAGTTTAAAGCCCTCTTCACCAGCTGGCAACCCTATGACCTTATCTTTACGGCTGAAGAGACAGTGACGGGGAAGGTGACTGGAAAATGAAAGTCGAAGGGAAAGGTCCCTTGCTGATCCTTAAGCACTGGTTTGAAATCAATGTAGATAATGCACTTGGAAGGACTGTCTCGTTTACTGGTTTTCAGTAAATTGCTGGGCTGTGCTTCCCAGTGATAATGTGATAGTCATGTCTGTGCCAGTAAGAATATACTTTAAAAAATAATAATGAGTAAAAAAAGGTAAAAAAAAAAAAGTGTGCAATTCCTTGGAAGCAGTGTTTGGATAGTTTAGTCTGGGATGCCCTGAATTCTATACATTAACCAAGAAATAGCTTGGGCTGTTTCTTGGTCAATGTACAGGGCTGCTGCACAAGCAAAGTAATAGGGCTGCTGCATATCTCTCCTGGTGGTATAGCGCGTTTCTCAGTTCTCTGTATCTTATTCCAAAGACACAACAAACTGTACATAAACACACTATCGTCTCCTGCTCGCTACAGCCTGGCACAGCCTCTGTGGCAAAGCAGAGGTATTTTCTAATACCACTGCTCTTCCTTCTTCCTTTGCTGTCTTGATTTTTCACCCCTGGTAGCTGGTGATACACTGCCAGTGGCTTCAGTGCTGCTGTGTTAGGCTTAGGGTCCAATTATCCGCATTGAAAGTATAAACTAGCAATTAGTAGTTTGAAGTAGGTTTGCTATGGACAGCACCACTAGGGATTTAGTGCATGATACTGGAGTTGGCGCTTATGTTTTCTTTTAATAATATTTTTAACTGGAGGCAGATCTATTTATATATGCTTTGGGAGAATAATTTTATGGGTAAATATGATCTTTATTAATATTGTCTTTGTTAATTCATTGATGTCAGTAAAGAGCTTTGAAGATGAAAGCACTGTATGCAATAAATATTAAGATTATTCCAACTTATTTTAATGTTGCCAGCATTCCAGCTCCATCATCTCTCATCCAAGAATCTCAAAGTGCTTTCCAAATGTTAATTATTTTCCTCACAACAGTCCAGAGAGATACCTATTATTATCATCATCCCTGTTTCACAAAGCAGTCATTCTGAGTGCATTTTACCCCATGACTTGGTCAAAATCAGGTAATATGGCAAGAGTCTATTTGGGACTGATCCAAAAATTCCTGACTCCCACTCTCCCGTTCTTGCTGCTAGACAGCATTCCCTTCTTGGGAGTGGGGCGTGACACTCACCTGTGCGGTGCTTGCCTGCCTTCGTCAGGTGCTTTTATTGGTTGCTCTTAGAAAAAGAGACAATGATAACATGCCACACCCAGGACAGGTGAGGAAATGAAACTCTTCAAAGAATTATCACAGTTATTAATGGCAATGGGTGGGCTAGGGTGAATTTTCAGTATCTTTTAATGTGCAAGAGTAAATCTTAATTGGATGCTGTTTCAGAGTCCTATTGTAGAGTCAGAATCTTATAATCTGAACTCAAAAAATGATTAAAACGGAAACATTTTCTCAAATGCAGCATGGGTGAAAATATATTGTGGTGGAGAGTGCAAGTGAGCACAAAAGATCTGAGCTAAATAGCACACGCTGCAGCCGAAACTTCTAAAGCACTCTCCTCAAACCAGAGGCTAAGTTAATGATGAGATGAGAAGACCATTTAGAGACAGCATGACTCCAGCAATCCATGAGAACAATGCAAAGTTCAAAAATAGCAGTATTGACTGGTGGAAAAACAACATACATATAATTTTCAGGTAATTACTAGAGGATAATTAGCTTTGTTGTTTTCATATGAGCCATCTGAAATGAACTCTGCTTGCTACTGGAACTCAGCTTTATTTACAGTGTTCCCGTGACTAAAGTGATTCTTTAGAAATAGCGATTAGGTAAAAAATAAAGATGTGAGTATTATTTCATACCAGCTACTATCTCTGTGCCAGCAGGCATAGAGTAGCTGCTAGCATTTTATTTGGCACTTCACTCACCTCTACACTGAACCACTTTAGGCAAGATGAGAGCTAAAGAACTGGAGAAGATGAACGTTATCTACTCCTATACTGTCTACATTACTTCCACATGTAATAATCTACTCCTGTGCTGCCTACATCACTTCCATGTGTGGTCCGTAATAGAAATTTTAGGACATGGAGGAGGAAAGAGACTCAAACTGTAACCAGCTTCTGTCTTTTTCAACATCACTGTATGTAAATGATGCCCCATGCAAAATTGTTATAAATTAGGATTGTATGAAAATGTCAGTATTTTACACATACCGAGTGAGTACAGGAAGAGGGGGAGTAACATGTAACATCATAACAAAGACTTACTCTCAATCAAAGATCCGGAAAATTTAGCACCTTGATTTCTTTTTTTTTTTTTTTTTTTTTTTTGCCATGGAACTTTGCATATTAGGAATTATTTAGTATCTGTAGAAAGTAACTTCTTAAGCAGTGGGACCTTGCAGTCTTACATAAAATCACTTTTGATTGGAATGAAAGAGTTTGTCGCAGTTGAAACCTGGGTTTGTTGATGCTGTAAGTCTGTACAGCTTAATTAAGAGCCTGCCTCACCTCTCCGAAGATATTTTGGAAATAGTTATAGCTTTCGGTAGTTTTGTCCTCACGTTTGAATAGTTCTTGGCCAATTTCAAGCTTCTGAACCATCTGACACTCTAGGTATTACTTGGCTTTGGTACGGCACCATGCCCTTCACAGCTCACTATGGATCGGCGATGGCCTGTTGCAGTTACTTTTTACTCTTTCTTCTTGTACTGCATCCACACATTATGAAAATGGGTGCTAATGAAAAAAAATCCCACTCGTGATTCAGCGAAATGGAATTTTGTTGACAAAAAAATCCGGATTCCACTCAGCCAAAGGAAATGCTTTTACAAATGTAGATGAATATCTCAGGAATGACCATTTCTTTTCAGAGAAAAAACCTATTCTAGCTTTAATTTAAGGAAAAAAAAAAAAAAGAAAACGATAGCAAATCAAATAAAAGCCCAGAGAAGAGTGAACAAAGGTACATGCAGAACTAGATCCACTCAGCAGTGGCAGTTTTCCTGGGGTAAAAGTTACAGAAGCTAAACTAAATGCTGCAAGGCCAATAGGATGCTGTTACCTTCTTAGCTTGGACTGCCTGTAACACATACGCCTCATTTCAATACAGAAAGCAGTCCCCTGTGACATAAAACTTCTCTAGTGTAAATGAGTTTTGCTGTTGAGACTACTGTCGTTAATGTATAAAATTAAACAAGGCGTTTTGCATGATACCTCTGCGGCTGGTTTGGAGGTAATCCAGGCACTTTTCTTCTCCTGCACCTGTGCTTTATAAAGGTGCAAAACCCGAAAGGCACCGGGCAGAAAGCAAACGACCGCTGCGATCTGTAGGCTGCGTGCGGTGTGGTCGGGCAGCGGCGGCAGGCTGATCCCCAGGGCAGACGAGCGGGAAGACCTCGTTCTGTTCCTCCTCGCCTTAAAACGTAGTCTCCATTTGACATGACCAATACTTCGTTTGCCTCAGTCCACGTATAGAATAGCTTGATTACAAAGGACAGGCCTTAAGAACATTAGCGGAGTGCTATGAGCAAGCACATATCATCCATTGATATTGGAGCGGAAAAGGCTAAGCAAATAGTTTTAAAGAATGGGCTAATTGTTGTGCCTATTACTATTGTCTTGCAGCTGCAATGCTTTGTATAGCAGTAAAAGTACATAGCGAGCTGAGCTTGACTTGGAATGCGTAATTCCAGGCAGGGAATACAATATACAGGACATTCAAATATCAAGGAGTGCAATTACAATTTTTAAAGATTTGCAAAAATTGCAATGGGGAGAGTTTGTACCATGGCCACGGTAGGCTTTGAGAACTTGCTGTTGTAAACCGCACTCAGATGTGTGCAGCAATAAGGCAAGTTGATTTAAGAACTGAAAAAACAGGAAATACGCAAATGAAGCTGGGATGTGTCATGCTGTAATGCTGCATATGTAATTAAAGATTATAGTAACTCATCTACATATGCTTTCCATATTGCAATACCATGGTTATACCAGGAGACCTAAGGATATAAAAGAGGTGACATTAACAAAATGGTCCAGTATCTTTCCCTAATTTAGGATTTTAGGTGATTAACTCCCCCTCTGTAAATTTTAATAACACAGGTATCAAGGATGTAACAAATCTTCCTTTTCTAAGTTTTTGGGCCAAATTGGAGAGATGATGGTAGCATAATATGATAAAATATTGTACTTGGATATGAATTTAGGGGGAGATGGGTGTACCAGCCAAGTCTCAGTCACTCAGCAATGCTGAACTTACTATACAGCATATTCAGCAATGCCACGTACATTGCTTACAAGAATGAAATGGACTTATTTTACCCAGTACTCCACGTATATGCATATATATATCCAGACATACTGGCTACTCTGTTTTCTTCACATACAGCCAAGTAATTTTCACTAAAATGTACCTCTGTGACCTTCCCCCTCGCCCAGAAAAGGCTATTTCAGTGACACATCTAAATGCTTTTATGCCTCCAACGATCTCAGGAATAAAAGAAGTTGTTAATGGCTTGGTCACATTTTTCTATCAAGAAATAGAGTCATTGAGAACCTACCTTTAAATAAGTTAAGTTATATTCAGGATCAAAAATGGCCCCCCCCCCCCCCCCCCATTATTTTTGAGCAGAGAGTAAGTTTGGACTATGAGACCAAGAGGGAAAAGCCTTGGAGACTTGGACTAATGAAAACAACATGTTAGTAGAAAAAAATGCATATCTGTGTTAAAAATGTTGTTGTGTCTGAACATGGTTTTAAATAAGTGAGTTATGTGACATAATACATTTTTGGGGCAGTTACAGAATAGGAAAAACAGAAGAAATGGGGATGGAAGGTAGATTCTGGAAGTCGTTTATTTTACCGCAATATGGCAAAAAGGAGGAAATGAACTTTTGAAAACAGGGAATTGAAAATATCAAAACTTTGAACGGTTGAGGAAAACTCTGATCTTTATTTTTCTCTCGCTCCCCCCAACCCCTGCAAAAGGGTAAAAGAACAAACATTGTAGTTTTAGCTCAGAAACAGGGGTGACTGACAACTGTTAGACTCTTTTGGAGGTGTTCTCACCTGCTGCAGTTGTACCCCAGTTGCACTACTTGATGGGCAGGTCCTTTTGAAATGAAGACAGTATTGTGACAGATAGGAGTGTTGCCATCACTGACAGAGCTGCAGCAGAGCTGGAGCAACCAAGTGCACCTTTGAAAATTACTGTGTGTTGACAAAGTCTTTTCTTGGCAAAGAAACCATCGTCTAAGTCTCAGGAGTAGAGAGGAACAAAATTTCATTACATGTAAATAACTGTCTAAAAATAGAAGCACAGATTGCTTTTCACATTAAGTTCCTTCTTCGTACTAAAGTATATTCCACATTAAAAAAGAAGTGACTATCAGAAGTCCAAACAGAAAAATAAAGGGCCTGTATTGGCTTTGTCTGTAAAAACACTTATGGTATTTAGGATGAACCAATTTGAATTGAATATTCTGTATCCTCTCTTTTAGTTCGCTTCCTTATTTTAATGTATCTGAAGACTTTGTCAGGCTGTTTTATTTACAGCAAGTTTTGAAAGAGGACACTGTGGTTTATGGCCATGTATCAGGTTCGATAGTGTTATGCCATGATTTAGCAAAGCACTAAGGCACATGTCCATATCCCACTGAATTTGCTAGGAAGTGAAGAAGCAGAGGAAAAACTGTTTGCTGTGCAGCAAGCCTCTTTCAGGAGGAAAAAAAAAAAAGCAATTGAAAAAAAAGGATTTGTCTTTATACAATCATAGATCCTCTTGCCAAATTCTTTAAACTAGACACAAACTCATAGGTCATATTAGATCATGATTTTTAAACATATTCAATCACTCAAAATGAAGTATTCTAAACTGGGCTGGTTCAGACCACTGAAATAGATCAGCTAATTATGGTACACGTGGGTGTACTGGGTAGTCATCTGACTTTTATTTTTTTAGATATCTTGCCTAGCGCCCTGCCCCCTCCCCAAACCAGCATTTTAGACACTATGATAAGTCTTCATTACATGCAGTATTAAGCCAGAGTATCGGAGTATTACTTATCAGCCTTTTCTAATTGCTCCTCATTTTCTGAATGCTTCATTTGATATGCCGATGCTGAATGCCGAGAACTGTAGAAGAAATCAATGAGAAGAGTGGATCCTTGGCATATCTGCACTAGAAATGGGATGTATGCATGACCTGGAGAAGGACGAGGGGTACCAGTCAGGAGTCAAAAGACGCACCTGGGTTTTCTGTCAATTTGGTCTTGAGATCAAGCTGGGGAATGTTTCTGGGTGAAAAGCTTTGAAATGAAATATTTGGAAAGAGATGTGGGTTGTTTTCCTTTGTTTAGAGAACTGGGACTTCATGTATATTCTTACCAATAAACAGGGTGGTATCAAAAAGCGACTTACTAGAAAGATATTGGATACCACTACCACATTCTTCCCTCAATGGCAACTACCTAATTTTAAATTGTGGCTAACTATTCAGGTCATATGGGAGACATAAATTATAGCTCAGTAATACTCATGAGTGGTAATCTCTGTACTGCTGCTTCCCTGTGTGGCCTCAAGCATGCTTTCTTTAATCTGTAGAGTGGGGACATCAATGCTTTTTTGGTCTTCCAATGGAGATAATAACTGCTTTCTGAATGTTTGATGATGAACTTACAGCAGCTATGGAAAAATAGCAAATTTTGTATCTCTCTCTCACTTACGAGTATGTACAACATTGGCCGCGTTCGACACGTTTTTTCCATCCCATGCACTAAGGTAAAGGCCAAGTGGAGAAAGTGTCGTGGCAATCTGTAATTACGGAGTAACACACAGGTAAAAGGAAGCTGAATCAAGCTGAGGTGTGCGACTTAAACGTTCGTATTTAAGCCGATCGACTTCACAAGGGATGCCGTCACCTTGCCAGGTAGTATTTTTGGTATATGTACTTTTCCCCTCTCTATTAGCTGGTGCGCTGTTGCAAGAACTCACATTTTACTCAAAAATGATATGACATGGGTAAGTTTGGATCTAAAGGCTCTGATCCTGTAGGCCCTCCTAAAAACACTTGTATTGCTTTTCCTAAGTAAGGGGAAAACCTGGTCAAGCTCACGTCGATTCCCCGACCACCCTCTGCAGTAGCTGGGGGAAATAAAACTTATCGTGTCCGGCTTCGCCGTGCGGCTGGTAGGAGTCGGGAGCCCGAGGACGGCCGACGGCGCCAGCCCCGCCGCCGCCGTGCCACCCGCCGGGGCAGCCCCAGCGCCCGCTGCGGGACGCCGGCCTCCGCCCCCGCTGCCTCGCTCCTAAGGCGCCCGGCGATGCGGATTAAGTAGCAGGAAGCGGAGTTGCAAATCCCAATTTCAATCAACTTGTTACTACGGGAATGCGTATCCACCTCTTCCCTCTAGGTGATCCTATTCGAGAGGGCACCCGGCACCCCGGGGGCTCTGCCCGGCGCGGCTGAGGAGAGCCGGGCCGCGGGAACACCGCCCGCTCTCCCCTCAGCGCCCCGCTCCCCTCACGGAGCGAGCGGGCGGGGAAGGCGCGGCCGAGGGGGCCGCGCTGTCATGGAGGGGGGGGGAGCGGGGGGAACTTTCCAGGCCGGGCGGCGGCGGCGACATGCTGCCCTCAGGGCGGATCGGAGGTTTCCCCGCAACCCCGGGGACGGAATCCTGCGGGACGGCTCCCCGGCGGAGACACCCCCCCCCCCTCTCCCCGCCCGACGCGGAGCGCGGAGGAGGGACAAAATGGCGCCGCGATTCAAACGCTGCGCGCTGCGTGCGGGCGGGGGGGGGCGGCGGGGGGGCGGCGTCCCGGCGGGGTTCACTGCGCCTGCGCCTGGAGTTGCAAGATGGCGGACAGTGCGGAACTAAAGGTAAAGCGCAGCTTCAATTCCCTTCGCGATGCCCCTCGCTGCCGCTCTCCGGGCCGCCGGGGCTGTGCTTCCCCCGGCGCCGGGGGCGAGCCGAGCCGCTGCCGGTGCCCCGCGGCCTTCCGCGGCGCTGCCTCGCCGGGGGGGCTGCGGTCGGCGCCCCGCCGGCAGCGGGGGCTGAGGGACGGAGCGGGGCGGGGAGCGGAGCTGTCCTCCCCTCGCCTCTCGCCCGGCCGCTCTCCGCCGGGGCAGCCCCGCGGGGCGGCAGCGGGGAGGGCTCCCCTCAGCGCCGGCGGAGGGGGCGCTCGGGCTCGGGCCGGGCCGGCGCTGGGCTGAGGGCGGCGGCGGCCGGGGGGAGCCCCCGGGAGTTGCCGGCGCCGGGCAGCGCGGTTCGGCCGCCCCCGGGGCGGGGGGACGGTTCCTCGGGCTCCCCGCAAAGTTTCCGGGGGACTCCGCCGGCGGCGCCGGGCGGGGAGGGAGCCCCGAGGAAGGGCTCTGCCCGCCGTTGACAGGCGGCCGGCTCCGAACGAGCGCCCTCGCCGCCCGGAGCTGGGGGACACACACACACACACACGCACGCACGACACACGGCCGGGGGAGCCCCGCTTGCCTCGCCTACCTCCCACCCCGCTAAATAAAGGACGTCGGAAGCAGATGTTGAGGAGTTACAAGATGTGAAGCTTGCGGCTGTCCCTGTCATCCTGCGGAACGCATCGAAACCTGGTGCTCTGAAGCACCCTCGAGCGAAGTTACGGCTTCCCCGAGTGGGTGAAGCCGGGCCGGGGGGTCCCGCGGGGCTGCGGGGGGGTTTAGGCGGGTCTCTGCCCGGGGCGGGGGAGAGGGAGCAACTCCGCCTAGCTCGTCCCATCAGGTATTTTGAGGGGTAGTAGTGGTGGAGTAGTGGGTAGGCAGGGTATCCATGCCATACACCCCCCCCCCCCCCAAAAAAAAAAAAAAAATCCGGCAAAAAAGACCCCAGAAAGCCTTCCAGTTGCTTTGGCAAGGTGTGTCAGGGTGCAAACTCTGCCCTGCGCACCCAACAAGTGTATTTAAAAGTTTGAGAATTTCCTTGCAGTTGTCATAGGGTCATTATTCATCAGGAGGGCTTCTGTCTCGTACTTTAAAGTTAATACAGTGAAAGACACGAATCAAAAGTGCGTTAAATGTGTAACATAAACTACAGAGTATGTAAAGTATGACTAGGGAAATATTTTGTCTTTCCCCAGAGTTTCGGTAGGTCTCAGTTTTCTGTGTATCAAAGGCTTCTTGCGCCTTCATTTTTACATGCTTAAAGAGCTGTCAGGATGTAAAGAAGTATAAAATCTTGTGCGTGTTCCAGCTCTTGGCGGTCTGTGTCTGCCAGGTCAGGACAAACAGATTCTCCTTCACATCTGTTCTTTGGGGTTTTTTTGGGTATCTTGCAAAGTATATTGCTTGAGCTGTCTTGCCCCCAAGCCTTTTTTTTTCAAATTGTGCTTCCTACGTAATGAGATAAAGGGTCAAGATGTGGTGCCACTGTTAAACTTCTGTTAATCTTAGCGTGGCAAATGGTGCAGTGTGTTTTGGTAACTGACTCCCTTTAAGAATTTTTGCTGCACAGTAGCTGGCTTAGGTTTATGTGATACCTTTATAAACAAGACTGAGTCAAATGGAGTGAGGAGGCAAGAGCTAAGGAATAAAGTTGGGTTTTTTTGATGTGTGTTAAGATGGCAGGATGGCGGTCGAGGGACAGTGCTGAAAGGTGTGAGTTTTTACTATGAAAGTTGACAATTTATTGATCAGAGGAGCTTTGAAACCTGAAGCCTCTCCTCTTGTCCATCGCAGAGCCCCCGGGCTCTGGGTACGTATACGTGTGTTGGGGTGCTGTTGGTCCGCGCGCCTGTAGCGTGGAGGCCTGTCCTTTTCCCTTTCTCTGCAGCTTTACAGGTGGAGCTTTTGTAGAAATGTGTTTGTGTCTGCTTGTCATCCCGGACTTCTTTATTGATCTCTTTTTGAAACCTGCTTCTTGAGAACCAGTAGGGAGAAATTAAGATTTTTTTTTTTTTTTTTTAAAGTACTGTTGCTGCCTCAGGGATCTGAAGGGTAAATGTCAAACTGACGAGTTTATTTTCAATTTCACTTTGCTGCTCAGGAAATGTAGTGGTACTTGCAGGCTGGGACTGTAGGATGGTAGCGCTGCATTCTGTGAAAAGTTGTTCAGGTTTTTTTTTTTGTAGCTGTAGGGGCTTGGCAGTTTACATAAGAAAAAAATAGTTACTTCATAAATTCATACTTTGAAGACTTCAATACGTTTTTTTTTCCTCTGGACTGCACAAAGAAAAAGAGGTGTGTGGGTGTGTCCTCCTCTGTCAGGAAGGAGAGGGAAAGACAAGGGGGCATGAAATTTCTGCTTAGAGTTGTGCCTGTCATATATCAGTTTTTCAGAAGTAGTGCAGCTCAGTTATTAGGTACTAAATGAGGTGAGTGCTCCTTGGAAAAATGTGGCTAACGGAAAGCCATTACATCTTAGTTGGGTGCAGTGGGTATTTTTAAGCAGGAGTACATCCCCAGAAAATGTGCTTTTAAATTCTTTTTTTGAAAGTTGAAAGGAGACGTAACTAAGGAGGGTTTGTGATTAAGACTCTGCTGTTTGAAGAATGAACGGTGAATTCCTTTCATTATTTTAATTTTCTTGGGTAAAATCTTTTCACATTTCTCCTCTGATTAATTAGTAAATGGCATTGATTTCAGATTTAGTGACCTTTAAAACCTAGAATCAAATGTAATAGTTGTGCAGTAACTCACCTGCCTTGCCAGATAAAGCTTGTCAGGAAAACTTGGTAAAGTTTCTAAAACTTTCTTGCCTTCCTGTGTAAAGAACCATGGGGTTACATGTGGGTAATGTACACACCTGTAAATTGGGGAATGTGATATGACCGGTGGTATCGCCAAATGCACAAAGTAAAATTAAAGTTCCTGCTTCCTCCAGAAAAACAGTGGTCATTCTTACTTGCCATAATTTTTCACAAAGTTCTAAACCATGAAATAGTGTTTCCTGTAATGTATTTTCTTACTGTGATCAAGAGTATTTGTCTCTTGCCCCATTTGAGAATGTTTGTCCTACTGGGGAAAAAAAAAAAAAACAGATAAGATCAAACGTAGTTTGCAGATGTCAGACTTGTAAGGTTACTGAATTCTTTGGTACTGTCTAAGGTTTGGATAAATCGAACCAGTATGTTTTAATTTTTATTGATGAAACAAGGTAACTGCCAAGTCGGTCCTTCTGTGGATTCCCTCCCTAACTCTATAGGCTGAGGCACATGTGAATTTTCCTGATCTTAATTACTATTCCTGTATAATTGCATACAGACTCTAATTTATCTCAAGGTAAGCTATTTAAAGCTCTTTCTAATTGGAAGGAGTATACTTGAGTGATTAAATCTTCAATATTTCTTACATCTCTTTAAATTGGTTATTAGATTGTTGTGATCTTTGCCTTCTACTCAAGTCTTTTGGAAATCATTACACAGTTTGCAATAATCAATTCAATTATACGTGGATCAAAGAATAAAAAAGGAAAGCTTATGTTCTAGTATTGTCATTCTTGATACTGTCCTAAGAAGCTGGTTTGGAAAGCACATGCTGGGAGGTTTTCTCCTTTGTTCTCTCTCCTTTTAAGAAAGTGCCTTTGGGGATTGAAGAGATCCCTGGTGTGTTTCTTGTTAGACACAATTTATACTTAAAAAAAGAAAAAAAAAAGTGAGCCAAGAGTTTGAATGAAAATTCATAATAGCGTTTTCACACAATGGTGATGAAAACAAATGATGTAAAAATATTCAGTTGGGAAATACCCCTCCCCTAAATACAGTGAGGCAGTTTTTTGAGGGGGAGAGGCTAGTAGCATGGCTTTCAGGTGGTGGTGATAATAGAGACAAATGGATCTCTGGTATGGAAATGCAGTTGTGTTAAATTGCATCGTCAATGCTAATAAGCATAAGGTACCTATTTCAGCGTTCCATTAGAATTTTACTCTTCTGTATTATGAGCTATTTTTGCTTAATCCTTTTATAAGTTGCTGGGGTTGTGTGTTTCTGTGATTAAAGTCAATATAATCCACTTTTCATTGTTATCTGAGTCCACAGATTACGTTATTTTCATGCCTGTAATTTGGTGTATGTCATTATAATTGTTTTTTTAACTGTATTTTGGTCTAGGTATCTTTCTCGAGCTTTTGGTCTTTGACACTGGAATTGCAGATACCAGATGAATAAAATTGGCAGCTGTGCATCACTGCTTAACTGTCAAAGCCCCAATCCATAACACTTCTTTATTGCCAATAAAAAACAGATTGCATATTGTGTACACATAAATATAGTGTCAGCACACTTCTAGTATAAACCCGTTGCGAACATTAGGGGCCATCCTGGAAGCATTTGTAGGCCTGTGCAAGTGAAATTCTTATTCATTGCCACTTGTGAGAAGGAAGGAAGGTATAAGAACCAGTTGTTCATAGCAGGTATTTTTCATGGATTTACAGTTCACTTCTGTTTTGGTTGTAAAGGTATTTAGAAATAACAGTTAAAAGGCTTAAAAGCTAAGAAGCACGTAGAAGATGCATCTTTCTTAGCTTTATTCAGGGAGAACAAGAGAAAAGTGTTACTCTAGGGAGGGGAAGGGCTCAGGACTGCTTGGCCACTGATAAGAATATTTATGGATGGGACATACAAGACATATTTAAAAGCATCCCATGAAGCAGGGTGTTGACAGTTAAGATATCTTCAGAGACTGAAGTTATTCCTAGGGCTGTAGATGACTGGTATGGTTTATACTCTGATCTGCATTCGTATAGAGCACAAAGATAAGTGCAGACTTGTCACTGATGTGTTTGGCACAGTGGATTTTAGTTCCTGTAATCTGTTTGTGTAGAAGTCAACATCTGATCATTTTTCTCTTTAGTGCCGTTATAGTGAAAAACAAAACAGAACTTCCAAACACTTGAGACTCGAGTGCTCCCTGTAATTGTTCTGAGATACCCCCAGCCCTCTCCGATCCTCCGAGTGCCTAGCTGCTGTATTTCTCTGAAGTGACTCTTGTAATCCTTGTTGATTGTACTAATGCTTATGAGTGAGTTCGGAGCTGAACCCCAGGGTTAGTTGACTGGTGGGGTTCACTGGTCTCTGCTGAAACTATTGAATTTGAAGTGGTAGCACCTGTCTTGCTGAATCAACATCTTGAAAGGGTTACTTTGTGGGGCCTTGGGATCACCCAGTGTCCCAGAGGATTTGTGGCTGGGAAATGGATTGGACCTCTTGCAGTTCTTCTCTTCCATGGTGATGTTGGTGTTTGGCCCTTTGGCTCCATGAGGAAAGAATTGTACCTACAAACCTTACGTTGTCTCAGAAATGTCTGTTTACTTTTGCTGCTGTGCTTCCACTTTAGAAACTTTTGCTTTGATGAAAGATGTTACAGGTGCCCTTCTAATGGAAGACTCTGCTTTATCGCCCTCCGTAAAAAGTAGTAAAAGCCTTCTGAAAGCCACTATTTCAGTGAAGAATGCAAACATGGTTTTTACATTAAAAACTCGTCAGTATATACTTTGTGTGTCTTTTGCAGTCCAGCTGCCTCAGCTTGTGCTGTGCCCTGTAAGTAGGAACCTCTGGTTAGCACACAAATATGCCTACAAGAATCACAGAGAAATGTCTGTCGTGTTCTTAAGTGGGGAGAAAAGGGGAAACATATTGTTTGGGTGACTGCTGTGACACAAGTTCAGGCAGCTGAATTTCAGAATCCTCTTGATCAAGCTCAGGTATTGATTGTCTCATTGCTCTGTCACTATTCCAGCTCTGTGTAGACCAGTAAATTCTAGGAGTGTTGGTTTGGGCTTTTAAAAATGAAGTTGATTGGATTTTATGATGCAAAAATTGTACGTAGTCCCTTCAATGGCAGTGTGTTCATGAAAATAAATGCCTTTCTTAAAGGTAGATTCTTTTGCTAGTTAAAAGGGGGGGAGGTGAGGAGAAGAAAGGAGCTCCAGTAGCTTACAAAAGGGTGCTTATTTCTGTAATTTTACTCAGTGGTATCAAAGCCATTTTGAACAACTAGTCACTGCCATAAAATGTGGCTGTTTCAAAGTAAATTAGAAGCTTTGGGGCTACAACAAAATAGATGAAGTTAAACCTTTGAAAATGAGAATATGTGGAATTGAGGATGGGGGCGGGAGACGTTAGCTTCTCTAACCTTGTTCTGATCTTCCAAATTTTCAATAGCAGCCAGAACCAAATTAAACCAGATAACATTATGTTATTGTTCTCTGTGTACTGTGGCACAGACCTTTCTATTGTCATTTCTTTTCTTATTGTTTTGCTGAGACTCCTGTGTCTGTTGCAGCTGTTATTGATCTAGGAGTTTGTCAGCAATTTGCTTAATCTTATTCTCCTGTTGGGATTAGGGATGGCTGTAGATGTATTACCATGACTCCGCTGTTATATTCTGCCCCTTAGCATGTACTGGAGGGATACCAGAGTGCTCTGTAAGCAAGCATTGTGTTCCAAGAGTAGGGGAGAGTAGGAATTACCAGAAGGTGGGTATTACGGGGCTTGTTTAGAATATGTGAAACAAAGAAATGAAAAGCTAGTATACAATTAGGCCGAAGGTCAACCTAAGCTTGACCTTTGTGTCTGTAGGAGATGATATACAAGAGATTTATATAGGAAGTGGCATGATAATTAATGGAGAAGGAAAAGGAGCCTTCTAAAGCCATCGCTTGGTAAGGGTACGGTCCTAGGCTCTGCAGCAGAGCAAAGGCTCTGTGGGTATGCTAAAGTTTGTTTAGCACGGAGGACAGAAAGATAAATGTTCACTTTATGTGCATCACTGAAGATAGCTCTGTAGTGAACTTTCCTTGTTTTGTTTAGGAAATGGTAATGAGCTTTCTGGATATATGCTAATAAATATCTATGAGCTCTGCCTCCTCTCTGCTTCTGCCAGGACTGCACGGGCTGTAGGTAGTACTTCAGATTGCAGTTTCCATCCTAGAAGTATGTCTAAAAGCAGGAGAGAGTAAGAAAGGGAGAGTTTCAATCTCTGCCCTGCTTTGGGGCTGACACACAGCCAACAACTTTTCCAGAATAGTAAGCTGTGAAGCATCCCGTTATCTCTGTAGATATTTTCTTCCCTATGCCTTACATGTTTATAGTGTATCTGAACCTTCTGTTTCAGCTTGTGCCTATTGTCTCACATCCTTCTGCTGTGTACCTCTGGGAAGATCATGGCTCTGTTTTCTTGATGACCTCCTTTACATGTTGGAAGGTTGCCACTAGGTTCCTCCAAAGCCTCTTCACCAGGCTGAATAAGCCCTGTTCCCCCAGCCTCTTGCCAGATCATCTTACTGTACCTCACATCTGTGACAGTAAGATACTAGCAGCTTATTTGGGGATGGGATTTGGGCAGATGATTCCCTGCCACAGATGTAGTTCTTGAGGAGTTTGTACTCCTGTGGATTTCTGTTAGTGGAGAGGTATTACAAAATCCTTAACATCCTCAGAAATGTGCAAAAGTAGTTCCTGAGACTGTCCACCGGTATCACTGGAAAAGGTGGAGGTTGCTTCAAAACAGTGAGATGTCAAAAGCAGTGACCCTTCTGAGGGGAGACGATGACAGATGAGAGGCCGCGGGTGGGCATCTCTTCACCAGGAGGCTCCGTAGGATTCTTGTCCATTTTGAAAATTGGTATGCGAAGCTCTCCCACTCTTTCCTCCCCTCCCATTAAATACATGGTTATAAAGCAAATGGAAAACTGAGCTCAGTCTCCTTACTGCTTGATTGCAGCATAGCTTTCACTTCCTGAAGATGCACCTTTTGTGGCCACAGCCATTCGAGTGTGCAGACATACGTGATGAAAGTTCTCAGCACTTTGTGTTAGGCAGGAGATAAGTCATAATATTTGAGCACAGCTGAGATTAGAGGCCTGGTTTTCTAAGCTAGGTTTATACTAGGAAAAAACCCATTTCTCTTCCAAAGAGATGACAAAGTATAAAACTATAGATCGCGTTAGGTACACTAGAATTTTATGTTGAAGCTGTAGGGGTTTGTATTCACAGTGGTTCTTCCACTGGGCACGTACTCAAGCTGCCAGGCAGTATTGTGGCTTTACCTTTCCACACTGTACAACTCATTATTGAGCAGCTGTAGGATCTGTCATCTGCAACATTTTCAAGGGTTGTGGTTTGCAGTAGGGTGCCTTAGGTCCATCCGATTTCAGCCTTGGCCCTCTTCACCGTGTGTTTGCTTGATGCTGCTACTCTGTTCTTGAGGCTCACTAAGGGGAGCTGATTGGCAGCTGAGCCGAAAGGCAGAGTTTAGCAAAATAATTTCTCCCTGGTTGTTTCTGGGATTAAAACTGGCTCTGTGTATCTCTGCAGAACAACCGGTAGTCCTGAGGGTCACTTCATGGGTCTAGTCTGATCTTGGTCCTTCTGCGTATTTGTGGTCTGATCAGCGTGGCAGACCATGCGAGGTTCCTCCGGCTTTGTTTTGCGTGTGACGGGCGAGAACTTCCTCCTGAGAAAGTACATTTTCGTTCTTAAGAAGAGCATCTCAGCTTGTTTGCTGTGTAAGCACATACCATACTTTTGCTGTCCAGCCACAGGAAGAAATTTACTGTCCCTTGAAGTGGGACAGTCGGTTGAGAATCATTCAGAGCTGAAATTTCTTGCTTACCTTTGTGTACAGTCTTCTGCAAGATGTTCCTCCTGCCCTCTTTGTAGAGCAGGGTCTGGACTTAATAAGGCCGCTCTGTTCAGCTTTTAAACTGAAAACATGATTAGTTCACATGCAAAATAAAATATAGGATGGAAATAGCAGTGAGCATAGTTTTGCTTGGCAATTTAGCATAGGTGCAGGTCACTATTATTTATTTTTTTTAAAAAAGCAGAGGCCAAATACAATAGGGACAATGTGTTTGGTTTCAGGTAAAATCTGTAACCTGAGCTGCAGGAGTGTGTCGTAAAAAGTTGTGTGGATGAGAATGTTTTCGGATACATTTGTTCCTCATATTGTTTCTTGAGAATCCCTTGACAAAATGATCTCACTTTTGTGCAGATGTTGTATCTTGTTTCCCTGGTGCAAAATAAGAGCCTTTGAAACAGTCCAAGTATTTGTGTAGATTTTCAGCTTATTGAAAAATCTGTTAGAGACAGCTCTGCTCAGGCGATCCATGGAGTTAGTGCCCCTATAAATATATTGCACCAAAATGAAAAATGTAGAAACTTCAGCAGTGGTGCAGGAACAAAGCTGTTCTTTTTCATAGGTTCTGTGTTGATTTAGCAGGATCTCATCAGTGAATCTGCTGAGGCCACTTGATGGCAGGGCTTCAAATTCTTTTAATCAAGTATCAGAACTGTTGTTGGTTTGAATTACAAGTATTTTAGATAATATTTTTCTAAAGGGTGGACACTGAGGTTTTCATTCAGTTAATTTCCACTTTTGTGGAAAGCCTCTTTGGTGTTAAAATTTGCCTCTTTCAGTTGAGAAGCAACATTTTTATTAGGGGCTCTTGACAATGTCGCTGGGTTTCTGAGGAAATGGCTAAAAATAAACATGCGCTATAACCTCAATCTTAAGAATGTAAAAGTAGCAGTACCGCTTCAGACCAAGGGTCCATCTGGCCTGGTGTTGTTTCCTACAGCTTCCAGAAGTGAGTCCGTAGGGAAAAGTGAAAACAGGACTAAGTATGAGAAATAACTGTCGCCTCCCTGCCATGTTCTCCTCGTCTCCAGCTGTTTTCAGCTCGGTCCGCTGAACCCAATGGGGGCTGCTAGCTGGACAAGCCATAACAAATCTATTTTCCAAGTGCCTGTCCAGGCTTCTCTTGAACCTACATGAAGTTCTTTTGTTCAGAGTATTTTGGTAGGGATTTCTGTTGCTCTGCTGCTTGCTGCGTGAGGACCCTTCTCATTTTGTTTTGAGCCTGGTTCCAGCTGGCTTCATCCACTGGTCACTATATTGTGTAATGAAAGAGACTGAGCAGCTGATCCGTGCCCACTCTCCTTGTGCTCTTCATGGTTTTCTAGATGGCTATCACATCTCTCCCCATGTTCTCTACTTTTTAGTTTGAAAAGTCTTTGCTTTTGCTATTTCTTAGTTAGGGAAGTCATGCTGGACTTCTGTCACCCTTCTGTGAACGTTTCGTCTTCTAAAGTATTTTTTTTAAGATGAGACCACCAAAACCACCCACACTTTGAGATCTGGGTGAAAGAGGGATTTATATAGTGCCTGCTGAATTCTCATTTGCTCTTCGTTCCCTTTCTAATGATTTCTAACAATGATTTGTGTGTTTGACTGCTACTGAGCTGATGTTTTCATACGTGTGTTTATCTTGGGCCCAGGAGCTTGTTCTAGTGTGGTAAAGGTCATCCCAGAGCCCATCACTTTATATGTAAAGCTAGGTCTGTCTGGTCTGCTTTTCCCCACAGGCATCACTTTATGTACGTTGAATTGCTCTGTCACTGAGGTCTTTCAGTGATTCTTCAGTTTGCCTTCATCCTTACAACCATGTCGTATTGTCAGCAACTTCGTCACCCCACTGATCACTTCGTTTTCTAGGTTGTTAACGAACAGGTTAAGCTACGTGTGCCAGCGTAGGCCCTCGCAGAATTCTATGGTGACCTTCCTCTATTGTTTGGTCTTGGAACAACTTGGACATGTTGGTAATAGAAGAACTTTGAATAGCAAGCTAAGGATCTATGGGCTTTTTTTTTTTTTTTTTTTTAAAAAAAACCCCAACATTATTGATGCTGTAAGAGTACCCAGCTTGTGTGCGCGCAGAGTGGATTTTCATAGTTTCCTTTGACCTGTACTATTCTGTTGTTTTTAAACATATGTAGAACTCTGAGGTGGTGCCAAGCTGTTTTAAGGGGAAGCAGAGATGTGTTGAAACTTGTTTCCCATGTTCAGTTAACTAGAAGAAGTTTTTTAAAAATGTGCCTTTGTTCTTCGAGTATATTCACGTAGCTTAGTAAACGGCTTGAGCTATATATTGGTTGATTAACTGCATTGACTCCTTCGTTCTTCGGGCCTGTGCATGACTGATGTCTTGAGGTCTCTACTTTTATTTTTTCTCCAATACTAGACTGTCCCTTGCTTTTGACATAGAGGCTGAGCAAGGTTGTGAAGGAATACAATGCTTACAACACCCTTACCTGGAAGTAGAAGCTATATGTTACCTAGTGAGTGTATTGGGAGGCAAAAGGGTGAAGACACTTTATACTAAAATGCTGGGCTGACACCCAGAAAATGCTTCATTTTGTCGTGAGATCCTAAATAATCTTCCTCCGCCTTTGGCCCCTATATGTAAAAAGGGAAAGGCAGAGTGTAAATTCATGAACATGTGAGAGTCATTCAGATGACATTAATGAGCTGCAAAAGGCTTGTATATATGCAAATTCCTATTCAGAGTGGGATTTGGATGAGTGCGGTTAATGAGGTGGGGCAATAGTTTGGTCAGTGAAGACGAAAAGGAGCAGTGACTGGAGCAGCATCCTCCCTCTGCCCCGCGAGTGGGGTGGGAGTTCAGGGGGAGGCAGCTCACCCCAGGGTAGGAAAAGTAAGGGAATGTTTGTATCTGCAGTCAGTACTGCAGAAACACTGCAGATTTTCTGTTTTCACTTGGTCAGGATTTCCATGGAAGTTTTAACTTTGCTATCAAAGTTTTCTTAGGCAGCTCTTTCAGTTCTGGTTGTTCTTGTGGCTGAAGCCAAGTTAAATGCAGTATCGTTTTGGAGTTTACTTGCAATAGTTTTCATGTATTTTAAATCATAGGTGTGGCTGAGACTTGGCTTATAAAAACCTTCATTCCATCAAGCAGTTTGTTTCCATGCAGGGCAGGGGTTATTGTGTGAATAAATTAATTGAAATCAGTCTTACTTTCATTATAAGAAAAATACAGTGCTTGAAGGATGAGGTGGCAGGGAGGGGGACAGTGCGTCAGATTGATGGCACTGGGAAATGAAATATCTCTCTTCCCACTGAGCAAGCGTCCTTAGTATCTCTTCTTAACATGTGCCAGTGTGACTGTGAAAGAAATGTTTCTATAGGCCTTGTCTGTGCTATATGTGGGCCAGGAAAATATTGCATAGAGAATGTATTCTTAGCTTTCTAACGCAATGTTTTGTCCTGGGATTAATCATTGCGAGCTGATGCGTTCTTAAGCACTGCGTGCTTGTCTGTGAGCCTATAGGTAACATGATGCAGTTAATACATGTAAAAATACAATTTTCTGGTGTGGGCAGCACTGGAAGATGGAAAGACAGAGCAGCCCAAATTCTGAGGGGTGAAGTAGGATTGTGGGGTTTGGATCAGCTTTGTCAGGAGCCTAGGCCTTGCCTAAGATGCATCTTCTCAGTCTTTGGCTGCATGTTGTCATTTGAAACTCTTTTCTTTATACTCTTGAATGCTGAAGAAAAGCAGGAAGGTCTGCTTCCTCTCCTATTATTCCATCATCTTTTTGCATTTTTACATAGTGGGAAGAAACCGGTCGTTGTGGGTGATATGAAAAACTGAGCTTCCTGCTTTCTCTTTCTTTGTCCCCATGCCTCTTTTAGATGTCTTCCCCGGGATACACATTCAGTATTTGGCACTGCTGCTGCCCCGTTGCTCTCTTCCCAAGCTGCGCTGGTACTTGGAATGAAATCAGTGTGATTCTTGACAGTCTTACTGATGCTTTAGTGTTGTGAGTAGCAGCCAAAGAAATCATCCATGTCTCATTAACTTGACTGACCTAGGATCCTGAGTTGGCCTCGGTGGGAACGAGCTTGAGTACTGGCTGACATAGTAAGGTTTTTGAAAAGCGAGATGAACTTCTGACTGCTAGTATTTTCACCTGGGTTTGGACAAGTGACATAAGAGAAGGTGTTTTTTTTTTTTTTTTTAATCCAGCTACTGATTTATTTTCTATAATAATAAAAAATGTATTTTGGCACTTTAAAATTGATCTGTCTCAATATGTGATGTAAATAGTAATTCTGTGTCATATTGTTGCATGCAATAAATAATTTTTAATGCATTGGTACAGTTAGGAATAAATTAGGCTTTAGTGTACATTTGCCTGCTCTGTAAGGAGTCAGACCTAAAATTTTTGTTCCCTATTGTGCTGTGACAGACAATAGCTCTTCAGAGTTTGAAAAACTGACTTTTCTTGAATTACTGGGTGGCCACATGTGGTTTACGCGTAGTTTTCTTGCCAGCAGTTTGCTTGTTATGTGGCTACTCTCTATTCTAGATACCTTGTTGAGAGAGAAAATGAGGTAGGATGGATAAGGGTGATTTTACTAGGTGGTGTTCTGATCTGGTTGCATAGCCCTGTGTGTTCCTAGGATAGTCATGGGTAGTCATATTCTGCTGATGAACCATTCCCAGATTGATGCCTCTTCTCCTGTCCACCTCTGCCCTTGTTTCTGAGATTTATGGTATGTATTTTGAAATTCTTTGCCTTTTTGGAATGACTGCAGGACCAGATAAGTCGTTCATCTTGTTTGGAGTTCTTGATTCCCTTCTTTGACTTCTTCAGTTCTGAAAAATACTCTCATCTACAGAATCTGAGGTTGGAAGGGACCTTCCAAGGTTGTCTAACCTGTTTAGATCCCTGCAAACCTGCTTGTTTGGCTGTAGCTGCATGAAGAGCTGTCTGTAGTGATGCCCAAGTTCCTCTCCTGAACCATCAGCTGTGTAATGAGAAAAACACACGAGAAATTTAGGTTTTCTTCCAATTTTGACTACTTTGTGTTTAGTAGCTTTGAATTTCATATGCAGTTATCTCTTAACTTGCTGAAAGTGGTTGTGGACTAGAAGAATCAGGTAGACATGTGAATGTGATTTCTTAGTCTTGCTTTTAGGCTGGTGCTAGAGCTGGTTCACAGGTAGATGTTCCTATAAAATATAAAGGGGTAGTAATTCTTCTTAGACCAACTGATTTGGTTGAAAAACATTTTAGATGTGCAAGTCCTTTCTCTCAATATAATAAAAAGCATTACTTTCTTTCAAGCCTTGTGTGTTTTACATCGTGTTGTTTATGGCCACTGCACTATGGATAGATAAAATATGGGAAGCAGAGAAGTGGCTCCTGGATAAATGGTGATGCTTAAACAAGAAAATATTTAATAGGTAAGGAACAGAGAAAGGATTGTTAGTCCTGTTTTGGTCTCCAGCAAACATCTAGGACAAGTTTTTTCTAGGAAGGACTGGGGCTAGGCAAGTAGAGTGAAAAGAACTTAGATCATCTCCTCTGCTTTGTAACGATGGCTTTGTTTCAGAAATAAGTAGAGGAAAGGCAAGAAGAATGGGTGTCTCCTTGTGAAAGAGGAGGACGACGACCTGAGCAGAGAAAATGCTTCTCTTGCCTGCACTGTATGAAGACTTAAAAAAACTGCACTAAAGGAATGATTTTGAAGAGTTTCGCTAGAACATGCTTGAAATCAATACTTCATCAAAGTAGAGGCCAGCTGAGGATAATCTGTGCTACAAGAATGTTGCTGTGTGAAACTTGGGGCTTCGCTCGGTTTCGTGCCGTGTTAGGCAGGCTCTGCAGAACTGGTGAGAAGATACGTGATTTGTGTGGTGCGTCTTACCTGGTGCTCTGAGGGAGTAATGTAAAAGGAAGACTTCTTAGCATTGTTCAAGCTTTTAATTCATCTTGATGACTTGCTGCTATATGACTACTTAAAGAGAAGTGTGTAGTTTGGCTTCCTTATGTAATTTCTATACATGAATTTGAAGACCTTATGGAATAAATTATGTGCAGAATGACTAGCTTTTTTTTTTCAAAAAAAAAAAAAAAAAGACTGTACGGATGCCAGTATGGTTGCTTGATGGAATATTCGTTTTCAGTTTATTGACACAGTGGGAACTTTTGGCTCCATTGCTTATTTCTGCGATAACAATTAAGACTAATTGTTAGTAGTAATAAAGTATCATTCTCGGTGGACCGGTATTAGAAGGGAGTAGGGTATTTGGCCAGTGTATTTCATAGGTATTTGTTGTCAGCAGATTTATTTCATTTGTGTTCTGTTTCTTCCTTTGGAAAGGGAAATCTTTTAATGATAAATTAGTGAGTATTTCCTATACCTGATATTTTATCTGATCTCTTAATTTTCCTGTTCTTCGCCCTTCTTTCCGCCTTTCCTTCCTCCCCAGTTTTTGTTCTAGATGTTATTAACTATTGTTGCGGTCTTCTGTATATTCCCGTGGTTACAGATAAAAGCTCTACCAAACATTCTCTTGCATCTTGTGCAACGGTGTATGAACAAGGTGATATTGGTACAGGGTACCTGGTGGCAGCTGTGGCCCTGTCTGAGTTACAGCTGTCGCTGTCCTTAGCTCTGTGGATGGATCCTGCTTGTGTGATGGGGCTCAGGGTCTCAGAAGCACTCTTTCTAGGAGTAATTCACAAAGCCTGGGAATACATTTCTCAGAATGGAATTTTGTGAGAAGGGTTGCTTCAAAGTCTAAAAGAAAACACTAATTTTATCACGTGCCATTTTGGCTTTAAGATTTTTTTAAAGTGAGAATTGTGAACAGATAACTCCAATTTTCTAGTTTTCCTTTTCTCAGGGCATTAACGTAAAAATTGGTTACTTTTAAGGGAAATGAGATTCAATTATATACTGGCTTCAGCCTGCTGTTCACTGCTTTGCAAGTCAATATCCAAATTTAATGTGATTGTTAATTAAAACTTTTTGAGATACCAGAATAATAGTCAGCGATGGCGTAGTCTGTCTCCTGTGTTGCATCCTAGAAAATGGGACAAATGAGGGAAAAGTTGATAGTTTATCTAGAAGTGTTTTGGGTATGTTTGACTGTATAATGTCATATCCTGAAGTGTTCTCTCATTTGAAGGTAATTAAAGAGCAAAAGTTTGTTTGTTTATAGTGGACAACTAACTTCAGCACTGGGTGATAACTTATGGCATGTGGCGAATAGATCACTTTGCAGTTCTGTAAGGTACAGAAATAACAAGATTTTTTTTTTTTAAATTTTGGAGGAAAATGTGCATCTATTATGGTAATACTTGTTTTAATCAAGTGATGCTTAAGTTAGCTAACACACACAAAGAAGTAACGTCCGTTGATGCATTAGAGATTTAAGTAACTTGCAAGCAAACATCAACCCTGAATGTAAGAATGTAGGTCTTGAAATTATTTTATGTCTTGCTGTTAAGAGGTTCTGTAATCTGCTCATGGAAGCCGCCTCTTTGTCTGTGTTGCAATGTGAGTACATTCATTGAATTCCAGGTACATTCTTCTCCAGCTTTCCTTCAAAATTGATTCCCAAAAGCTACATGTGCTTCATACAGGTATTTTAGATATTTAGAAAGTAACTAGAGCTTCATTCTCTAGTGTTCTGCTGAAAAATAATGGCTAAAAAGATTTTCATTTAGTAGTAGACTCCCTATCTGTAAATCCCAAATCAGTCAAATTGTTTATGTAGCCATTGCTTTTGCATTTTATTTGCATATTTTAAAATGCACCTTTTTTTCTTTTTTAAAATCCCTGTGGAAGGGAGAATAACCGTGTGTTTGTGACCTCCTGTGTGGCTTCCAGAAGCTGAGACTTCTTGGTCCCAATTTTTTTTCTTTTTTTTAATACAAAGAGACAATCTTTCAGAGTATTATTGAATGCTGCATAAGCTGTTATATTTTGGTTATACAGATGTAGACCTTTTGTGTTATTTGTTAGATTATAATAGGACATACTGTCTTTAGGAAGCTCTTTGGACAGCTGTGTCTGTGGCTGGCTTGGGCTTCACTGAAGCTTATTGCATAGGAATTAGCTCTTCTGTCAGCCAGTTGAAAGGCTTAGTTAAGGATAAGAATGTTCTTAATAAAAAGTAAATTTGTCTGGCAATGACCCTCTCCCAAATAGCTGAAAATAATTGTTTTCATTATTAGCCTTAGGTGTAAGCTATTTGTCTTTAGGGAAGCACATTGTTTTGTACCCAGAGATTGTCTAAACTAGTATTTTTGCAATTACTTGTCAGGAAAATCATGATAGTGCATGGCTCTGTAAAAATAATTCCCATCTGCAAAGATAAATACACTAGGGAAAATTAAGTTTGAGTGTGGCTGAAAAAAACTTGAGTCTTCAAGAACTGAAATGAAGATTACTACTGTGTCAGCAACCTTATTTAATACCAAAAGTAATAATACAGTTCACCTAGTGAACAAAATCTCTTGAGAACAGTAAAACTTTTGTTACGGATTAAGATAAAATGTGACTTAATTTAAATCAAATACAATTTAGACATGACTAAGGTCTTGGCAGGCTTTCTCCAACAAGTTGAGCTTTTGCAGTTTGAGCAAGTCACTGCCCCAGCGTCCCGCCCCATTTCTCTGCTTCGGCGGTGTTAATGTGCAGCCAGGGAGGCAGGGCAGGACACAATGTGGTTTGCAAGCCATCCTATTAAAAAAACAAAACAAAACAAAAAAATCTCACAGATTTAAGTGTTCAAGCACTGAAGTGGCATTTTGGGCATATGGGCACACAGTCTTTGCTGCTGAATCTCTCTTCCAGAGGAAATAACCTCTAGGAAAAGGGGTGCAGTGGAGGTCTGGGAGGGCAATTGCCCACGTTTATTTGTCAGGTTGAGTGTGTCAAGGCTTTTAGATGATGTTTCACATATATGGTAGCATAGCAAAATACCACAGGCATCTGCAAAAAACATAAGACAACTTTTAACGCATGGAGATTATATTAAAAATTCCAAACCCTGCCTGCCTGTTGTTACTAGTAGCCAGTTCAGCAGGGCTAGGTCTGTCTTACTGTTTTCTTTTGCAATATCCTTTCACTCTTCAGTGAATTTTGTTACTTTTACTGGAGACAAGAAAACCCACAGTGATAAGCAACAGACATCTCTAAGAACTGGGTAAGCACCGCTGGTGGACGTGACAGCCATTAGATGGAGGCCTCTGAACTGTGGGCTGGAAGGAGAGCTTAGATTCATTAGCGTTCATGTATGAAACAGCATCGCTCTGACCTCACTAAAAGTTTAGGGTAGTCAAGTTTTACCAGCATGACAGATACAAGCAAGCAGTGTTTGCCAAGAACAGGTAAGAAACATGTTCCTTGTATTAGTTGATCTGTGGAATTAAGAGTTAAGTGGTTATGGTATACTTGGTAAGTTGTTACATGAACTGTATACAGGAGGATGGCAGTAGGAAATTGCAGGACCTCCTGACCAGAAGCCCTTTAGACTGAACTGCTACAGTTTTTAGATGATCTCTTCACTGCCAGAGATTCCTAGTGTCAGCAGGCACTTGGAGCTGAGCTTCATCATTCGGGTAGCTTTTGGTTCAAGGGTCGTAATATTTATATTAACAGGTATACAACCATATAATTTGCAAGGAAGTATATTGTTTGTGAGCATGGTAAAGTAAATAACACCTGATGACATAAGCTTTATAGTGGACTTTCTCTGCTAGCATGGGAAGAAATATGTTACCTGGTGAAAATAATGAATACCGTGGTTGACCTTAAGGAAGCCCACATCTATGGAGATACCAACAGTAGGTCAGTCCAGGCTGTTTTTGGCATTTACAGTATATGGACATCATTTTCTGGATGCATTTTTAATGGATGAAAAATCTATTTTTACTGCCAGCTAGATGAATGCAGAGATTTGGTCATAGAATTGTGAGATGTTCTTTATAAGCACTGATATAATGTGTAAATAGAGGGTTTCTTTGATTAAGAAATACCTCCTTGTGAGTGTAACAAAAGCCAAATAATATTTGTACCTGCCATTGGTTTGTACCTATTCTCTTAGTGCTGCCCTGCTTGCCAAAACATTGTTTGTAACACACTAGGAGACAGCTGAGTTTTTCATTATGAGAACCAACAGCCTCCTTAAAGGTTGTGCTATGTTGCATATTTATGACCATTCTCCTGTGCTTTTGCCTCCCCTCCATTTTGAATTACAGTGGCTTCAACCTTTTAGTGTTTTGGTTGCATTAGTCAAACGCAGGAAGTTACAGCCTGTCATCGAGGCGGTTGAGCTTCCATGAATTGGTCGTTTCACTCCCTCTTGCAGATTTTCGGTAGACTGATTTCAATTTTTGTAGTTTAGCCTTGATAGCTTCCTTGTGTGAGTCTTGCAGCTAGAATTTAGGACTAGGGAATGTGCCTTCATAAAAGATTGGAATATTTTTACCTTCATGATCTCCCACTTTCACAAATCTTTAAATGTCTGAGAACCCAAGAGTTTAGTCTGTGTAATTGTAGAGAGCTCATGTAGCTCAGGTATAGCTTTCTTCTCCAGAAGATTTATATCAGGGGTTAAAGAGGCTGTTCATAGCATGCAAGAACTCTCCTGTATTTTTACAGCTGGGTGTTGGAGGCATACTGAGATTAATTCAAAACCATTTCCATACTAATCTAATGCTTCCTAGTCACTTTTATTAGAAAAAAAGAACAATTTTGATTCGATTTTTTTTTTAAACTGTCTTTTAGGAGTGCATTGTGGAATTCATTGGAGAGTAGTTTCCTTGTTTCGTAAGGGGGAAATTTCCATTTGCGTTGTCCTTGAAAACAGCGTTAGAGCTTTGCCAGTGTGAATGTGGCCACGCTGTTAATGCAAACCGCACCCGGAGCTGATCCCTCTGGATGCTGGGGCCAAAGGTGCTGGGCACAGGGTGTCAGTGTGGAGGCTCCTTCGGTGAAGCCTTCAAAAGAGCACAGGGGTTTAGTTAGAAGGGTTTTTTGTCTTACGCTTTGTCTTTGAACTGACTTGTTGCACTGCTTGCCCTCTTCCGTAATAATGATTCTTAATTTCAGAGACTGTTAGTAAACTACTGCTAATCACTATGTTTCTAATAACAGAAGAAATTTACTGTCACTGTCTTAAATTGCTGATAATAAATGGGTGACCTCCCATTTGGTATCCGTTTTTTCGTTTCTTCCTTCTCCTTTTACTTACTCTCTTTTTCCATCTTTTGACAAGTGTTTGAGGTGATTTTTTTTTTCTCTCTCACCCCCCCCCCCCCCCCCCCCCCACCTTACCTTTCGTGTTAACAGTTGCAGAATTGTGGAGGACCTGTTGTATAGCTTTAGGCACAAAATGTGGTGTGGTACCTAGCCAAATGCTTCTTGTTGTGCTGGCAAATCTTTTGAATGTGTTTTGGAGCTTATTCACAGCTTCCAGTTATCATAAACATCCGGAAATAACTTGTTAAATTCTCCAGATAGATCCCGGGGCTGATTACAGGAGATGTAGAAATACCCTTTCTAGAAAGCATTCATCAAATTGTTGGGACTATTAACGCTGCCACTGATGGATGAGCATGCTGCTTTGAAGACAGTATCTTGTGGTGCTGATATTTGTGATAAATTTTCAGTATTGTCCATCATGCTTTCCTATGGACACAGCTCAATTTATTTAAAAAAAAAAAAAAATAAAAAATTACTCACTGCTGCCTCTTTTTGCCTCTTGGGCAAGTCCCTCCCTTCAAAAAATGGGAAAAAAAGGTGAAAGCTCACCATCTGTGGTGTTGGATCTCAGCAGATAAGCTGTACCTGATCCTTTCTTGAGCAGTGGGACTTAGAGCTCGTCTTCCTGCATTTCAAACCAGTGTTTTAGCCCCCCTGTATTTTCTAGTCCAGAAACGATGTTCTCTGCCTGAATCCACTTGTCTTTTTAGTTGCACTTCTCTGAGTCACGTGTCAGTGAGACCAGCCACACAGGGTTATCAAAGGAATTTCTTATCCAGAGGCACTAACACTTAGATTTTATTTATTTTTAAACTTAATTCCCAACCTTCATAGATCAGTGAGACAAGGTCCAGTTCTTGAAAGTCATTTTCTTTGGTCTGACCTGTTAACCTGTGCTAATGATTGGAGTTCTGTAGCCAGGAAGCTGCCCAGCCTGGGCATCTTTCCTTGATGGGTGGAGTGACTGGGCCTGTGTAGAAAATCATTCTTTAAAAATAAAGATTTATCTCTGCTATTTTCTTTGCAGAGAGAAATAAAAGTAAACGACTCTTAACGTTAGCTGCTCTGTTAGAAGTTAAGGTTCCTGGTAAAGTATTTACTCTGAATGCCTAAACAGCATTCACAAAGCAAAACGGTCCTGTTGTGTGGCACAGACATATTTCTCCAACCGGACATGCTTGTTTATTGAGAGAACTTAGTGAGTCAGGAGCTACAAAACATTCATTGACATTGCAGCCTGATGCTTTTTATTTAATAGTCTTTTTGTGGACGTCTTAGAGAAAACCCTTGTTCCTCCTTACCTCATAAGTGTCTACATGCAGTTTTTGGTTTGGGGAACCTAAACAATTTTCACATCTGTTTAAAAGCTACTTTTAAAAATGTGTCCCAAATTCTTTTTGAAAGAGAGAGCTGTAGGTAGAACATCCTTTCCTACTGATAGTCACAGGAGAGAGGTAGGCAAATGACATAGGATGCCGCCGCCCGTGGATTGCTTTTGCATCCATAAGCTATTTTCTTCCAAACCTTATTGGTTATCTGAAGTAGGTGTGGAGCAGGAAATGTCCTTGTTTCCAGACGAGTTGCTTGAGAATGTTTCCTCAACATGCAGAAAGAAGGAGATGCACCTGCTCACGCGGCTGCAGCATGAACCGCATCAAATGGTTGGGTTCACACGGTCTGGCAGGAGAAAAGTGGCGCAGATTTGGGAACAAACAACTGGGAGGTGGGAAAATAAACTGGCCTCTTTGCTTCCGTGGACCTTCTGCCTGACACATGCAATTAGGTGACTTGTCTTGAGCCAGCAGAATGCCCTGAGGGCTTTGGGAAGGATGGGCCGTGCTCACAAGGCTTGGGTGAGGGGGCGTGGGCTGAAGGGGGAGGGCATATCCTGAGCCAGGCAGTCCCCATGACTAATGCAGCTTTTGTGGAGGAGCACGTGTTTGTGTTGTGTTGTCGAGCAGGAAATGTCAGATGTATGTTTATAGATTAGAGTTACCTCCTAAACTCTGTGAAGGTCTTTACAGTGAGTCAAAATAGAAATACTCTCTGTTAAACTGAGATAAGTCGAGTTTCTGTAAAACTTGTTCTTACTCTTTTACACTTTGAGTTTTTCTACTGTCCTCGCCCTCTCTTTGAATTGTAGATATTGCCTAGATACGACAGGTACCAAAATGCACAACACCATCCAAACACCTGATTTGTGTGACACTGGGACTTATTGTATCTGAAACTGGCTTGCAGTCAGCTCACTGTGTTTCTCATGCCGAAGTTAGGCAAGTGGCAAGTAGCTCAACCTTCGTGTAGCTAAATACCATCAATTTCTTGTGCGCTAGTGTGATGTTTGTAGGAACATGTATTTACCTGTACGTGAACACATAACACATAGTTATCTGTAATTGCAGTTTGCAAGCTATCCTTCAGTCTGTCCTTGATCGCTGTGTATATATATCCTTTTTGTTCGGTTGGTTGGCGGGTTTTTTTTGTTGTTGTTTTTTTTTGTTACTTTCTTTTGTGTTAGGAAAGAAAAAACCAAACATTTTGCCAATTCTGATAAACAGCCAGGGGTAGGGAGCGTTATTTGCATTGTGGATATCTGCTGCTGTTGGGAGACAGACTCTTTGTGGTGGGTTTTGTAGCTTGCTGCAGATGCAGCTGTAGGACTGTGAGTGATCTTTTTCACTACTCTACTTCAGGCAACAGGAAAAAAAAAAAAAAAAGATTTCCTGAAGCAAAATGCTTTGTGTCTTTGCCCTTCAGCTTTGCTGGTGTAACTAAGCCAGCAAGGGGTTTGAATTGTGATGAGGTGAGATGTGACAGGAAAAAAAAGTTACAAATTGCAGCTTTTTCAGGTATTTACTTTGCGCGTTTGACAGCACTTGGTTTGTTTCCCTGCTATAATTATCCTGCCTGTTCTAAGATTAGGGTACCAGTGTGACATGGGCCAAGGGCTCGTAGCATGGATAGTGCTTGTATGGGCAGTGGCACTTCTGCTGGTAGAGCTGGATTGTGTCCTCAAATAAAACACAACTGTGTTGGAGGAGGGGAGAGGAATTTTCACGTTCGTGTTGCGGCAACGTGAGAGACTTTTGCCAGCGCGGCTGTCTGTTGGGCTCTGCTTCCCCATGCCGCTGATTGACACAATCCACTGGCAAAACTCAGTGGAGATGTGTGTGTGTGGGGGGGTTGTTTTAAGGCATTGCCTCTACTGACTTATATTTGTGTAAAAAACGTTCCTATGATGTATGAAACTGTAATAAAACTACAAGACTTTATTGCTGTTTTTTTCATGACTGCATTTTTAATCGATGTGTCTGTTAGTGCCCTTAACATTGCAAATAAAATTGTTCTTGTCCTCCTTTGTAAGGAATGCGCCAGGGTGGGGAAGATCTGGGGAATTTTATTTGTTTTGATTTGTGAGTCTGGCTACACGATGGACCCTGCTTTCCGTGTACTTATTTCTAACTTGCCTATACCTTAAAAAATGTAGAACATCCAACATGTAGCAGGAGCTTCTCTGTTAGCTCAATTATTTATTTCTCCTTGTTTTTTGCAAGCTGGGCCTATGAGTTTATTACAAAACAAGAACAGAGTGAAGCTCTGTGAGGTTCTGGCTGTTCAGGAGGTGATTTGTAATGGTGGTGGTAGCAGGCATCAAACCTTTCAGCTGTAACTACTCAGTCTGTTGAAGAAATGTTTGTAAAGCATTACAAATAGTGTTTTTCCATGTTTAAAATCTATTTGTTTCACTTTCCTTTCAGCTGTCAACACTTCACATTGTAACTGAAATGCCTTATTCTTTTAAGACATTGTCTTGGGTTTGCGTGGCAAGGTTTTGGTATCGGGGGGGCTACAGGGGTGGCCTCTGTGAGAAGCTGCCAGAAGCTTCCCCCCCGTGTCCAGCCGGCTCCAAGGCGGACCCGCCGCTGGCCAAGGCCGAGCCCATCAGTGGCAGTAGTAGTGCCTCTGGGAAAACAGATTTAAGAAGGGGGAATAAGAAAAAGTCTGTGCAATTGCAGCTGGAGAGAGGAGTGATAATATGTGGGAGGAACAGCCCTGCAGACACCAAGGTCAGTGAGGAAGGAGGGGGAGAAGGCGCTCCAGGAGCCGGAGCAGATACCCACCTGCAGCCTGTAGTGAAGGCCATGGTGTGAGGCAGGCTGTCCCCCTGCAGCCCGTGGAGGTTAATGGTGGAGCAGATATTCCCCTGCAGCCCGTGGTGAAGGCCATGGTGTGAGGCAGGCTGTCCCCCTGCAGCCCGTGGAGGTTAACGGTGGAGCAGATATCCACCTGCAGCCTGTGGAGGGCCCCACGCCGGAGCACGTGGATGCCTGAAGGAGGCTGTGACCCCGTGGGAAGCCCACGCTGGAGCAGGCTCCTGGCAGGACCTGTGGGGAGAGGAGCCCACGCTGGAGCAGGTTTGCTGGCAGGACTTGTGACCCTGTGGGGGACCCACGCTGGAGCAGTCTGTTCCTGCAGGACTGCACCCTGGGGAAGGGACCCACACTGGAGCAGTTCGTGAAGAACTGCAGCCCGTGTGTAGGATCCACATTGGAGAAGTTCATGGAGGACTGTCTCCCGTGGGAGGGACCCCATGCTGGAACAGGGGAAGAGTGTGAGGAGTCCTCCCCCTGAGGAGGAAGGAGCAGCAGAGACAACGTGTGACGGACTGACCACAACCCCCATTCCCTGTCCTCCTGCACCGCTGGGGAGGAGGAGGTAGAGAAAATCAGGAGTGAAGTTAAGCCTGAGAAGAAGGGAGGGCTGGGGGAAGGTGTTTTAAGACTTGGTTTTATTTCTCGTTACCTTACTCTGATTTGATTGTTAATAAATGAAGCTAATTTCCCCACGTCGAGTCTGTTTTGCCTGTGATGGTAACTGCTGGGTGATCTGTCCCTGTCCTTATCTTGACCCACGGGCCTCTCGTTATATTTTCTGTCCCCTGCCCAGTTGAGGAGGGGGAGTGATAGAGCAGCTTTGGTGGGCACCTGGTGTCCAGCCAGGGTCGACCCACCACAGACATCAACCTTTCTTACCAAGCACCTTGTCTGTTCTCATTAGTAGCTCCATGACAGCCCCATAGTTAAAAGTGTGAAGTAGGTTCTCAGGGTATTCAGAGAAAAAAATGCCAACAAACTGCTGTTATATCCAAAGTGTTTGTGGTAGTCTGCAGCAAGGTTATTCAGTTCTGTTGGTGTGGTTGAACAGAGCAGAAATTTTGTAGCAAATTTAGTTAAATCTATCTGGGTACACACCTCGTTAAATACAGGAATCATCTAATTTAGGGCATTTAAATAACATGACCTATTTCAGTAGAGGGAAATACCTCCTGTGGACACCTGTGCGTCGAAGATCTCTTGCAGGTGCTGGAGGTTTGAGGAATTGATAGGAGTTTCGGGCTGGTTTTGCTAAAGCTAGGGATAGCGTACTTTCTAATATTGGCATTTTAAGAATTTAAGAATTAATATGAAAATAATTTGAGTAATGGATGTGTCTGAAGACTTTGTGCAGTTTGAAGAACTAGAGAGGATGGGAGCGTTTGTATTCTCTTTCAAAGATTGTTTGCAAATGCAAGTGCTAGTTTGGTTGTTCAGCCTTCAGTGGCTGGGAAATTGCAGAACCCTGATATGCTGAATTAGCTGTTTTAGTCCTAAATGTATACTTCAAGTATTATTTTGAATTTGATCTTTTGGGATTAACTGCAAAATAGTCAGGGTATTTAATGTTTTCATACAGAAGATCCCGATAGCTGGTCGTGGCGGTGGGTTCTAGGCATTTCACTTCCTTGTGATTTCTTGGCAATCCAAAATTCTGCAGGAATATAATTTCAGCTGGTGTCACAGGCCTCATGATGGCAAACAAGCCACTGTCAAGCACTGAAAGAAGTTTTTAAATAGGAAGTAGGCTTGTAAGTTGACTTTCTGGCTCCTGCTCGACCAGCGGGGAAGTACTTAGTCTGCACAGGCAATCGCTGGTTTCTTGACTTTGCATACTGTTTTTCTCGGTTCCTGAAGAAGTGAAACAGTTTACAGGTCTTACTAGTTTGATTCATTAGACCATACTGAGAGACAGTAAAAGACGGTGTAAGTTAAGATGCTAATTAATAGAAGGCAAAGCCCTGCTCCCCCATCCAAAACAGAACATGCAGCTCTGATGTGAGAGGTGAGGAAATTGAATCGGAGAATGCTTCCTTTAACTCATCACATGGGGTTGAACACAACTCTGGTTATTATAATTTCTCTCTGTCTTTTTAGCGTCGGTCATATCTCTCCTTTGCTTTGAACCTGTGTGGATTAATTATGCTGCATGGCAAAAAGCGAGGGAGGGACTTGAAAGTGAAGTAGGGTTCCAGAGTTAAGGATTGGTACAGCTTTTAAGTGCAAGTACTGGAGACTTGGATGTTGTCAGCGTGTGACTTGTTATTCATCTAGCTGGATGTCAAACAATTTGCTAACATTAGAGATGCTAGCAGAACAGTGATTGGAAAATAGTTACGTCTACAAGCTTTAATTTGGACTGGCCACTTGTCCTTCTCTCAGATTTTTTACCACCAGTGTTGCTGTCCTGAATTGTGTATGGCAAATGGAAATCCCTTTAAAAATTGCTCGTTACAAACTTTCAAAGTAGATGTATCTGTGAACAAGTACTGGTTTACATTATATTTCAGATTATCAGTGGGGGAAGAACAGTGGTGGTGTGCCTTTAAAAATGGTATGCTTAATGGGATTAAGCCACATTCTAATGTTAGTGTTTATGATGATGTAAATTGAATGCTAATTTTTTGTTTTGTTTCTTTTAAGCAAATGGTTATGAGCCTTAGAGTTTCTGAACTGCAAGTACTTCTGGGTTACGCGGGGAGGAACAAGCACGGACGAAAACACGAACTTCTCACAAAAGCACTGCATTTGTTAAAGGCTGGCTGCAGTCCTGCTGTACAAATGAAAATCAAAGAACTCTATAGGCGAAGGTTCCCTCAGAAAATCATGACACCTGCAGACTTATCTATCCCCAGCGTACACTCGAGCTCCATGCCAGCAACTTTGTCGCCGTCTACCATTCCACAGCTCAGTTACGATGGCCACCCTGCCACGTCACCATTGCTTCCTGTTTCGCTTCTGGGACCTAAACATGAACTGGAACTCCCCCATCTTACATCTGCGCTCCACCCTGTCCATCCTGACATAAAACTTCAGAAATTACCTTTTTATGACTTGTTGGATGAGCTGATAAAACCTACCAGCCTAGGTAAGGGTTCAAATATTGTAATAATATTTGAAGTCTTTTTTTTTTTTTTTTTTTTCTTTTTAAATAGTAATGGATGAATT
Source organism: Morus bassanus (assembly GCA_031468815.1). Lineage (NCBI taxonomy): Eukaryota > Metazoa > Chordata > Aves > Suliformes > Sulidae > Morus > Morus bassanus. The sequence goes on along the minus strand of CM062581.1, from coordinate 2,021,254 downwards.
CAGCTGCTAATGCAGTAACTGGTTAAATATTGCATCACACCAGTGTTTAGAGAATTGCTATTTTTGGTAACTTTTGGAACAGATTGTTCTACATGGAGAGACATCTTACGTAACACTCATTAGTTGCTTTAGCTGAGCCACTAAATATGGTTCAAAGATCCCTCATATTCAAGGGGTGAGTTTGACAAGAAACAAACTAAACTTCAGAAAAAGGAGAAAACCTGTCTGCTTTCAGTAGTTCTTATAAATCATATAGTTAAATTATTTAAAAAAAAACAAAAACAAATGCCAAACAAATATGCTCCCAAATCCATCAAGCCCACAAAATCTTCTCATCTGTGCTGGGAAAGAATGCCAGGCTTGATATTTGCTGTGATTCATTACAGCCTGAACGTCTGAGTTTAGGAAGACTTGTGGTTCTTTTGCCATTGTGGCTACTTTTCTTTAAACTGCCTTTTGTATTAAGGTATAAATCACTTGTATAGCTGCTGAGAATAATCTGATGCTTACAGAGCATTATATAACAATGTGTGATTTTTTTTTTCTGGCTCTGACTCCATGTAGGACATAACAGCATGGTTAACTTTTAATACTCTTAAATAATGCTTAAAAACAATAGTCCTGTTGATTTCTGGAGGGGCTGCTTGCATGTTGGAACCTTCTGCTGTCTTGAAACCCTGGAAAAGATTCACTGTGAGAATAGCTGGTAGGAGGAGGAGGAGATTTGTGAGAGTAGATATGGGGATGTGGTGGGTGAGTGTAAAAAATGTCCTTTGCGAAAGAGATCCCTTGTAAACAAAAATGAGCAGGTACTTTACATTAACAGTCTGAACAGCTACAGTGTTGTAGGAGGACTGATACGTGAGTTGTGATGATGATCTATGGACTTCTGAAGTATGTTCCACAGTTGTTTGCATATTTTTTGTTTTAACTGTTATAACTGAGACATTGAGGGAAAAACAGATAGCTTTTGATAATTTCATCTTCTGGTTCACGTATTCTTTTGAGAGGTATACGGTCTCTATTTAGCTTTACTCTAAAACCTAATCGATTAATAAGCATTCCAGGCAATGCTGGTGGTACAGGATAATTAGGTACTCAGTATGTGTCTCATCACTTTTACATTAGAAGTACTTAAAAATAATGCTATAATTTCAGTAAAACATTCCAATGCAGGGATTATGGTATGCATTTATTCCTCAATGTGGTGAGAACACTTTGCCGTCAGCTCTGTGTCTGACAGACAGGCCCCAAATGAAAAGATCATAATTCACGCTCTGTCATGTCTTATTGCTTGAGGAGTTTATATACAATAGGATATTTTTTTCCCCTTTGTGGACTCTTGAGTGTCAGGGTAAGGAAATGGAAGTGGATGAAATTCCAACCAGATACCCTTTTAAGCAATCTCTGTCCTTTCAATTAACTTAAGGGTATGTTTGGGGTTTTTGTTTTGCATGTGAATCCTGTCGCAGATGTCTTTCTGTTTGGCTGAAGCAATACTATTAAAAAGCTTTTTTTCTTGTGCTTTGGGGGGAAGAGAGAGCTTCAGTGTCCGTGCATATGAGAAATGATTGGTTGTTTCCTTTTGTAGTGGAAAGTAATGTTGCTGCAGATTGTAAAATTGCTAACTATAAATGTCATTGAGGTATTTTAGAATAATAAATACATATATGTTAATGAAAAAACCTATTGAATTAATAACCAGTGATACGCAGCTTTATACACTTTCAAAACAACGTGGAGCAATTGTGCATACAGCTTAGGAGTTTCAAATGCAAGTATGGAGGAGACTTGTATTCATTTTCTCTATTTATACAGTTACTGATACTCTAACTAAAGAGTCTTAAATGATTTGTTGAATATTTGCCCCAAATGGTTTGGGCATCATTCTCACTGCTGCAAGCAACGTGGGTTTCCTCAATGTCAAATTTCTAGGTTCCCTGGCTTTGTTTTCAAATGGCAGATACATATTACGAACACTCAGAACTTCTCCTTGGCATTTGGCCAGCATTTCAGCATCTCCTGCTTGCTTTTTCCCATCAGATTCCTTATGGGGTAGGGATAAGAAACTTTTGAATTTACTCTGTTTCCCTCCACCACAAGAAAAAACTGATGACCTGGTGTGGGGTTTCAAATAATTATCTCCCTGCTTAAAATGGAACCTACTGGAATAGAAGAAAATGTGTGTGTGAGAGAGAGGGAGAATGAGTTCACTGACTTGAGGATCTTTAGATTCTTCTGAAATGATCGTTATTATGTAAAAGTTGAGCAAAGCATATCTTTGGATGTGATTCTCCCTGGTCTTTCCCAAGTCAAGGTGGAATTGCTTGGAAAGTTTGCTATAGTAGTCTTCTGTCCCATCAAGATGTGGTTATTAATTTGAAAAACAGTAATTTGACAAAGCCTCGGGGAAGGGAGTTGCACAACAGGGCACCTGAACATGCATTCTGTACCCAAATATTTTACGTAGGTGGGTAGTACACAAGCTAATGTGAATAACAGATAAGGAAATTAAATTTGCTAACTATTATTTTTAATGTCAAGAACAAAAGGAGGAAATGGATGTTACCTTCTTACACTTGCTTCCTCAAAATGCAGCTCTGAACTGTGATTAAAATCCACATGCTGACTGCTTGCTGGGCTGGATTCATGGCAAGGGGGAAATGCAGCGCTTTATCCATCCGTACCCTCCTCAGCAACAGCTATTGAGGATCTTTACTTGAGCATGGCTGGCTGAAGCATGTGTGACAAGCTAAGGTTAAAGGGCTGTTGGCTAACTCTGGTGTGGGTTTTTTGTTTTGTTTTGTTTTTTTTTTTAACTTTCTCTGGCTTACAGCAGCCCGTACAACTTGTAGCAGTGAGTAGGATGCTTGCAGAAGAGCAGACTTGCCTAGCTAGTTGAACTTGTAAACTCAGCCTATGCTACCTCAACCTGCTCGTTTGAAGAACTGAAAATAGCAGCTAGGCCCTGCTGACGGTGGGACTCTTCTCCTGCTGTTACTCTGCTCAGATAGCAGTCTCTCGCTTCCTTCCGAGTGTTTCAAGTACATGACTCCTGTGTAGCTCTTTCAGAGCCGTGTGGCTAATACTGACAGTTATGGTTATGCTGGCTGTGCTGTCGGGGGATGACAGCATTTTCTTTACTCCCAGGAAGACTGTCAGTGGGCTTGTTTATCTGAGACGAAGAGAGATCTGTCCATGTTCAGTGGAGCTGTCGAATTTGATCCATATTTTATTAGTCATCCTCATTGCAGAATTGAGAAAGCATCTATATTGGATGTTTTGTGTACAAGCCAACGAGGAAGGCTCTGTGTTCTCAAAAAATATGTTCGTGGATGAATCTGTACAGTGGGCTCTTGCAGCGCTAGTGGGAAGTCTGAGCACTCTGCCCCATGGTTAACCACAATTTGCTGTGATTATATGACTGGGTGTTTTTGGAGGAAAAGCTATCCAGTTTGGCCTAGATGGAATGTATGAAAGTTGCCTTATTATTGTGACTTGTCTGTTGTTTTTTGAATAGGAACTCCTTTAAATAGCAGAATTTTGGTTGTTAGTTTCTCAAGTGAAGCTGCAGCTTTCATTTATTTTTTTCCTGATTTTCAGCCCCCAGTGCACAGACACTGCTAATTGGTTGGTTTTTAAGCATAAGACCAACTTTCTAAAAGTAACTTCTAACACACAGATAAGATCTCTTTTGTGTGGCGAAACATGTTTACTATGAGATGAGTAACGAGTACCAAAATTCTGCCAGATTATTATGGAAGGGACATTAGATAGTTAAACATCATCTTAAAATGCTTCTTGTTACAGCATATGTCATTCCTTATTGCTTTAGCTGTGTAGTTGTTCCAAAAAACATTTTCACAGAATCACAGAACGGTTGGGGCTGGAAGGGACCTCTGGAGATCACCTTGTCCAACCTCCCGGCTTGAGCAGGCACACCCAGAGCAGGGGCACAGGACCGCGTCCAGGCGGGGTTTGAATATTTCCAGGGAAGGAGACTCCACAGCCTCTCTGGGCAGCCTGTCCCACTGCTCTGGCACCCTCACAGTGAAGAAGTTTTCCTTCATATTCAGGTGGAACTTCCTGTGCTCCAGCTTGTGCCCATTGCCCCTTGTCCTGTCGTTGGGTACCACTGAAAAGAGTCCGGCCCCATCCTCTTGACACCCACCCATTAGATATTTATAAGCACTGATAAGATCCCACCTCAGTCTTCTCTTCTCCAGGCTGAACAAACCCAGGTCTCTCAGCCTTTCCTCATAAGAGAGATGCTCCAGTCCCCTGATCATCTCCGTAGCTCTCCGCTGGACTCTCTCCAGCAGTTCCCTGTCCTTCTTGAACTGGGGAGCCCAGAGCTGGACGCAGCACTCCAGATGTGGCCTCACTAGGGTGGAGTAGAGGGGGAGGATAACCTCCCTCGACCTGCTGGCCACACTCCTTTGGTTGCATCCCAGGACACTGCTGGCCTTCTTGCCCACAAGGGCACAAGGCTGGCTCATGGTCACCTCGCTGCCCACCAGCACTCCCAGGGCCTTCTCAGCAGAGCTGCTTTCCAGCAGGTCAGCCCCCAGCCTGTACTGGTGCGTGGGGTTGTTCCTCCCCAGGGGCAGGACCTCACACCTGCTTTTGTTGAATTCCATGAGGTTCCCCTCGGCCCAGCTCTCCAACCTGTCCAGGTCTCATGGAATGGCAGCACAGCCTTCTGGTGTATCAACATTTTAACTAGGTTATGGATCTTTACCTACCTGTAAGGGGAAATTAACCTTTTCTTTTCAATTTAAAGGATTAAAGAGGCTGTGGGGTATGCTACTCTTTTAAAAGCTGTCCAAATGGCATACGGATGATCACCCTTCAATTTATTTGCTGTACTTCAGGTTTAAGCGATGTGGAACACAACATTGAAACTCAGATCTCAGCTGTGGAGATCAGGATTTTTACCTACAGGTCTCACCCTCCTGGAAGGAGGAGACAAACATGAGGCTTTTTGGGGAGTCAGAGTATCACCTACAGAACGCATTGCACGCTGCCTGCCAGACTGCAGATACTGGCTTCATCGGGTGAAAGGACCTTCCGACTCTACTGAAGCTTGTCTTGATTTGCTTAGGTCTTAGTTTAATTTCTTAATCTCAGGACTCTAACAGGGTTTCTCCAAGAAGCAGAATTTTGCCCCTGGTGCCTGCTCTCAAGAATTATGTGCTTACTAACCAGCGTTCATGCTTCTGACTTGCATTTACCTTGAAATTTTCTTTTTGACTGCGAGTGATCATGGTTACTTGGACATGCTGCATTCTTGAAGACAGATCTTGCAACTGATCTGACTAAAATCTTTAGGGTGACTGTAGTTCAAGGTACAGCTATTAAACAATTAAACAATTCAGTGCACTTAGAAATCTAGTGTGGAAACTGTAAAAGTTTTGGCAAGTATTTCTCCCTTTCATATATCAGCAAGCTGATCTGTTGCTCTGTGCAATCAGTATCATGGTTTATATGAAAGTCACGCTTTTACTGTCTTCTGTGTTTGTTATTTTTTTTTAAATGTACTTTGTGGGAGGAAGTTCAACAAAACACTGTATTCTCAATTCGGGCTTGAGCTTTCTGACTTCCGGCTCTACAGCTTTTAATTGTGCAAGAATAAGCTGAAATATTAGCTCTCTCTTGTTCATGTGCTGTAGCTGAAGTAGAGTTACAGTGCACTTCAGTTTCTTTTTTTGGCTTCAACTTGTATTTGCATGTGGTATGCCTCAAGTTCATGTATAGAGAATCTTTCCATAGTCTAGAGTCTGTTTCTTTTAAGTATGAGAGAGTTTTAACCAACTGGGTAGCTTTTGTGCTCCAAGAAAAGGAGTATAATTTATTACTGCTCTCTCTAGCTGATTGCTCAATCCCCTCATGCGTAGAACTGAGATCACGCAAATTCCAGGACCTTACAGGATATGGATGTTTTCAGATACCGCTGCTCTGATGTGAATGGACCTGGGAAGCCACTTTGCTTCCCAAGATCAAATTAGGGTATCTTTTTGATAATTTGATAAAGGAATTGGGCTTGATAATCCTTGTGGGTTGCTTCCGACTCAGTATGTTCTATGATTCTAACTAAAGCTTTTAGTAGAATGAATTACAGCAAACCACGTGGTTGAGTCAAAGCCTGCGAGTAATCCATTAATAATCAGTGAACCAATCTAAGCTTGGAGTAGTATCCCTTTTAAGTGTTTGGGGAGCTTGAGGCCCAGCAGTGGTGCTCGCATAGCACGAGAGAGGAAGCTGTGCTATTGCAATATGTTTTTTTAAGATTTTTCTCTTGCAACCAAGATGCTGAGATCACTTAGTGGTTGGAAGTGCTGCTGGGACTTGGAAGTCTTCAGTACCTTGGAGTCTTTTGGAGATACTTTCATTTCCCTTTATGATGGCTTTTAGAAAAAGATGATATGGGTTGTGCTAATCCTGGTAGAGAGCTTACTAGGGACTCTGTTATCTAATCATGAACTTTAAACTTGTTTTTTTGCCTTTCCTGTTAGCCTTATAAAACTTGCTACTTTCTTGTTGAGAGTAAAAATACGCTAGAAGCAGGATAGACCGTGTAGGGACGTGGCAGTGCTAGGTTTTTAGTACTTCTCATTTGAAGTGTTTAACTGCTGTCAGTACTCTTAGGAATAGAAGCTAAAATTTTCAAGCCTGAATGGTAGCAGTTGATTTCTGGGACATATATTTAGGTGTCTAAAGAAATCAAGTGACTTAACTTGAGTACGGAGGATCCAGTGATGTTCCATCATTTTGCCAGAGGGCAGGAAGAGATGTGCAGTGGAGATCTGTGGGCCCAGGAGGGGCAGTGGTGAGAGGAGAGCTGGACTAGGTGGGTATTTACTGCACAGAGGTAGGCTGTGAGGGCAGAGAGTTCGGGCACTGAAGGTTGGTGTGGAATTGTCCCTTAATACATATTGTAGGTCTTCAGAAATCCTCATTGCTCAGAAATGCTCTAATACATGACCGATTAAAAAAAATAATCAAACATAAATATCTGTCCAATTGCACAGAGTTTCCAGCTGTTCTATTCCGTTTATACAACGTATCATAGAGTTACAAAATACGTAATATTTATGAATTAATTGTAGCCCTTGGAGTCTTTCCAGGCTATTTTCATATATATATTTAGGCACTATTTCAAATAAGCTCCTTTGTGTCTCTTTACTCCCTGCCTTTCCCACCCCCGGTGTAGCTCTGCCTATTCCTTCTGAGTATTAACTGTTAAAAGCTGAAGTTGAACAGAGTCTAAAAATGGTCTTAAGTGATAAATGCAGGAGACTGACCAGAACCAGAGTTCTGTTTTTCATCTGTTTTAAGCTGAAGAACGTGGCATTGTCACTTCACGGTAATGCAGCGTATTTGTGAGTGTAGTGCAGTTGCAACCCGTGGAAGTGGGTTAAGAGCTAGTCACCACTGTCAAGGAAAGAATGTTTTGTGTATTTACTAAAATGCTTCCCTTCAAGTAGTTTTGGAGTGTTTTGAAATGTTAAGGTTACGCAACATCCATTGTGATAAGTGAATTGAAGTGAAATGGCCAAGATGTCACAGTGAGCGACAAAACAGAAACGGGAATCTGGGATTTCTCTTGGTGCTGGACGTGAGCTTGGTGTGGCTGAGCTCCTGAGGCCCGCGGCTTCTGCAGGTCACGCTGTGCTTCTGCACAGCCCTTGGCCCTGCTCCTAGATGTCAGGCACGCAGCTGGTCAGGGCATTGGGTCCAGCTTTGGCCTGGTCTGACGTGGCTCTAGCGATTAGCAAGAGGCTTTTTCCTGCCGTCCAGGGGAGAGGGCAGCTCCCTGAGGAGGAGTCCAGCTGGTACAGACCTGATACTGCCCACTACAAATGCATTTAATGGGTAGCAGGAAATTAAAGGTATGGTGGGTAGTTGTTTAAAAGGTCCTGCTGCTTGATTCCAGAAGATGGCAGAAGCTTGGTGCTAAGAAGTTGTGGTTAATAGAAAGGAAGTGTTTATGTGTAAAGACTTGTGTTACCCAAGAACAACATAAATTGTGGTGGTTTTAAAAGGGCTAATGATACATCCCAAGATGTTGTAGATCCCCCCATTAAGGTGCATCCTCTCATCGTTTCTCTCCCATGTAGCTGCTTGGTTTCTGCTTACGTACAGATATTGCAATGCACTGTACACAGACATTTGATCTTGCCTCCAAGAGCGGTTGTATAAATGAACTCTGTTCAGGATTGATACAAGAGGTTTTGGACAAACTACATTACGAGGAGCTATGTGTATGTGGTATTGTGTTACGAATTTCCTGGCTTCTGCTGCAATTGAACATAATTCAAAGCCTGTCTAAATTTTACCTTTTTAAAAGGTAAACATTTTCTGTGCCTTAGTTCCAAATTACTGCATTTAGATTATCTTGGAGGCAGTGTATTAAATTTTCAGCAGTGATATTTGAAAGAGGATTGAACATAAATTGATACAATGCCCCCTTTTGTTTAAGAGAAAAAAACAAAATGCCTGTGCTGCAACAAAATGAGATATCTGGCCTATCTGGGGAAGATAAGAGTTATTTATGTGTTGGGTTGACAAATTCTACAATGTTTAGGTTTTTCTGGCTAATATTTTGACAAATATAACTGATCAAAATTATGTGCTGTATTAGGTTAATGAATAACCAATTAGACATCTCTTGTTTATCTTACAGCATTTAGCAAAAATTTGCTGTAGTCCTGATACTCTTACTTAACTATTTTTGCCTTTGGAAATAAACATACTATTATTGGAAATCATTGGTAATAGGCCAATTCAATGATAGCTTTTCTTGTGGCCTGAACTTAGGTAATTACTGCAGTGTAAAGTGCAAGTTTAATTTTAGTCCAGGTATCTTTCTGTATTAGAAGGTAATACATTCCCTGCACTATTTAATAAGCTGCACTTGGTGATGATAGATGAAAGAGATTAACCTTAGTATATTGGCAGCATGATGGTCAGCCGCAGTTGCATTAGGAAGCATCACCACCTCAACAATGCGATAACGTAAGATTCATTAAAGACTTTAAGGTATCTGTTCTTGAATGGAAATTTAGGGACTGGCTTTTTCTCAAGACAGCAAGAGGTATTTTACTGCAGAAAGATTGTGTGGCTATTTTTAGCCATGGGTACTGGTGAGGTGGAACAGAATATTTTTAGAGCTGTAGAAAATGCAGCCACTCAAGCTGGGTTCTTTTTTTCACTCTAGCGCTATAGGGTTTTTCCAAAATAAAGAATAAAATTGGTAGGAAATGGTTTTTTATGTATCATTCTTATTACTTATATAAGTAATATATTCATTGTCTGTATATACCCACATATGTATATATACATTCTTATAGAATTTTAAGTGTTTTGGTCCTGTGAATGATACTCTCATGTATTAAAATAGTTTTTGCTCAAATTTTGAATACTCATTACTCATGTGAAATGTTTAACAAAATATACAAGCAAGGCATAATTGGGTCACTTTCAATATATACCAATCCCATATGCTGTTTGGATCATTACTTGAATGAGGTAAGCACGAAATAATTCAGGAAACTGTGGTGATAGTGAATTGGGAAAAAGAATAGCTATGCAGAAGAAACTCTGCTCTGTAGTGTTTTTGCAACGTTTTAGGCATTTTAGAGTGTGTTGTACTAATGTTGGGGACCTGCAGAGGCAACGGACCTGAGCTTGTGCTGGTTCTTAATAATTGTATGTATGTGTTTACAAGAAAATGTGGATTTTGTTCATTGCCTTTCCTGGATTTAAGCTGGATGAATGAAGAAGTAGTAAACACTCCACTCCGCCCGCCCCCCTTCGGCACCCCCTCAAAAATGGTGAGACTCCAGTAAGATGAGAAGTGGATTTTTATATGGTTTGTCTGAAACTGTTCTTGTTGACACCCATTTAATTACATAAGCCTGCTTGAAAAGCTTTTTATTATACATTCAAAACTTGCCCTTTCAAATCTCTGAATTATTCAGGAAATTTTTTAGCAGCAAGGTAAAGTGATGCTTGTGATTAATGTTTTTTTTTAAATTACTGTGCCTTTGTTCTTTATATGTAAATTAAAAAAATATAAAAGTCCATTAGACATTTGTGCATTGTACCTCCTTCCTGAGATTGCAAAGGAGACACGGCCTATAAACCACTCTTGACTAATACTCCAAGCTCTGTACCATTCAGAGTGCTAAAGAAGAGGTTATAAAATTTAATAATTCAGTTATTAAAAAAAAAAAACAAACAAAAAACCAAAACCTCCCAAAAATTCCCCAAAAAACCCCAAACCAACCCAAAAACTCCAACCCCCCTGCCCCTCCACCTAACCAAAACCCAATCCCCAAAAAAACGTTCCTGGCAACTTTCTTAAGAATGTTCATATTAGCTCTGTTGCCCTGGCTAGATTCCAGCTTTATTAGATTATAAATTCTATTTTAAGCCACTCGGTTCTCAATTGGAGATCTATTTTTGCCTTTCTTTTGTTAAATAATAATAGTTGTTTGCAGGGCATGGTTGCATGTTTCTAGCCATCAAAATGATTTTCTTGTATAAAACTATATATTTGCATATTTCTGGTTTTGGTCGTACTCCAGAACTTTAAAAGTAAATGATGTGCTTGACTTGCCAGGATCTGGTCGGTGTTCCTAAACACAGCAGATACACCAGATGAATTAATAAAAATCTGTTAGCTTTTGTACACTTAAATTCCAGATTTCCAATGTCTCTTCCTGAGAAGTCTGAAGTCCTTAGAAATAGGGGAGTTTGTGTAGTCATAGATGAGCTTGGAAGCCCAGTATTTAATAGTAAAGCTGCTAAGTGAACTCTGTTTAATGGGTTTTGTTGAAATTTTCATGCATCGTTTGTAGGGTAAGTAGGTTTAGAAATAATAGATACAGATATATAAAGATTGAGTGAAAACAAATGGGAGAAGATTAGAGAAAACCACAAAGAAAAAAAGTATTTCATCTGCCTTCTAGAGGATGCTTTTGGTTTTGTTTGCTGCATATCTCCCTTCCTCCCAGGCAAACCCCAGGCCTGCAACCAAGGTCTTCTCCTTAACCTGCCCCTTCCGTGTCCGTCGTCCTCTCCAAGACAAACCCCATCACACCTTTGGTTTGCAAAAGCATGTCAGGCAGCAAAACAAATGGGCAGTTGGTTTTCAAGTATGGTAGGGAGAGTCTTTATGAAGCTGTTGACTTTTCCTTGCCATATTTAACTGACCTCTGCTTGAATTAACTTGCCATGATTTTGCAACTGGAGGGTATATTTTGCCCTACCTTCCTTTCTGCAGCCTGGCTGGCAAACGCCGCTCCGGTGTGGGGAGCCGGGTTCCCTGCAGCACGGGCAGATGGAAGGTTGTCCCGGTGTGTGAGTGGCAACTGCGGGATCTTAACTGAAAGCTAGAAAATGGAAGTAATGCTTTTAACCATCACAGCCCGTGTAAAACTTAACTGTGCTTCCCAATGTGATAGCCTAGTATTTTTGCTGTCGTGCCTGGTCTCTTTTACAAGTTATTTTGTCTTTGGGTTAAACCGATTGTGTGTGTTCTTCGCATAGTTTGTTCTCGCCATTTCTTAATATTGTGCCATTCGTAAAGATTCAAATTCTGTCTTTATAATTTGTTGAAATGTGCCTGTTCCTAAAGGTTAGACTTGCTTATGGTAGCACGCACTGAATTGGGCAATTGGTGTTTAAATTTGCTCTTTTTCCAGTTGGTAGTTACATGTCCAAGGGGCAGAGCTGTATCCTAATACTAGGATAAGAGCCTGACTGCAGCTCTCTTTTAGTTCAGAGTAACGTAGCTTCTTGTCTGTCTTCCTCTGTCTGTACTGCTCAATCTGTCAAGAGTTTTGGAATCTTGTGATTGGCTTTTGGATCATCTTTGCCTAATTAACAAGTTGCTTAGTTGTTTCTTCCTTCTTTGCAATTTGGCCGTGCTCCCGTGGTAATCACAATGATTGCTTGTACACAAAAGCAAATGTATTGAAAACACGGCATGTGTATATTAATGCTGTTTTACAGCTAAGAAAAGATCAAGCAGCATGTGATGAAGTATATCTCTGATCACTGGGGACCATTGATCTATCAGCTCATAGACTTTTGCTTACAGCTATTAAGACGAGTGCATATGAAGTTAATAGCATAAGAAGAAATGTTGGAGGCCTTTTTGTTCTTAGTCGGAAGTGAGAGTGTTAAAACCAACCAACCAAACACCCTCCCCTCAACCCCAAAGCCTTCCTCCTTGCCTTTTTCATTTTAGGTTGACTTTAGTTAAAGAGTAAATTCATTAACTCTAACGTGCAGAGCGCAGTTACTCGTAATGCTCAGATTTCTGTGGTGTTTTAACAGTATGAGTTTGAAGCAGATATTTCTGTTGCAAAAATTTTTGATGCAAGCAGAGGGTATTTACTGTCTTGTAAATGTGCTCAAACTAGAGCTCGTGAAGAAAACTGGAATTACGAAAACTCCTATGTCAGCACTGAAGAACGTACTTTTTCATTTTCTGCCATTTTAATTTATAATGCTTTAATTTGGCCAATGAGCGTGCCGAAACTAAATATAGATGTTAGAAACCTACTTCTCAAGATCTCATATCACTGTTTAGCAAAAATAAATCTTGCATTAATATCAACCAGTAACGAACAGAGGAAAAGGATTGCATTTTGGGACCTTGGCTGATTTGCTAACAGTTATTTTGTTCCTCCCTTCTTTCTAATGCTTGCAAAAAATCCACATTACCTGCTTGATTCTTATCTTTACATTGGGGATGCTGCAAAACCAAAACAAGCAAAAAGATGAGCAGCTGCAAGGGAAAAAGATTGCTGGGGAAATTTGGGTTTAGACTTTTGATAATTGCTCTTTAACTTCTTTGCATAATTAAGTTTTAAATGAAGGTAGCCTTAGTTAAATGTTCAGCAGCCTTGTTCTTCAGTTAAAGGTGTTGGAGTTCACAACAAATGCTTGCAAAGACCTTCCAGAAGTACTCTGATAAAGCCAGAACTGACAATTTCTAGGGTAAAGCAAATAATACATGGGAGGGAAACAAAACCAACAGATGAAGACCACCTTTAACCATGTAAAATATGAGATACTAACTTGAATACATTCAGTTCTCTGGTCTGCAGCTCATTAACTTTGCTAATTCATCTTTTGTTGATTATAGTATATAATTCTGATCTTTCCATTTATAACTAAAAATAGGTATAAAATTATATTGAAGACCAACTATTATAACAGATTTTCATTGTTAATTGTATACATTGTGTTTGTATTTCCTGCAAATTCTTACACTGTGATGACATGAGTGGCTGCCATCTTAAGCCCTGTGTGTTTCTCATTTGAAGAAATGTAATTGAAAATGTATTAAAATAAAAATACGTGTTGGAGGCATGAGTGTCTAACTAAACATTAACTTGAGGCTGCGTGCCGCACCCTAGCCCAGATGGTGCTTTTGGACATTACAGTAGAGCTTATTATTGAAAAAAAAAAGGAAATATGTGCATATAAAAATAGAAAAAAAGTCTTTGTATAACTTAATGCTTTTAAAAAGATTTACTGTTGCTAGTATTTTCACAAAAGTTTCTCTTTGGTATATATTACCTGTTCTTGCCCATCTATCTTCAGAGCAACTGATAATGAACTGCGTGTGGTTGTTGCATCTAATGTAATAAAATGTACAGAACTTGTAGCATTGTCATACAAGAAAGATATAAATGTAATTTGATGAGATTGCTCCTGTTAATATTTATACTGAGTCAATGTCTATTCTATTGTTGGTTCCAACCTACCACATGCTGTTTTTAACAAAATATCTGAAGTATCACCCTGAAGTATTCACTCATTTGTCACTCAAGGATGAGTCAGGAAGTGTATTATAGTAAAACAAAAAATGATAAATTTATCGAGTGTTTAATACACAATAGAGTTATTCATAACCTTATAAAGTTATTAAGAATAATGAAATTGAATGGCAAGCTTCTTAAAACTTTCACTTCAATACATGTGTTGATGAGCATGTTGAACAGTTCTCTGGGGAGATGCTTCTCTCTCTCTTTTTTTAATTTTTATTTTATTTATTTATTTATTTTAAAAAGCCATTTCCATTGCCATTGTGTATGGTTCTGTACTGCAGTGGTGCCCATAGCCCTGGTGAAGGGATGTGTTTTAGATATAAGCACTCTTCTGGAGATGTTTAACACTTCTTTGATTTGTGCATTAGTTCTTAAGTAGTGTTAGTTTTGTTACGGAGCACTATGGCAGAGTTGAAGGACTTTAAAACCAGATTTCATACTTGCGTATCTCATGAGTTGTTTGCATATTATGTATGTGGTGCATTTAACTCCATAAAAAAATCTTACCAAAACATGAGAAGTTGCATGTGTTATACTTCTCAGTCACTCTGTATACTTTTACAGGCTAATCCATGATCATGGGCATTAAAGGAAATGAAGTGATTGATGAGAATTCCTAAGATTTTTTTTTATTTAATATCAAAGAACATTTAGTGTTAAGTTACCATAACTGATAGAAAGTCTTAAGCTGATTTATCTCAGCTTTGCTGTTATCTGTATCACTTTTTTTAATGTATGCTTTATATGCATATAAAGTTTGTTTATTGTATTTTTATTTACAGCAGGGTTTAAATGGCAACTTTCTTGTTGGCTCTAAAATTGTTTACAGAAACAGATGTGTGTCATACTATTGGGCTTGCTATAAAAATGTGTGTGTATATATATGTAGACACTTTAATGAAAGGAGATCGTTCTGCTGTTTTTAAAGTGATGATCTCTTGTTTTCTTCTAGCATCAGATAATAGTCAGCGATTTCGAGAAACCTGCTTTGCATTTGCACTGACGCCACAACAAGTGCAGCAAATCAGCAGTTCAATGTGAGTGAGTTTGATCAGTAATACAGTATTTAAATAAATTAAAAAAGGCCTCGCTTACTATCGCTTTCATTTTGAAATGTGATTGTAAAGAACACAGGTCTACGTGTAGTGCTGCAGAGAATACTCTTCTCGGGGAATTCTTTTCTCCTTTATATGTAAGCTGATGGAGAGGAAAAGGGTGAGGAAGAGACAAATAAATACCACCACTGTCCAGTGAGTATTGGGCAGGTTTCTCTTGTGCAAATACATAAACCTCCTTCCTGCAACCCTCTCTCACCATCAGTCAGATCCTTTGTCAAGTTCTGTGTTTATTCACTATAAAGATGTACTTCATAGTGACCCATTCACTATAAAGATGTACTTCATAGTGACCTATCAGAATTTTCTTAATAGTATACAAAAAAAAGGAAGTGGTAGAGGTCAGATGAGAATGTAATTGATTTATTTACCTTGAAAAATAAAAAATGTACCTCTTAGTGTGTTTTGAGAGTGGTGGTTTGACTGACCAGGAGGAGGGAAGTGTGGTATGCACTGTAGATACCGGAAAGTGTGGTTTACATACATTGAACTTAGAGCAAACTCTGAGAAAATATTGATGAACCTGTGGTGTAAACAATATGTTTTAACCTGTGTTCTGTTGTTTCTAGGGATATTTCTGGGACCAAATGTGACTTCACAGTACAGGTCCAGCTAAGGTATGTATTTGTATCGCCTGTTCTTGATCCTGTTGTTTTGTCAGATATGTGCCCCCCAGCAGGTCGGGCTTTCCTTTATGGAGAAGAGTCTCATCTGGTTGTTTCCTTGAGAAGAGCTTGCTGTTGGCTGCTTTGAAAAGGGCAGACTTAACTACTTGTCCTTGTTATATGCAGCTTTCCTGAAGTTGCTGGTGGCCTGATATCTGGCATGTCAGAATACTGCATGTACCTAGCTATAGCCAGCTGATTTTCTTCAATTTGTTATTTTAGATTGTGCGTGTGCTCCTTTTCTTTAACTGCACATCTGTCAGATTCCAGGTGCCTGAGCCTTCGAAATCTACATGCAGGGAAGGGTTATTTTTCCCAGCAGAGATGTCAACCACAGTATTTGCTGGGTACAGCAACCCAAGGTCTACTTTTCTTTAGGCAATGGGAGGCAAGACTTTGGTAATCACCAGACGGGGTCTTAACCTGTTGGTTATTTTAGAGGTTTTGACAGTGTATCGTAAGTTGATTAAATCCTATGTATCCCTCGAATTCTGTGGAGGGCTGTGAGCAGAGCTGAGTTCAGAGCTTGCTCCAGTCAAAAACATCTGTCTTGCCTTTCAACCCCCTGGTCATGTCTGCATGGTGAGCTGTCAACTTGCCAGCCAGAAAGCGATTGCTTTTGGGTCTTGCTTGTTAGGATGCCATCAGTAGGTCAGGCTGGCTTGGTGTTGGGTCAGATGGACAAAGGGACAAGGAGAGCATGGGGGAAAACAGGGACAGAAGGTAGCTCCTCCTTTTTGAGAGCAGCAGCCCATTAGGCTCAGCTGCTTTGAATAGCTATACCGTGATGAGATGGTACATTTGTATGGATGGGGCAGGTCCCCTGGAAGAAAACCAGTGGAGTTGAGAGTCTCTTTTTGGCCCTTCGAATGCCTATTGTCTGTGATCTTGGCCTACACACATTTCGTAGGACAAGGAAGGGTGTGTCTTATTGTGGTTCCAGCAGCAAACAAGCCTGTCTGAACTTAAGTAAGAGGCTTGACATAGGCATGGGGATAGCATTTGATGCTGTGGCTAAGCAGCTGGCTGGTTTATTGAAGCTGGAGGAGGGATAGTTGAAGAGATGGTATATTTTGTGAAACCCTGGTCTTGTATCAAGAGGTGAGGCTGGAGAAAGGGTAGAAAAGAAATTCAGATGATCTGTCTTCTGTAACAGGAACCTGCATATCTGAATGAGTCAGAGTCAGGCTGAGAAACTCAAGAAATCTGAGGAGGAACCTACAGCCATCTTGATCCAAACCTGTAATTTTGGGGGGGCTTTTCCTGCTTAGTGATCTGTACACTTAATTTGAGGACTGTTTTTAGCAAGATTTATCATGCTTTCATAACTCAGTGGAAAAAAAAGTCCTTCTAGGAAGAGGTGATTTTAAATCACTTTAGAAGTGAAAGATGATGGAAGCTCTTTGCTTTTAGGTTTTGTTTATCAGAAACCAGTTGTCCACAAGAAGATCACTTCCCACCCAATCTGTGCGTGAAAGTAAATGGGAAACCATGCAGCCTTCCAGTAAGTAAGATGTTATTTTGATATACATAATTGGATAGCATTATTAGGAACTGTCTGTCAGAAATTAGCCTGAGAATTCATCCTAACCTTTGTTTTCACATTTTGGAGCATTTGAATGGAGATGGATAGATGAATGGAAAAGATAGTTAAGTAAACTGTTTCTCAGGAGACCAGCCAGTAGATCCAGAAGATTAATTTTCAAAAAATGTAACAGTAAATTTTTATGTTTGGCAAACATCCAGTGAGTCTGGCTGAAATTGGACTCTGTTTTGGAGGTCGTCTGTGCAGGGAATAGACCATCACTGACCAACAGGACTGAAGAGAAAAAACGCCAATTTACAGTACTGGGGCAGTGCGCAGGATTAGACTGGGCAAGGTTTAGCCAGGCACGTTGAAGAGCAGTACTGAGAAAGGAGAGATGGCAAAGGTGCCTTTTAATATTCTGGTGGGCAGAATTAGGATTTGGAAGGTGCAAGGCTCTGTGTAAGGACAAAGGGCTTGTAAAACACCTGATACTTTATTGTCTGATTGATATATCTATCTATATATATAAAGAGAGATATATATCTTTAAATAGAAGAGGGAGAGCCTGGTTCAGGTGAGACACAGCTTTTGTTGGGGCACGGTTGTGGTGAGAGGGGAAGAAGGCAAAAGCAGTATTTAATTTTTTTTTTTGCTGAGGAGAAAAAATACTTTCATTTCTAGGGCTATCTTCCACCAACCAAAAATGGTGTTGAACCAAAGCGACCTAGCCGACCAATCAACATTACCTCACTCGTCAGATTATCTACGACGGTACCAAACACAATCGTTGTTTCATGGACTGCAGAAATTGGAAGAGTAAGTAACTTCAGCACATAATGCTGTCTAAAGCTTATTAGTTTCTGCTTTGGCATCTGTTTGAAAGATGTGGAAGATAAGCAAGTTTAATTGTGCAGAAAATACTTCATGGTTTAGCAGTAGACTGTTCCTTCTTTTGGTTGTATTACTTTATGCTAGGCAGATATGACATGCTCCCTTAGGTCAGTAGCCCTCAAATTTTTTTCGTGTGACCTCTCCCTCTTCGCCGCCCCCATCTGCCCATCTTTTTGACTCATTGAGGGCCCAGATAGTAAGATCAGGACAGTCTATTCAACTTTGTTTGTCTTAACTTCAGACTTCAAGCTCTTCCTGATTTTTGGGTTCTTGACAAACCTTATCTTGGCTTCAACTTGTAACTAGCATGTGACGTTTAGCACTGAGTGGTCTTTTATAACTGTGTAAATGTGGACACAAAGCGTAACAACTCAGCAGGGCCCAGGAGACTAATTTTGCCTTTTTTATATTTCTGTTCTCATAACTGCTATCCTTATACTTAATATTTAAAAAGTCATGTTTTTATAACTTTTTTGTGTCTGTGGGGAGAATGTTACAATTAGTATTATAAAATTGCTGATGTTCCACTGGACTAATTAAATCTGGAACATGCTGCAAAAAGTTACTTCAATAAATTAGTCTGTGAATTAGTGCGCTGCTTTCACTGATGGCAAAAAAACCCTGCTAGATACGCATTAGGGAGTCAACATGTACTTGAAAAATGGTGGCTTTGCCACTGCAACCATCCTGTTTTTAGAAGTCCCGAGAATTGTCCTGAGATGAAACCTTGTCCAAGAATTTGTCAGTGCGCAAAGCCCAGGATTCCTGAACCAGAGTGGAAAAATGCTTACAGCCCAATCATGCACAATAGCCAGTTATAAAACATCACAATGGTATTTCATGATGAATTTCTTGTGGAGCGTAAAACAGTCTCCATTCAGATTATAGAATAAATGATGGTTGAATGATATATTTTTTTTAAAACCTTCTTTTATCTAACAAGAACTGCAGGTAGCAGAAATAAGCATTTAAAAATGAACCTTTTTTGGTTTACATTGTGGAAGTGCCTGCATGCAAGTTGATGAATCCTGGTTATTGCTCTGATACAGTGCTGCACTTTTGCTTAAGAGTACCAGTGAGGATTTAGGGAAAAGAAATGTCACAAGTCTGAGTGGACTCTAAGCTAGTCTCTTGTGAACTAGCTAGTTTCTCAGGCTTCATAGATATTTCAGTTACAAAAACCATATTGGCTAACTTGTGGCTTACAGTAGAAAACTGAAGAGAGTGGCAAATTCTTAGTGTATTTCATGAGAATTAGATGGCAGTCAGAACTTCCCCACTCATGAGATGTAAGGCTTCCTGAAGTGATCGTTTGAGACCTTGACAGTTAAATGTGGGGAGTTATTTTATATTTGGATGTGCCTGTATAGCACAAAATTTGAGTTCTCCTCCTCCCCTTCCCAAAAGAGTCAGTTGCATGTCTCAACTGGTGTACTCTACCTTTCCTGAAGTCATAATTGTGATTTTTACACAATCTGTTTCGAGAGCCTTCTGTACAAGATGCCTTGGGCAAGTTCCTAGCTTTGTAGATTCAAGCTGTCGGTAAATAATTTCACAATGTTAATTACCATTTTTCTAAGTTCTATACTAATTGAGGCATTAAACAAACAAGTTAAAGCAGTAGTGGTTTTTAACGATGTGAGAAGCCTTCATTGTAAGAATAAAATATTTAAAATGTGGTGTTTCTGATGTTATTTCAATTTGTGTAATTTTCTGGTAAGATATATTACTGAAAGTCTATCTTTGGATTCTGGTGGTATCCTAAATAATGGTAGATGTCACAACTGTATGGATTTTTTGTTTTGTTTGTGGAAATATACATGGCAGTTGCTGGGGCAAAACTTTCATTTTTCAATTTAAAATGTACGGGTGCGGATACAGGTTTAGTGAATACTGTTTATGTCAAAAAGTAATTGATGTACCCTGATGTGAGAACACGAATTTTGTCCTTTCCATTTTGGGGGTGGGAGGGAGAGAAGAGGGGTGTTGCTGATGAATGCATAGTACAATACCATGTTTTTAGAAAGACAGTTATTACCTGCTGTTGTTAGTAGCTTACAAGAAAAATGAGAGCTTCAGAAACCTCAGGCTGTGGTTTGAAATCCATTAGTGATGCCAGGAGGAGCCGGTCCTCCTGCCACTCCGGCTCTGTCCCTCTAGGGAAGGCTTACCCTGCTCACCAGGGAGCTGGCAGAGTTGGTGTTTGGTCTGCATCTGACCTGCTTGTATGCCAGCTTATCTTCTGCGGTGGCAGAAGTGAGCATCCCTGGCTTTTTGCCGACATTGATAAGGAACATTTGCATGGTCTGTTCTGTTGGGACTGAGGCAGGGAAGTGACCTAGCCTCTTCCAGAGGGGAAGTTGGGAGCAGTGACTTCTTTACCGCTCCGACTAGATTCTCTGGGGTACATCTTGGCCCCACTGAACTCTTGAACCCTTTATACTACCTTACTTCTGTTAAGCTTCGGTAGTGAAGTAGCATTAGCATTTCATAGACAGTAAGTGCAGGAAGATAAGAAAAAGAATGTTGAACAGTGCTTCCAGACTGAGTAGGAAATACTGCAGACGATGCATCTTTTAATGTATTGCTTTTGGAGAGGCATCACCTTTGATTTTCCTATTTTGAAAATGAAATAAGCTTTTATTTAAAAAAAAAAAAAAATTTGTTTTGATCATATTTGATCTGACAGCTTCCCTTAAATGTATTGACGCAACTGCAGTGCATAACATTATTGACGTAAAGCTACCCTTCTTAAATGGGCTGTAGACTGCATGTCCTGAGTTAGATATAAAACTTCCAGAAGTGTCTTAAATGCTGTTTTAGTGGCTTGGTTTGCAGCTAAATCTAATCTCAGTGAAGCATGAAGTCACTTTTGTTGCATCTCTAAAACTCCAGCCCCGTGAACTTTCTGAAGCATGATGGGTTTTTTCTGGTCTGAAAACTTTGCCATCTAAAGTCTTGTAACTGCTTTAGAAACACAGTGCCCTGTAATCACATAACAAATTGCATAAGCGTTGTATAGAATACAAGCTATCTTTTCATTAAAACTGTTTTTACTTTGATCTTTTGTTCTGTTTTCTAGAACTATTCCATGGCAGTCTATCTTGTAAAGCAGCTGTCCTCTACGGTGTTACTGCAGAGGTTGCGAGCAAAAGGAATACGGAACCCCGATCATTCTAGAGCACTAAGTATGTCTGATGTGCTACTTGTTTAAGAAGGAGAAATAGCTTTTGTAAAAGGAGATTTGAAAAAGGACTGTACTAACTGAGGTTTGGACTTCCTACAATTCTCTGGGGTTTGAGAATCTGATAGTGGTGTTCTTTGTATTCAGTTCCAATTCAAAGACTCAGAGGCCTTTGTTTGTACTAGGAGCCAGTCCAGGAACCCTGTTGACACTGTGAAGGGAAAAATGCAAGAGAATCTCTTTCAGTTCAGCCATACTGGCTTTGTTTCTTCAGAACAGAACAACTGTATTTATATAGTTAACTGGTAATTCAGTACCTCAGGCAAGCTGAACTAAATGCCTGGTGCTGAACCTTGATGCTAACATGCTGGAGGAATGTCTCCATCAACACAGTTTTTGTTCCTTTGGCATGGTATTGTGGAGAGAGCTCCTGGAGAGAGTGTCTAGCACAAAACTCCTCCCAACCCCCTTCCAAATTTAAGCGTGAGGTTTGCTGCTTTGTTGCTTCTCTGATAAGTACATGTTGGTGTAAGTTTGTATAATAAAAATGCAAGCAAAAGCTGCTGCATGTTTCTTTTTCAGGGAGAGGGTGAAAATACCCAACACCTGACAGCTGTTGATCATACTCTTTAATGCTCAGATAATGTGTGTTGTACACAGCACAGGACCTTCCCCAAGAGGGAAGAAATTAGTCCACCAGTAAATGCTACAAAGCCAGTGGTATATAGTGCTGCACATTAGCTTGTGCTAAGGCAGTATGATGATTTAAATGCACAAAAATCTAGAGGGTTTCCAGGTAGCTACTGCTGTTTGTATAGAAGGTGAGAATGAGAGTGTAGGTCCGGTTCATAGAGCAGGAAGAACGTGGAACTGACTTGTTCATTTAACCAATGACCGCTTATAGAACAGTCCTTATAAGTAAAAGTAGAGGATGGATAGAGATTGAAGACTTCTGTAGCGCTAATATTTCACTGCAGTTATTTAACCCCCAAATTTTGTCAGGGTACTTCCGATTTCCTATTTCTCAATTTGCTTTTCAATTTTAAATCACAGGGTTTCTTGATGAGTATTTCAGAGGTTTACAGTGGTGCTTGTCCATGTGAGAGTTACTAACATCTTTTTTTTTAATGTGCATGAGGTTACTAGTCAAGTCAATGCGGCTCATGTTGTTGGTAGATTTTAAATAACTTTCAAGTACAAAGTTGCATATGTATGAAAAGAGACATGTCTGTATATATGTTGTCTAGGGATCTTGGTTTAAAATGAGCTTTTCCTGCTTTTCACCTTCTTAAATCTTGTCATTTATGATCTTTCTAGAGAGTAAAGTCTGCTTACATTACATATCTATTGTGTGAGTCAGAAACAAGTCGCTGCTGCTTGCTTCCAGTAGATACGGCAAACTGATAATTTAGCACACAGTTTCAGACTTGTTTTATTTCTCTATCACCAATTTGTGTTTTAAATCAACTGTAAAATAAACCTTTTCTTCTTTCAAATAACAGTTAAAGAGAAACTGACTGCCGATCCAGACAGTGAAATAGCTACAACAAGCTTAAGAGTTTCTCTTCTTTGTCCAGTAAGTTGGTTTTTTTGTGTTTGTTTTTTTTTTTTTTTTTTTTTTATTATTGCCTCAAAACTGATCCTGATCAAAATGTGGCTGTTCTGGGACATGTATTTGGTAGAGGTTAGCTTGTGTTTACCTGTGTGTTAACTCTGTGGGGATGGGATCCAGTGCTGAAGAAGATCTGTCACTGTGCTTAAGCACTTGATATACCCCTGACAAAGTGAGTATTCCATTAACTTGAGAACGCTCTTCAAAATTGTATGTAAGCATACAGTTAAATCTGTCACTAGATCATCTGAGTATGCAGTTCGGGTCCTTGATTGTGATGAAACGGCTCTCAGTGGTAAGGTGGGTGAATCTGACTATTAAAAATAGCTCTCCAGCCAGTGTCTGCAGTCAAAGGATTGAGCATCTTTTAACTGAAGTTGATTATATGCATGTGTACACTTTGCATATTTAATAATCTTAGCTTAAAACCAAATAGTGTCCTAGAGGTTTTTCAAACAAAATTTGTTCCAAATTTGAAGTGAGAGAATACAGTTCCAATGAAAGTGGAAGTGGCAGAGGCGTGCTGTATCTTGACCTACTAATGGGTTTTTAACCAAGTAGATGCAGAGGTAAGCGGTAGTTTATACCTGGGTTTATGTTATCATTGGTTAACTGCACAATATTAATATTATGTGCGCTTTGTTTAATCTTTGGGACTTAGTCTCTTGTTTCAGGTGCCCTGCACCTTCAGAATACTTGTTCTCTGTATTGATTGACACAGTATATTTTTTGCAATGTAACTTTTTAACGCCTTTTCAAGATAAAGGGATACATCTGTTTCCTGATTTGGCTTAATCTGCTCAACCTTGACACGAAATTTTCAGTTTTGAAATCTAAAGAAGAAAACTGACTTTATTCTTGCAAAATTGAATCTTATTTCTCAAGTTATTAAATATGTTCTTAAACTCTACCAATGTAAAGATAAACTTTTAAATGTATAAACTTTGCTTCATTAAAAGCACGATTGACATTGTGGTTACTTTTTATATATGTATTTAGGTTATTGTAAATCTTTAAATGTGCTATTTTCATGACCTTCAATCTTAAGACTTCCTCCATATCAACATTGATGCTAACTAAATAATAACGCATTTATAAGGGAGATAAATCTCATCTGTAAGAAAGATATAGGGATTGCATTTACAAAATAAAATCCTGATTTGTAAACTTAGAACCTCATGACCTATAATCTTATAAACCTATGAATTTGTGTCGTATTGAAACTGCGGCAGATTTGGAAGGCTGAAGTATTTTGGGTCCGCACCTGGTGGCTTATTTTGCTGAGTTGTTATAGTTGTATTTTTGTTGTGCTGTTAGTATTTTGTTATTCTATAAAACACAGCAATAGTCCTGGGGGTTTTTTTTTGCCATTCTTTAGGCACAATATTCTTACCACTTAAAATTAGTTTCCAATACAGACAAAAATAGTAATCCATTAGTAGGAATTAAATGTCTGTAAGAGTTTAGAAATGCCTATTTCTAAACTAGAAATTCATTACCTTAAATTAATCTTCATGCATCTTCTGGAACTACAGATTTTTACTTCAGTCATACTTGATTTGTCAAAACTGCCACTTCAGGCAGTTTTGTTGCTTTATAGATCATTCTGTGGGATTTTTCTGACACACTTCTGTTTGTCCTGATTGCCTCCATTACTGACAAAAGTTCTTCTGCGGTGTTTTTAGATGCACTTTTTTTCTTGATGATTGCCATTCAGATGAGTTAGTATTACAGCAGGAACATCCTCTACAATATTGCTTTTAGGACTGCAAGTTTGCTAATACCTAAAGATGTCAAATTCTATTTCGCTTTTGCAGAGTTCTGCCAGGCGTAAAAACAAAACAGCAATCAGATGTTAGGAGTTAGCTCTTCAGAAGTCCTCCCTCTGTCAGTATTTCCTCTTTAAAATTTACTACTTTTCTGATAGATGTACAAAACAAAGTCTATAGCAGATTATTTTGGGCATATTTGTCTCTGTGTCATTTTAATAATGTCTACAAAACACACACTTGGCTTTTTTTCCAGTATGTTCCTCATTCAGTGCTGTCTGATTTCACTTGGAATAATCCATCATTGCAAAGGCTCGTTGGGACAGAGGCTGCGCCTTTCAACCTGTCCTATGAATAGAAGGGTTATTAGCATGATTCAGACTGTTCTTGGGTCTGAAAGTAATTTTATTATAGCCTCCATATTTTTATCTGCTGATTTGTAAGCATTTGGCTCAGGGAGAGTTTTTTAGTAAATATTCTGTGCTTACTTTCTAATGCTTGAATAGAGAGTGTATGCTTTGAAAGTACACGTTGAAAATGCTGATTTGGTCTCCAACAGCAGAACCAAAAATTAAAGAATGGTGCATCTTCAGCTCTGTTAATGTGAGGGTGCTGTTCTCCCATCTCATTTGTTACAGGTGTGATTTTCTCATCTGTTTACTGCAATAAAAGAAAAGGAATTGCATATCTGGATGGGGATGGCAGGTTTAGACTTTATAACCTTTATTTTGCCCTGAAAAAAGTGCAGAGCGAGGCAGCTTCCTCTGAATTTGTTTTGGATTGCTGCTGAGCTTTTTTTAGCACAGAGGCCTGCTCTCCCTCCAAGACTGTGGAGTACGGAGAAAAAGCTGTCCTTAACTGTTGGCTGAGTCTGTCCAAGATACAGCAGGCAAATGGGCTGGACTGAGCCTGTATTTCAGGAAGACACTTGAATTCATGTTCTTTTTTTTCCCTTGAAATAAAAATAAATAAATCCGCAGGCTCTGCAGCTGGACCAAATATTTAACTGAAGAAAAATTCCTAATCTAGCATTATACTGTAGGTTTTGCAGCTTTGTTTACAAATCCTTAACTCCTGTTTTGGGTACATTTTTTAGCATGAAAAGATAGCAATATTTTGTACGCTTGTAAAAGGAATTAATGCAGCGGGTTTTGGCTGCCGACAGGCAGGGATCAAAACAGTTCCAGTGTTGAGAAACACGCTTTTTTCAAAAGTTGGGATGCATCCCTTCTTTTATGACCTTTTCTTTTGTCAGTTTGGCCAGTATGGCAAGGCTGATCCAGGAGGTTCAATGCCAAAAATGGGAAAGGAGACATCAACTTGTTAACGCTGAGTACGCTGATTCTGTCTCCATGCGTATGGCTTCGGTTAAATCCGACCGCTGCGTAGAAATTAGAGCCACAGGTTTTTTTGTACTAAAAGCTTGTGAAAATGTTTCTGGTTTAAATCTGTTTTTTTTACTCAGAGGCAGGTATTTATGTTCTTCCTGCAGCACATGTCTTCGACCTTCCTTATTTTTATTTTGTATCACATAGAAGCATCCAGGTTTTATCTCTGGTACCCTTACTCTTGATCCTTGCTAAGCTAGGAGACTCTTATTGTGCCCAAAAGACAAATGAGCCATTGACCTACCATCTGGGAGATAAGAATTCATAACAGACATGGATCAGGGGGCCTTGCTTTGTTGGGGGTTGATTATGTGATAGAAATAATGTGCTTGGTCATGGATTTTGGGGGAGGGGGTGCCAAACACATGGCACATAGAGCACCTCCTGCTGTCTGAGCTCTCTACCACCATTACTGCGGGCTCCCCAGGGAGTTCTCTGCTCCCCTCCCATCTGGTGGGGAGTTTTGTGACAGTGACTGAGAGCCAGAGGGAAGAAAAATAAGCAAGATCCCGCAGTCTAGCTGAATTTGCTGGGAATGGGGTAGAGGGATTTCTGCTTACGGGGGATGCAAAAAAAAAAAAAAAAAGCATCATGGAGGAAGTAGTGGACTGTGAGTAGCGCCTTTGTTCTTGATACTTAGTTTTCTGATAATCTGAGATTGAGTGCCATCCTGTGGCACCCATCTTGTACTGCTGAGAATCAGTATGCATGACCACAGTGCTTGCTTAAGCTGTACTAAAAACAGTTCCCCCTACTATCCACTGCTAGAACTGGCTGAAGGTTTTCAAATGAAGTCATCATGTATATTTTAGTCAAATATATATAACTTCAAAATACTCAGTATAAATAGTTCTTAGTAAATAATTGTTTTGTTGTTTTTTAATGTGGGAAGAGTCTTGTTTAGACATTCCTACTTTTTACCTTTAGTGTGGTCAGTTAAAGCCCCTCCTAAACTGCTGTGTAAGCGCTTTGCCAGAAAACAACAGCTTGATTTTTTTTTTGAGGACAAGAAACTTTTTTATTTCGGGTTAATGTGAAATGCCTTTCACTGTCTAATCAATTTTGCATTCAATTTAATTTTATGTTAATGTTTTATGGTCTGGGTTAGCCTTGATTTTACCTAATCCCAACTAAGAGATTCCTGTTCCACAATTTAGCCTAAACACTCGATGTGTGTAGCACTCCTGTGTTATCTGCTCAGCTTAAGCACTCAGCTGTGCTTTTCGTATTTAAACTTGTGGAAGCTTTGTGCTGGCCTGCAAAACCTCGCTGTCCTGGCCTTTCTACAAACCTGAAGGGGAGGATGGTCTCCATCTGAAAGTGTACTTTAGAAGGCATTTTCTCCTGTCTCATCTTCCATTAATATTTGCAGGCCCTTCGTAGTGTCGAAAAGGTATGATGGTATTATAGGGTAGCTAGTCATCTATTTGTATTTTATACAAGAAAAAGGCAGTGAAAGTTCAGGTTAGCTCACAACTCTATACATAGCAGTGGTGGTTATCGCAGCAGGAGGAGTGCAAAATCGTTTCTTACTAGTTAACAGGTGTGGCTTATTTTGTGAGTAGTCACTTTCTGACAGTTCTTTGGAGAAAGTAGTGAAAATGATGGAGTTAGAAAAACACGTCAGGAAATGAGCCATAATCCTGCAAATGCATTTTCTGTATGCTTGCTTCTGTGACTGTAAAGTTAAACTCTGGTAGTGCCCTGATGACTGAGATACGGACAGCAGCTTGAATACACACTTTAACTCTGACTGAATAGCAGAGGGCTGACCCATGTTCATCAGCTTTTAAAATATTAATGAAGAATTATTTTTTGTGGTTCATCCAGGACACTCCTATGTTACAGGTGCTCAGTGGACTCTGTATTTTGTTATGGGAATACGAAAGGATGTAGTCTTCAGTTTCCTTGATCAAATGTAGTTAAAAATGTGGTTTTAGTAACTTTCTCTTTCATGCCATAATCAAACCTACAGGACGTAGGGAACGGTGTATGTGGCATGTATTTTAATCAAAACTCGGATTTGCGAGAGTTCTTTCTGGAATAAAACTCAAACTCTCTTCAGACAGAAAAGCCCTGTTTGTTAATTTAATACGAAGATGATGTAATCTTGGTTTTTTTTTTGTTTGTTTGTTTGTTTTTTTTTTTTCTCTTAAAGCTCGGTAAAATGCGGCTAACTATACCATGTAGGGCCCTGACTTGTTCACACCTGCAATGTTTTGATGCCACTCTGTATATTCAAATGAATGAAAAGAAGCCAACCTGGGTGTGCCCTGTCTGTGACAAGAAGGCTCCCTATGAACATCTCATTATTGATGGGTAAGTAAAACTTGAATCAAAATGAAGGACGTACCCTACACTCTGCTTACTGTTCTTGTGCAGCACAGAATAAATACAGTGCTCTGAAGTCTTGGTTATCTGGCTGTGACCTGTTCAAAGTTACCATGTCATTTAATTTCCCTGCTGTTGGTGAAGAATGACTAGGCAGGTACCTCTTCATTCAGTATTCTGGAAGAATTGTGGTCATCAAACTGTTAAAGTTAATAATAACGAAAGGTATGCCTTCCAATCCTAGGTAAATTTTTGAGCTATCCTGCCTAAAATGGTTATGGGTTTTGTTTTGTTTTGGGTTTGTGGGTTTTTTTTTTTCAGTATTCCACAGTGCTGGATCCCTAGGTGAAAACAGCACATGTTGTCTTTTCTTTTAATGGAGCAACTGCACAAATTTTGCATAGTTGATAGCAGATATTCATGTTAGATCAAATAAATACTGCCACCCCCCGAAATGCATGTACAATTCCGTGTACAATTTCACACTTGGGGAGTTGCTATATATAGAAAGTGACATAGAGATTGATTCCCTGGTACTGCCTACCTGCAAAATGTTAAAAAAAATAAATAAGTCTGGTATTGGTCTCCATGAAGAAATGCCAAGTATGTATTCCTGGGTTTGCATTTTAATTCCTTAGATAGGAATCTTCTTTCCAAAGTGTGATAAAGGAAAAGGTAGAGTCTTCTGAGATTACTCTCAGAAATGCTTTACTCAGAAAAACCCACCAAAAAAACCCCAACAACCAACCAACCAAAAGAACCCTGCCAAAACAAACAAACAAACAAAACCCCAAAAAGCAAAACTGAAAACCCTGAAACAAATGGAACCCCAGAAAACCACCTCACAAATGATTGAGTCTTTTTCAGTGAGTGTGTGCTTAGTTTTGGTGACCTGCCAGTGAAGCATAAGATTGCTCGGGATCCCCTTTACGGCCTTGCAGAAAGCTCTGGAAGAGAGGCTCAGGGCTCGCACAGGCTGCTTTGGATTCATGGACCCTGAGATTTACAGATCTCTGCTTTGGATCAAAGAACTGTGGGGTTCCTTGTTCTGGGTTTCAGCCTAAAATAGGAAAGACTAAGAGTAGTAATAGTTAAATCAATGCCTTTTCCTTATTTCTTCTTGTGTTGCCAGATGTGGATGTTGGAGATTAGGTGATATAATTATAGCATCCCAAAGAGAAGGTTATTTCTAGAAAATGTTTCAATCTGGGAAAGAGTGAACTTTCTCACTAATTAAAGCAAAGCTCTTTCCCACGCAGAACCACATGAATAGTCTTGGTCAAAAGCTGACATTCCCACTGGGAGTGATGCGGTGCCAGGATCCTAAAAGATTTAGGAGTTGCAGCTAGGAGAAGAGGCTGCAAGTTTAGATTCCCATGCTCAGCTTTTGTTAGGAAGTTTTTGCTTATAAAGAGGTTTCAGGAAATAGTAGTCCTTAAATACTCAGCTATATAGTCTCCTTTAAGATACGGGCTTCCTCAATTAAATATTGTCAAAGATAAATATGGGTTAGAAGGAGATTATTTTTTTAATGCTAGTTCACATTCTTCCTTTGCTTTGGGAAATGGAGAGTTCTGTGTCATGCGCTCTGCAGGATTCCACTCTTTTAGTTCTTTTATGTGACTGCGCAGATTTTTATTTTAGATAATATCTTAAATTTTTCAATTACTCCTTTTTATCAAGGAAGCAGATGAGAGAAGGGTGGAACAATGAAAGCTTTCGACTCTTTTTAAAAATAATTCAAACTTACACTGACTAATAAAGATATTGGAGGAAAAAAAGGAGTTGAGCTCTTTTTGAGGACCGATATTAAATATTTTTGATTGACAGGTTGTTCATGGAGATCCTGAAGTATTGTACAGATTGCGATGAAATTCAGTTTAAGGAGGATGGATCATGGGCTCCTATGAGATCGAAGAAGGAGGTGCAGGAAGTAACTGCATCTTACAACGGAGTTGACGGTAAAGTCGTGGTTTGGGGTGTATGGACTGAATGTCATGCTGCTGATCTGTTAAATATTGATATTCCTTTAACTTTTCAAAATGCTCATTTTTTGCACATATGTTTGTAGCTTTTAATGATAATTTGTGAGAAAGTTTACTTGAGTAATACCTGTTTGGGGCTGATGGTAGTTTGAAGTTATTATCAACATAACGTAATTTTGTTGTCTTTTATTCTAAGTTGTAAGCTTTGTTTATGAAGGCATATAATAAGCTGTGATGTTATGATGATTGTAGTGTTGTTGTAAGCTACAGCTTATAATGTTGACTTATTTTGTGTAGGATGCATAAGCTCTTCCTTGGAACATCAGGTGTCTTCTCACCAACAGTCAAATAAAAACAAAAAAGTAGAAGTGATTGATTTAACCATTGATAGCTCATCAGACGAGGAGGAGGAGGAACCATCTGCAAAGAGAAGCTGTCCTTCCATATCTCCAGCATCACCGTTAAATAATAAAGGGTGAGAATAAAGTATGCAGGCCAATGCAGAGCAAATATGATGGAGAGTAGTAATAAATTTAAAAAGCAATTTTATCTAGAATGTTCTAGAATATCCTGATTTAGTAGCTTAGAGCAAGTGGATTTGGTCTCAGGTCACAAGGCCTGAAAAGATTGGAATAACAGCTTTGAGTTAAGGGTGTATAACATGATACAGTTTTAAAATTGTATTTAACTCATATTTGTGAAAATGAGTATAAAATGGTGCAGAAGGTTGTGGCTTAGAAGTATGGTTTCTGCAGAGTTGGAAATGTTTTCCTTCCATAGGGAAATGGGAAAGCAGCAACATACGGAGAGCGAGAGCCATGAGAAGCATGGGTGTGGTATGGGAGTGTGTGGGTTTTGCCGGTGGTTACTGCTGGTAGTGTAGTAATAAAGAACGCCAGAATAACCTGATTACACCTAAGCAGCTAAGCTGTTAATAGCACCCTGTTTACATAAACATGTAGGGATGAAAACTGAGGCTAAACCAAAGGGATCCTGTTGTCGAACTGATTACTGCTTCAGTGGTGCAAATGACTTATGATCACTTAAAACTCCTCAAGACCTTTTTGGCTGTCTTCTGTTGCTAATTACCTTGTAGAGTATCTGTTGTGTTGTTATGCAGATTTGTATCTTTTTGGGAGGTTCAATATACCTTTAGGATGGTCTTGTCCTGGCTTAGGCCTATTTGTAGCGAATTTGTAGCAGGGATCCCAATACCATTTATAGTGAGTCATCAGTTTCTACTGTTTGAGACTGAGCTTTACTTTGCTTTTAATTTTGTGAGACTTCAGCTGTTTGGGCTGCAGTCTTAGTTGGACTGAATTAACTTTTCTGATAAAATGACGTTGTGAGAAGAAAGATTGGGGAACGCGTGATGCTCACATCTTCCTCACACCCCACCCCCTGCCCTTTACAGTCCTTACAAGACTCATTGATGTGCTGTAGCATCTTGATGCTATGTAGTGAAACTTTGAAGTTTGGTCGGGGAGTTGTTGTTGTGCACCTGTCACAAGGCTTAGAATGCATACTGATAGGTTGACTTTGTGTTAAATTTGAAAATAGGCATACCCTGCATGGGACAGCAGTAGAAATCTTCAAATGCTGTTCTTCTAGCATTAAAGCCAAGACTGTATTTTACGCTTGTAACAAGCCTTTGTTTCTTCCAGCATTTTAAATTTACCCCATCAAGCATCTCCTGTGTCAAGAACACCAAGCCTTCCTGCTGTTGACACCAGCTACATCAATACATCGCTTATCCAAGACTACAGGCATCCATTCCATATGACACCTATGCCTTATGACTTGCAAGGTGAGCTTTCTGGCTGTTTGCAGCTGGAAGTACAGTTCTTCAAGCAATAATAACTATTGTAAAAAGATTTAAACGTGCAGTCATTTGGCAATCTGTTAGTGCAAAATATTATTTTGCATCCATAGAGGATGAGATGGTACTTTAGAAAATTTAGGTTAATATCTTAAGGTTGTAAAAGGTTGATGTTTTGCAAGCTCCGATAGTGAAGAGAATCTGAAGTGTCATCAGTATTGTGCTGGTTTTATTTCAAAATAAATGGTGGAAAAATGGGGAGGTGCTTGTTTGTTTTGAGAAGCTTAATTTTTTTTCTTTGGCTCTTTACAGGTTTAGATTTCTTCCCTTTCCTGTCAGGAGACAATCAGGTAAGTCAAGGAAAATCAAGTCATATGGCAGATACTCTTTTCTGAGAAGAACTTGCTGGCATGGATGTATAGGCGAGGAAGGAGCAGATGTATGATGTAGGTGTAAATGCAGGCAGGCTGCAGCTTTATTTTATACACATAGAAACTGTGACCAAACATAAGCATTGCTTCAATAAGGGTGTGGGATAAGGCATAACAAAAGATAAACATTTCAGTTTCCAAGGGTTAAGCTCAGTCAGCCACTGTTGTATTGTGGAATGATGGTCAGCCGTGGCTGAAGGTCTACCAGCCACCTCCTTAGTTTTTCAGACCTGAGGTCTGACCTTTGGCTACCAGACAGTCTGGGCCCCACCACTGGGACTCTTGACAGTCCTTTATACAGTTCAGAGAGTCAGGGGCAGCTCTCTGTTTTTTCTGAGGCTGTGTGCCTGTTCATACCACGTTTGCCACGTTTCTGTAAGTGCTTACTGAAATGGGCTAGATTGGTGCTGGCCCCTCCAGTTTTGGGAACTAAGCAGGTCATTCTCAGAAGGAGTCTGGGTTGGCAAGTCCTCCCAGTTGATCACTTTTCCTCCTGCGCCTCCAAGAAAAGAAGGGGGCTGGGGTGGCTCATCTGCCCGTTGTCCCTTCGTGTCTGTTCTGCAATCTCAGGTAGGAGAATTGCACTAAATGTAGAGGGATACTTCCTCCATGTCGTAATTAAGACCAGAGCCTGCACTGTAGAATTTGGATTCAGAAAAGCTATCTTGATATTCAGTAAAACATAGATATGAGAATTATTCTCAAGCAAATAGTGCAGAAGTCTGACGCTGCACTGATGTGGCATAATTATACCAGTGCACAGATTTCAGGGAACAAGGCTGAATAGCCTGCATCGATGTTTCATCGTAGTGGAAAGAAACATCAAGAGCAAAATTACCCTACAGAGAGATTGTATTTAAAATCTGATTCTTGATAGCTAAATTTCTTGCCTTTCAGGGGCTGCCCAGCAGAGAGTATAACTCAGGACAGCCCTTGCTGCCATCTAATGGGACTAAGCGTGCTATTTCTAAATGCGTTTTTCACAGAAGTATGCTTTCCTCCACCAACAGTGATTAGCACATAGTTTCACCAGCTGTGGTTGGTCTGTGACTTTTGAGCGGAGGAGAGGGATGGCAAAATGTTTCTTTGAATTTTGGGGAGTTTTTCCACCAAGGAATTTTTTGAAGAGGTAAAAAAGAGTGCTGCTTCTTGCCGTTTCTTACTGTTTTGGGTGTCTTGCCTTTCTAGTGTTTGCTCTTACTAATACTAGTATTTCCAGTTTCTTTTGGCTTCAGAAATCTGGGGCCACAGAGGTAAAAGGTTACTGCATCGGTCCGCTTACCTTACAGAAAGGTTGAGTAGACGAGCTGGTGTGAAATCCAGAAGCTGTTAGAGCTTTAGCTTACAAATACCTTCTTTTGTGCTGGTCTGAATCAAAACTATGGTGTCTGAAATGTAACTTGAAAATGTTGTTTTTCCCCCCAGCATTACAACACATCCCTTCTTGCCGCTGCAGCTGCGGCAGTTTCCGCATCAGATGATCAAGAACTCTTACACTCTCGTTTTTTCCCATACACTTCATCTCAGATGTTTCTCGATCAGCTAAATGCAGGAGGAAGCAGTTCTCTGCCAGCCACAAATGGTAGCAATAGTGGCAGTAACAGCAGTCTTGTTTCCTCCAACAGCCTGCGAGAGAATCATGGTCATCCAGTTGCAAGTAGGAGCAGCACGGACACGGCGTCTATCTTTGGTATCATACCAGACATTATTTCATTGGACTGATTTTTGGAGTAAATGAACTCGTCAGAGGAAATCTTTGTGCTTGGTTTTACTTTATGTTAGAAACATAGACAAGTTTTTTTCCTTTTTTAGGGAAAAAAATTTATGTGTACAGAGAACAAAAGTATATTTTCAGTTTTACTTTTGTATATAAACCTAAGATGGCCTCACTGGTAAAAATAAGAAAAAAAAAAACCACAAAACAAAAAAAAAAATTAACAAAAACAAGGAGCTTCAGTTCATTTTTATGGATGTTGAAGATTGTACACCTGTGCATTTGTCATGTAAGTTACTTTTTTCCCCCCATAGTTTGGACACAAATGGCATTATTTTCTTCACAGTAACGTAAACAGGAAGGGAGCTGAACTTTTAAAGTTCAAACTTGTGAGAGGGTTTTTTCTCCTCTTGGACACATTTACTGTTGGTGGAATCTAATTCCCTCATCCCATATTTAGTGCAGATTTTATTATGCTTAAAGCGGAATAAACCCTACCCAAACTATTCCACAGCATCCCCTCTGTTTGCAGGACATAGCCTTTCAGGAGTGGGTTTGGTTTTCTTTCGTGATTTTTTTTTTTTGTCATTTCTGGTTCTACCTGATCCTCTATTCGGACAATTTTTTTTTAATTCCATGCTTTAATCAAGCATGTTGCAAGCTCATTAGTGCACCAGCTATTCTTAAGGGCCAGACCATAAAACCTCAGGCTGAGGATTTACTGAGCTGTGCTCATATGGGACAAGACAGAATTTTTATAGAATCTAGCCTCTAATAAAAGCATTGACGCCTTGGACTGTATTTTTTTCTAAGAACTTACTATGAAAGCCTTTTAAAATAACGTAAGATCCTCATCAGCAAAATATTAAGCATGTGTCAGTTTTAAATTTGTGGAACTGCTTGTGCTTTAAAGCTAGCCATGCGTGTATAAATGGCCTATTGAATTGAGGCCTATCTTATCCTGTCTGGAGAAACCTACTTTTAGCTGCAGTAGATCAAATTTCTGCTTAAAAGTGACCTTGTCAACAAAAGGGAGAAAATACAAATACCAACACACTGTTGCATGGTTTGTGCAGCTGATAATGGTCTTGGTACACTGTCTTCTGAGTTCAAATTCAGAAAAATCAGTATTAAATGTTCAAAGTGAGTCTCTAAAACCAAAACTGAACCCAATAAAAAGCCCCACCCTGTAGCCCGTGTACTCAAACATAGTGCTACCTATTGAAGTCTCTTAGGGTAGTGGGTTTCAAAATTCAGTTTTTCTCTTTTTGGCCGTGTAATTATTTTGATTTCCCTGATTTTTCAGTATGCTTATGTTGAACTTTGAGCCATACTTACTTCCTGGTTTCTTTTATCTTTTTTTTTTTTTTTTGAAGTTGTGCATGGCATAGGAAAATCTTTTTTTAGAACTGGTGGGTCGTTTGGGCTGATCTGTTCTTATTAAAGAGTGAAACATGTAAATAGCTGGAATGCAGTTTTTCAGGAGATTCTTTAAAGTAAGAGAAGGGGGAGGGAAGGAGGTGATTCTCTTGTGTCCCAAAGTCCATGTCAGAGAGAGTAAATATTTCCTCTGATGTGAAAAATATTTTTATAACTGGTTGAAAGTGCAGGTAACAAGTTTATCAGGAAGAGAGAGTAAGGAATACTAAAATTAGCTCATTCTTGTCTGAATTTTTAATGTTCAAAACTGTTGATCGCAGCTAGTTGCTTTGAGCATTGACAAGGGCCACCTTTTGCCTATGAAGTTGTCTCAAAATCTTGCATTGATTAAAAAAGAAAAAAAAAAGAAAAAAAAAGGGAAAAAAAAAGAAAAAAAAATCTTTAATCCAAGTAGCATTAGGTATTGCTGTATGATCAGTCGTATGGTTATTTGAAAGGTTCACATTATGTGGCATCAAAATCGTTTTTAGTGTTTTTACAGCATCCCTCTGCCACTAAATAGTTGACTTGAATTTTGAAAACAAATGTTTGTGTTTATATGTATATGTGTGTGTATATATGTATTTATAGATCTGTGTGTGTGAGTTAAAAGTGAGTTAAATAGTTTTTCCCATGCATGTGTATTTCATACATATCTGGCTGATATATATATTTCACCATACACCAATTTTATAATTTATTAAATGTCAGTTAAAAAATAAATAAAAGGATAGAAAATGGGAAATACTTATTTTTTAAACTCAGTCTGATTTTGAAGTGATTAAGCCTACACTAGGAATAGATCTCGTACATTTTAGTCATGAATACTAACCTGGTAACTTCAGAGCATATGCTTTGCTATAATACCGTTTGTAAATCTGGAGTGCGACTGCCATCAGTGTAACTGGGAGCGTGCGTGTTCCCAGCTTCTGAAACACCTACGAGAAATTTGGGAGAGCT
Source organism: Morus bassanus (assembly GCA_031468815.1). Taxonomy (NCBI): domain Eukaryota; kingdom Metazoa; phylum Chordata; class Aves; order Suliformes; family Sulidae; genus Morus; species Morus bassanus. The sequence continues at coordinate 1,984,593 of CM062581.1, read as the reverse complement.
TGTGGCTGTTTTACCGACAATTGTGGCAACATTTCCATTGACTGTATTGTTAAAGATGACCTGAAGAGCAGCTTATGTCACTTTTGACAATGGTATTAAAATCTTGTTAATTCACCTATAAAACTAAATGTGGCAAGTGTGTGGTAACACAGAATCTGTCATCTTTATGCCTGTCTTAGCTTTTGGAAAGTGAGGTCAGCTGATGACGTCTTCCATTTCCTCACAAGTTACCCTGAAGGGAAGGAAGGCTGTTTAGTCCACCGTTGTCATTTTTTAACCTCCTTGCTCTACAAAGAAGGGACAGAAATGTTCTTAAGTCCTTCTTCGTGGTATTAATCCCATATGCTTTGTGAGTGTTCCTGTTTCATGCTAGGGTGTTCTTTATAGTTGATAATTCTCTGTGCCTCTGACCACAGTTAACATTGCTTGGTAGAAGTCTCAGTCTGAGTTCTCGACAAGTTCCCTGCAAATGTCGCTCCAAAACTCAACCTCCGTTATTGCCTGTTATCAAAGATGCAGTGAAGCAACCCAGGGTGGCCTGGCTTGCGGTACTGCTCCGTTCGCTGCAGAGTTTCTGTGATCCTTAGACTAGTGGTCTCTTGTCCTCAAATTCTTCCACCGGAGGAGCGGGGTGCGCGCACACGTGCGCGTGTGCCTGTGTTAGGTGTAGTGCTGTGTGTATGTACGTACACACACGGATACGAGTACGTAGCTGTTATTCGAAGAGCAGGGTGGAAGTGGCTTTGAATCGCTCTTGAGGGCATTACTGATGCATCCTGTAGAAGATGGAAAAAACGCGCTAAACTATAACCTATGCTGTGCGTTAAAAACTTTGTAGCACTTCCATAATGATAGACGTGACAACAAGTCCACGCTTGCCCTTTCCTCTCCATGGCAAGGATTCAATAAGCCTTTCAAGGACGGGATGACTGATAGATTTTCATTGGACTCTCTTGGACCTGCCTCCCAACACAGAGCTAAGGACTGTGAGGAGAACGTTTTGAAAATTAATTCTTCGTTGCAGTTTAACATTTCAGGGTTTGAAGCACATTTTAAATAGAAGGGATTTTGGTTTGTCAGTGTAACTGTTTTTTTCTTTCTTTTTTTTTATTTTTTAACAGAGCTTAGATTTCTAACAAGGGAAAATTGCTGGTGGTCCCCGAAAGTGCTGCTGTTAATTGTTTTAATTAACAAAGGGAGAAATGTATATAAGGAGAATATTAAAAATACCATTAATTCCATGAATTTAAATCTGTCATTCATTGCCTTAAAACTTTCTCTTAGTTTCCATACGGCATGCCAAACCAGTAAATGGCTTTTAAAAATGTATAGTAGACCAATGTCAGTTTGTATAAAAGTACCAAGTGAAAATATTTATTATATGCATTGGAAAAAAAATGGTTTACCTATTGAATGTTACCTGTTTATGTAGAAATCTTTAGATGTAATAAAAAGCATTCAGTTACGTTGTGTTTCCTGGAGGGGGGGAAAGAAAGGGGAGGGGGGCAGGGTGTTTTCTGTGAACTGGGAGTGCAAAGGTCCCTTTTGAAGAGGAACGCTTTGCTTCTGAAGGTTTTGTGGCATGGAGTGTCTCACACTTGTCTCTCCAGGCTCTAACAATGCTGCTTTGTTTTGTGAGAGTGTGTGAAGTGCGGTTCCTTTTTGCTAGCTTTTATTTGGGTAATGCTTGCCCACCCAGAGGGGGTGGTAACCTCCTGTTATGATACAGATGCCTTCTGGAGTAATCCAAAGTGATTTTGAGCTGATCAATCCCCATGACATACAAGCTTTTGTATTGTCTGCAGCTGAAAGGATTTGTTTATCAACTGTTCTGGTCAATAGGGAAGAATTAAGATGCGTATTGGATCATTTGTAATTTGGTAATTGATGCATATTGGAAAAACAAATGCTTCTCAATGAACTTGTTTCATAAGCTAATTGCGCTCAGGCTCAAAGCAACTAAGGTTTTTGCTCCCCTTCATCTCTGGTGCTTCTGTAGCAAAGGTCTGGAACAGCTCCGGTGGCAGAAACCGAACCCCGCGCTGTGGGCAGACTCCAAAAGGCACTAGTGCTCAAAGGCTCAGCATCAAGGTAGGTGGGTTTTTTGTCCAAACATTGTGATTAACTGTGAACACTGGGAAGAGAGTTACAAGGGAAATCCTATCTTTTGCTGTTGTTTGGAACCTGTTCTTGGTTTTTCTAGTGACTCCTATCTCTATTTCACTGTATAATGTTTCTCTGGCGTGTTATCCGAGTGTTGAGCTGCTTGTAGTTCTAATTTTCAGAGAAACAAGGGTTTTTTTGTTTTGTTTTCTATCAGTAGAGCAGGAAGAGCTAATATAAGAATTGAGGGATGCGGTAGACAGGCATGACAAGGTATGTCAGTTTTACATCGAGCAGTTTATTTCCCCTTGAAGCATGATCCTTTGCTGTTCCAGAGGGCCTTTGGTTCGTATCTTGGCATGTCAGGATCCAAGTCTGAGCTTACTGGGTTAGTCTGGGACTGCCGTCTTGTGAGAACCGCAGGCTCTGCAGCTTGGCTCTGAATCGGGGGAGGCTGAGCACAAAACTGCCATTTGTCTGAAAGATACATCCTGGATCTGCTTCCATTTCTTGCGTAGCATTCAGTGTGTCATTTAATCTTTTGTGCCTTTTTACCCTCATGCAGTAATATTCCATGAGAATAATCCCTACCTTACCCTTCTAGAGACACTGTTACTGATGTGGAAGGGTTCAGATTGGCTCATGCTTTGCTTTTTCAGTTTCTAACCAAGTTTGTGCTAGTTACAGTCCCGGTTGATTCCAACTATTGCAGTGACGTGTGATGGTTTTGGTGGTAGCCTTAGTCTGCGGCGGTCAGGCTGTGCTCGGTGCCTCAGTAGGGGATAAATGCATTGTATCTGCGAAGGCTGTAATGATTTAATTGCTGGTCATTTCACAGATTGAGCAAAGAGCGAGTTAGTTGCTTCAGTGATAAAGATTCATTTTTTTAATTCCGAAGGAGAGGCATGGGTGGAAGGAGGGGAAGCTGAAGGGAGGGGAAGGGGGTTCCCGTGGGCAGAAGCCGCAGCAGACCTGGCCGGAGCGTGTGCTCTTCCAGTGTACTTTGCAGGTTGCTGCTTGTGCTGTGACCGTGCAAAGATGGTCTCTGCAAATTTCCAATTGACTCCAGAGAGAATCTGCTGTATGTTGTCCTAAATTTCATACTGGTCTGAGGACCTCAGCTAAGGCTGCCAAGATGTAGGTGGATTAAGATCAGTGACGACTGCTCTGGGTCACATTGGTTTTAATCAGCCTACAATCAAGAGAGACGGGGTGGTTTTGTCTTGTTGTAGAGAAGCTGAATTTTCATGGCCCCTGTTTTTCCCTGCCAGGCTGTCTCTAGGAGTATGTTCTGGGCAGCTAGCCCAGAACTTGGTGACAGATACGTTTACCAAGCGCAGCATTTTCAGTGTTTTGCCTCGGAAAGCAGGGGCAGCTTAACTGCACAGAGACTTGACGTTGCAGGATACTGCACCTTAATAAATAATGTGACAGAAGTACAGCAATACAGAGATCTTGTCTGTTGGAGGAGCGAAAGATGAGGAGGAATGAGACAGTGATCAGAGACCGTTCCTGTGCTTGGAGACTGGGAGTCGTCCTCTGCAGCCGGTGAGCATCACTGACTGGGGGAGTCGGAGAATTGCCGGCTGCCTGTCTCCTGTCGCTCTGGATAGCCAACAGGCATGTGGCCGCCCCACGAGTGGGGCTGTTAACTCGACAGCTTAGTGACAGGGGAACATCTGGTTGGGAGTTATCAGATCAGATCATGGATCCAAGGAATACCGGGGAGCTGTGCATAGTTACACTAAATTTACCACCATCGTGACATAATCAAGCTTCCCGAGGAGTTAGTTTCTACGCAAAGAACCATGTCTGGGCTTGGGTGTGTGGAAGCAGCAAATGGTTACGGGTGATGCTGACTTCTTGCAACGCAGTCACCGTGAGAGCTTAACTGCAAGTTATCATTTATGCTGCAATCTGTAGACTTAAACGCATTTTTAAAATAAGAGCTGGGTTGTTTTTTTTTTTTAAGCGTGACACATGTTACACAAGGGAATGTTACATTGGGTTTATTTAAATAACAGAGAGCTCACATTTTGTGACAACATTTCCCCAGAAAAGAGGTGGGAGCCTGTGTAAGTGTAAGCACTATCGTTAAGGCAAAATAAGGATTTTTAAAGGCAAATGCAGATTCCTGAGTCCAAGCAGTAACTAGGGAAAACTGAAGTCAAAGAAGTTCCAGGTCCTGCTCTTCCCAAATCTCTTGTTTTGAATTTCAGTTGTTGACCGTAGGAGGACAAATGATGCGAACGAATTCTTCATATTTTATTGTTCCGTTCGGTCCAACTTTGGCTTCTTTTAGCAGGTCATCAACTGAAAGAGTAAAAAAAAATACAAGTTTCAGTAGCATGTATTAGGGATGTTGTGATCTTCAGAAGAAGAGCAATGCAGGATTTGGGTTTTCAGATCATTTTGGTAAAAGTAATAACTTCTGGGATCAGTTGGAGGTGCCACCCAGATTGTAGTTTTAAACTAGTATCAGGTAGCATTTTGATTTCAATGTCTAACTTTCTGGAGCAGAGTTGTCCATCTCTTTGAGTTCCACATGGAAAAGATTCACAAATTTAATCCAAATCAGCTTTTAATTGCTCTTGGTGGGAGTGGCTTATTTGGCTTGAATAGCAAACCTGTCCCTGTTCAATTTAGACAAAACTAAGTGCTCGTGCAGGTGATGTGCCAAACTTCAAGTAGATTTGTGTGACTCTTGTTAGTATTGGTGGGCCTTTAGTGTTCGAAAGCAAAGAATATCTGCTCAGCTGGGGCTCTAAGGCTCTCGCTGAAAATAATTCTGAAGCGGTAACCGTATAGTTGGCACCTGGCAGTAGTGATGCTTTTCATTCTAGCTTTGGGAATGCCTTGGCAGTGACAGCAGTTATCTAACTTAAGATGCTCTCATCTGTACAGGCTAAACCATTAAAAGGTATATTTCCTGTCAAATAATGTCAATAAAACAGAAGTACGTAGACACGTAGAAAAGTAACGTTAAATGTTGCTGAATGAAGCTGCTACTGGGAATTAGATGCCGTATTCTTTCGGATGACAGGAGAGGAGGTGAATTCCCTTGCTTCTTTACTTTACCCGTAACATATAGTGGGTGGGTGCTAGAACAAACATTAGAGTATCCCAGCAGCTTTTATTTGATAATGTTTTGGGCAGCAGTTTCCTTCGATAAGGTATCTAATACAGTCCAGAAGAGGTTTTTGCTTCCGTGCTTGCTGATGTTGGGGGGTGTGTGTTCACAAGTGTGTTGTTGGGTTTTTGTTCGGGCCAGCAGCACGTGAACAGGATCGTGGCTGGATGCTGTGCAGAGGGATGGGGCGGGTGGTCTGCGGGAGGGGAAGCTGTTGGGTTGTGGACCTGCATTTATTGTTTGATATTTTGTTAGCAGGACACCTTGTAGATGTTTAGAGCCTGTTGATAGACCGTTGAAGCAGGTGGATTATACATGGCCATGCGCTAATTACGAGTCCTCCATAATCTTCAGCCGGGCTGAAGTCACCCGGCTGGGGCAGTGCTCGGGTGCTCTCCCTTTCTGACATGGGTGAGGGCAGGTCGGCGGAGGCTGGTCTGCGTTTCTACTCATGAGCTACTCAGCTGAGGTTACCAAACTGCTGTTCAGGCTGAAGGAGCTGTGGTTGTTTCAGTAAGACTCCGAGTACTCATACCAGAGCACCGAATAATAGCTTGGCAGTTGCCAGTTGTGAAATCCAGGGGGAAGGTCATGGGAGGAGGGGAGGTTTAGGGGGAGAAAAGCTGTTTTACTGTAAATAGCTGTGGAAGGTCTCTATGAGCAGCATGACCTGTTTCCTCTCTCTGCTGTTCATGCGGGTATGGGATGAGACGCTGTTTTCCCCTCCACCCCTCTGTTTGCAGTCAGGTATCGGTGCATATAAAAAGGGGGTAAGCACAGCCCCGTGGGAGCTGCTGCTGGCAGGATCTGGTTGTGGCGTGGGACAAACAAGGGGCTGTTGTGAGAAATGCTGTTGGTGCAAGGTAAGTACCAGTTCTTTCTTTCCAGGAGAGCTAATCCTCCTTACCCTGATGGTAATCAAATGCTTCTAAGGACATAAATTTAAAAAAAAAAAAAAAAGTATAATTCTTCCGAGAACATTTAAAAATAACACAGAAGAAAAATGTGTCGGTTCTCATTTGGTAAAAATATGTTAAATTAAAATGAAGTGAAGGCTTTTCTGGAGCCACTGTAAATGAAGGTATGTCCCAGTAGTTACTGAACAATCGCAGATGCTAATGAAATTGAGTCTGTTCTGGCATCAAATATTTACAGCAGCTTAGCAAGCTGGAGTTCAGTGTGTTAAGCCGAAGGGGGAATTTCTTGTTGAGAAGAAGCATCGCTTGCTACATTAGGATCTACAGTGCCTTGTTACAAGCTGGTGTATAGGCTGTGCATCTACTCACAAAGTCATGGGAAATCCTCCCGTACTCCCCAAATTTTCTTTATATAACAGCGGTTCTTGCTAGGATGCCCTTAATTAGGGTTAATGTCTCCATGTCTTCACTGTTCAGCTCTCATAATAGCTCTGAAAGTGTTTTCAGATGTAAAGAGCTGCATAAACTATTATTCCAGTTAAACAACTGAAGAAAACAGTCAGAAGACATGCCTTGTTGGCGTATCACCCGTGAAGCTGGTCATGGCGGCTGGACTGACCAACCTTGCTCTGATTAAATCTAAATTGTACTTTAACATTAGAAAGGACAGCTCTTGTACCCCCAAGGAGCCTAAGGGGGTCTGTACAAACCCCATAACCCTGATAAAACTCACTCCTTGCCCATATCAGACCATTGATGGGTTTTTCTACTTGCTCGCTGCCAAAGATGGAGCATTAATGCGCAAGCTCCAGAGCCCGCTCTCTGCAGCAGGGTCGGAGGGGCGAGGGCTCAGCAAGAGCTGGAGAAGCAGCCACAGGTGACGTGGTTTGGAGCAAGGAGGGGACGGGACACCCCGTCTGCAGGGCTGATGGGCAGAGGGGTGCGCAGAGCACTGCCCTGCCTTCCCGCGGGCCGGGGGCCCCTCCTGCAGCCTGTGAGAGCTGGAAAAGTGGGGCATGCGTTTAAAAAGTTTATGTATGTACATAAAATGCCTAGGGCCAAATCAGCTGTCTAAAAGGTTTTGATCATTTTCAGCATCCTGGAAATCCCATCCTATTGTGCCCCTTGGAGGCAAACTTTGGACAAACTGTCCTGTTTGTGGTTTGTTGTGGGTTTTTTTTTTTGTTTTGTTTTTCTTTTTTGTTAAAAGAATCTTAATTAAAAAGTCCCCCTCTGTTTTCCAAACTGTGCTGGCCGCAGAGCTCACCGCAGCAGCACTCTTGAGAAACTGCCAGTGCCCTGCGTGCTCCTTCCAGCATCCCTGCGGCTGGGGGGACGGACGCTCTCCCAGGGCCCTTCGTGGGGCTTTGTAAATACAGCAAAGTATCTTGGGGTGAAAAATCATCATTCAGGAAACAATTCACAGAAGGGAAGCGGTCTCTCAGTTAATGGGCGGCTGCCTTACCTCTTCTGCAGAGTACAAAGTGCCTGCTTGGCGATCGTGGTGCTGGTGGGGGCTGACAACAGCGAGGTGACTTCACCGTCACATGAGTCTAATTAGCTGCAGCGAGCTGATGTCGCTAACGCGCTCTGCTCGGCTCTGGGAGCGCTCCCCGCTCTGTGTGCGTGTCTGGGCTCAGCTGGGGGCTCTGGTTTACGTGGGCAAAGTGTTTTAAGGCTCAGCGTATGGCTGTGGCGGGAGAGAGACTGGTGCCGGTGGGGCGGACCTGGGGACACGACGGCAAGGTGCAGTGCCCTGGTGCACTGCACGTCTCGGGCGTGATGGGGGGCATCCCTTCTCCCCCCAGCAAGGGGGGCACCAGCGCTATCTCCTGCTGGCACAGGTCCTTCCTGGCTTCCCAGCTGCAAGTGCCTCATCCCAGATTCGATTACAGAGGAAAATCAGGAAGGAAATACGAAGGTGGGGAGCATTTGATACATCTTTGAATCGCAAAATACCTTCTTCCTCGGAAAGCTTTTCTCCTAGTCTTGTAAGTTTGGCTCTCAGCTCTGAAACAGGGATAACGCCTCTCTTCTGCCTGTCTATCATGGACAAGGCCGTGAGGATTTCCCTCTCGGGTTCCTCTTGCTTCATTTGCCTGTACATTATATTCAGGAAAGTAGAGAAATCCAACTCTGCGTTTCTGTCTGGAAAAATAAGAGCGGATTCTTTAGGAATGGCTCGGTTTTGTAGTCTGGGTCCAGACCTAAGCATCCTTCTCCTCTCACCCCATGGTTCCCCCTCCTGGGGCGCTTTTTCCCTTTTGCTTGACTCTGGTCTGGACTAGGGTGGACCACTGCTGGGAGCTTTCTCCTGGCTAAAACCCCATTTATAGCTTTGCTAGACTTGTGCTCTGAAACCTTGTATCCAGAATTTTTAATCCAGCCCACCTTATCTCATGATTCTTCTTTGGTCTTTGTGCTGTGCTTTGAATTTATTTGTATGTACCTGCAGATGAATATCTTTCTGTGCTCTTCTAACTCTGCTGGTTGGACTGGACAGTTTCCCAGCCTTAGAATCCATAATCAATATGTATGCCTCCCGCTGCTCTTGAAGCTTTTCTTTTTTAATGGCACTATTTTGATCTGTGTCCTCGATTGACTTTGGTCACCGTCTAGCACATCAGACTAGGTTTTGGTGACTGCTCTTGGTTATGCTGCTTTGCCTGGGCTGTTTCACCTGAGAGTGAATATTACGTACTGGGCTCCAGGCAGCCTCCTTGTCTTTGCATGTAGTCCCCTGACCACAGAAAAAGTTGAATTTTTCCAACCGTAATCCGGTGTGTTTTATTCATGTGCTACCGCCGTGCTTGGCTTACCGATGGTGTGCAAGTGCAGGTGTCTCTGCACCTCTCCTGGCGTCGGGCTGGCTCCCAGGCACCGCATCACTGCCATCAGGTCAGAGGCTTTTATCTTGCCTTTTTGTTTCATGTCGTACAGGGAAAAACATTCCTTGAACTCTAATTAAAAACCAAAACTCTGTTATGCAACGTAAGATTACATTGATCTACCAGTGATGTTTTTTCTCCCGTTGCCCAGTCAGGTGGTGTTGGTAGGGTTCCAGCGGGGATATTGTGTCCGGTTCGGGGTGTCTCGTTTCAAGGAAGATCATGGACAGTGGGGGAGGACCCTGGGTAAAGTGCCAAGGGCAATTAAAATCCAGGCTTGTGAATAGCTGAGCTAATTGGGGTCCTTCAGCCTAATGACACAAGTCTGAAAGTGGAGTCAGGCTTCCAAATATGTAGAATACTGTTAAAAAGTACTTTTTCTCTGCCTTCTTGGGGGGTAGGGGAGGATGCTAAAGGAATAGCCTTAAGGAGCGGTGCTGGATGCTGGTTTGGTCCCTGCAGGGTCTGGCACTTGCCCCTGCCTTGGCCTGCCACCAGCTGGATTTTAATAAAAGACAAAAGAACCGGTAACGTCACATTTGACAGCCTGAGTGCTACCAGCTGCAGGCGTCTAGCAGAGGAGAGCCTCTGCCTGCCCTGCTGCCATCCCGCTGCAGCATCTCCCCTCCCTTGCTTCTCCCTGCAGCCCTCGCCTGCCTGCTCGCTCTCTCCCCTTCCCCCTCGAACGCTGGCTTCGCAGTTTTCAAATAAATAAATAAGGGTTGCAGCTGACCTAGATAAGGCTGCCATCTCTCATCCTCCCTTCCCACACTGCTCCCAGCGCTGTGGCAGGCTCTGCTGCTCGGCACGCTCAAAGCTAACGGGCAAGTTGTGCTGCATAGGGACAATATAAAAATCAGCCTATTTTGGTGTGATCGCCCTCCATGCCCCTCCTCAGCCTCTCTGTCCCTCGACCGTATTGCAGGCATGAGTGCAGGGGGCCGGGGCCCCGTGGGTGCCAGGGCCTCCCCCTGCCCCAGCCGCCTCCTCCCCTGCAGCAATCCTGCAGAGTTACTGAGCCCAAGGGCGCTGCAGATTAACAGATTTGCAATAATACTCTTATTTCAGCTTTCTTCGGCCATTCTCGTAGCAAACCCTTCCTCGTTCCCATCCAAGGCAGAGGTCCCCTTTCCCAGGGAGAGCCCCAGTGCCTCGCAATGAGAATTCGTACTTCCTGCACCCTCTCCTTCCTTCTCTTCCTCCTTCACCTTTGCTCCCATCATACGTGAAACTTCCAGTACTGCAAATGGTCACCTGAAATTTCTTCTGATCCCCACTAGCTTGGCCGGGGATGATGTGTTTATGGGGTTGGGAGGTCGCTGGTTAACCTCTGCCGGTCTCGTTGCAATCCAGCATGTGGGTCTGCGGGTGGTTTCAGCTCCCTGCCTGTGCCCAGCACTGTCCTAATGAAATCGGGGACATTTCTCTGGTTTCAGGGCAAGCAGATCCCCTCAAGAGCTGGGAGGAGGGCAAATGGGGGAGCACAAGCCCAGACCAAGACACTTCTGGGGGAAATGCTATTTTTATATATATATATATATATAAAAAAATATATATTTTTATATATATATCAAAATTTGTTAAGCTGATCTTCTTAATAGAAAAACCTCAAAACCAGAACAAAACTGTACGTACCATTAATTTGATCCTGGGACAGAAACTTTGCCTGTAGCATGAAGGGGAGTAGGAGAGAGAAAAAAAAACAGCTTTACAATCTGGATGGGGGGAGCAGTTTGTATCAGCCGAAACGCTTCACTCACCATTATTTTGGAGCGGCCCTCCTTCTGTTTTACGCTGCCAGTTGGGATTGGAGGCGTCTGCTGCTACTTTTTCTATTCTATTAAGGGCTAAAGTCCGCCAGCCTGGGGTGGAGCGTGGCTGGGCTGTAATAAATACCCTGCTGCTATGGCTACGAGATCTGATCCCTGCCGGGGCTAGATCCTGCTGCCAGCACAGCTCCTGCTCACACGCCGTGGGGAGAAGGGCTCTCTCCAGCCCGCCCGAAGCCTCAGGACTCCAGACAGGACCCCGAGCAGTGATGCTGTTGGGAGCAGTGGGCCAAGAGCTTCCCTCAGTCGGGCTTTGAGGGTGTTTGGGGTCGGGCTAGATGGAGATGAGCTGGTTGCACACAAAAGGTTTGATGATCTCAAGTAGCTGCACACCTTGCACTAAGCTTAGCTGCTGAGAGACAGATCCAGCCTTGTTGATACCTGCTGAGGCCGCTGGGGAAGGGTGCGGGGGGATTTACAGCTTTGCAGTTTGCTACTGGAGGGGTTTTGCTGGTGGGCAGCAGCAGGAGTTAATTCAGGCTTTGCACGCCCTGGCTGAGCTCAGTGCTGGGTGTTGGGCATTGCTGGCAATGTCACTGTGCCCTGCCTGGTGGGTTTGCAGGGGAAGGGGGGTTTAGGCATGCATCCTGCAAACACAGCAGAGCTGGGACATTGCAGACAGGCTGAGAGGAGAAGGGATTTTTGAGATAGTTTAAAAAGCTCCCCATTGTCTGAGTTCTTATTTATTAGCATTTATTTAGCTAATCTGCTTGGGAGCAAACAGCCACCAGGACTGCCAAGTCTTGTTGCAGCCCTCAGCAGGGTCTCAGAAGGGGGATGCCAAGGAAATGATGCTGAGGGAGAGGGAGGGCTGCAGCAAGCTGGAGAGCTTCTGGGGTTTAAACCTGGGTGTGTGGGGGAGGCAGAGCCTCCAGCTGTTGTGGACTAGCCCAGACAAACAGCTGTGTTTGCTCATGTCTTCTGGTCCTTTCCAGTGCTATGCTTCTGCCACTCAGTTGACATTCAAGCCATTGATAAGCAAGTATTGTACAGGAATCTACAATTTTGTCCCATCCTGTCCTCTACAAAAAGAGCTGAGCCAGCAGCTCGGCTGGGTGCAGGATGGGCGATGCTCTGCCTCTCCCGATCTGCTGCTGCTGGTGCTTGAAGCACCCCGAAAAGAAACGCAGCGGCTGCGCAGGCAGGGCTAGCACCTTTGCGGGGGAGGAAGTACCTGATGCCAGGCTGCGGCTGAGATCGACCCAACAACAAAAATATTTAGTGGCCATAGTGACCACTGTAGCATGGACGGGACCCTTCCCAGGGTAGACCCTGCTCTGTTTAAATGACATGTTCAGGGTCCTTAAATCTCGTGGGATAAAGGTTCTCCCTTCAAAGAACAGAGCTGCTTCAGGAAGCAACGTGAGTCACTCAGCTTTTACTAAATGTTTTTATTCAGCATGTTTCACGGTATTTTTTTCTTCTACCACGTGGGTTCAGTCACACAGGGCTCTGGTACAAATTTTGTAGACATAAACCATTGCAGGGATGCAGCTGGAGTTGCAGGAGCTCAGCTCCATCACCTGAAGCTGGAGAAGTGGTGAGCCGGGAGCAGAAGCTGCCGGTGGTGCAGACCCCATGTGAGTGGGGCCGGCTCTGGAGCTCCCCCCCTCCCAATGCTCTTTTTCGGGCTGCGTTTGTGGGGAATTGGCCCTTCCTGCACCGTGCCTGCGCCCAGGAGCGAGGGCTTAATGCTGGTGCTGACAGCCGGGACGCGGCGAGGGCTCCCTGGGGAGGCATGGCCAAGCGGAGCCGCCGTGCAGGTCCAAGGTAGGGCAGCTCAGCCCCTTCCCAGCATGTTTACTGGGCTTGAGAGCACTCTGACTTCCTGGCAAACCGTTCCTGCTAAAGGCCGGGATGCTCTCCGGGGCGGCGATCGTGGTATGTGGGTTCACCAGCGGGGCTGGGATGCTGCGCCCCTGCTCTGATACGGGAAGGATTTGGTGCTGTCCCGTAAGCACCCAAAAAAGTCCAGCGTGGAAGTGCGTTGTGCAGTTGTGAGAGCTGGCCGGTGCAAAGCCGGGGAGACACCCCTGCCACGACCCTGGCTTTAAGGCATTAAGTCGCAAAGACTATTTTTCCCTTTTGTTAGAACACCCCCTCCCTAGCCAGGTCTAGTTAACATACGATATGTCTTGCAGCTAACGTTGGTCAGGAATTTATTTGAAATACGTCTACATTAGAAAAACTAGATTTTTTTTTTTCCTTCAAATCACTCTAAAATATCAAAACTTACAAACTTTCCTTTGCTGCGTGGAGGTTGTTCATGTGCAGGGTGTAAAATGCCCACGGCTCGGGGATATAGATCACACCAGGGTACTTCTTCCTGAGAATTTTGTCATTCCACAGCCAAACCACCCAAACAGCAATGAGGACCAGCGTTATGATGAAGGAGTAGAAGAGAAAAAGCCCATTGCTGTCCAGGACGAGTCCTTTGCGTTTCTGGTGCATCACTAAAGCCATCATGGCAAAGAAAGTGAAAATGTAGAGGATGAAAATCTGACCCTCCGTCACGAGATACCTACAAAGCAAAAACACCCATTAGTGCCCCCTGGGAGAAAGCACCGCACGACAGCAGCCCCCAGCACTTCCAGCTTTACCTGGGGTGAACGTCTCCCCCTTCTCCCTGCTCGACATCCAGACAAACGAAGCCGTGCTCCTGTCTACTGCCAACTTTTAAGCTGTGATTTGTTTTCACATTCCTTATTGTTAATTTAACAACTGAGCTATGGGCTTTATTAAGAGAACGGGTAAAAAAAATGCGTGCCCAGTATGGGATTTGAAAGGTGCTGGGCTCAGTTTGTGAATGGGATGCTTAAAGGCAGAACCAAAGCCAGATTCTGGCTCCGACCCGTGGACATCGTGCTCATTTAGTCCAAAAATCCACTGCTCCTCCTGTGCTGTGTCTGGCAGCGGCCAGTCCTGAACGGGTGTTAGCAGGGGGAAGGAGGAATCACACTCCCTGGTTCTTAAATCGCTAGCACACGAACTGCAGAGCTTCACGCTGATATATTTAAAGGGAGTGCAATGGGGTAACTGGGAACTGACCAAATCTTCCTGATGATTTTGACTATCAAAAATTAATTTACTGTATAAAAACAGTCTCAGCAGGGGGCAAAGCCACGGGCAAGAGAGAACATCATCTCTGAAAATGAATGAAAAGTTGTTTGGCTGCCATCAGGGAAACCGTTTGGGAAGATGAGGCTAATGAAAATGAGAAATAAATAAGACCTCTCTCAAAAGGCTATTTGGACCCGCGGGGCGAGCTGAGGAGGCAGCATCTGAGCATCACGCAGGCGGCCTGGGGTCTGTGTAAAATCCCTGGACGACTGGCGAGAGCATCCCCATTGCCACCAACAACCTGAGACCAGGCAGATGCGCTGCAGGCACCGGGTGACCACCCCAAAATCCTCGAGGAACTGTCTAACAGCGCAGCGAACGGCAGCCTTTGAAGGGGGGCAGACAGCAAGTACCAGGGAGGCTGGAAGCTGGAGCTCCAGCAAAACAATATGACTGACAGCGTGGTTGAAGAAACACCCCAAGCAGGGTCAGGAGTGCTTGATGAGTGACCCTGAGGTTGTCCCAGCTTGCAAAGGCTGAAGCGGCTGCAAATTTCAACCAGATTTGATTTGATTTGCCAGACCTGCAGAGCAGAAGCTGCAAGTTCTGCCCTGGGGCATGGAAAGCCCCTGCCTGCACGCTGCAGGGCTGCCGGCGGTACTCCCTCTGCGTCCCTTGCCCACCCAGAGTGGGCAGAAGCCACTTACCAGTAATAAAGGCTGCTGGGCCCCATCAGAAGCAAGGCAGGCACTGGCATCCTGCTGTCCTCTTCAACAGGGGTGAAGCAGCCGGTGAAATATATAAACAGTATCAGGAAAAAAGGGATGTACCTGCAAACAGAAACAACATGCGGATCGGCAGTGTGACCCTGGAAAGTGTTTAACCCCCCCCAAACCCAAACCATGCACAGAGGCAATTCCTATGCTGAGCCTATAAATTAATTTGGTGAAACAGCAGAAGCGGAGGCCACCCAGCCTGCTCCGGCCACACGTGCTCGGGCAGGTGAAGCACTGGGTAACTGGGGGTGCGGGGTTCTGCTCCGTGGGGTCCCGTGGTGCCAGTCAGGGCATCAACCCTCTGCCGGCGTCACAGCTCTTGCTACAAGATCACCACTGCGGCCCTACGACAGACAAAGGGCTGGCGGTGCCTGGTGCAGGGCTATTGTATGTCCTGGCTGCACCGAGTGCTCCTGCAGATAATGAGACTTCTGGGGCTCTCACAGGAAAGGCCCAAGTTTGCTGATTAGGTCAAACGCGGGGCTCAAGTGCTCCCTCTGACAATTGCATTTGTTACACTTCCAGGCTCTAAGAGGCTGTTTAAGAGCATTGTGTTGTGTTAAAAGCTGAACTGCAGGAAAGCAGGATGTGGACCAGGATTTCACCAACCTAACAGAGCCCTTTTTTATTTAAAACAACAGTATTTGCTTGCTTTACAGCACTCAATGAACAGCAAATAAACCGGGAAAGCCTGATGGGGGAGAGATTTCCCTCTGTGCTCAGAGAGGCCTCAGGATTATCTGGCAGCAGGTAAAGGGCCAGCCAGTCCTTTCTGGGGTCTTCGGCGCAGGCAAAGCAGCAGGACACGTCTGCAGCACCGGGCGGGAGGGTGCTGATGGGACCTGCCGCAGCCTGCGGGCGCTACCAGCATTACCTGCCCCTGGGTCAGCAAGTGCAGCCACGCTGGGTGAAGCACACTGTGCAGCTGCAACAAGCATTTCTAGTGTCAGCTTGGGGTGAGAGTGCTGAAATCAGACACTAACTGGGCTCCCTGGACCACTATGGCCAAACGCTCTCTGTTACTGCGTGGCGCTGGTCTGGCTAGGCGAGCAACCCTTCCCTCTCACCGGGGTTCGCTAAACAGATGCACGGTACAGGAGGGGAGCACACAAAGGGCTAGAGAGACCGGGCAGAGCCTGGGTGTTTTGGGGTCAACTTCCAGAGGGGCGAAAACATGGGTGGTGACAGCCAAGGAATCTGCGGAGCCCTCGGACCTGCGCTGTGACTTGTCTCTTCACCTGGGTATCCCATGGAAGGTGGCCGAGGGGCGAGAACAGACGAGCTGTTCCTCTGGCCCTCACGGCTGTCAAACAACGGCCACGTCCTAGAACTATCACCGAGACAGAGACAAAACTAGGTGGAATGGGTGATTTTCCAAGGGGGAGATCCACTGTAATCACACTGGCTATGAGAACATTATCCCCAGCCAGCTGTCATCAGCTGCGTTTTATTTTTTTACATATTAAGCTATGATCAGATCAGATCTGCCCTTCCTTGTATTATGTTCTGAGGCCACTAGATAGACTGTAAATTGCTTACCACATTGAATGACCTAAATATTCATCGTAGTAGTACAGCAGCTCAAAGGAATCAATCTGCAATGCAACGAAAAGAGATTTAAAAGGGTAGAGGGAACAGGACGCTATTAAATAAGAACAAGCAATATTTTTTTTTTTAAGTGCTTGTGTAAAACACAGCCTCTTTACCAGTGTCTCTGGCTTCAGGTTCTTGATGATGGGATTCTCTCTTACAGACAGATGGTGCTGGTAGCCACTGAAAATGAGGCGATGGTTTACGGAGTCTCCGACCAAGTGGATGCTGGCTCCCATGACAAACATGATGATGCTGACGTAGACCATTGATCTTGGTAAGGTCTTGGGGGATCTCTCGATGAGCTAAAAACACAAGAGGCGTCTTGAACAGTGAGGAGGCACCGGCAGAGACACACAACAAGTTCTGCTCTCTCTGACTTCATGGTGCTTTGCAAAAATCATTTAAACCCAAGTGGGGCCTTGCAGAAAGCTGCAGGTTGTGCTGCCGTAGCGGGTGGGAGCTGCTGCTTGCGACGGCCGGCACCCTGCCGGGGAAAACAGTCGTCCCCGCTGGGGAAAGCAGTGTGACCGCACCGGAACGAACTTCCCCAATTGCAGCTGTTTTCCCTAAACACATCTCAGACAATTTTCCACCAGCCTACACGGCTTTCAGGTTTGAGTACGCACTTTATCCCTGTATGCAACAATAATCCCACATTTTTTTTTGCCCTCGTTAAACCTTTCTGCAAAGCAGCACCCTTAACCTGAGTCAACGCTTAGACCGAATCAGTGATCCAGTACTTTTAATACAGTACTCAAAGCAGTTTCTTCACCGGATGTGATCAAAACCGATTAATGAGAAACAAAAAGGCAGCTGCTTTCTCTAGTTCCTCTGCTGTGCGGATCTGCAAGGCTGGCTGTGCCCTCCAGTGGCGGGGAGAGCCTCCAGCAGCACTCCAGCTGAGCGCATGCACTTCACTCCCCTGGCTAAGAGACACTTGCTCCTTTACAATTCTCTGCTGGATGATTTTCAGAGGACTCTTGCATTGTTTGGTGGGGTTTTTTTTTGGTTTTTTTTTTGTTTGTTTGTTTGGTTTTTTTTCCTTCCTAATGGAATCGGACTCACCTCTCTCTGTCTTTACTTCTAAAGAGGGCGCTGCATTTAAACCCGTATCTAGAAATATCTAATTACCAGCAAAACCAGTTGAAGCAACCTTTTTAAACGCCAGCTTTAGCGATGAGCTCTCCCTGTACCATCTCGTGGTCTGCTTAGGTCTGGGTGGAGGCAGGCACAGTGCGGCTGGCGGGGAGCCCGGTGTTACTCAGAGCCTGGGGGCGAGCTCCTGCAAGCCCAGCTGGGGACGAGGAGCAGGAGCTTCTCTCCGGAAAGGAGCTCCCCACTCAGCCTTCAAAGCGGGGAAGACCTCGAAAGATGTAAATCCCAGCTCAATTGGTTCAGGCTTTGGAGGGGACACCAAGCTGGCCTCGGGAACAGTGGGTCAGGGGGGATGCCCAAGGATCAGCTGGGGCCACCTTCGCCTCCCAACTCCCTGCTGCCAAATCAGCTTTGCAGACCTTCATAAACAGTGAAAAGCTCCTTATTTGTATTTAATTTTGAGGCTTAACTTTCCCTTTCTCTGTAACTGCTGTATGAACGTCAGAGGAATCAGAGAGGACGAGGAGAGCAAAAGGTCCAGGAAAGCTCTCGTCTGTGATGGAAAAGCACGGTGGGACGCATCCTTCAAGGGGAGACTGGGGAAAAGAAATGCACCGTGAATAATAAATGGATTTTTTTTCTGTGGCCCAACCCCTCATGCTGTGCTGCCAGGGAAGTCCAAGACAGTAAATTTTAACCTGATGAGTACCCAGCCTGCAGAAATCGGCTGTGTCAGACTGAGCTTCAGAACTTTCACATCCCCTGAGGGACCAGATCCTGAATATTCCTTTTTGGCCACACCGGCATTTAAAATCTCCCAGACAGCCTCAGGAGAGAGAGAATCATTTACATCTTAGGACGTAATTCAATTTCTAGCTAATGAAGGTTAAAATATATTTATAATTGCTTTCCCATATCTTCTGGCTGCTAAGTGTTTAATGCAAGAAGATTTCTAATGATATGACAGTCTTTAACCTCATAAACGGTTTACACGATCCAGTGGCTGGCAGCTGAAGCAAGATAAATTCAAGCTAAAGATACAATTCTAATGTCGAAGAGCAAGTGTAATTAAGCTCTGAACAATTTAGAATAATCTACTATAGTTCCAGCTGTCTCATAAGGTCTTTTAAGTCCCGGATGGATGTTGTCTTAAAAACCACGCTTTGGCTCAGCCAGGGAGAAGGGCTCTGACTCCTCCTGAATCCGGGGTTCCTGGGGGAAGCGATTTGCTTTGTATGTGCAGGAAATTGAGTTGTATTAAGATGGTCACAGCCTTGCTCTTTAAAAAGTGGCATCACAAATTCATTCTGGAGTGGCAAACCTCTAACGTGTAGTAGGGCTGGCTCACTTGCAGGTGGTTGTGCATAACCCACATTTGTTCCACAAGATCCTAATAAACTCTTAGCCTTTACAAAACTGTATTGTTTGCCCTGCTTTTACAACCGGTAATATTAAAAAAAAACCCCAAATGTAACACCTGCACCTCAAGGTTTACCTTTAGCAGAAGAAATGGTGTGATAACATTGTAAGCCATGTGGAAATAATCTCCAGCACTCGGTTTGTTTAGAGGAAACCACTCCAAAGGTAGGATTATCTGAGGAGAGGGGGGAAAAAAGCACATCAGTATATCCTCACCACCCAGCTCGCGATTACAGCCCCGCCACTGGCTGAAAGACAGGGAGAGAGAAAATCCTTGCTTTGGACTGCCGCTGCTTGCTAACGGTCAGCTTGACTTCACGTAGCCGTTAGTAACGAAGTTGGGCAGCTCTTCTTGCAGTAAGCGTCCCGAAAAGCGCAGTCGGGAAGTGGGTGCTAAATGCACGGCATATTCACATCTCGGCCGTTCGCTCCTGCAGCGCTGCCCAAAGCCGATGCCGTGAAGTTGCGTGGCCAAGCGAGCGAGCAAGGCATTCGGGTGTCCTGCAGCAGTGGATCTCCGTTAACCCTCTGCCACACGCAGATGCCAGCAATAAAAAAACTATATTTGAGGGTAACGGCCACTTCTGCCCTGCACTATCTGGAGAGCAGGAGTCCTAAGCTCCGGAGATACGGGCAAGGTGTGGGGAAGAGCAATAGGAACCTCTCCAGGTAACTTTTGTTATGAAAATATAAAGTTGTGGGATAGACGACATGGAACAAGTTTCCCAGATACCTTCCCCATGACTGGAGCACCGCGCTCGGTACCAGTTACACCAGTACATCGCAGCGGTCCTCACCTCACGGACAGCTCCTCAAGGGCGTCCCTTTGGTGTAGAAAACAGCCCGTGGGTCTACAGGGTACCACCACAGCTCTGCCCCACCGTCCTCCACCCGAAATAAGTTGATTACAAGCAAAGCAGCGGGCCTGCCTCTGCCACACTCACCATCGCAATGGGACGCCCGAAGTCCAGCACCCAGTTCTGCAGAGTGAAGTAGAACCACAGATCAAAATGAAACGGGGAGGTCTTGAAGGTGTCCTCGTTCTTGACTGTTCCATGCCTAGAGATGACAGAAGTGACAGCATCAGCCTTAAGTCATATAAGAGGTTTCCAAGGAGGCAGGGAGCGGACTCCAGGTCTGCACCCCCACCCAAAACCTGTGCTTCCCTGGCTGCCGGTACGTCTCCGGGCTTTGGGATCTGTGGATTAACAACAAAGTTGAGAGGCCAAAGAGGGGAGGAGGCAGTACAGAAGGGCAAAGCATTGTTAACAAAAACTGGCGCATCGCCGTAAGAAGGCTCTTCCTGGCCGAGAAGTGAGCACACAAGCAGGAGGGAAAGCTCAAATGCTGAATTAAGTGCAACTATTTTTAACTTTTGCATGACAAAGCAAAATTCAACTCCCGTGGCACTTCTCCTGAATGCTAAAAATGCATCGATGCCTGGTGGTACTCAAGCACAGGGATGCTCTGGATGCACTATCACCTTCATCGTCCCCTCTGAGCATCCTCCTCCTCTGCCTTTGCAGAACAAGGCCTGATCCAACCCTGCTGAAGTTTTTCCATCAAATAACCCTCCAGCACTGCCGGACCTTTACCTCCCTATGGGAAAAATGGATGAATCGCTCTCATGTGGTGCCGAGACCAGAACAGCGTCAACCGGATCAGCCACGAGCTTGCGCTACCGAGCCCACGGTCCGAACACAATGGGTGGAGGAAGAGGATGGTGGTACCCTGAACAAGTTGGGGTGCCCTGGATGAGCCAGGAGAGCTGCGGCTCCCTGGAAGAGGGCGTCAAACCCTGGACCAGCTGGGGGTAACCCAGGTAAGCAAGGATGCCCTGGTCAAGGCTGCGGTGCCGTGGCCGAGCAGGGGAACCCTACATGAGGCCGGGGGACCCCGACCCTCCGGGATACCCTGGACAAGCGCAGCGTCCTGGATGGGGTGGTGGTACCCCGCAGTGGGGCTGGGGGGGGGGCACGGGATGAGCTGGGGGCTGGATGGGGCTGGGCTATCCTGGGGCAGGATGAGCCGGGGGGGACTGGATGGGTTGGGGACCCCCGGGGAAGGGGCGGGGGGGTGCCCGTGCCCGTGCCCGTTCCGTGCCCACCCCGCCGCTCACCTGCCCGGGTAGAGCGGCCCGCCGGGCTGGGGGGAGCCCGGGGCCGCCGCCGGGAAGGGCCGCCGCCGCGACGCGCCCTGCATGGGCCCGGCTGCTCCCGGTGCCGCTCCCGGTGCCGGTCCCGCTCCCGGTGCCGGCTCGTCCCGGCGCGGCTCCGCCCGGGCCCCGCCTCGGCGCTGCGGGACGAGCGGCGGCTGCGCGACGGTGGCCCCGGGACCGCCCCGGCCGGGGCGGGGGGACGCGGGGCGGGGGCAGCCCGGCTCGGCTCGGCCCGGCTCGGCTCAGCCCGGCTCGGCTCGGCCCGGCTCGGCTCGGCCCGGCTCGGCTCGGCCCGGCTCGGCTCGGCCCGGCTCGGCTCGGCTCAGCCCGGCTCGGCTCGGCCCGGCTCAGCCCACCTCGGCTCGGCTCGGCCTGGCTCAGCCCAGCCCGCACCGGCTCGGCTCGGTCCAGCCCGGCTCGGTCCAGCCCAGCCCACCCCAGCTTGCTCAGCCCGGCCCGGCTCGGCTCGGCTCAGCCCAGTCCCGCTCGGCCCAGCCCGGCCCAGCCCCCTCAGCCCAGCCCACCCTAGCCCAGCTCAGCCCGGCTCGGCTCGGCTCAGCCCAGCCCAGCTCAGCCCACCCCAGCCCAGCCCACGCCAGCCCGGCTCAGCCCAGCCCAGCCTTCCCCTCGTCGTGCTCTCCCCGTGCAAAATCCAGGCAATTCATTTGATTTGCCTTCCCTCCCCAAAGCACAAATGGATAATATTTGCTCTTTTTAAAATAGAGGAAAAGGAGAAAGGTGGTATTTAACTCCTTAAATGCTCTTTAGATGAAAAGTTCTTAGCCCTGATGTACAGCAACATATCTTGATACGAGTCCTCAACCTGGCCAAGAAAATGAGATTCAGAGGTGGGAAAAGGCTGGCGGAGAATGACACAGAAAACACAGACTGTCCCATGCAATCACTGTATCATTTTAAGCGTGAGGTTTAATGGAAATTAGGTGGTGGAGCGCAGCGTGGCTCTGCCACAGAGTTGGCTTATGGCCACGAGCAAATCACTACGTGTGGCAGATCTCGTCTCCATTACTCTGGAACAAAATAACAATAACTTGTGTTCTGCACTTGCACAGGATAAAGCAAATGGACATCATTACTCTGCTAAGTCGGGAGACATGGATGCCGTGCTCTGTTCCCTCCCCCTCTGTTTTGCCCGGATAAATGCCATCAGGTCGGGAGGAATCGCAGGCAGTAAAAGTGGGAGGCAGGGAAGGATTAGCGTCCCCTGGGACTCAATTTGTACTCCCTGGGACTTGTAGTTTAGGGTCTAAATCATGAGATGCAGCTGCATTTGAAAGAAGCAGAGCTCCTCCAGTGGAGATACAGCTTCAGATGCACTGATGGTCAGGGGAAATGGGCATTTAATGGACTAAGTGTTTTGATGCACTGAAATCCTTTCGCTTCTGACCCTGCTCCTGGGTAGTTTGAGGACTCTGATGCTGAGCACTGTGGAGCTCAGGGGCTTACACACGCTCTGGCATGCTCAGGATTGGCTTTGAGCTGGGAGCTCTGCAGTAACTACACCGACGTGTTCGTGTCTCTGTTCCCGGGGCTGTGCACATCTGTGTTGTTGAGATGGTAACTGGGGATGATCACCTATCACGCCTTAGCCTTCTGCTGAGGAATCGTGGTCCAGGCCACAGTGAGCTGGACACACCGAAGCTGATGAGGCTCCAAGAAGCTGCAGAACAGAGACCATAGACCCGCTCTGCGCCATTCACGCTAACCCATGAGGGAACATGAGCAGCACCCACAGTTTTTGTTGGGAAAAAAAAAAATTCCTTGAAAAGTGCAGGAGATAGTTGAGGTAATGGAGACAGGTTCCACTTAAACTTACCATGAACCCTGCTTGTTGCTGCTGTACCTTACATGCGTACGTGGCTGTTAAAAGCTGATCCTCCTTGACTGAACACCGTAGAGCTGACCGCGGCCTGACTCGCTTCCCTCTTGCCTCTCCAGGGCTCCTTTTGGCGATGCTGGCCGCGCAGACAGGCCGCTGCTCCCATACATAATGCACAGCCCGGCCTGCACGAAACTTTCCACAAAGAGCAGCAGCTCCAGTTGCACGATTTTAAATTAACTATTAATGTGGCTGATACTGTATCCCCTTGAAAACAATGGCACGCAACAGACAGCGGCACAGGTTGTGTATCGCGTTACTTACCGTGGCCTTTCAACGGTCTCATGTAACTGGTCACAACGTGGGGCACCTCCTGAAGGTCTCTGGGAGACGATCTGTACAGAGGAAAGAAGACACAGCCGAGCAGGTGGGCTGCCTTTAGCTCTTGGTGAAGCTGATATGTGTGCAGTGAGGCTGGTAATGGCGTCCCTG
This sequence comes from Morus bassanus, assembly GCA_031468815.1. Classification (NCBI taxonomy): domain Eukaryota; kingdom Metazoa; phylum Chordata; class Aves; order Suliformes; family Sulidae; genus Morus; species Morus bassanus. Next base: position 1,961,296 of record CM062581.1, on the reverse strand, counting down.
AAACCAAGGATGAAGCTCATGCATGTGCTGAGACTGGGCATGACAGGCGTGTTGGGGTGGAGTCATTGCTGAGGCACGGAAAGCTGCTGGTCTCTTCATTAAAAAAAACAAACTGAACCAAACAAAACCAAACCCAACACAAATCAACCCAACCCAACCCAACCCTACCCTGCCCTACCCAACCCAACCCAGTCCAACCAGCCCAATGCAACTGAACCAGACCCAACCCAACCCAGCTCAAATGAACCCAACCCAATCCAACCAGCCCAATCCAACTGAACCAGACCCAACCCAGCCCAGCCCAAATGAACCCAATCCAACCCAACCCAATCCAACCAGCCCAATCCAACTGAACCAGACCCAACCCAGCCCAGCCCAAATGAACCCAATCCAACCCAACCCAATCCAACCAACCCAATCAGACCCAATGCAACCCGGCCCAACGGAAGCCAAGCCAAGCCAAGCCAAGCCAAGCCAAGCCAGCCCGACTGAACCAGACCCAACCCAACCCAGCCCAGCCCAGCCCAACCCAACCCAACCGAAGCTGAGCCGGGAGGGCCCGGCCCAGCGCCAGGCCGCCCGAGGAGGGCAGGCGAGGGGAGGCCGTGCAGGCTCCGGCCGGGCCGCGGGACCTGCGGCCCCGGTATGCCCGGGGTCAGGGAGCCGCCTCGTTGTGTGTCCCCCCACTCCCCGGAACGTCCGTGCGCTGCCGTCGGTTTCCCGGGGGAGGGAAACGGGAAACGGGGCGCGGCGCTTCCGGTTTCGCTTCCGGAGTGGGCGGCGGGGGCGGAGCGGCGGCGGAGGCCCGGACCCGCCGCGCCCGGCAGGGCCCTTCCGCCGACCCGTAGCGGTGCCCCGGGCGCGGCGCGGCGCGGCGCGGCCCCCTGCGGCTGGCGGAGCGGCGGCGGGCCCGGCCCGGCCCGGTCCTGGTCCCGGTTCCGGTCCGCTCCCGGTCCCGGTCCGGTGCGGTCCGTGCGCTGCCGTTCTCCGGGTCCCCCCCCCGGGGCGGGGCCGCGGGTTCGAGTCCCCGGTGCGGCGGGGCGCGGCGGCCGGGGCAGTTTGTCGGCGGTGCCGGGGATGGGCCGCGGTCCCGGTGCGGGCGGCGGGGACTCGCGGGGCGGGTGAGGCGGCGGCGGTGGGCGCTGGGGCTGCCCGGCCTCGCCGCCGGCCCGGAGGGGCCGGCCGGGCCCCGGGGGCGGCTGTCCCCGAGGGGGCCGCATGTGCCCCCCGCCGGGCACCGGGGCAGGACGGAGGAGGCGGCGGAGGGAGAGGCCGCCCCGGCGGCGGGGCAGGCCGGCAGGCCCGAGCGGGGCCGGCCCGGTGGTCGGTGCCGCAGCCGTGAGGAGGAGGAGGCGGCGATGGAGGGCCTGGCCGGGTACGTGTACAAGGCGGCGAGCGAGGGGCGAGTGCTGACCCTGGCCGCGCTGCTCCTCAACCGCTCCGAGAGTGACATCAAATACCTGCTGGGCTACGTCAGCCAGCACGGCGGGCAGCGTTCCACCCCGCTCATCATCGCCGCCCGCAACGGCCACACCAAGGTGGTCCGCCTGCTCCTCGAGCACTACCGCGTGCAGACGCAGCAGACCGGCACCGTCCGCTTCGACGGGTACGTAAGAGCACGTTGCCGCTCCGGCGCCGACCCCGGCCAGAAGTCGGTACCGGCACGGCGCAGGGGCTGAGCGGCACGCCGTTCCCTAGCCGGCCTTGGGAAAGGTGCTTTATTAGCCGTAAAACCGCTTTTGCTCTTTGAGATCCCCCACCTGATGCTTTACGAGCCGTAAATGCCTTCGCCCTGCCGAGATCTCCCACCGGAATCTGTAGACGGAATAACGTTCGCCGTAGCCTGGAGTGCTCCTCATTGAGCTTCCCCTCGGCTAGAAGGTCGCCTCGTATTCTTTTGTCGCCTCGTATTCTTTCCCGCTGTGCCAAAATGGTCTTTTCTGTCAGATTGCTCGCTGCTGCGGGTGGTCAGGGTAAGGTGGTACCCGCACGCCAGGAGCCAGGCCTTTGTTTACTCAAATTGAGGGTTTTTCAATATCCAGCCCAGATATCCCAAGGAATCATCCCTTCCTCACTGCTGAGAGCCAACGGATGGGATGGCCAGGAGTGAAATGTGACATTTTATGATGGGAAGGGAGGGAAGGGGGTGCCAGGCCCCCCGCTGGGACCCGGCCAGGGCAGCCGTGCTGGTGCCACTGTTTGGGGAGGAGCCCGGCCGAGACGTCCAGGTCCCCGGGCGATGCGCTGCCGCGGCAGAAGGAAGGAGGAACGTTGTTTTTCAAATCTCCCACAGTGCTCGTCAAGTTGTTGCCTGTGCGTCAGTCTCGAACACAAGGCTGACTAATTGTGAAGGTAGATCAGTCTCTTGAACAGCTTCAGGTTTTGCAGGTCGCTTGTGCAGAGGGGAGAGCTCACATCAGATACTGAGCGAGAGGGCTCGTAATGGGTCCCCGCTGATATCTTTCATCTGGCTCTGACTTGATGAGCTGGAGTTCTGCCTGCGCAGCTCCACCTGGCCCAGGGAAAGACTGGCTTGGTTCTTCCATGCTGGATGAAGGGGGAAGAACCGACTGCCCTCTGTGGTTTGGGTTTTTTTCTTTCTTCCTCTTCTCTTCCAGCCCTTCTTTTTTTTCCACAGTCAAACCCTGGCTGAGAATGCCTCAGGTGAGGTCTGCCCCAAATTCAGCTAGAAGAAGGGTGTCTTGTGTCACAAAGCGACAGGAAGGGCTGTCAGCCTCCCTCTGCTGCTGAATTTTCTCATTCTGTGCCTTGATGGGATGGCGATCTGCTTGCCAGAGCCTCTGCCTGGTAGAGATTAAAGGAGGTGTTGTCTGAGGCACAATGGATGCAGTGGGAGTCGCAGCCTGGTGCAAAGAGTGGAGGCATGTGATCCTGGTGGTACTGTCCTTCTTCTTGAGATAAGGTGGCACAGCAGCTCCACTTGTTTGGGTTCCAGGCTTTTGACTTGTAAATATATACCTGTAGCACACCAGTAAATTACTGCATGTTCACTAACAAATCCTAGGTCCTGACTTTCCTCCTGTTTTAATAGAAAAGTATTTTAATGTGCTTATTTACAAAATGAGGAACTTCTTACTGTGAATAGGAGTGTAGACATCTCTGCATGCCAGAGCTCTTAAATGGCCCCTGAAATGTTGTCTAGAGGTGTTGGATTTACAGACAGCCACACAACTATTCCTGTTCAGCTGCATGACAGCTTCATAAAATAATAAAGATCGCTGTTAAAATTAATTGGGTGTCTTAGGATATTTTAACTTTGGGAAACGTGTCTGTTTGGACATATGGAAATAAGATATTTGTCCCTCTGTGATTTGGGATGCGCCGCGAGCGTGTATTAACTGCACTGTGAACGCTGCCTGTTTCTACATTAAAGTGCTACTTCAAAAATCAGGGGAATGGAAAGGACATCAGCCTGTATCTTTGTAGTTACACAGCGTGCTGGATTTGGGAATGAAAACAGCTTAAGAAACTGTGATGCTTTGCTAAAGTTAACTGTCCCCTGATTTCCGAGTGCCGGCAAGCTGATTCACATCATGGTCTACAAGGCCGTGGTGTAAAACAGATCTCTGAAACAGTCCAGCTCGGAAGAACTTCTGCTTTTTTAAATTTTGTTTTATTCCTGGTGTTCCATTTGTGTAACTGCTGGTCCGGTTTAGAGTGTGGTCTCTCAAACAAGAAGTATCGGCGCAGCGGAAGCGGTGGCAATTTTGCAGCTCAGGGAGAGAGAACAAGTTAAGCGATCGGAAATTCTTAACCCAGCTTTGCTGCCAGGGCTGGTGTGTTGTAGAGCTACACTGTTATTCATGTCTGACTTTGGTTTTTTGTGTCAATATGTCAATTTTAAGTTTTCTTTCTTTCTTTAACGTGTCGGTTTCTGGCACAAGGCATCAAAGAAGCAGTAATTCTTGCAACTATTCTTCCCGAGACCTCCGTAGGCTGAGGGCTGGAGCATGCAGGTAGGATCTTCAAAGCAGCCCGGGAAGTACTAGTGTAGAATGCGGCTAAATCCCCTGGCTGCTTTGAAGTTTCAACTTCCAGCGCTTCTTCCTTCGGGAAGTTTGTGCGCTTGATAAGTCTCTCGTTCTTTTACCTTGGCTATCCCTGTAAATTCCTTCAAGTACAAAACCAGGATGGCCATAAAATATCTTTTAATGGCTGGGTACATATGTGCTTGTTGCATACTGCTCGGCTGCCTGTAAAAGATGCTTTTGAAAGAGCGTCAGTTTAACTGCTTGTTTCTGTCTCTACGTTTTTAGCTTTGTCATTGATGGAGCCACAGCGCTCTGGTGTGCGGCAGGAGCCGGCCACTTTGAAGTCGTCAAATTGCTGGTGAGTCACGGCGCCAACGTGAATCACACTACGGTGACCAATTCGACTCCCCTGAGGGCCGCGTGTTTCGATGGCAGACTGGACATTGTGAAATACCTGGTGGAAAACAACGCCAACATCAGCATTGCCAACAAGTACGACAACACTTGCCTTATGATCGCGGCTTACAAAGGCCACACGGACGTGGTGAGGTACCTCCTCGAGCAGCACGCCGATCCCAACGCCAAAGCCCACTGCGGTGCCACGGCGTTGCACTTCGCGGCCGAAGCCGGCCACTTGGAAATCGTGAGGGAGCTGGTCAAGTGGAAGGCGGCGATGATGGTGAACGGCCACGGGATGACTCCGCTGAAAGTCGCCGCCGAGAGCTGCAAGGCCGACGTTGTAGAGCTGCTGCTTGCTCACGCCGACTGCGATAGGAGAAGCCAGATTGAAGCTCTGGAGCTTCTGGGTGCCTCGTTTGCAAACGACAGAGAAAACTATGATATAACGAAGACTTACCACTATTTATATTTAGCAATGCTGGAGAGGTACCGAGACAGCGAGAATATAATTGAAAAAGAAGTTCTTCCACAAATTGAAGCTTATGGAAACAGGACTGAATGCAGGACTCCTCAGGAATTAGAGTCTATTAGGCAGGACAGAGATGCCCTTCACATGGAAGGCCTCATTGTGCGAGAAAGAATTCTGGGCTCGGACAATATTGATGTCTCTCACCCCATTATTTACCGTGGGGCTGTTTATGCAGATAACATGGAGTTTGAGCAGTGCATCAAGCTATGGCTCCATGCGTTGCATCTAAGGCAAAAGGGCAACAGGAACACTCATAAGGACCTCCTGAGGTTTGCTCAAGTCTTTTCTCAGATGATACACTTAAACGAGCCTGTTAAAGCCAAGGACATCGAGAGCGTTCTGAGGTGCAGCGTCTTGGAAATCGAGCAAGGCATGTCCCGGATCAAAACCACCCAAGACTCTGACATCCACACAGCCATGGACAACTACGAATGCAACATTTTTACCTTTCTCTACTTAGTCTGCATCTCTACCAAGACCCAGTGCAGTGAAGAGGATCAGTCACGAATCAACAAACAGATCTATAACCTGATTCACCTCGACCCCAGAACTCGGGATGGCTCTAGTTTGCTGCATCATGCTGTCAATTCCAGTACACCGGTTGACGACTTCCACACGAATGACGTCTGCAGCTTTCCTAACGCACTCGTCACAAAACTCTTGCTCGATTGCGGTGCTGACGTGAACGCTGTGGACAACGAAGGAAACAGTCCACTCCACATCATTGTCCAATACCACAGGCCCATCAGTGACTTCTTGACGTTGCATTCCATCATCATTAGCCTGGTGGAGTCTGGTGCCCATACAGACATGACAAATAAGCAGAAGAAAACCCCTCTTGATAAAAGTACAACAGGGGTGTCTGAAATACTCCTTAAAACTCAAATGAAGCTGAGTCTCAAGTGCCTGGCTGCCCGAGCAGTACGGATCTATAACATCAGCTACCAAAACCAGATCCCCAGAACTCTGGAAGAATTTGTGAAGTTTCACTAGGCTACATAAAATCTTTCGTGGTGGTGCTATCCCGGGACGACATCAGTTGCAGACAGCAGAGTACATACGTGTACACGGAGTTGTTTTTCTCAATTCTTTTGTTTTGGGGTTCCTCTGGATTCAGTCTGCAGCCTCAGTTTTCACGCAGATCTTGGCGGGGCGGGGAGGTGGGAAGCGGAGCGGAAAAAAGCCACATTGTTTTCCTGTAGTCAAATCTGATGTTTGAGATTTTGGTAATTTCTTTTGATTCAGAGAATTGCTTCGTTATCTCTTTTTTTTTTTTTTTTTGTTTTGTTTTGTTTTTGGTTTTTTTTGTTTGTTTGTTTGTTTTTGTTTGTTTTTTTGTTTTTTTTTTTTTTTATAAACAAAATGAAAAGAATCCCAATGTAACTTGTGCAGAATGTTTTGTTTCCGATACACGTCTCCACTTACAATTTGCAGCCGAATGCTTTAGGTAGTTCTGTACAAAGGTACCTCTGAAAGCCTGTGTCACCTGGCTACCGAGGCACTAGCTTTGCAAATTTTAAAACTTCTTGGAGTGAGGTGGGAAGGAACAATTGAAAATTATGTGGTAGTTGGTTAAAAGTGAAGTCTCGACATAGAGAGCAGTCCATTGCTCTCATACCTCACCATCTTTTTATGCCTTTCAGTTAATGCTGAAGATATTGGTAACATTTTAAAATTTTATTTTTTTTTTTAAAATAAGTTTTGAACAGCAGTTATCAACAGCTACAGACGTATGGAATGCTCTGTTAGGAAATACAGGTTTAAATTCAGCTATGGTACGTTCATCTAATAGCGGTTGAAATATCAAGCTCTTCATTTACGCTACTACAGTAAGTATTGAATAACTTTTGAAAAAGGAACTTGCACATTGGCCGAAACAAACTGGAGTCATGGTTTATTTTATGTAGCTAAGTTGCTCATATATAAAGATCATGCATGGATACCTAGAAAATTGATAGGGTATTTGTGTTTGTGTGTGTCCCAACATTTCAAACTGCTTTTAACTTGGCTTTTCGTTGTTTCAATGACCAACACGCACCTTTTTGACTCAAAGTGTGTAAAACTGCACTCTTGGATTCCAAATGCTGTATCTTCCTAATGGAGTAGTCTGTCGCCAAAGAGAGTCTTCCTTTGGAGCGGGATGCTGCTTGAAACTGGCTTTTCCAATAAGCGTGGAGTCTGTGCCTCCCTGAATTGGACTTGAGGATTTTTCATGAATTTTACTCCTTTCATTATGAAAATCTCTATTAAAACTGATTTTTAAAAAATTGTCCTATCGTAAGATCTTTTATGATAAGCAACTGATTGTATAATAACGCTGTTGCTTGAGAAAGTACTTCTCCTTGGTAGAAGTTGCAGATACTCCAACAGTAAAATGTCACTTGTTTTGACAGGCTACTGAAAACTCTGTTTATTTTAAATGCAGCTTTTTAACTGTCAGATGATGAAAGAATGTTCTCTAGGTTTTTTTTTAAACAATCTGGGTAGAACTTTAAGGCGAGATTTGGGCACACGTTTCTATTTGTATTACAAATAAATAAACATTGAATGTGGAATTAGCTTGTAGCTCTTAATTTCTGTCTAGTGCCAAGCAGAATAGCACTGCTTAGGTTGTCTGGTACCGTAAGCGTGGCCGTTGTGTCTCCTTAAAGGGAGAAGCTTTAGAAATAGCGTGTCTTCTAAGGTGCACATTTTACTCTGCTAGAAACTAGGTCCTAAAATGAAAAATGTGTCCGTCATATCCCAGGTAGGTTGGACTGCTGCGTTTAAAAAACATGACTCTGGCAGTCGCACATCAGGCAAAATGGCAAAGCCAAATTCAGCCGCCTGGGGCCTTAATGCAACAAGTGGATGTTGTCAAGCGGTTGGGAAGGTACTAGTGTACCTGCAAATCGTTGCCCTAAATGTCTTCCTCCTGTGTGCCGAGGTGTATTCATCGGAATTCATCAGGAAAGCTGCAGTTTTGTATTTTGCTGAGAATTTAAGGTGGCGATTTTTAGCCTGGCTGTTGGAAATGCAAAAAAAAAATGTTTAGGTCGCTGTTGGCTCATCGTGAGAACTGGGGAATGCTTTCAGTGCCCCATTTTGGGCTTGTGTCCTTTACTGCTAAAGCTTTGAAGCTGAAACTCAAACAACTTGAGAGCACACACCAGATGATTATTATTTAGCTAGTAAAGTTACTGGTAGCTGACCCAGTTAAAATTAACCAAGGTATGAATTGATGTGTACATGTTACAGAAGAAAGTCCTCTGTTATACTGTGCCACGTGCTTCGAACGGAGCTCCGATGCCTTGCTGTTCCTTTTTACACTTGCACATTTATAATTCATGATGTGCACGTAGTTAAAAATGAGAGTCCGTGGTCCTTGACGCTGTTTGACTTGAGAGTGGGGGGGAAATGGGGGCGAGGGCTGAACCCTTTCAGCAGCTAATACTGCTTGCTGTATAACAAAGCATTCTGGATTGGAAATCATTGCATGTTGCTGTATCATTGATTAAGACAGTATTTCCTTGCACTGTTTGTTTTTTTTTCCTCAGGGCCTGTTTCTGACATGGAGTAATCTAAGTGTTGTGTTCTTGTGAAATAGCTGTATGAAACCGTTCTTGGAACAAACGTGCATGCTTGAAACATCTGTAGGTAATAATAAGGTGAAGGAAGCTGCTCCTCCCACAATTCTGCTTTTTTTAATAAGAAAAAAATGTTACACCGAATGATCTTGCGGCAAAGTAGCTTTTTCCTCCCTTCCTGTAGCTTTGTTCTGATCCTTTCCTGCTTTTGGCTCCATTGCAGGATATTTGCTGAGGTTCTGCTTTGTTCATGCCATTCCTGGGATGATTTCAATATGTGAAGACCTGAAGAGAGAGGATGCTGTTACCCAGAAGCAGCAATAAAACTTCTTGTCAGTAGATTGCAAAGCACTTTATAAAGAGGGGGAGGGTCCGTGCTATGGAAGGAGCAGCTGATGCTAAAGCCGCTCCTGTCTCAGGTGTGGTCCCTGGTCTTTCTCCCTGTTCCTCATGAAGACGAGTTCCTGCTTGTCTGCAGCCCGGGAAGGTGGCATTGTGCACATGCTGTTCTGCCGCCTTCGCTATGGCAGTAAAAAAGCTCTTGGCCAAGGGGTAGGAAAAAAAAAAAAAGCGGTGGGTGCCTGTTTCTGCACGCCTGTGGGTGCAGCAAAGTCCATCATGGCTCTTGGCGTCCCAGGACCTTCCCTCTCCTTAGTCTGGAAATTTCTTTTTCAAGCATTAAAAGCTGAAAGAGTGCAGTCGCTCTCTTTGTGGGAGTTATTTAAAGCTCTTGAAAAGATCTGTACAAGCCCCACAGGTGCTCCTTTCACTGGGGAAAAAGGAGCTGCGTGTTGTCCCCTCTGCCAGGGACAAGCGGCGGGGTGTGCCTGTAGGTGGTGGTCTGTTATTTATAGAGCTGGCTCAGTGCAGACAGTCGCTGTTGGAGAGCAGGCCGGCTTTTAAAAATATACCTTCTATCAGTGGCTGCTGAGCGAACCCTCGGCCCTGCTCGCCGGCGTCTCGGTCCCTCTGTCCGGAGGGATGCGCTTTGGGAGGCGAGTTCCCAAGCGGAAGGGCAGTGCGACCACACATGGTTGGAGCTGCAGCATTTCACATGCTCGTCTTTGGGCCAGCTACGCTTATACCATGGTCCTTAGGTGGTGACAAGAGCCCTAGCTGGTTCTGGCATCATGCAGCTCTGTGAAAATCTGTTTTTCCACATTTTTTTTTTTTTTTTCCATAGGTTTCTCCATCTCTGTGGAGGCAACCGCTGCTCAGCTCTACCCCAGCACCTCAGCATCAGCAAGCAGGGGAAAGCACTGGGCTTCTTAGTAAAGAAAACTGTTTTCTGAAAACAGGTCACTTTTCTATTATTTTTTTCAAACGACAGGACTCAAGTTTTGTGTTTGGCAGGAATCGCGCACCAGTCCAGCTGCTGCTGCACGGTGCCCTGTGCCAGCCCGGTGGGGACCCCCCGCTTCGAACCCCGTCCCTCCTGTGTCGGTGGTGCCCGTTTGCTCCGGTCCGCTCTGCGTGAGCGTCAGTTTGTGAACTGAAGTAACTGCGGAGCAGCTCGACCGCTTTGCCTGCGCTGTTTTGAGTTAAACTGATAAAAAGCTGTCGGTGTAAGTAGCTTTAACCAAGTTCCCAGTAGCTACAAACCCTCTTTACATTTTAAGCCGCAGACGGAGACGTGCTGATGCTTTGATGCCTGGTTTAGGTAAGGAGAAGCCCATAGCTAGGCTCATGTCCCACAGGGTGGGCGTCCTCCCTGGGCACCCCGAGCCCCTGCGCTGCTGAGGGAAATGGGAATTGTGTTCCTGGAGCGTTTTGCCTGGATGGGAATGAAAGTGCAGCTTCCCTTCCCGCGCAGGGCGGCTGTCGCACACCAGCCTGCGGCAGAGGTACGGCCCCATGCCTCAGCAGGGGACAGCGCTGCTCTGGGCCCTGGGACGTGCTGGGCAGGAGATATGTGTATGTGGACAGTATAGAAATACGTATATGTACGTACACACACACACAGCCACACACATCTATATGCCTGTATGTATATACAGACACACATTCATTTTTTTATATACACATACATAAACATATACACATATGTACACGTGTATACACACAAATATATATGTTTATACACACACACGCAGAGATCCTAGCTGGTGGACAGTGTCCACTGTGAGCACAGCTTCCCAAAGCTGGAGATGCTCTAGCTCTCAAATACACACACGTGTGCACACACTTATATACATATACCACACCTGCACCTACACACACACACACAAAAACATGTAAACACAGACACATACACACACCCCAAGCTGTTGCACCATCTTGCCTGTGAGCATGGTTTCCCAAAGCTGGAGGATTTATATACACACAGGCATATGAGAGAGAGAGAACATAAAAAATACACACACACGTACACACACACACACACACGTACGTGTATGCCCTTACGTGTTACTCTGGAGCCAGACAGCAGCAGAAGGGCACCCACCACCCACCACGTCCCTGGGGACGCCCCGCTGAAGGATCCTGCCCAGCCCTTGCTGACCTTCAGCTCTTCCCCTTTGCAGCCGGCGCTGCAGGTACCCAAAGCCTGGGGAGGAACCGTGCGGGGGCTCAAGGGGGCAGACGAGCAGCTGCTCTTTTCATAGCACCAAGGGCTGAGATGCTTTTGGGCAAAGCCTTGAAAAGCAGTTATTTACTTTTTCCTAGCAATGAAAGGTTGGAAAGACGCTGTCAGTAATCCTCATGCATCCTGCCTCTGTGCTTTCAAGAGTGGTAAGGAAAAAAAATTGAGCATGAAGAGGGAGGGAAAAAAATAAATCTGCACGATTTGGTCTCTTTGGGGCTGTGGGAGTGCTGGCGTTGCCCTGGACTCACAGAGCCCCAGGCACCCACCCTGGTACCTGCACTGGGACTTCAGCTCTCCGGAGTAGCCCTGCACCCCAGCCAGGCCCCCCAGCACAGCTGAGACCCAAATCAGCCTGAAACTCTGTCATTAACAACTCCCATTCCAGGGGAGGATGCTAGCAATGACAAATTCCACCCCCCCCATCCCCTTTTATACAATGCCTGGGGCTGATTCTGCAGCACATCTTCCTCCGGGTTCACGAAGGCACTGGGGCTGCAGCCCCAGCCCCTCGTCCCACCTGACAGCATCCCGTTAAAAACAGGCTGCAAAAAACTTGCATCCCTCAATATATAAGTGGAGTAAAATGTCAGAGCCCCATCATCCTCCGCTGCATCCCCGAGGGAATGTGAGCAGCTCCCACTCATGCCCAGCCAAGCCATGGAAGTGGGCTAGCACAAACGGGGAGTAGAGGCTCTTAATTTTTAAAATACTGTATTTTTAATCCTTAAAAAATACTGGGACAGTATTTAACAAACGTCATTACACATCCGGCAGACATATGCTTTCTTTTCATCCATAAAATTAATATTAGCATAAATAATTCTGTTATGCAAAAAGAAAGATTTTTGTCAAACAGCACCGATCATCCGGTTTCGCGTGACACCGAGTATGTACAGTTATAATACACGTGCGGACCCTTGCTGGACACAAGCTCTTCGAAACTGCTCAGTTTGTAGAAAACACTTCAAACTGGGTTTTGATTATTTTTTTTTAAATTTTTTGATTTTTTTTTTTCTCCTTTGCTTAAACAGGTAAATATTTTTAAAATAAGTATGTACAGCTGGACACTGGAGATTTGCATTAAGGTGCTTTAATTTGCTATCATTTGTATTCAGTGCATTAAGAAGAAGGCAAATTAAAATCTCCACCCAATTGCTCCGGTTAACGAATGCAACACAGTTTGAGAGCCGTGGCCAGCAAAGCCCAGGGGTTTGCTACAGCTCAGCCACGGGAATGAGCAATCCTCATTTTTTTTTTTTTTTTACAGGAGATTATTTTTTTAAAGCTTTTTTGCAGGCCCATAGTTTGCCTCAAGTTACAGGGCACGTTGCTTCTGTGGCCCCCTCTGTCCCCGCACCGCTGCCACCTCATTGCAAACCCAGTTTGAAGCTCCTCTCGCTGTGGCGCGGGGCCGTGAGAAGGGGTCGGGGATTTTGGTACGTGTAGGGTTTTTTTTTTTTTTTGTTTGGCTTTTGGACCTGTTTAGGTGACTTCACACAAAGGGGTGTACTCTCATCTCGATGCAAACCCAAGCTCAGCACCCAAATCCCTCGGCATCGAGGTGAACCTCTGCTCCGTAACTGGCAAGGGGCTGGGAGGGGATGCGGGGAGGGGGGAGCCCGTGGCCCCGGCAGCATCACTCCAGCCCCTGGGCGCTCCGCTCCCGCTCCGCCGCTCGCCTGCGGCTCCCGCTTTTAAAAAATCCAAGCTGTAGGGATCAAAGAGAAACAAAAGAAAACCCCACCATTACTTCAGCTGATTGCTGGGAAGAGTCTTTCTTTTAATGGGATATTGCCAGGAGGCTTAGATCCTGAATATAAATAATATGACAGCGGAAAGAGGTTAGAGGAGATTTTTGCAATTCGCAGTGGTGCCGAGGGGGCTCATGGGGCTGCGAACACGGAGCTGGGGGGTCCCTCCATGCATGGGGGTCTCCACTGAGCCCCCAATGGGCACGGCTTAAGGGCTGCTCACCTTCCAGAGCGCGAGGACAAGCAGGGCCAGGAGCAGGAGACCTCCTAACGTGCTCCCCAGGATGATCCAAATGGGGATCTGTGACTCCTCTGGCTTGGAGATTTCAAATGTTATCTGCAAGGAAAGAGCATAAAAATATGCTGCTGCTGCTGCTGGGTGCAAGAGCTGGGTGAGCCGCGGATGGGGAGGAGGGACTGCACGATGGTGGGGATACTGAGCATCCCCTCCCTTTGGGAGGATGCTGAAGCTGCTGGGGAGGATGCCCACCCCACGCACCAGTGATTTGGCTCAGGTTTTCCCTCCTCAATCTGGTGGTGCCGGGACCAGAGCTGCCCAGCTCTGCCCACAGCTGCACCGAGCTGCCCCAGGCTCTGCGGAGCCGGGTGCCCAGTGTGGGTCACTCCAGCCCTTCTGCTGGCTGCAGGGTTTTTCCTGCTGGGGTTGGAGTGGGGTGTTGTGGCATCCCCAAGGCTGCCAGGGCTGTGTGTGACTGTCCTGCCTGGGGGCTCACCTGGCGGCTGGGGTCCTCCTCACGGAAGATGAAGGGGCTCCCGAAGCGTCGCTGAAGAGCGGCGTTCATGGTGAGCTTCAGTGACTTGAACTTCAGCTGTTCAAAGAGATGCTGGACATGAGCACCGGCCATGGGAGAGGACCCAGTGCCCTGACTGGGTGACCCCCCCACCATGGCTTTGCTCCCCAACACAGCTTTGCATCCGTGCCAGGGATGCTGTGTGCTGCATCCGTGGGGGAGGACAATGCAGGTCAAGTAGTGAGTGTAGCTGAATTGCAGCAAAAAGGACTGCTAGAGATTAAAATCCCCATGATGAGGTGCTGTGCAGGATGTTGGATGTACACACTGATAGAATAAGTAGGATTTGAAAACAAAAATCAGCCCACACATGCCCAGGCTCCCTGGGAGGGAAGGCAATCACAGGAGAGGAAAAAAAAGAACAAATTTTCATGGTGCAAGGGCTCCTTTAGGGGATTTCTCCCCAAAAGCCATGTGCCTGTTTTGGGAGGACTTACTGCTTTCAGAGATTTCATCCACAGATTGCCATGCAAGTGCAAGTTCATCTCCTCATTGGGGGCTAATTTCACATTGCAGTCGATGGAAACAACGTCTGAGTTGCTGTGGTTCTGCAAGGGGAAAAGTTTGTGGCGTGGGAGCATCGCTGCTGAGAAGGGGATAAAACCCCCCTGTGCTTCTCCCCTGGCATACATCGAGGGGAGCAAGATCCAAACCCCAGCGGAGGGGCCATGCACCCGTCCTACCCCTTGGCCATGGAGCATCCCCATCCCAGGGGCTTTGTCTCTTGTTTGGTGGCTACCTGGGGCAACAGGGCTCAGCCCGCGGCCAGGATCAGGCCCATGAAGGCACGTACCAGGTGGGGGATGCGGGAGAGGTCCTCCTCGCCGGGTGTCCTCCGGTAGTCAGTGGTGTTTCCCCAGATGTTGCAGGTTGCATTCTCCTGTGGGAGAAGCCGATGGGCTCTGAGCACGAGGACAGGGACCACAGTGGTCACCTTCCCCCATCCTGCCCCATGCTTGGCACCCATCCTGGTGGAAGCGGGGGGACCCCGGCACCCCTGGGCTTTGCTGGTGCTGGCAGCTGAGCTGGGGAGGGCTGGAGGAGGTCCCGACCCAAAAGGAGTCCAGCATTCTACTTTAATTAATTCCTGTGCTTTTGTGCCTCTCCCCAGCAAAAATCAGCCTGGCAGAGAGCCCCATCCAGGACGCCAGCCATGTGTGCGCTGGGGTGTCGCAGGTGACATGGGGACTTTGCCAGATCTGGCAATACAAAATGCCCCCATCGAGACTAAATCCATCCGTAAACACACCGTCTCCTCTGCCAGGCTCTTTCCGTCACTGGCTTGTGAGTCCCGCATGGCTTTAGAGGCAGCGGGAGGCTCGGGATGCCCCAGGGTCCGCTCCCAGCCCTCTCACCACTTTTATCGTTGCTCAAGGCTGCAGTTCACCCCAGGCACAGCTAATGATTTCAAGACCCTCAAGAATTCATTGCATACCGGGGGGAGGTTTAGCTCGGAGAAATATTTGGACTAAACCCTTTGGCCGCTACCATTTTCCATGCTTCCAGCCAAGTGAAAGCAAAAAGGAGAAGCCCGGGCACAAGCCAAGACCATCTGTGCAGATGTGAGCACAGGGGGTTTGCAAAAGGATGCGGTGACCTGCTGTGGGATGTCTCCATCCCCACCCCTGGTGCAGAAAGGACCCACACGTGCTTAGTGGGGATGAAACCCCTTCTTACCTGGTCCACCATGAATTCGGTCAGGAGCAGGAGGCGGTTGCCCGCCCGGGTGGCCACAGGGACGGTGAGCTTGATGGTCACCCCCTCCACGGGGAAGAAGCCCAGGTTCTGCAGCTGCGAGGGCAGAGGACAGAGATGTGCCCGGTGTCCCGCGGGATGGGGATGAGCAGGGTGACCATGGCACATCCCACCTCCAGAACAGCACTTGAGGGGTCCCTCAGCCGGTTTAAAACCTCCTCCTTACCTTGAAGGTGCAATGAAAGGGGGGGCCGATGCTGTCGTATCTCTCCAGGGAGCTGTTAGACCTGATTTCGTAGTAGTCCAGGCTTGATGTCCTGTCATGACAAAGGAGGACAAGTCGTGAGGAAGGCTCGGAGCACACAGAGCACAAAGCAGCCCCATGCCCAGCTGCCCCCAGCACCAGGCTGGGCTGCCCCAGCCCCTCCGCAGGCAGATTCCCCAAGGAGAGGACTTTCGGTCTGCCTGGCCCCATTTTGGATGGAAACGGTCACCTGGCTGCATCTCGTGCAAAAAAAAGATGGGGGATTTTCATGCTATTCTGCTTCTGCAGTATTTTCCCTTTCTTTATAGAATTTTTCTCGCCTTTTTATAGAACAGAGACATCCAAGGCCCTGATTGGCGGTTTGAATGTCACGTATAAATCTGAGGAGGTAAATCACATCTCTGTTTCACAGAGGAGGGAAAGGAGCCAGGAGCGTCCGACGGGTGTCCATGGGAGCCAGGTTGGGAGCACCTGTGATGGGACACACACTCGCAGGTGTCACAACACAGGGTGTGTGGCCCAAAACCCCCAAAACTCTGAAATTATTCCCCCTTTTTTCCCCCTCCAAGGTACCCAAGTCTGAATTTTTTGTGCTGTTACACTTCCTCTAAGTTCTCCCTTGTGCTGTTAAGGGCGATTCTGATATTTGTTAAACTGAGAATCCCCCCGCTCCCCATAAATTTTAAGTATTAAAGTGGTTTTATTTTCAGTGCCCCACTGCCTCTAGCGTAAAAAAAAAAATAAAGTGACTGAAGGTCTTAAAAATCTGCTAAGAATTACAGCAAGCGGTGCCAGGGAATGTGCTTCTGGGGTCCACCTTTTTTCTTAAAATCAGGTTAATGAATTCTCATCTGTGCCTTAGCTCCCTGCTCTCCTTGGACCGAGGACACTCTCTGCTTTAGTTACTGTTGATGCCCAAACCCTTCCGCACATATCCCTCAGCTGAGCTTCTGGTGAGATGATTTTTAGTGAGATGGCTACCAGCCCAGACACCGACTAGTAACACATGATGAACATTATTACCTACAATAAGTACTTTTTCCCCTTAAAAAAAAAAATTGCCCTCACACCTACTTAATAAGACTTGTGCACTTAAACATTATGAAAGCACAGCACCTCGTTGCTCCTTGCTGTTGATTTTTATAAGGACCCACTGTGCAGCACCGAGGAATCATTGCGGAGCGATTTTTATGGTTCCTTCAGCTCCTTTTCTAAACCAAAACCAAATTCCTCAAATTAAAGCCCAATTTGCACTGGGGTCTGAACGCAGCTCCCATGGGGCCGGCACTGGTTTTCCCGAAGGACACCCCACAAGCCGCGTCCCCACAAAAGCTGCGTCCCCTTCCAAAACACACACCTGGTGAAGAGCAGGTCGGCTTCATACTTCAGGTGGAAATTCAGGTGGGCGAAGTTGTCCTCTTTGGTGCTCTCCTTCTCCTCGCTGTCGCTGAAACAGCAGCGGGGCAAGCGGGGGGAGTGAGGTGGGAGCTGAATCCCTCTGGGTTTTTTTGGGGGGGTCATAAGGAAGCAGGTGGGGAAGGGATGAACTTCTGCTTTTTGGCCAAAGTGTAAAGAGAAGCAATTTTATTCTGTAACTTTTATTAGCCCAAGGCCATAACAGTAGCCTTAAAGTGGTGCAGCAGCGCCGGCAGAGCGAATCCTCGTCTGCTCTAATAATTGATGAAAACGAAAAAAAAACCCCAAACAACCCTAATGAGATTTCACTTGGGTGTCAGAAAGCTTCACCTGTGCAGGGCAAGTGAGTGAGGGGAATTTTGCAAAGCTTTTAGATGTTTTTTTCCTGGGAGTATTTGCTGTTGTGAAGGTGGGTAAGAAAGCAGCGGCGGCTGAGACCCTTTCTGCTCAGCACAGAGCCTGGCAGCAGCTGCACAGCCTCCACATATATAGCAAAATGACAGATATAAATATATAGATAAATAAAAATAGCCTATTTTGTGAATACAGAGCTGCACACACTAATAACCCATGGCAATCAGGTTTCCTTGTGGTTATTCCCCAAGTAAAACCTCCAGCATCACCTACGGCTGTGGAAGAAGGAAAGCCAACGCAAGCAGGCAATGCCCCGTTGATCTCACAAACACATGCAAGGGAGAAAGCAACCATTAACCTGTTGGCGATCAAGTAGATCTCCATGCTTTGAAGGAAAATTGACTTGCTGAATTCAAAATCCAGGCGAAAAGCAACCTGCAGACGTTGGAGAATAGAGAAAACATTAGGGGAAGCCCCCCACCCCCCGAGCGCTGGCCAGGAGTGGTGCGGGGGCTCTGTGGGTGAATGCATCCCCCTGATCCCACCGGGAGGTGCTGCCGGGTTTTGGGTAGAGCCTCAGCTTTCCAGGGAGAGAAGAGGCCACACCGGGGATTTGCAGGATTTGCTCTCAGCCCTGCACACTACATTTTTTTTCTCTGAGATTGGAGAAGGAAGCAGCCCCCCTTTGGAAAGGAAACCCTCCGGGGGACCTGCAGCGAGAGGCCGCTCACTCCCATCTGCGGCACGGGGTCGGCTGGCGGGGGAAGGCAGCCAGGGAGAGGCCAACAACAATAAAATGTGATAAATGTCACATCTGCAAGAGCTGTGGCATTGACCTCAAACTGTCTGGGACTGCACAGCTGAGTATAATATTAAAACTCCTGCTGCTCTTGGGCCAAATTTCCATTTCCAGCTTGTCTTTGTTTTGGCAGGACCTGGACTACCTGATGCCACGCAGATGCATTCTCAGCCCCCGTAGGTCATGGGGAGTCGGGGCTGCTGTGCTCTTGTGTACGGCCACAGGCATCTGAGATGGCTTTTTTGGGAGCTTTAAAGCCTAGCGAGGTGCCTGGAGCTCATCTGTCATTATCAAGCTTCTGTCAAGGAAAGGCTTCAGATGGATACAGTGGTTGGAAAGATTTTTCTCTTTAGATCCTGCTTGTCTTGGCCCGTTTTCCCACGGGGGTGCAGGACGGGCAGGTGGGATTTCACGAGGTGACTGCAGAGAGTGGCCCCAGCAAGCAAGGTCCTGCTCTGCCCATAGTATCTCCTCGCTTTTCCTTCCCTACGTTAATGCTGAACATAATGTTTACAAAGGGTTTTATGGCATATAAAAAACGATGCTCACTGGACTTGGGCTTACCCCAGGTGCTGGGAACTGCTGTGAGCTGAGGTTCGGAGGATGCCACCAGCCCAAGGGGGCTTGGGCAGGCTCGGAGGAGGGTCTGGAGGGACCCTGGGTGTTCAGAGCAAGGAAAACCTCACAGGTAGGGAAGGGTGCCCCATCCTGCAAGGAAGGAGCTCGGGGAATTTACCATCGGTGGTTTGAAGCCAACATGAAATTGCTCCAAAGGACTGGAGTCAAATCCTTTGACTCAGAGGAGCTGGGTTTCATTCTGGTGCTCTCCTAGCATCAAGGCAGCGTCCTAACCATCCCGGCTCCCCTAACACACCTTTCAAACACCATCAACAGACAGAGGAAGGGAAGAAACCAAATGTTTATCTTCAAAAATCCCTTTCAAAGCTGCCCAGCCTGAAGGCGGATGGATGCGGCCCCTCGGCTGTGCCGGGGGGCGGAGAGCTCCCGTCCCATGGGTGAAGCCTCGCTTGGGCAGGAGGGAATAACTTTACCTTGGCTTTGGCTCGGAAGAATGGGTAGCTCACGTTGCACACTTTCTTGTTGGTGTGCTTGTCTTCGGTCATGCAGTCGATGTTGATGTCCGTGTCGTCCTAAAATGGGACATCACTTGTCCATGACACCGGGCATGAGCCCCATAGCCTGGCTCTTTATGAAAGCAGCAAACACACCTGCAGGGCTCAAAACAGGCTTTAACTTTTGGAAAAAGCAACCAACCAACCCACCCCGCTTGCTGCAGGCTGGGAATCCTTCCCATGCAGCTGAATTTCTAGGGCAGTTCCTGGAGAGGGGCATTTCTAGCAAGCAACTTGCAACTTCCTGATTTAAATCCTCTTTAGGAGTTTAACTACAGTGGTGAATGAATGAGCTCGATGATTCTTGGCATTACAATTGGGAAGAAGAATATTTTTCTGTGATGAGGAGTCACAGGGAAGCATCAAGAGCTAACATGAGCTATTATTCTGCATGGCCATGAGCTAAGCAGTAATATTTAATTTCCTTGTCTCAACAATTACATTCCTGCTGCTTGAACGCCTTCCAGCTCATCAGCCAGGCTGGGGAAGCTCCTGCCCATTGCAAAGCCCAAGCACAGGCTGGGGTGGGATGCGACGACGACCTTGCTCGGCCTCCTCCGCTGCCAAGCTGTATCAACCCTACAAGAGGTTGTAGCCTGGTTGTATGCAGGTGTCCATCCCCATCACGAGATGATGAGCTAACCCAGTTTTTGGCCCTGTGTTAGACCTCGCAAGGGCCTTGGTTCAAGCTGCTGCCGCCGGGCAAGTCCTACCCAGGAGCTGAAACGTCCCAGCACCAGCCGCAGGGAAAATGCCTTGACAGCCTGGAGCTTTCTCCCACTCATCTGCTGAGATTATGGACTTTCTGGAGCCACAACTACTTTTTCTTTGGGTCTCTGTACAGCCTCTGACACAAACATCCATCCCCTCCAGTTGGCAATTTGCTTATTTGTAAGGAGCAGCAGCCAGGAACCCATCAGCAGTGATGCTTCTATAACCAACTACAAATATTTCCTGCAACCACTGCTGCATGGTGCTTTCTGTTACTGAGCATCATAGGGTTTTCCCCTCTCACTTAATTTGGAGTAATCTCTCAGAAAATGCATTTTTCTTATTTTGTGGGCAATGTGCCCCACAATTTTCCCTTGGCAAGGCTTGTAGAAAAACAAATGCAGGACATGGGATCTGCGGGCGGGTATGAAGTCATTGGGGGGGGGGGGGCGGGGATGAGCGAGGGCTCAGCAGCATCAGCATATTCCCCAAACCTCGCTGGGAAAAGGGAGGAGTCGCACCGAGACCGAGCTAGTGGTGGGGGTGAAATATTGGGGGGGTGGGAGTGGATGGGGCCCGACAGGCTCATCCAGGGGACAGCCATAAAGAATTGCCATCGCCCAGCTTGACGCTGAGCTGTCACCACGTTCCCATTATCGCTCCATATTGCCAGGAGTTGTATCTCAGCTGCAAAAATTCATCCCTGACAGGAACTTGGCCATGTGCAGCAAGTATTTTTAAACTATTGGAGTAGAAAAATAAAGAGGGAAATAATTTCATCTGCATTTGACCTTCTTTCAGGCTCTTAAAATTTGAACGTTTTTGTATTTCCAAAATAAAGAGCTGAAAGGGCTGTAAGTGTTTAGAAACTAAGCCCATAAACATGTCTGATTTATGAGGGATGGAGACATTTTTGGACTCTGGTTTAGGACACAGCTTTCTCATCCGGCCGGGATTAAAAGTGCCTCTGGAAAGCCCTGGATCTCCCCTGGCAGCCTCACCTTGGGGATCAAGCTGGCGAACTGGAGGTTTCTGGAGAAGGAGATGTTGAGGACCGTGCTGTAGGCATTTTCACCTCGGTTCTCCAGCACTGCCTCCACGGCCACCCTCCTCCTGCTGCTCTCGATGACAAAGATGGAGGTGTCGAAGGAGAGGCTGAAGGCCGAGCAGTCCGGCGGTGCCCTCCGCAGAGCTCGCCGGCAGTACTCCCTGCAAGAGGAGGGCAGCAGTGAAGGCAAGAGCTGCCTGCAGCACCGTGCCAAGACCTAGCCCCAGAATTTTTATGTGCACGGTGCATAGGACAGTGCAAGGAATTCCTTGCTCTCCCTCTGTTGTGCTGCGCTTCTACGGAAAGTGGAATCACAAATTCCTCCCATTGACCATCATTTTACTTATGATTTTTGGCTAACGGAGCCTAGCTTTCTCAGACCTAGTTAGGAGCAATTAATACAGCTGAGATGTAAGGAAAAAATAGATCCCATACCATTAGCAAAGGGTAAAGCTGGCATTTAGTTTCAGCCTGGCTGAGATCTACCTCCCGGTAAGTTTACAAGCACAAACTCTGCAACAGCAGCAACTGCTTTTACAGACTTGACGGGTGTTCGGGCATTTCTTTTTTGTTATACAAAATAAAAAAGGAAAGAAAAATGTAGGATGGTGCCACCTGCAGAGCCACCTTCTGCCTCTAACAGCGGGGCAGCCAGGGCACTGGTTTGAAGGAATAGCTCTCTTCCAACAGATCTCCTCAAAGGTGGTTTTCTCAGCAGAAATCACCTCCACATCAGCTGCTTTTGCAGGGCACGATCTAGTGCTCACTGATGACACTGGGAAAACTTCACAGGCTTCAGGAGGAACTGGACTGGAGGTCTGGCACCCTCATAGACTATGGTGTCTGCCCATGATTATTTGCAGGACTCCAGCCACTAGGATCCATAAATAATCCCCTACCTACAGCTCACTTCAACCTCCCGCAGCGCAGCCCAGCCAGAACCAGTCATGCCCCGGGTCTCAGCCTCAGGACCAAGAGCTTCACAAGAGACACAGAGCAATAAATGCTGAATTATGGGATACAAGTAATCCCCAGGTAGCAGCGCTGTCCATGAGCTTGGTCCAGAGCCCGCTGCTGCCGATGGGAGGCGGAGGTTCAGTCTCCCGTGCTCCTAGATAACCTTTAAACACTCTGTAAGCGATCAGATGTAGTGTATAATTATTTCTGCTGTGTGAGTCAAGCGTGTAATTGCCAAGTGGGTAATGCCAGCCTTGCATTTATTCCCCCCTGTTATTTACTGATTTGTCTTCCTGGGGCTTATCACCATGGCATCAAATATTAGTTGCTTTGTGGATTCCCTGAAAAACCACCTATTCGTTCCAGGCAGGGAGCAGGCAGAGGCGCAGAGACCCGCTGCGAGCGGAGGTGCCGAGGAGAACCTCGTGGTGGTGTTGGATGAAGGACCAGCTGCGATGCCAGTATCTATGGAACAGGGGCTGGGGCTGGGATTTGGAGCCCCCCCCGGTTTGTGATACTGGTTGGGAGGATGCTCTGAGCGACCTACTTACATGGCACTGGGCACATCACTTCTGGCGTCCAGGACCAGATCAGGGACGCAGTGCTCATCTTCATTGCACCCATTCCAGAAAGGGACCTGAGCGGGACAACAAGAGCAGCTTGGTGATGCTTTGCATCTCAGGTTATACTCCAAGGAGAAGGGACACAGACGGTAATCCCAGGCTGCAGAGAATGCCAACACATTGCTATCATGGGAGGGACCAGGGATTACAGCCCCAAGATAAAGAAGCAAATGTTACATTGAGAGATAAATCTGCGACCAAGTGTTTGATAAAAGGCACCCTCGGAGGCTGGTGCTGCTACCTACCGAGACCTTGAGCGAGGTGGGCCAGCCATCATCCAGCATGGGGCCATTCTCAGGGTGCTCCAGCTCGTAGTCGATGGAGAACGTCACCGGTTTCACATAGTCAGCTGTGTCCTGTGTCAGACAGAAAGCATCGTTGTGAAGGACAGAGTTCCTGCTCGTGGAGGGGCAGCATCAGAGAGCAAGATAAGGCAGAACTACAGGCATGTGTGGTTATTTTATGAAACAAAAACTTTGCAATCTAGTATACTTGGTGTGTAATCATCCTGTCTCTCCAGCTAACCCTTACCTAGGGACAGGGACAACCTGAGCTCAGCGGTGCTACTCAACACCGGTCTGATGGTGCGGGAAATGCTTCACCCTGGAGACGCGGGCTCCAAAAGATGGATGCTCTGGGGGGACTGACCCTGAGCCAGGCTCCCGGGGGGACAGAGCTGTCCTGCAACTCTTACCTGGGGCTCATCTGGCCAGTAGCGAAGCTGCACCTTTCCTGCAGCTTCAGGAGCTCTTCCCATGCATTGCCCCAGCCACACAGGGTACAGTTAGATGCTCTGAAGCGACATGCTTCTTGGGCTAAATCACAAGCTCCATCTCGAGCTCCAAATTCAAATTTCCCAGAAGTTCACAGCAGTTCAGGCCAGGGCTTGGGGCTGGGCCAGTCTGGCAGCTTGGCCCTCCCTGGCCTCTGCAATATTCTCATCATTCACTGGGAATGTTTGATTTTGGCCAGCTTTGTGCATCAGCTGTTCCCTGCGAGCAATGCAGAGGGCTTCACTGGCTCCTGCACCTGGGGAGGGGGACCCTGATGGTCAGAAGGGTGCAGAGGGTGAGAGCACTGGGGACTGGCATACAGGCATTTGGTTCCTGATGGAAAAAATAAGTTTTCACTGATTTTGGAGCAGTAGGACCAGCCTGACCCAGGCATCAGGAGTGCACATCCTCCCTGAGGGCACGGCTAGTGGCTCATGGAAAGGAGCACAGTGCAAGCTGGGGTTGCAATGAAATCAGTGCTTGGGGACTCAGCAGCTGCCGCGCACACCAGCAGCTCCATCCCTGACCACATCAAACCCAGCGTGAAGAAATCCGGCCTGGGGGATGAGGCTCATTTCCAGCCCCATGAAGCCATCGACGCTTCTCCGACCATGTCCTGGCACAATGCTGTTTTGCACAAGGCGGAGAGCATCTTTGCTCGGGCAGCTGGCTCTCCCCCGGGGCTGGCAGAGGAGGAGACCCCAGCCTTGCCCTCCTTCGCACTCACCAAGACATGGAACTGGAGCCTGTCGCAGTGCTCCTGCCCGGCGAGCAGCACCAGCCCCTTCTGCGTGTGCCGCTCTCCGCTCTCGTCCAGGTGAGCCCGCGGCGTGTACCTGCGCTCGTCGATGGTGGCATTGTACCGCAGTGCTGGAAGGAGAGCAGCGCCATCAGGGATCCTCCCCAGGGTTACACTCGCTATATAGCAACACTGGGTCCAAAAAATGGGCTTTTGTGCACTCAAACCCCTATTGCCCCGCTGGGAGGAGTGTGGCAGGGAGCATGCTAAGGGAAAATTGGGAAAAATCAGGTTATAGTTATTGTTACCTGTTTCTAACAGACATTTATTTTGGGCAAAGCATCCACCCTCCAGGTCAAATGAAGAACTTTAAAAAATACATTACTACAAGACACCGAGTAAAACCTGTGCAGGAGGTATTGTATGCTGGAGCGCTCTCCTCTCCTAGGTGCTTTACTGGATAACATTTGCTTCCTGCAGTGCTGTCAGAAAGAAACTAAATCCAGTGCTGAGCAGGGGGGATTTGCACCCACTACACTAATGTGATGCAAAATGTGCAAGAAAGCAAAGAGCAACTGCCAGCCTCCAGCATGCACCATCCATGGGGGTATCTTCTGGGTAGAAATAAGCGTAAGAGTAAATAAATAAAGAAAACCCTACTCAGCTTTTTGTCCTGCAAGCTCCACAGTTATAGCAGGGAGGAGGAAAACACTGGATTTTATAGTACAAATCAAAATTCTTGCTCTAGGGAATGGGAGTTTTTCCTTTGGCTTCGCTTGGGACCTAATTTTCCTTTGACAGAGTTTGCTGCCGGGTTGCAGGGAGCCAAGCTGCTATCGCTTCTCCCTGCTCCAGCTGAGTCATGGGCATCCGCCGGGTAGACACAGGGTCACAGCAACATGCAAGGGTTTAATAGCAGAGCTGGCGAATAACTTCACAGAGATTCCCTGGGATATTAGGGAAACATGCACATATGGTCGGCAGATGTGTCCTGCTGCTGCAATGTGGAGGATGGATGAACTCTGCGGGACATGATCCGGGCACATCGTCTCTTGTCCCGCTGGCCAGTGGGATGGTGGTGACATCCCCATCACACGTACCACGGCAAGATGAGTTGCAGGAGAGCTTGGCCCCAGGGCGTAGGTGAGAGAAGAGGTTAAACACGGGTAAGGTTGTATCCTTGGGGTGTTCCTTGGCACTGCTTAATGGCAGAGCCACCATCCCTGTTACATCAGCCAAGACAGGGACAAATTTGTGCATAAAAAAAGGATGTGGCAGATGGCAACGTGCGCTCCTCCAGACATGCCAAGCTCCTAGATGGTTTCCCTTGGTAGAAGCTGGGTGCTCCCTTGGGGCTGAAGACCTAAACAATGCATGAATAGGGGTTTTTGTCGCAAGCAGCCACGCCGCTTACCCACGCTGGCCGTCTGGAAGTGAGCCGAGAGGAAGACAGCGGTGAAGCAGATGAAGGCCGACATGCAGGTGGCATCCTTCCCATTCCGCTTGCAGTCCTTGGTGAAGATGTTGATTTTGGAGGGCTCAAAGCGGATGCTGGCGTTGATCTGGACCACGCTGCGGGACCTGCAGGGCGAGCAAGGGTTGGGACACGTGCTGGGGTACAGGATATCCACAGACATCAGCAGCAGCCTCCAAAACTCTCCCACACCTCCCAATTGACCCTTTTCACACCTTTTCACCCATTTTCTCAACATCAAGAGGGTGCTGAGGAAGACCAAAGGCCACTTTCCAAGGCAGACCCCAGGGTGGCCCATCTCTGCTGGGCACAGCTACCCTCCATCCTAACAGTTTCAAGGGACTTCCCAAACATCAATCAACATTTAAAAATACTAAATTGTTCTTATTAAATGAGAACAGAGGGAGCCTGGGCAAATCACCACAAATCAATTAGCTGGCTGGAAACTCCTGGAGAACTAATGATGAAATTCAATGCAAAATCAACTCTGATGTCCTTCTCTGATGTCCTTCTAAGGCCCAATGGGACTGAAATCCCACAGCCCTGCTGGACAGGGAGTCATTATTGTGGAAAGATGGGTCAGATTGTTGGGATATCAGTTTTCCTCTGGAAAATGTCAGCATATTGCAAAGAGCTTTGGGCAGAGGAGAGTGCCAAACGAGATACAGCTAACCACAACAGCACGGCGTTCCCCAGAGAGCCGACGGCCAGGTCTATAAGCCCGTCTTCATTTAGGTCCAGCTGTCCATGGATGCTGCATCCAAAATACATCAGGCCTGGTGCAAGGTCTGCAGCTGCTATCCGCTGAAAAGCAAAGGGGAGAATCCAGTCTGGTTTCCAGCAGGAGCATCCATGCCTGCAAAGGAGGGGTTTGCCAGGCCAACCTCCACGACGCTACTGAAGACGTCCCTTTCCAAGTGGTTGCACCAAACATAATATTCCAGGGAACAAGAGCAGTTTCTCTTCAGAGACACCATCCAGAGTTTTCTGGTGAAATTACTCTGCATATTTACTATTTCTCACAAGCGTGAGAAATATTTTATCTATAGCAATCCGTGGCACCGAGCGCTAAGCATTACCCCTAATTTCAAGCATGTTTTCCATACCCTGCTTTTGCTTTGTCTTGGACCCCTCACAAGAGAAAACACCCGGCAATAAGAACTGACAATGCAATACTGCATGTGAATTTGTTGTGCTCTATCAGTCCTTAAATTGGGCACAAATGACATTTATTCTGATGAAGGACGAGGACAACTGAAGCACCCAGGAGCCATACCTGCTTGTACTTCTTCAGGATGGTCTCTCTGAAGCCGAGGAAGATGTATATTGCTCCTTGGTGCTCATCCTCCAAAGGCGCCCCGACGACAAGGTCGTTGTAGGAGTCCTGGTTGAGGTCGGGCACAGCGGCGATGCAGGAGCCGAAACGAGAGTTCTGGTAGCTTTGCAGATCGACGAGGGCACCGCTGGAAACGAAGTGGTTCTGCTGGGCCAGCCAAAGAGAAAAGGCACCCCCCCCCCCAGCAAAAACGTCAGCAGCAAGCGTGGCAAGAGGAGAAAACCCTCAAAGGCAAGCAAACAAGATGCAGTTATGTGCGAACAATTTCTCTAAGGAAGGAGGTGAGAGCCCTCCTGGGGCTGTGGGACTTTCTGCTCAGCACGTCCTTGGGGATGGACGAGCCCCGCGCCAGCCCCACACCTGCTTTGCCTTCCTCTTATAGCAGCCTACGTAAATAATTGCATAAAAAGTTGTGCTTTAGCTATGGGGACTCCTGCTGCTCTGGGCAGGCTCTACAGCCCTGGAGATAGAGCACGACCTGCTCGCTGCCCCGCATGCCCCTAGCACCTGATGGATTTGGCTCAGAAGCTGTATTTTCACCCAGATTTGAAGGCAGCAGGAAAGCTGGTCCTGCCCCAGAGCACTGCTGGGTGCCAAGGCAGGGGACAGAGGTGGCACATGTCCTGTCTGTGCCCTGAAGGGATGGTGGAGGGACCAACCTTGCTGCTACCCACAAACCCATGCCTGGCCCAGCCTCGGGGTAGGAGGATGTCCTTGGAGGGAATGGTTTTAGAGGAGGCAAAGTGGATGGAAACTCTTTCTCCGGAGAGACACCCAGGTTGCAAAGACCCCACATTGCACCCCGTGCATCACCTCCTCGGGGCCAGAAAGCTCACCCAGCCAGGAGCAGCAAAGCCTCGAGACGAGGCGGCTCTGCTCCAGCACAGGCTGGGCTCCCTTCGCTGGCAGTGAGCAAACCCCTGAGATTGTTTATAAACAAAGAAAACAGACAAATCCTCCTCGAGTCTCGCAGCAGCCACAACAGCGAGGTGCTGCCAAGCTCCGTTGCCTTTGGACCGGGCTGCTGCGCCTGGTGGTGTTTGCAGGGAAGCTGCTGGGTGCATGCAGCCCGGAGCCACCCCAGGGAGGTGACTCGAGGGGACATAAGTGTAGTTCCCGCGCTAGTGCCCAAACGCCCTGACGTCCCCAGCTTGTCCCGCGGTGCTGCCACGTACCTCATACAGGGTGTAGATGTAGACTTTCCCCCTCTCCCTGCCCTCGCTGAAGTACATGGGGGCTCCCACCAGCAAAACGTCGGTGACGCCGTCGCCGTTGACATCGAGGGAGTTGATCTCGCTGCCGTAGTAGGAGCCAATCTGGAGAAGACAGAGGAGGGGATGGGAGACACTCTCCTGGTGTGCAGGGCACTGCCACCCTCCCTGGTGGGGTCCGCAGGGACATTCCAAGCCTCATCCCTGCTACAGCCATGCGGTTCAGAGCTGCAGGTGCAGCAACAGCCAGGACATCTATCCACCTGCTCATGGATGCATTACACTGCTGAGCCATTTAAACAGAAGATTTTGCAAAATGAAGGGGGAGGATTGATGGAGGAGCATCCCCTCAGATGGAACAATCTGTGCAGCATCCTCAGCGTTACCTGCTCTCCCTTCAGTGCCTGGTGGATGGTGAGGTTTCGGTTGTTGTGCATGCTGAAAATGATGACTTTCCCGGTGTGGTTGAACCTGGGCGCTCCCGCAACATAAATCCGCTCATGCTTGGTGGATATGACGGAGGAGACAGTGTAACCTGGAAGGCAGGCGCAGGGTGAGCATGGCCGAGCAGCTCCCTGCCTGCTCCCAGCTGCTGCCTGGTGCTCTGCTTCCCATTAGCCCCAGCTGCTGACACAATTCTGGTCGCCTCCCAGATGGGGAAGCTAGAAACCCAGATTTCTTTAAAGATAAAGTCATTCAAATAAATCCTAACTCCCTGACCCTGGGCTTTGAGCTGCCTGCTTGGGTCCCACCTACGCCCCGAGCAGCGCAGTCGCACCAAGAGTTTTGGCACCGCCTAAGGCAGTCTGCAAACCCCATGCAAAATCCTTCTCTCATCAAAGGCAAGTCCATTTCACAGCCTGATAAGTGCTTTACTTCATACTCACATCAAGTTAAACAAACACTAGAAAGGTGCGTGCATACTGGGGGGCTGCGGCGTCTGCTGCACTGCTCCTTTGAGATCCTGGCAACACCACGACCGAAATCAAGCGTGAAAGACTTTGCTGATGCTTGATGTTAACATTCACAGTCCAATAAAAGCCGTGAATCCATCAAGGCTGTTGCTCACAAGGTTATGGAAACAACCCTGCATAAGCAAATGACCCTGAGCAATCCCTCTTTCCTACCCAGACAGGTTATATTCTGCGCCGGGATCACCAACACCGCATGTCGCACACTGGGCTGCAGCACTTGCCTGTGGTTGCAGAGGGACTTATGTACGAATATAACACTGGGGCTGCAAAAACCTATTTTTCAAACCCAGGTCCAGGTTCCTGCATGCTCACAGTCAGTTTTAAGTGCTACTTAAATTATTAGAAACTCAAAGAATGGCCAACCATGAAGCTGGATCAGATCACTCGGGGTCACATCCAGTTGAATTTTGAGTATCTCCAGGGATTATCGGGGTTTGCAGACCCCTTTCCCTGGGCATCGGCCTTATCTGGGGTCTCTGTCTCCCTAAATATTCCCCTCCTGGAGGGATATTCCTAAACCAAGCATCAGCCTTGAAACCCTCAGGTCCCAGCACTGGGCAAGCTCGGCTGCTCTGCAGCAGGATGCACCAACATTTCCTTAATACTTCTGGATTTCTTACTCCAGGTAATGGGAAAGACAGAGCCCGGCTGAGATCCCACATACTGTCATGGGTACCCCTTGCATAGCTGCAGCCGTCCCTGCTCCAGGCCCTTGCAGCCAAGTCCAGGGGACACTCTGCTGTCACCCCAAGAGATGACCCATGTGTCCAGGTGCTGTTCTTGTCCCCAGTAGAGGTAAGAGTCCCGACACACTGGTGGACAGCCCTGTAGCATCCCACCCTGCTGCCTGCAACAGGGCAGCTCAGCCTGGCATGCACATCTCCAGACAGAGGCTTCATTTCTGCAAACCAGGCTGATATTTTTACTCCAGGGTTTCAACAGCCGCACATGGAATGGATTAACCCAGCAGGTATTTCCTCCCTAGGCATGAAATTTCATCAGTGTTTTTTAATCCATTCCAGTAAGCACTGTAGATAACCCGGGCTGGTCGGTCTCTGAGCTACTTCTGCATTTAAATCACTTTTGTGCTGCACGCCATGGTCGACACCGGACTTTTCCCAGGTGAGGACGCTCACGGATGCTGCACCCCTGAGCAAGGGGCAACACAGGTCTTGCACCAAAGGGAGCTTGCAAACAGCCCGGTGTGGTACCGCCTACACCGGGAGCACTGGCTGCTATTAGTCATTTGAGAAATATGTTGTTCTTCCTATTATTAAGCATAAAATCATGAATTCAGCCCTGGCAGCAGAGCCTCATTCAGCTTTCTTACCTAAATATGCTCCGTGATTTTTCAGCTCCTCCGGGAACTCCTGGAGATAAGATTCCCGCAGGGGAATGACCTTCCCGCTGCTGGTTTCCTTCAGGACGGCTCCGTTCCAGTCGTAGGCACCCACCGCGCCCAGCAAGATCCCGTCCTGCGGGAGAGCAGGAGTAGTTTGAGGGTATTTCTTGCCGAGTGGAGACAATTCTCCCCCGTGCCGCCCATGCGGGCAAAGCTGATTCACGCTGAGATGGACGAGGGGACCCAATGGGCTGGTTTTGTGTGAGAACACATATGGGGGTCCCTCAAAGCCCAAATCCTAGACTCTATACTTATTGGAGGCTGCAGAGTGCAGAAGAGAAAACCAGCTAATGATCCCTCCCAGAAATCACATATTTTACAGAAAAGGGGAGAAATCTCACAAATGGAAAAGAAAAAAATAAGCAATAATAATGAAAAAAAATAATCAAGCAAACCATTCTCCAAAGCACCTGGAAAGATGGAGATTTTTAAACATGCTGGAATGACATTTCCACCCTGTCCATATATTTTCAACATGCTTCTCCTCCCCAGAAAGAACCTGAGCAGAAATCCCTGCTGGCTTTTTGCTCAGACCTGCCAGCCCGCAGAGCCCGTGGGTGGAAGGGGACTGAGCACCCTCTGCACCCCACCACCGACAAGCGCCTTCCCCCATGGCACATCCCAGCACCTTGAGGTTGCAGCATCAGGAGGAGTTACTGCAGGCTGGTCCTAAGGAAGGCACTGGTCTCCCAGCAGCAACCTTCCCCATGAGATAAACCAGCACCAACAGCATTTTCTTCCTTATGTTCACATTAGCAATTTAGCTTCGTGATTGATAACTTGCCCAAAATACCCATCTCCCCACCTGCAGCTGCCAGTGATGGTAAAAAGCACCTTTAAAGGGTGCCTGCTTGCAAAGGCAAGAGCAAAAGACTCCACATTTACTCTCTTACTTCTACAACATGCGATGAAAATCCAGTCTGGGACATTTCAAGACCAAAGGAGATTTCATTCTTGTTGGTTCCTTAAAAAAAAAAAGGGAATTTGTATTTAATGAAGAGCTTTGCTTTCCTGGAGGGGCTGAGTGGTGCCTTGGCAGGTCAGAGTGGGATGAGCATCCATCTCCACTCCACCTGGGGCACAAAGGACCTCAGTTGCCACAAATGAGCCTGTTTCTCCCTAAATCACCACAATTACACAAACCTGTGCTGCTAATAGATACTGGGAGCTCTGCTGTGGTACAGTTCTCTCCTTTTCTAGCTGTGAGGTCACACAAAACTGTGGATTTAGAGGGTTTCACTTCATAATTGCAGCTGGGTGAAGCTTCTCACCCAGGGAAGCTTTCTTCCACTGAGAAGCATTGGGCTAGCTGGACCAAGAAAACTTGCAAACTGGTTGGGAATTTGTGAGCTGGTTTGACCAAAATCCCCCCAAACCCTGAGATGTTTAGTTTTCAGTGAAAGCCCTCCATCTTCTGTTTCAATTGTTCGTTCCAGGGTGCGCTTTTTCTATGATATTTAGATAAATTTAATTTTGGAGACCGACAAACTTGTCACAAGGCAGACAGAAGCACTGTCATTTAGAACAAAAATATTTCCTGATCTTTTATTTCAGCCAGTAAACCATAAATCCCCGTGTTATTCCCATAACCCTGCAATGTCTGCCACCCCAGGGAGTCCCTGGCAGTCAGTGTGTGGTTTTTGCCTGCTTATAACCCGTCTGGGTTTGAATGAAGTTTGACGGGTGAGAAAGATGCTGACACCCAGATGACCGCCATGCCAAATGTCAAAGGTTTGCGAGAAATGACAGAGCCATCACAGCTCTGCAAATAACGGTTGCAAGAACGAGGGGTCACCTTTCAAGGAGAGGACATCTGTGCTCCTGATGCTTGAGGGGTGCAAACCACTCAAAATAAAGACATTTCTTTATATGTGATGATATTCAAAGTGTGATTTTAGGTTCTGGATCAAACAGATATTAGGGAAACCCCCAGTATGAGCCATTCAAATTCAGCAAACTGAGGGCCGACAGCATGTCTGAAGCGACCTGCTGCAGCCTGGCTGGCTGGGATCTGCTGGGGAGGAGCATCACTCACCTTCCAAGCTAAATATCCTTTCACCCAGTGCATCCACAATGTCTTTGAGTGCTGCTTCATCCGTGACATTAAAGAAATGCTTGTCGTCCGGGTCGCTTGCTATAAATTTTATCTCGTTCAAAAAGGCTTCGGGATTGATTCCTCTTCTGTTATAATAACCCAACACCTAGGTTGGAAATAGAAATGCAAGACTCAGGGGTTTTCACGCGGTGGATGGAGCTGTCCCAAAGCATCCGAGCGAGGGTTGTCTGCGTAGAAGGAGCCTGAAAGCCTTGGCCTCTGACACCCCATTGTGGGAGCAAACCGAGGAGCGAGGAAATACTGTAATTCCTCCAGGCAACCCAGACTGGGGACCCCTCGTGCAATTTGGGTGCCCAGTGCAATGCAGGGTCCTGCCTGTCCCCAGCCATGGCATCTGCTCTAGCAGAGCCGAGCATTTCTCAGAAGCCAGACCACCAACAAGGACCCCTGCAAGCATGTTGGGAGCGGTGGAGGTGGGCTACACAGCCAGCCCCATTGCATTGGGGTGCACGGGGCACCACCGAGCTCTGCACAGCTTTTGCAGCCATTCGTTGCTGAGAGGCCACCCCCCGACTTACTGCCACCGCGTATCTGGTGACGTTGTCCTTCTCGCTGTCCTCAATCACCTTCTCCAGGTCTGGGCTGTCGTGCGACTCTCCATCTGTGATTACAATCATTACTCTCTTTGCCCCTTTCCGGCCACCTTTCTGAAACGCTTCCGAGCTGCAATTGAAGAGATGCCCTGGGCTGCTCAGCCTCGCCAGGCGGGTCGCAGCTCCCACCGCCGCGCGCTCGCCGAAACCGCCGTGGCTGCCGAGACACGCGCGCCCGATCGCCCGCATCGTAAAGCACTGAGCGGTGTTTGGTGGGCTGCTAGCTCTTGGGGAGGTGCAGTCGGGTGCAGGACTCTCGAAAAACGTTTTAGGACTTTAAAAGGATGGAGCTAGCTTCTTGCAGGAGAGGAGCTTTTAATTCAGCAAAATGCCCTAAATCTGCAGCAGGAATACTTGTCAGGCTGTGGCAAAAAAGTGCACGAGCAGGCACTTGTCCCAGATAATGGAGATGATGGAGCTGTGGGTCGGGGCTGTACCGAGGTCCCGGGTACCCGACAGGCGCCTGCAGAGCAGCTACGGTGCCTGGGGCAGACGTGGGGTTGCGTATGGGGGCTGAGAGCTCAGCTCTGGATGCTTTCAGATAGAGGATACATTTTCAGAGTCTGCCTCTGCACCGTCCTTCTGGTCCAGCTGAAACCGAGGACGGAGCAGTTTTGCAAAGCATCATTTGTAAAGCACCAATTAAGGACTGAGTGGTTTTGCGAAAGCATTTTTAGCCTGGTGGTATCCCCTGCTTTCTAAGCAGCGAGGAAAAGTGAAGGGGGAGAGAGGGAAGGAAAATAAACAGTGATTTTAAATTTGTTATCAGGAGGAACAGGAAAGGGAGAGATTTTTTACCGAGCAAACTCTATCCCATAGGCAGTCCTGGTTTCTGTACCTCCTCTTTGCTCTATGTGACTGGCAGCCGCTACCACATCTTTTACAGACCTGTAGTCATTTAAATGAAACTCATGGACGACGTCTTCTCCGTACTGAACAACTCCGACCTAGGGATTAAAGGAATATCAAAAAGGATGCCAACAACTCGCCGCGTAGCGAGGGCCTGCGACACAATGTGCATGCTTTGTCAACCACACGAAATAAGAGCCACCATTAAAAATCAGTCACTCTGTTCCCATTTGCTCCCGTTTTCCTTCTCTGGGACCATTGATAATGCTTAATTTTGATTCTGTTCTCTGCCAGCTCGCACCCATGCGCGGCCACCCCTGCCCTGCTATAAAGGTTTGGGGTGATGCAGATGTGCTGTGCCCCAGTGCGGACCCAGAGCATCTCCAGATGGGACCCAGTGGGGTTATTTGTGCAAATTGTTGAGGCTATCCCTGCACAAATCCCTGCCCAAATCAGCCCATGATTACTAATAGGAAGAGGATGGAGCGCTCTTCACAGCTGTAACAAGCTGCCTTGGCACAGGGTAATACTTCCGTATTTCTGTACGATTTCATCCTCCCCATACCCGGTCGGGGTTTGGGATGCTGCTCTCTCCATAGCTCGTTTAGGGATATTAATGAGCGTTATTTCCATGGGCTCAGCTTTAAAATGCATACATTGGAAGTTTATTTTGAAAAAGCGTGGTGCTAAATTACAGCGTATTGGCGGAAAAGGGACATCGAAAAGGGCCCCGCGAGCGCGGCCAGAGGACTCTGCACGACACAGGGGGGACGCACAAGTTGTGCAGGGGCTTACTTGTATCTGGCCGGGACCAATATAAAATTTTTTCAAGATGTTTATCAGGAAGTGCTGAACTTCAACCCAAGGATATATGCTGTTTGATCCATCCAGAACTATGATTATGTCCATGTACGTCTGGCATCCTGTGAAAAATACGCAGTGTGTTATTGAAAGGCCTTGGCAATGCTTGCAAAGGGGAGATTTATGGCTTCATGCCTCACAGCCAGGTACTTGCTCTTATGATTTGTTTGAAAAAAAAATCTTATTTCAATCATTCATAAAGACCTTTGTGCTTCAGCAAGGTAGAGAGAAGCCACAAGCATCCTCTCTGCTGAGAAAAGACTGGGTAACTTTCTAAGAATAACACTCAGCGGTACCTTTTCTGATTTAGATTTGGGCTTTTATCCGGTCTAATATAGTTGCATACTTCAAAGAGTGGCCCGCTGCAGGCAGGATCCGGCCTCCATCCCTCCCACCAAGCAATGCTTTACCCCTGAGTCACTCCTCAGCCCTGCCTGTACTCGCCATATAACACAAGTTGGGCATTTCCTCCCCTTCCCGTTAAATCCTCGGCGACGAGGCAGCCAAAAACCCCGACGAGGACCCCAGGGCTCAGCCCAGCAGTATGAGCCACAAAGGATCTAGGCAGTTGACAGGTTTTCAGTGGTGAAAATTTCTCAGCATCTTCTCTCTATCTTGCTTATATTTTATAACATTATTTAGAAAAGTTGCAGAAACCCAGAAGATGCTGAATTTTCCAATGGCAGCTATTTATCGGTTGCCTTTTTCACCTACTGTAGTCATTTATTGGTTAGCACCTCCGTGGACCGGAGTCTCACATGGGTCATTCCATCACTGTGGTCCTCACCTGCATGCCACCATCTCAATCCCCAGCTCGCCCCCGGGAATGAGGGAGAGGAGCTGACTCTCTGCTTCCCACTCACTAAATGATAACGCTCTGCTCGTTAACAACCTTCTCTCTAAAAAAACCAATTAATCCATTGCAGCAAAGGCTAAAAGCATCTCCTGGCCATAAAGAGGGAAGAGGCACTGAGAATTTGGTGGTGGGCTCTGCCTTTACTGCCTCTGCCTCCCAAAAGTCCTGTTTTCCTGTGTCCTGCTTTATGCCGTGAGAATTAATTGACACCAAACGGGTGATGGAGCTGGGGCATTGCAAGCCATGCCAGGCTGGGGCAAGGAGCTTCTGGGAGCCCCAGTGGTGCAGGACGGGCTTCTGCAATTTCTTACCACCTACAGGAAAGCCAGGAAGCTTATTTAATACCTCAAAATAAAATCACGTACCCAAATTTACAAATTTGGGCCAAATTACTTAGCTTTCAGTCAATGAGCTCTTTGTTTTGAGTGGCCAAGGTCTGAATTCTTTCCCTATTTTTCCTTCCTAGCTGCGCTGATAAAATATTCTGGATACTTTTATTTCTGTTTTTGGAAGAATAAGGTATTTTTTGTCTTCCCTGGGTGTCAGTCAAAAGGAAAATGTTTACCAGATGTCTGTGTACGTAACCCCCTTTGAATCACTTCCCTGCAACCATTTCCTCTGCTCTCTTGCCTTCGCTTAAACACTGACATCGCTTTGTTTTCTCAATGGGACTGAAGCGATTAGAGAACAGAAATTCCCTCTGACTTCAAAGGCGGGGTTAGAGCTGCAGGGCAGATTGTTTCTCATACTCTGCAGAGCCGGAGCCACTGTCTTGGAGAACCTGAAGTTGGAGTTGACCCGGGAACACATGCCCGTGGTGTAGTAGGAGCTCCCGCACTCGTGGGACCAGAGAGGGCTACAGGCCTGGGGGGAAAAAAATCAAGGATCAGGGATGGGTTAAAAAATTGCCACTTTTTAATCACTGCTTTTCAAGGCTGTCCTTTGCTTTGGCATGTTTTTCCCCCGTGGAAGATGAGGGTGCACGAGGTTTCTGAGCCCTGTGGTGCACGCAGCATATATATAAATACACAGAGAGGCGTATTTGTATGCCTTTACATGTATGTGTACATGCATCTGGGTTTGCATGCCTTTATATGCTTTTGTACATGCATCTGGGTTTGCAAGCCTTTACACGCTGAGGTGCATGCACCTTGCAGCGACCTCCCCGCGCAGGGAGGCCAGGCTGCGCCGAAGCCCCCATTCCTCACCAGAAAGCTGTTGTCCTTGGGGTTGGTAGCCAGGCTGAGGCCGAGGCGCATGTTGTCCTTCCGCTCGGAGACATTGGAGAGCGTTACCCGTCCTTCGGAGAGAGGATGCAGTTAGGGACAGCTGCCGGGCAGGGATGCCAGCCACCCAGCCCATGGCCCTGTGTTGCTCCCCAGCACCTCTGGAGCAAGAGAGAACGCAGCTGACTGCCGGAGGAGAGCCGTCTTGGCGTGCTTACGCTGCAGACTTTGCGCTTTTCCTTTTTTTTGGAAGCAGCTGTCAAGGTAAGAACTGGGCTTTTTCTTAGACGCCACAACCAACAAAGAGAAATATCCTCTAGGGAATGAAACCATGAGTCAGAGCTAGCATCTCTTACGTAGTCAGTCTTCAGGAAGAAACGCCTCTGAGCAGCTCTAGCATCTCATCTTTTATTGTTGGGCCAGCAGTAGCTGATTTATCTTTGTGCATTGCTTTCATTTCCTGTGTCACAGCCCAGAAAGCGGCAAGGGCCCCCAGGGCAGCCCTGTCTTTCGGTTGATGCTAATATCATTTAGCTGTGACACAAACGCTGCCTAACCCAGCCATTCCTTCACTTCAGGGGGCAATGCAGCTCCCCGTGACCCAGGGCTCCCCCTTTGCTGTTATGCCCGAGAAGCAAACTGAGAAGGAGGAAATTGGGCAATTAATGATAAAACCTAGGGGGTTGGTTTCTTTGCCTGTGGCCTTTGTTGGAAGTGTCTTACTGAGGTTTAAACTGAGGGGAGGCTCAGAAACCGAGATCCACAACCTGGAGCTCGAAGGAGCTCAGCCCGAAGCTGAGCAGCTTCCAACAACCCCTCGCTTCTCCCCTGCGGACCAGCTGGCTGCAGCCCCGGCTTTCGCCTGCGTGCCCTGAGCTTGCTTCAACCCGTGGTCTGCACGCACACCACCGCAAAGCCAGAGAATAAGGGGCTTTAGTCCATGTTATAAATCCTCCAGGATCCCGGATGCAGATGCTGACACCCCGCTGACCTGCTCTGGTACCCAGGTATGCTACACCTTGCGACCTCAGCTCTGCCATGGGGAGCAGGATGCCCCCCGCCAGCTCGGCACCCGCTGCCTGCTCAGCGTGGGAAGGGCAGGGGCAGAGCCCCAGTCCCACGGCACCTCGTGCTTCTCCACACTACGGTCATCTCTGCTGCACGCTCGCTGTCCGCTTGGCAACCCCCCAGGGCAGCTCCACTTCTGGTTTTACTCAAATTGCCTCAGTGGATTGTGCTAACTAGACAAGTTAATTGGGAAGAAAATAAAATAAGATGTGCTCATGGAACCCATCTTTTTGTTTGAAACTTGTTTCCAATGGAAAAAAATAGCTTTTTAGCCAGATTCAAATTTACACACACACGAGATTTATTTCCCTGAAGAATCTCGATGTTCTCATAGCAAATAACAAAAAAGAAAAAAAAGGAAAAAGGAAAACAATGTTAAAAAAAAAATATTTGGAGCCAATCAATCAAATATTGTGGATGATCCAAAGTTCCTCCTCTCTTATCAGCTCTGCTAGAAACCCAGGATAGTTCAGATTCATGATGATGAAAAATAAAGTGAGAACAGCTGCTCTAGCTGCTCCAGCGTTAAAAAATCCCAGACCTTGCCCCCAAACCCCAGCAATGCTCCTCAGGACCATGAGAAATTCCCCAGCTCTCATGTTCCCTACTGAGACAGGACGTGCCTGTCCGGTGTCCCACTTTGGGCAGCAAAGGGGACTTGTACCCCCCTGTGCTTTGCACTGCCCTGACCTGGGGAGGCCATGTCCCGATATCGTGATATTGTGCTGTTGGTGTTGGACCAGCCTGAGAAACCCCAAGAAAGAGCTTGTTGTCTCCATCCAGGGAGGTGGGATTGGGATGTCTGCGGGAGTGGAGCACCCCCAGGGTCTCTCCTCCTGTGATGGCAGTGATGGGGCCCAGGGGTGGTGGGGCTGGGTGATAATTCCCCAAATACCAAAGCTGCAGGGGCAGGCTCGATGCTGGAAGCAAAACTTGTCTGCGCCCAGGGAACCTGCTGTGGTGGGCACTTCGTCCGAGCATCCCCTGGAGAGGGAATACAGACACCGCCATGTGCAGTCTGGTGTTTGCTAGTGGGACCATTATCCTTTGATAAGTTTATCCTGATCATTTAACAAACCAGTTTAAGCTATATTGAGTAAATAACTTTTTTACTTTATTCTGATTTTCTTGATTTTACCCTAACATTGCTTAAAGCTCAGCACCAGGAGTAACGTGAACACCTGAAATAATTCCTTATCTAAAAATCCTCCTAAAACATGCAGATGTCACGCTTTTGAGGACAATCTGGGCAACGGCACAGGGTGCATCTTTACAGACCAAAACAGTGATAAAAAGCACCGTGTTAAAAACGCCCAGTTCCCCTCGCTGCCCCACGGATGTGCGGTACCTAGGTTGAGTTTGGTGCAGTTGCTGTGGGTGTCGCTGGTCACCGGGCACTTGTAGACATCTCCTGTCTTCTGCTGGCCATTGGTTTCATAGGGAGCTCCCACCACCAGCCTGTGGGAAAGAGGGGTCCGTCAGCGCCCAGAGGCTGGGTGGGAGGTGTGGGAGCAAACCCATGGCCACTGCCGGAGGGGAAACCCCTGGGAAAAAGGATTCCCCAGCCCAAGCCCCTGTCTCATGGCTCAGGAAGTGTCAGGA
This sequence comes from Morus bassanus, assembly GCA_031468815.1. Lineage (NCBI taxonomy): Eukaryota > Metazoa > Chordata > Aves > Suliformes > Sulidae > Morus > Morus bassanus. Next base: position 1,921,582 of record CM062581.1, on the reverse strand, counting down.
GAAGGTCCCTTGCTGGGGGGACACCATCGTTCCGCTGACCTGACTCGGTGCAAGCAACAAAGCATTGTTTTGACTTTCCCTTCCCATGACAGCAGGCAGCAATAAACCAGGGACGATGACTCACTGCTGCTTGGAAGTAATGGCTATCAGATGCAACGGGGGTGAATGAATGCTTGGCAGCAAGCGAGGTCTGCAAAACCATCTGAGGATGGTGGGGAGGAGCAGGGGACCCCCCATCACCACCTCAGCTCATGGCTGGCACCGGCACCGAAACCCTCAGCATCCATCTGAGGTCCCACGGTGGGCATGGCTGGCCCCAGGGATTGGGGAATGGAGGTATCCCTTCTCACCACTGCTTCAGGTAGGAATGTTTTTGTGCCAGGATTGTCTTCAGATGTGTACAAAGGAATCCTGCTTAGTGATACCCAAAGGAATAGCAAGGAGCTGGTACAATAGTAACATCAACTCACACTGGGATCTGCGGGGAATTTTCCCCACTAAAAAGCTGAAAAAGTGAATTTCCAGGAGTTTTACTCTGACCTGAGGTTGTTCACTTATGAGCAGCCCAGAGCAGGACGTTAGGATCCCCCAGCTCAGTGGCAGGTAAAGACGTTGGGCATCTATCTGTTCTTTAAAATAAGAGGAGCTGATAAAAACCGATACATCCACCAAGGGTGCAGGCCACTCAATTGGGATGTATCTGGGACATCGCAAGCATTTTTGTCACTTTTTCTTGTGGACTTGACCAGAATAGTGCAAACCAGCAAACCAAAGGAGGAGAGCAGGACCTGAGGAATTTGGCCATTCCTTCCAGGCTAGTTCAAAAATACCCCGAACCACGGGTTATTGGCGCCTTCTGCTCCCAATGTGTTAGCCTCAAAAAAAATCTGCTCCATTGCTTTTTAGCTTTCAAAATTCTATCGGTGGATGCAACCATCCAAGTCTGGATCGCCAGATAAACAGGACCTCTTTTGTTCTGCACCGCCCTACCCAGCAGCTGGCAAAGCAACCGTCCCCAGCACAGATGTTCCCTGTTAGACCAGAAATGGTCATTTTTTTAAAATGCTGCTTCTACAAAGACGCTAAACACTCATTCTTTTATTCCATCACTATAAAACTGGATTGCTCACCAAATTAAAAGCTCCAAAATCTAAGCAGTGTTTAAGGATTCTCATGGAAACACTTCCTGTCTTACAGCTCCACTGCTAACGAGGAGATTAATTAGGGGAAAATAATAACCATCTGGAACTGTCCTCGACAGCATCCAGAAGTTCAGGGAAATTTGGTACCTTCTCCCTGACCTGTGCAAGGAGTTTGCTCATCTCCCTCTGCCGCACTAGTGATGCCCGTTTGCTCGTGGTCAGAGATGGGGGGGAGGGTGGAAGGTGGGAAATGCAGTGAAAGAGTGTGGGAGGGGGAGAGGAAAAGACCTTGCAGATGAAAAGAAATGAAGGTTGAGACACCTCAGAAGATGATGTTCGCATTTTTTAGTTCTTCATTCCAACAGAAGAGTTTAACATAAACAGGATTTAACGTTAACTTCTCAGAGCAGCTCCACCTCCACATGTCCCCCCACCTCGCAGCAGGAAAATCCCAGCTGGGACTTTCCCATTAATTAATATTCACATATTAATATTATCACACTACCCATTAATAAATATTCCCAGACACCAGCGGTTATTATGTTGAAGCATCTCTTTCAAACGTGAGATGATGACGAGGGCAAACTCCCCATTCCCCCAATTCCCCAGCCCCACGTCATGGCTGGAAGCTCAAAGAAAGCCCAAATATTCGCAGACGCTGCCATGAATGCAAAGGGGTTGTGAAGCTCATGAAAACAGAATTTTTGTCTCCCAAAGACAATGGCATTGTTTTCCCTTTTCGGTTAAATTTAAATGATTAATTAGCTGAAGCTGTCAAATTCTCATGGAAACTTGGCAGCTTGGGAAAAAGGCTTTTCCAGCTGTTTGAAAGGTGTCGGTTGCAGGGATGCTGTAAGTGTTCCCCGAAGTCAGCTGTCAGACACACTGCTCTACTCACCAGCTCACAGGATGCTTACAAACCTCTTCCTTTACTTTGTGGTTTGTAAACCTGTGCTCTAAATGTCTTTTTTTTTTTCCCTTAAAAAAAAAAACTCCCATCCCAAGTCACCCAAATCCAATTGGAGCATCCTGCCGCAGCAGGGAGCCATCCACTGCTCCGTCCTGGTTCTCCCTCTCCCCACGCACCCTTGGGTCACCCCAAATCTCCCCCTTCATGCTCCCTGGAGGGTTGCAATCCCCGCCGCGGCCACGGCCTAATGCTAAACAAGCAAAGCCCTCTGCAGAGAGCGAAGCGGCAGGCCCTTGCGTCACGGCTTGGCTAATAAATGAAGCTTTAAAGGAAAATAAGAACCAAACAAGCCCGCCCTCGTCTTCTTTTTCATGTGCTCCTTATGGAGAAAACAAAAGCAAAAAAAGGGACTAAATGTGAAAAGCGCAGACTGCTCAGAGCAACATGTCTGAGTGCATATTTTTAACTTTCATCTTGGGGGGAAAAAAAAAAGGAAAACGAGGCTGTTGGTGGAAATACCCGAGGATCCTCTGCTCTGCCTGTGCGGTGAGGGGAGTGGAAACCCAATTTCTGCTCTGCCAGCAAAGCACCCGTGCTGGGTCCCGCTTCCCAGTGCCCTGCCCGGGCTGGGGCTGGGACGGCTGTGTCCATCACTGCAGGCTGGGCAAGTCTCACAGCAAACATCAAAATCATATGTTAAGCTCAATTTGCATTTTTTTTCCCACTGTTTTAAATGATTTCATTACACGTGCACGAGCGGCGTGCGCAGTGCTTCTAGCACAACAGGACAACATAAAACCCGAAATGCTGCCGTGCTTCAGCGTCTGAAGCAATTAGAGTCACAGCCGCTCAGTACTGATTGACTTATTGGGGTATTTTTTTTCCCTTAGTCAAACCATAATCTGGTGAAATTCCCTGTGTCACAGACATTAATTCATGCCAGTTATCTCGGTACTGAACCCAGTAAATTATGTTTGGCTGGAGCACATCTCCTGGAAAAACATCCGTCCCTGATTTGAAGGCATCAGGCGACAGAGGAGCCAGCATTTCCCTGGGAAATTTGTCGCAGAGTTCAGTGCTTAAAAATTCATGGCAGTTTGGCTGTACCTACAGCCTCCTGCGCTGAGCCGTAGGGATGTGCCCATCCCCAGCATCCCCTCCCGGAGGAGTGTACCACCACCATCAAACCTCCTCCGACAGTCCTGGGTCTGGTTCTGCTTCATTTCTTTAATCCCTATTTACCTTCATTTCTTGTTCTCTATTGCATAAATTTTTAATTTCTGCCTGTTGCCCCTAAAGTGCTGTTGGCTTTCACCTCCACTTTCTCCTGCCAGGGCTTTATTACCCAGCATCTTTGCCTGGACGTAGCTCAGCCCCTTACCCCATACACATGATGATCCCACAACAACATCCCTCAGCCTTTTTACATCCAGCAAATTCCTGACTTTTTAAGGGAACAACCCCCGCCGCGGCACAGCAGGCTCCGTGGGTGCATTGCAGAGAGGTTGCAAAGCTCATTTTGAGCCTCAAGATATTTTGATTAAATGGAAAGAAATCAGGAAAGGAAGGTATGTCTAGCTGGTGATCCGGGAATGCAGGGATTAGGGAGGAATGGAGAAGCAACTATGCTTTTCACAGGATTTTTCAATCAATGGGACACTTAATCTCCTGCAAGGCAAATTCACTTGTAGTTAATTTATTCAAGATGGAACTGGATGAAGAAGTGATTAAGGAGGTTCAGGAAAAGCGAGAGTTCAGCTGTGGAAAACTTTAAATGGGATCGGGGCTCCTTGGAGGGAGTGTGACAGAGGAATGGACTTTGAAATGTTTTTCTCCACGTTGGCAACGGTGGAAAAAAATACCTAGTGGGAGTCCAAGGAGAGGCAGAAATGGTGGAGAAGTCAAAGAGATGGCGGCACACGAGGATGTGGGACCTGAAAATGAGTCCTTGGTCTGACAGCAGCTTTCTGCGTGGCCTCTAGCAAAGCATTTTATCAATGTGTGGTGATTTTTTAAATCTTTAAGGACAAGACGGCTCCACTGAAGAACACAGGCAATGCAGGACGGCTCTGCTGACGGTGAGGATCCCATCGCCTTGCATGGGCAGCAATGAACAGACTGCCGCTCTGGCCAGTTCTGCTCACCACGAGCACAGAAAACGCGTGTGTCGGTGTGAAAGGGAAATGGGGCAAACATCTGCAGCCGGGCAACCTCCACACAAGTCTCATAGCGGGAGTTTGAGTTGATGGCTATTCCATTATTAAACCCAGATCCATCCCTTAGCACTGCCCAAAGCCCGGGGAGGTACAGCAGAGATATCAGAAGACGATGAGCTGATTTTTTTGGTCTCTCTATGGAGCAGTCCCACGGGCCAGGGGCAGCCAGGGAGGAAGGTTGGGGCATCTGCAAGAGAAGCTGGCGGCAAGAAGAGGCGCTGGGCTTCGGAGCACCAACAAGGCATCCTGATGTGCGCTGGGTTAACAGAGTATTAAATAATATCAGCTGGGTACATTCAGCAAGCAGTTTTGAAAAAGCACGGTGCACAAAGCCAGGAGTGAGGCAAACCTTTGCTTTCCCACCTGGCAGCAGCGAGAGGTTTCACCCAGCCCAGGAGCCGAGGCCGGGACATGCCGCAGGGGAGGAGGAGGAAGAGGACGGTTACAGCAAAGAAGTATTTGCACCATCTGTATCAGGATTCCATTACTCTCAGCAAGGGATAATGTGCCCCTGCGCTGCCACCAAGGAGAGGGTGCTCCTCCCGGCCGTGGCTGTTTTGTCCACATCCTTCTCTCTTGCGTGTAATATCATCTCATCCCGATCCGTTCCTGATCTTCTCCAGCCCTAACACTGCTTCTGGGCTGACATCCTTCACACAGCTCGGGAGGGCTCTTCTCCGGCACCCGGCTTTGGGCTGACTCATTCCCAACGAGCCATTTGGGCTCGTTATTTAGCAGTGGTTGCAGGGGAACGTTACATCCTTTGCAAGTCTGTTTTGCCCATTGAATACCTGGTAAATCATCCCTTGGCAGAAGCATTCCCAGTGGGGGCACCAGAGCCTCTTGCTCACTCCAAGATCTCCCTATGCTCCCCGTATTACCCCAATTAATAGACAACCTACTACCGACAGAGCAGTTGCAGCGCTCCATCCCCACGCTTGGTGAGTTTTAGGGGATTTCTCCCCCAGGATGTAATGCATCCTTGCTTTGAGTTTTGGGTCCCACTGATCCCACAGTGCCCAGTGCAGGCAACCAGGTCCAGACCCTGACCCACTCCTGGACATGAGCTTTGTCCCCATCCCTGTCCCCCCTTGCTCCTGCACATGGAGTGCTTGCAGGAGTCTGTCCATCTACCACTGATGTGCACAAGCACCCTTGGTTGTTGTTTTTTTTTAAAGGCTGATTAGTGTTTTCTCTGCTTTATAACGAACCCTCTCATTGCAAGACAAAACATAAACACAACTGTAATTTAACCAGCTGTTCAGCGCACCAGGTCGAGCCGGGAATGGATGCCCCTAATTACACAGCCTGTTCCCACAGCACGACTGCAAACCCCTCCCGTGGCCGGGCAGGACCTGGTGGGCCATCTGCCCCTGCGCCGAGCGGCCACGTCACGGGAACAGCCCCGAGGGGACCCAGCACCAGGACATGGAGGCAGGCAGGGTCCGAGCCCTGTGCGCTGCTGCAGCAATTACGCAGACATCGCAGTAAGCAAAATTGCCGGTGCTCTCCTTAAAATAGCAGATGACGGGCGTGTTGCAAAACATGTCTGAGGAACTCGCAGAATATTGTGGTCAGCAGTAATGATACTTTCTTATTTTTCCTGGTGTAATTTTTTCCTTTTTACTTAGGGATATTGTAATAAAGAGGTGTTTACAGGCGAGGCCCATGAGTGATTTTTGGCCCAGATGAGGGTTTCCACTGCGGCGTTTGGAGTTTCTGGTCAATACTCTCGGTAGGCTGCACGTGTCCACCAGGACTCGTGTGATCTCTGGCTTTCTTCTGGAGGTTTCCAAAGCAAACCCTGATCTGTGACTCCGGTTCTCACCAAGTACCTCTCGCTTTCCCCAGTCACCCATTATCACCAGCTAACCATGTTTGGGGGGGTTCCCCCACCCATGCGTTTCTGCAGTGGAGGCACCATTGGGTCACTGGCTCCAGTATCACAGCTCCATCCATATGCCCTTCAGTGCTCTGAGACCAGGGCACCAAACTCCCAACCCTAAATAATGAAGATGTGATTGCAAAGGCCTTTTTATGGGTGAATAAAATGGGAAGGGAAGGAGCAAGACCCCCTTTCTCCATAGAGATCTTCATAAATGAGGCTATAGATATTTTGCAGCACATGCGTAATGTGATGGCACAGGCAGGACGGGGTGTCCATCCACCTCCAGTGTCTCCTGGTCTCACCATAGGAGGGGTGCTGGGGTCTTAGGGCTGCACCTGAATGCTAACGCTATGGTGCAATGAGGATGCTTTAAAAACACCAAGGAGACAATTTTCCTCTATGCACCAAGGGTCTGGCTGCCAAAGCTCATGCTTAACGGGATTCTTCTGTTTCTTCCTAAAAATGCACCTCAGAGGGGGAAGCCCACCTGTGTGTCACAGCAAGCAAAGGTAAGCTAGGGAATGCTGCTCTTGCTGCAGCAGTTTGGAAAGCCCTGGGTATACCTGTGGGGTTGGGGCAAGGGAAATTTTCAGGCCTTTGAGGTGGGGAAGGCGAGATGGAGACACTGGGGTGCCTGGGAGCCCAGAAGCTGCAGGGAAGCTGCTCTCTGCCTGCCAGATTTGTTGTGTAGCCCAAATCCCTATTTCTGCACATGCTTCCCATTGGATCCCTCACGGGAAAAAAAATACCGAGTGCAGTTTTGCTTTTTTGCTGGACAGGTTGGCAGACCTTTTCCTTCCTCTTTCAGCCTGCCACCAACCATGAAGAGCATCAACTGAGTGCTGCTGGTGCAGACTGGTTTTGTCTGCAAGGGGATGTCCTCCCGTGAGCCCCTCTCTTCTGCAAGTCCTACAGTGAGTAACACAAGACCACATCTATTTTTCCAATTAGACCAAATGCTTTATAAAAAAAAAAAAATAAAAAAAATGAAAGGGCCTAACTGGCTGATGCAAACTGACCCCAAACTCTGCGACAACCGCACCGCTTTATGCCAAGGAAGACCTGCCCCAGGGATGTCAGATGTCTCGTGTCCTTCAAGGCACCCTGGGAAGGTGCCAGGCAGGGACACACCAAGCTGTGGAGCACCCCCAAAGAGCCCAGCGATGCTAATAACAGAGCCGATGTGATTTTCTAGAAAAAAGGACCCCACGTGTGCCAAAAAGGGGACAACCCCTAAACACAGGGAATGGAGTGGGCTGCTACAGCACCATGCACCCTGCAGCCAGCCCATGTCTGCAGCCCCGGCATGGTGGGAGGGAGAACCGGGAGCAGACATTATCCCCGCGCCGGAGGAATGCTTTGCAGTTATGTACCCTTTCACCAAAATAATCCAAGCACTCGGGTCCGGCCAAACCACAGGAGAATTACAGCCAAGAAAGCCTCTCGCAGTAGTAGGGAAATAGCAAACCCTTTAACTGTTTTTCCAGATCAGCACAATTATAGCTTTAAATCTACCGAGCAGATTTTTCTCTCTTCTCCCTCCTCCTTTTCCCTTTGGCTGTGCTCAGACTGGAAACGTCATGTCTGTGCCTGGAGCAGCTGCTGGGAGGGGGGCTCAGGACTGTCCAGGCACCCTTGGAAGGGAGGGTTAGCCCTGGGGTGCTTGCAAGGATGAGCTCTTGCCAAGGGCCATGGTGAGCTGTGCACAGGGCAAGTTCAAGGGGGACAAACCCTGCACCGAGGCTTCACAGCACCGCTGTGCTGCAAAGCAGGGTCAGGACGGCATGAGACATGAGCTCAGGAGGGAGAGACCTGCTAGAGAGCTCTCTAGAGCATCCAGCACCCCAAATGCTAGATCCACAGCCCTTGAAGCCCATCCAGGACCCACTCCCCAGCCATGCCACCTTGCCAGCAGCATCAGCAAAGCCCTAGCCTCAGCCAGCTCGAGAATGCTATATTTATTATTTTTACAGCTTCTGAAGGATAATGGATATTTATTCCCAGGGCTTTCCTTCCACAGCCAGTTCTTCTCAAGCTTCATTTTTTGCATAGCTGGAAACTTTCAATCCGCAGACACAAGCTGGTGCGGGGCAGCAGCCCTGGTGCTCACTGCGTGGAGCATCGCTGCTGCCGTCTGCCCCATGGAGGCACATCTCATCCCCTGGGCCCCTTTCCCTCTCCTGCTTCTGTACTGGGGTGTCTGGTGGCAATGGAAAGCTGAGGGCAGTGGTTGGCATGTCCCCCCGTGCACTTGTGGGAGAAAGGAATGGGTCCTTTTGTCCTTCCTTAGGGAGCGATGCAGTTCCTGCTTAGGGAACGATGGGCAGCAATCAGGAAAAGCAATTGGGAGAAGGGAGATGAAAGATGGAGGAAACTTTTTTCCCCCTTTTTTACCTGATTTTGGACCTCTGAGAATCTTTTCTCCCCAAACGCAAGGCGATTCTGGTTTGTGTTTGCCACAAACATCCATGTGCAGCATGAGGAGAGCGCACATGGGAATGGGTTTCCATATTTGAGGGACTTACATCCCATGTGCCTTTGTGGAAACTCTTCTCATGTTTGAACACATGCATTTTGCCTAAATAAAACCAACCATAGCAACAAACATGCCCGAACTCATGCAATTCATACCTTAAATACCCCCAAAATGGCATGAACCAAAGTATGACTGGGGGCAGGACAACAGCTCCAAGCCAAATCCCTCCTTCAGGTCAACACCACGATGATCTCTGCCCTTACAGTAACTCCCTCTCCTACCAAACCTCCTGCCAGGCCACTTCACCCCAAGCACAGCAGCACGGGGAGCTCCCATTTCCCCCAGGTTTCACCCAAGTTGCCCAGCCGTGGGGACTGGGGATGCTCAGACCCCGTAACACCGGGCACCACTTGCCCTGCCTGCACCAGGAACGCTCCGGGGCAGCGCAGCCGCTGCCTGACTGCCGCTGTACGAAGCTACGTTGCACGGTAGGATGAGTTTCAGTAGCCTGTTGTCATTTTTTCCATTCACATACTTGGAGATGGCGCTTGGGTTGCACCTCCAGCTTAATGAAAAAGGGAGAAACGTGTTGAGAGAGAGCTCTGAAAGCCACTTGCTGCTTGGGAAGACAGTGAGCAGAGAAAAGCCATCCCATGAATTGATGAGCTTTTTGAGCAGTATATATCCAAGCGTTTTTTCCCCCTGGAATTTAATAATCTGAATTCTTTCCTCCCAGATTTTCCACTATCAGGGTTGCAGTTACAGCCCCTATGTGCAAATGATCTGGCTCCTTCCCCAAAAGGTTAGAGAAAGGGAAATAGTCACAATTAAAAATATACCTACAGAGAATTATATAAAAGTTTGTGTATAGACATATACCCAAATATGCCTATACACACACACAGATATATATGTTATATATATATGAAAGCTGCTTTGAAACCCATCTAAAACCATCCATGCTAGCCAAACACAGCATTAAAAGACTCAGACTGAAGGATAGGTGCCAAAGTCCTCAGATTCCGCATTTGGTATTTGGCAGCTAGGTCTCCGCACGTTGTTATAACCGTCGCTCCTATATGAGCCACACTTCTGAGATAACCATTTAGTTTCTCTGAGCCCTTCTGCATTTCAGTGGATTTTGTTGAACTCCTCTGGGATGGTATGGAAGGATGCTCGTCTGGCTTCTGCCTTTACCAGCAACTAGGGTTTCATCTTAGCATCTCCATTTCTTCTGTCTCCTGCCAACTCCTGGGGATTGGCTGAGGCTCAGCACAATTATTATCCTGCTCTCTTCGTACGTCCTTGGTTTATACTATAGATATTTTGTTTGTTCAGTCATTTATCCTTTAACCAGAGTGAGTCATGGTGGCTTCATTTTTTAACTGTGTACACATATTTAATAGACATTTTATGCTACATAATTGCATATTCAAATAGATGCTGGAGTTATGTATATACATACACTCATTCTGTGCAGAGAACATCCATTTTTTCATGGCGAGGAACAGACAGAAGAGAAAACTACAGCTGTGTCCTGCCTGATGTTGGCAGGAGGGATGTGAGAAGGGCCAAAAGGAGCCAGCGCTGGTCTTTGCTCCAGTGTCCTGCTGGGAAAGGAGACAAAATCTTCCCTTCTCTGGTCCCCAGGGAAGCCAGCCCTTGACTACCCCCTCAGTGATGATGGGAGCTCGAAGGCATGAGAAAAAAGCATAAGAGCACCCAAAAGGCATGGGAATTGCAGTCCCTCTGCTGAGGTGCATCTAGGATCATGCCTAAAACAGCATCTATAGCTACAATTGGGCTGAAAAATATTCAAAATATGGGTATTTTCCACCCATCTCCAGAGGGCCTCTCCCTCAGAGAGCTCACTTTGGGCAGAAATCTCTGCAGAGCAGCAAACCCGCCCATGCAGGCACTGAACACCCCATGGCTTAGCTACCACTGCCATCCCTGCCTGGCAGGGAAACCAAACCCCAAGGGGCAGGGGGGAATTACATGGGATCCCTCATAAATGCCTTGACCAGGACCCCTGCAAGATGGGCTGTAGGATGGGACGGGCTCAGCCGCATCCATGCCCTGCACCTCCCGCCCAGGGGTTGGCGAGGACGGTCCTTCCTCGGGAGCAAGGCTCAGTTGTGGTCCCAGGAAGGTTTCCCACCACCTGCACCCACGGATGCCATTTGAGGAGCACAGTGGCACGTGAGCACCTTGAAGCAAGGTGCCTGTATGCCATTCACAACCAGTTACGCTGCTTTCCTCAAGGGGAGACTTTTGGCATGTTTAGGATGAAATGAGATACGGAGAAGGGGTATTCTCCAGAAGCAGAGGCAGGAGGAATGTGATGGCAAAGACACTCAGTTCCTGCTCTTTATCTGCTTCGGAGAACCACGATCTCTGAACAGCCTTTCCTAGGCTTAGCCCTGAGCCGGTAGACACCTCTGCAGAGCTGGACTCTCTTGCAGGGGCCAGTGCAAATACCACCACATTTTTGGGGTTTTGGATCTCTTCCTGACAAAAAAAATATTTCATAGCAGAGGCCTGTGCAAATGAAGAACTCACATGCTCTGAAGTATCAGAGCAAATGCCGTGGAGAGCATGGTCCCCGTCCCACCATCGCACAGACATGCCTGGGCTCTGCCAAGGAGCAGGTGAGGGATGGAGACACCAGGCTGGTCTGAGATTCCCTTAGAAATTTAGCTCACGGTGCCACCCAGATGTGCTCCAGCATCATATGGAAGGAGAAGAGGATGGAAGACTTCATGGCAAGCAGAGCAACATCACCCATTAACATCAGCCATCCCCACCCTGGTCTTGAGCAGGGGACACTGCAGAAATTTGCTTTATTTACTGGAACTACCCGACAGTCATGCTTATACTGTGCTCCAGTGGCTTTGGCCACGAGCAGTTGTGCTGTCAAGTTGCCCAAAATTCTTTACACCCCCCCCCCCCCCCAAAAAAAAGCATTTCTTTGGGTAAATATCCACTTTCTCAAGTGAAGAAAGGGTGGAGGGCTGTGTCCCATGCCAGATGTTTCTGGCTTCTGGCTTGTTAAGTGTAAGCTGGCTGGCTGGGAAACAGTCCCATAGCACAGGTTCATGGACAGTGAGGCTGTTAAGGATCCCAAAAGACCACCCGGTCCCTGACATGGCCCCAGGCACAGTCAGCTCTAGGAGAAAGCTCCCTGCCTGCTGCATGCAAACCTGCTCACAGACCACAGGGATGCCCCCCTGGAAGGATGCTCTGGTACCTGGCATGATCACGTTTCTGGGGAGACTCAGCCCTGCCACAAGCAGCCCTGTGCTCCATCTTGAGCTGCAGCAGTGGAAAACCTCATCACCGCCATGCAGATGTGAGTCTCTGAACTTCAGAGGGGATACTGAGTGCTAAAATAACTGCTCAGTACCCATCTCTGCAATGGGGCAGCGGCAGCTTCATGGGCTGCACCCCAGGCAATGCCCTCCCTTCCCAGAGCACACGCTCCCAGCGGAAAGCTGAACCCTATCATAGAATCATAGAATCATTAAGGTTGGAAAAGACCTCTAGGATCATCAAGTCCAACTGTTCAAAGCTTTTTGAGTATTAACTTGAGTCTGCTGGATGGCAGAAGGAAACAGTGACCTGGAGAGTGGAAACATCAGCACAGATTTAATTGCGAACGGCTCCCTGGGATGCAGCTGGGAGGAGCGGAGCCCAGACGGCCCCTGCAGCCCCGATGCAGCACAGGGGCTGCAGCATCAGCATTGCCCCATTAACTGGATGCACAGTACTCTTTAGGAAAAACACACAGTCCTTGGGGGAAACTTGGGCTTGGAGCCAGCGGAAAGGCTCACCGCAGTGTGCCTGGGTAGCTGGTCCCGACCTTCCATTAAACAGAAGGGAAGCAGCAAGTGGAGGGGTTTCAGGCTCTGCTGACAGCAGCTAGTAAGACCACAGTTAAAGCCAAACCTCCCTGCTCCTCCTTGCAGTGAAATATGAGCTCAGTTTGACAGGGTCCAGCCCCACACCCTCCCCAGCACCAGCAAAGGTCATGCAAAGGCAGCACAGGTCTGAGTTTTGAGTTTCAGGGGTATCCATCTGCATTAATTACATGTTTGCTTACTGTCTTAAGCCTGGCTGTCATCCACCCGTGGGGCAGATCCTTCAGCTCCGCAGTAATTGAGTTGCAGGGAATTTCATGGGCTTTTGAGCTGCCCTCATCACTGCAGCATCCAGATGTTCTCCTGGAGAGCACCAAGGGTCTCTGCCAACATCTGTGCAGGATCCCCCAGCGGGGATCAGCCCTGGCAAGGAGCAAAACCTGCCACGAAACCCAAAACCCGAGCAAAGCCCCTCCGAGTCTCATCTCGCGCTCCTGACAGATGCGGGCAGGTCTGAGCACTTCTGCAGACCGCAGCTCTTTGGTGGAAGCTATACAAAACAGGGTGGCCTCAACCCAAAACCCAGATGGGTTTCCAGAAAGCGTTGGAGGCCAAGGGGCCCCATGGAACTGTGAACCTGCCTGGGGCAAAGCCCCGTGCACGGCACCTGCCACTGAGAGGCAGCTGGGCAGGAGCTAGAGCATGGCACCATCCGCACACATACCAAATATACCGTTATCCCCCACATAAAACTCTTCTTTGTGAAAGAAAGAGGGTTTCTATTCTCTGCTTTACCCACGCCAGCTTGGCATCAGCATTACTAAGAGCAAACCTCAGTTTCCCTTGGAGCTGCAGCACTGCTCACCCCAAAGTGGTGGTTGGATGGAACAGGAGAAGATAGCCAGCATTTTGGGTAGGTTGCTTTAGATCCCCTCTTCTTCAGAGCCCGGCGCAGAGCTCACTTACCATTTCTTGCCCCCAATGTCATGCTGCTGCACTGTGTAGCCAAAATACGCTTCCTTAGAGCCAGCTATGATTTTGGGCCTCTTGGTGTCAATGTTGAAGGTGTCACTGAACCCTGGGAAGAGAAAAGAAGGATTCCATCAGTCAAGGTGTTGAGGCATTAGGAGAAAACACTTTTTTACTGTGATCAGAGACCGAACAGGTCAACCCAAGAGGCTGTGCAGTCTCCACCCATGGAGATATTCAAACCCCAACTGGACACAGCCCTGAAGAACCTGCTCCAGGTGACCCTGCTTGAGCAGGGGTTGGACTAGATGACATTCAGAGGTGCCTCCAACTCAACCATCCTGGGAATGTTGCTCCCCCAAATTGTATATTATACCTCCATGGGGTAAAACAGGAGTGGTTTTACCCCATCACATCAGCTCTGTTGCACAGCATTCCCACAGCCAGCTATGATGGAGAGGAGGCTACAAGATCCAAAGCACACCAGCCCCACCTCACCTGCAGCCACCCAGCACTCCTCTCTCCAGCACTGAACCCCCAGGGGCCAGCTAGCCCCAGGGCTACAGCTTTAAGTGGGTTCAGTTAGAGTTTAGTGGCCACAGCTGCACAAGGCCTGGAGGGCAGCCCCCTTCCCCAGCCCACCTGCGAAGGGACTTCACCCTGGCAGGCACCAACGTGTTCCTTGGGGCTGTTGAGCTGGTGCCTACCACTGCTACCACTGCAAAAGGGTGTTTCTGGTTTATGATAAAGGAAAAAGTATTTTTCCCCGAGGCTGCTGTAAAAGTGAATCAGCTGAAGCCAGGGCTGCCAGGACGGGCATGGGGAGGGGAGGGGAGAGCACCCTCCTCCCCTCTGACACCTCCTCAAGCCTCCTGTGATGGGCAATGCTGCTCTGCAATGCTTTGCTCTTCCAGCAGCAGCTGCTCATGGTGGAGATGGCCACCACCACGTCCTCACACACCCCAGCAGGGACCACGGGCTGGGGGTACGTAGGAAACATGTGGCCACACCAGATGTGCCCAGTCTGGAGCCCATCACCCAGCCCGGCTGCCCCTGTGGGCCACCTCCTGCTGTCCCTGAGGGTTTTGCAGTACCAAAGTGCCAAAGCTGGGATTCACTTTTCCCAAGGATGGATGCTCAGACCCAGATGGGGCCATTTCTGGACTTAGTCCTCTCCCCAGGGCTGCTTTGGAGGATGCCCTTTCATGCAGGACAGCAGGAGCAGGATCCCTGGCCGCGGCATCCCAGCTCCGGGGAGCCCGGTGCTCACAGCCTGCACAGGTCAAACTTCAAGAGCAATTTGTTTGCCAGGGAGCAAGTCCTGGGGGATCGGTCTGGCAGCTCTTCCCTCTGCCAGGAGCCGGACCCAGCCTCAGGCTGTGCAGGTCGGGGGGGGTTGGATGAGTCTCCCCAGGACTGGGGCATTCCAGGGCTGCTGGAGCTGCCCCTTCACCCATCCATGGGTACAGGAGCAGCCCCAAATCGTGCCCACAGCCTCCCTGGATGCATTTAATGGAGAAATTGGCTGGGGGAAGAGTACTATCTGTGCCGAGGGGCTTCGTGTTGCCTCTGTTATTGGTGGCTGCAAAGTGCTGCAGCCACCCATGTCCCATGTCCCATGGTCCATGTCCCATAGCCAGCAGGTATCAGCCCACAATATCCCGGTCTTTATCCAGAGACACATACACTTTGGCTCAGGCCAGCATCACGTTCAAACCCTCCACGGGTGCAAATGCTGTATGGTTTCTACAGGGAGGTGTTTTTAATATGACATTATTTTCCCCTCGGGTTTGCTTAAGCATAGAGGGGCATGGCCCAGGTCCCAGCAAGGAGCGACTGCGTGGCAGAGGGTGCTGCAGGGAAGGATATGCGATAGCCAGGATATCCCAGCTCTTTGTTCACCTTCGCGCAGAAAGCAGCTGAGGTTGCAAATAAAATATCCTGGCATCCCTAGTAAGGACAGCTTTAAAAGCAGCAGAAGGATCACGTTTGGTATTTATAGGGGTATAAAGGGGTTGTCAACAGGAGAGGTTGGGAATGCCACTTCCCAGGCAGAAAAAATAGGATGGGAAGTGTTTTTATAAGTAGGAATGTTAGGGATAAACCTGATTTTTTGCAGTCATAGGAACAAATCTGCAACGTTGGCTCCGGAAGCAGAGAACCGCGGAGTCTCACCAAGGAGAGCTGAGGTAAGGAGCTTTAAAAACCTACAAAAAGAAATTCTAGAAAGCAGGGGGAAAAAAAAGGAGACGGGGGATGAGAGCCAGCATATTTTGTGGTAGATTGACCTTATTTAACATTACAAAACAAATTAAAACCTCTTCTAAGTTAACCGTTACCCAGTGGAGAAACGGAGGCCAGGACGGGCCATGGGGAGAGGTGACGGGCAAAGGAGGTGAGGGGAGGCTGTGGGGACAGGGAGCTGGGAGCACCCCGGGTGTCACATCACTGCCATCGGAGAGACGGGGTGACACCCTGGACCTGGCTGGAAGAGGGGGGTCTTTTGGGGAGTGGGGTTTGTATTTCAAGCAAGGCTCAATTCCAGGTAATGCAGAGGCATCTTCATCATTTGGGTGCAGACCAAGTGTCAGAGAGGATGTGACAGGTTTTCCTCTGATTTTTTGCATTCAGCAGAGTTTCTCTGATTTTGCACTGCAGAGGTCCAAACAGAGGTTTTCGGGGAGCAGGAACGCTGGGACAAGTTGGGGACCCTCATCCTGTGGCTCCTTGTGTTAGGACCCCATCGTGCAGCTGTAAAAGGCAGCCAGGCTGGTCGTGAAAAGCAACATAAACCCCAAATAAATAGCACAGATTCTTCACTAAGGGCAAAGGTCTCTGAATCGGGGGGAGCAGGGAGAAGTGCCGCAAGGGGCTCGTGCCGGAGCATCCCACTCGCAGCAGGTAGTGGGGACTGGGGGATACGATGGGGCTGGAAAAGCAAAATGATCTGCAAGAAAGTTTCCAGGCAACGGATGGCAGAGGGGAGGAATTTCAGAAAGCCGACAGATGTGGGTGCATTCGAGGCAGAAAGGAAAAAAAATAATCGGAGAATATTTAAACTGGCTTAAACTAATGGGAGCTTTTTGAGAGGTTGTCAAGGAGATTTAGCAACCCAAAGAACTGAGTCTCATTTTCTTGTCAGGAGTGACATCACTGTCATAAATAAGTGACCAAAAGCCACATGTTTTGCTTGTGATGCTGCCAAGACAGGAAGCCTCAAATACCTCCTTTCCGAACTGGAGCTTCTGTCAAATCCAAACTTTTGATTCTCGTCAGATCAAATATTGAAAAGAAAAAAAACCTAAAACACATTTGGGAAACAATACTGGGAATAAAAGCCACCTTTTCTGCCAAAAGGAATAAAAATAAATCCTCCCTGTAAGGGAAACCTTCGGGAGGGGCATGCTTTCAGGGCCCCACCACCATCCTCCTACCCATACCTCTGCCCACGCCTCCTGCCTGCATACTTCGGGCAGGCAATGGGATTCACCGCCGGCAAAGAGACTCCAGCAAGGTGCCATAACGCAGCCTGGCAGTGCTTGCTGTGATGCCCCAAGGCTGCTTCTGCTTCCATGAGAGGTTTTGGGTTTTAGCTCGCTGCCTTTGCTCCAAACCTTTACAATTTAAGGAGATGCGAGCCGGGCAGTGGAGCTGCTGGAAGAATTTCCTTTCTTTTGGCTGCAAAGAAAATGCAGTCAATTTTTTTGACTGCATCGTGCAGACTCAGCCTGTTTCTCCGGCTTCCAGCACTTTCACAGCTCGGGACAGGGTTTCTGGAGAGAGGCCGAGCTGACACAGGGCAGTGACACAGCGGGGAGAAGCATCTCAAAGGCTGTGGCTGAATCTGGCCCATGGGAACCTGTGTCCGGATCCGCATGGGCTCTTCTGCTGAATTCCCCAGGGCAAAGGCAGCCTGCCCGCTGCCAGGCTGCTGCAGGTCCTCAGGGGCGGCGTGGGAGGAGATACAGGATTTGGGGGCACTACAGGTGACCCGAGGAAAAGCGTATGAATGGGACACGAGAAGAGCACATGCTGCTCCAGTCTTTTGCTTTCTTGCAGGGACGAGCAAGCTGCTCGCTGGAGGAGCCCGGCAGTGCGTGGCTGGGGGAAAGCTCACATCTGCCAAAAACCTGGAGTGTGCCGGGGTCAAGCAGCTTGGTCTGGCACTTTGAAACTCGCTTTGCTGTTCTCGCCCCTGCTTCCTCTCTCATTGCTCATACCCATACAGGAGAAGTGACCTCTGCAATGAGGCAGCGGGTCTGTGGACCCTGGCATTGCAACCCCTGCATCCTCAGCATCCCTGGGGATGCCACTGGCCTCCCAGTGCTGGGCTGGGCTCCTGTGACCCCATCCCCACCACCACATGGGCTTTGGTGACATTGGATGCTCCTCTGCAACCCATCTGCCACACACGTTACTTTTCCTTTTCTTAGGATTGAAATATTTTGCTTAACTAGAAAATGTTTAAGCTTGATATAGGGTATTTGGGCAAAAACTAGCAGGCCCTGAGAAGAAGCAGGGTGGACCACACGTTCCTGTGCTTCCCTCTAGCTTTAATTCTTATCAAGTGCTCTTTGCCGAATCAGATGGTGAAAGCACCAAATTCCTTTCCAGGTCGCTATCTCAAAGCCAGAGTTTGTCATCAGCTATTAGGAAACAACTCAGGATCTGGTGGCTGCTGCAGCGGTGGATGGAGCGCCAGGGAATACTGAGGATGAACAGAGGATCAGTCATCACCGGCTCGTGTGTTGTAACATTCCTGGTTACCCACAAAATCTCTGACAAACAGCCCCAGCAGGGCTTTAGCTACAAAAGTACTTTGTGCTTCCATAATTCCAGCTTTCTGACCCCCCAAATGTCGGGGAGGAGCCCCGATGTCCACGTTTTGCAGCCCTAAGGAACGTGTTGATTATTCATTTGCAGCGCATTCATTAGCGATAATGCAAACAGCATTAGGAATAAATAGTGGCAGGTCTTTGACCTCCCCTTTCCCAGGGAGACAGCAGGAAAGCGATAGCTCGTGGGGGCCATGGGGGGCTTGGCTTCTCAGCCCCCTCGGGGGGGTTGTTCAATGGACCTTCCCTGACCAAACGTTGGCCAGTGGATGGACAACTGGTAGGCGGCGTGGTGGGGTCCCGCTCAGCCCCACTGTGCGGGCTGTGCAGCCACCTGAAATTAAATACCCACCGTCAAAGCCCAGACTGGAGTGTGCCTTGGAAACCCACCCGCACAATCCCAAATGTGCCTCATGGAGCGAGCACGATGGTTTTACCATTTGGTGACCCTTTAGAGAGGGAAGGAGCCAACTACCTTCTCTGGAAAACCAAACCAACGAAGGAAAATGGATGCATGGTCTGACACAAGGGAAGTTATTGCATCTCAGCGCATTTTCCCTGGACCCTTTTGGAAGCTGCAGCTTCCCTGCCAGCGCACAGTGACAGCGAGCAACCAGGCTATCCGTGGACACCGAAGGCATTTATTTCAACAAGCCATGGCTCAGCACCCTTTGGCCAGGCTCTCCTGCTTTCAGCCCAGACCTGTGCCCTGCTTGCACCAAAGCCTCAGGGAAGAGGAGCTGGCCTGATCCAAAGTTTAGGGACACCTTGGATTGTCCCCAGGATGGGCTGTGCACAGAGGCATGGCACTGGGCGGGGGTGGGGGTGTCCCCTGCC
Organism: Morus bassanus; assembly: GCA_031468815.1. Classification (NCBI taxonomy): domain Eukaryota; kingdom Metazoa; phylum Chordata; class Aves; order Suliformes; family Sulidae; genus Morus; species Morus bassanus. The sequence goes on along the minus strand of CM062581.1, from coordinate 1,902,449 downwards.
CTGCAAGGTGCCAGCTGGAAGGAGACCAGCTGCCGGGTGCCGGCATCGCCTGCCTCCTCCCTTGGCTCTATTGCTGGTGACAAGTAATAACCAAGCAAGTGCTGGAGATGCCTCCAAGGACTCCCAGCCTGCGGGACGATGCAAGAGCAGGGACAGAGCCCACGTGCAGGAGGTTCCCCCGGGGCCACCGGAGAGAGCGGGGAGGAGGGTTTCCCTCAGGCAAACACCACCAGAGCATGGTTTGCACGGAAGCGCGTGTGCCAGGACAAGCAGCATGGCCCGCACGGCGAAGGGACCATTCCTGAGGCTGTACATCCCAACCCAGCACCCTCAGCTCAGGCCAGGGCCCTGGGGGATCCCGCACATTGCAGAAACTTGCTTTTAGTCCAGGTGGCAAAACGCCAGCGTTAGTCCTCAGCAAAATATATTGACCGGTAGCCACAACGCATCCCATCCTGGTCCGGAGACCACCACAGAGTGCTGGAGTGTTAACCCTTCCTGCCGGCACACGGCTCACGTTTGCTGCAGCAGCGCTGCCGTCGCCAGCCACTCCAGGCACAGGCAGAAACCCCTGTGGGCAGAAACACCCGTGGGCAGGAACACCTGTGGGCAGGAACGCTTGCATGGAGGATTTCTGTTCAGCCCGAGGCAGAGACACTGACTTGCCACATCCCCTGACTACACTCTGCAATAACTGTCATGTATCTACGAGCAGCATCTTTCTAAGGGGAACTCACCCCACGGACTCGGTCGCCCACGTAAGCACAGCCGGGGATGCGCCGCCATCTCCGTGCCGGAGCAATCGGCCCCGGCAGCTCCACGCAGGCAGCCCCGCGCCCAGCCATGCTCGCTGCCGCCATGCAAGGCACAGACACATGTTCCCTATTAAGCAAAGAAAGGCAGCTCCGCTGCGGCTTGCTTTAAAGGATCAAGCAACAGTGCAATTAGAAAGGGGGAAAAAAAAATAAAAGAAGTAAAAAAAAAACTCCCTGGCATGTTTTTCCGTCAGGATGTTTAGAAAAGTTTGCAGTGGCAGAAGCACTGCAGGCTGGTGGGGAGGCGTCAGCCGGTGGCAGTGCTCCTGGTAGCAGGGCAAAGCTCTTTCTTTCCCCTTTGCAGCGCCGAGCGGTCCCAGCCTGGCTGCTCTGAGCCTGGGCTGCGCGCGGGAGGATGCCAGATGTAATTGCAGCAAAAATGACTGCTGCCGGGGAGTCTCCTTCTGCAAGAAGCGAGTCCAAGCGCACAAGAAGCAGGACCCCCCCCTCACACTCCAGCCCCTGGCAGGGCTCGTCCTGCATGGGCTAAGCCGTATGGGGGAAGCTGCAGGCTCGCCTCCTGAAATGAAACGCTTGCCTAAAAACCTCTCTTAACTCGTTTAACCCCAAGCGATTTTCTTCTGCCACAGCTCCCTCCTGTGCAACGGGACAAACCACATGAGGATCACAAAAGTTAACTCTAGGTAAAAGGGACTGGCTTTATTTTGGGGGGACTTTTTTTCCCCCACCACCTGATGCTTCAGAAAAACACTAACTAATCCCACTCCAACTCTAGCCCAGGCGAGGAGGGGGGCCGGGAGGATGCCGTGCTGCCCCCTCATTCCTGGGAGCCCATCAAAGCCCTCCATCCCTTTCAACTCCCCTTCGCCCGCCTTGAAGGCACCCGCCTCTCTCCCTCCCTCCAGCTCCCAGGAAGACTTTTCCAACAGCCTTATTAACTTTGGGCTTTCTCCAGCACCCTTCCCAAACAAGCAAAAGTTATTCCCGGTTGCTTTCTCCTTGCCTGGAGAATTGGGGTGGGTGCAAAAGGGGGAGCGGGCGCTTACCGGGCAGGAGGCAGAGGGAGCAGGCGAGGAGCATCCCGCTGGGGAGGTCCATGGGAGCGCCGGCTGCCCTGCTCCCCGGCCCCGAGCATCCGCGGGAGGCAGCCAGCCAGACTGGTAGCCTCGCTTGCAGAGCCCTTTCCTTATCCCCAGTCTTTCCCGGCTCCCTGACAGAAGGCGAGCATTGGGAGGGAGTGGGAGGGACGAGCGAAACTTGTAGGAGGTACAGCAGGAGAGGACGAGAGAGGGGACAGCCTTCATGCGGCTGCGGCACCCTTTAGGGATCAGCTTCCCAGCAGGGCTGTGTCAGCTGGGAACTTCAACCCCACGGCAGCACGCTGGTCTTCTCCCCACGTCACCCTGCTGGGGTACCCTGGGGGCTCCTCACCCCAATGGGGGCTTGGTGATGGAAGGTCTGCATGGGGTCACTGATGGTCGTGGGGTGTCACCTCTGCTCAGTGCCACCTCCAGCCGCCTCTGCTTGGATGCCACCTCCAGCCACCTCCACTTGGGTGCTACTTCTGCTCAGGGGCTACCACCGCTCAGCTACCAGCAATAATCAGGTGCCACTTCTGCTTGGGCACTACCTTCACTCAGATGCCACCTAGTCTTGGGTGCTACATCTCCTCAGATGCCTCCTCCAGCTGGGTGCCACCTCTGCTTGGGTGCCACCTCTGCTCGGGTGCCACCTCTGCTCAGGTGCCATCCCCAGGACGGAGGAGAGCAGAGCCAGTGCCCACAGCACCGAGGAGGCTGCTGTGATGCCGCAGGGCACCACGCAGTGCTGGGGCACCTGGTCTCACCATTTCATTTCCTCAGCACCTACCCAGGCACGAGCACCTCTCGGCTGGCACGGGCACCCAGGAGAGTCCATCAGGGAAGCAAACAGCAAAGAGGCAGGAGGGAAACTGCTAATGAGCATTTTCTTCCCCTCTGAGGGCTGTCCTCGGGCACTAATGGGGTGCTCCTGTTGCACAGAGCTCTTGGGCCAGTATCCCCAGTGTCCCCCCAACAGCCACCACTGTCATTGAGGGCCCGTCACCTCTGGGCTGGACTAAGCAGCCCAAAAACCTGAAGCACAGCAGCATCCCCAGCGTGGGATTTTCTCCTTCCATCCTCTTCCTCCCCGGGCTGGGGACACCCTTTGGAGGAGGCACCCAGGAGGCAGCTCCAGCAGGAGCTCAGCTCCGACTGCAGTGAGGCTTTGAGGCTATGACACAGCCCCGAGTGCCCGTGGACCAGACCATGCAGCCCAGCTGGGGTGGCTCCGCTGGGGAGGTAGGACCAGCCACCACCTTGCTTCCACTTTTTCTGAGCGGAAAAGATAAATCCAGTCTTTAGTTTGTTTTCAGACACTAGGTGTGGCCCTGGAGGTCCTTCCCTACCCGCCCTCCAGCCCAAGCCCTGTTTGGCAACCAGAGCATCTCCACGTGCAGTTGCTACCTGCAGCGATCAAGCTCGGTGAGACCGACCTCGCAGCCAGGAGAAAAGCAAAGCCAGAGCAGTCTGCCTGCTGCAGCCACCGCTGCAGTGCGAGCTCTCCTCCCCTCGAAGCAGAAGAGCAAGCAAAGGTCCTTCATGGGGTTTTTGTTCCTCTTCCCACCCAGCCGAGAGTGAAGATCTTCTGAGATGGGTCCAAACACCAACGCCTCTGTCTACCGAGTGTCTGTCAGACAGTTTGGGGTCTGCGGGAGGGAGATAAGCTCCGCTTGAGACACTCTTGGATGAAACAGAGGGTCTGGGAGATCCAGTTTCTTTTCATTCTCCCCTCTTCCCTCCCGAAAATATACATTTGGGGTCTGCAGGCGGGAGAGGACACATGTCTGGAACAGAGATCAAAGCAGCAGTAGGATCCAAAACGGCGCAGAGATGCGGATGCTCTTTAGCTTGTTTGTACAGAGCTCCTTCCACCAGCAGAATGCTGCTTGACAGATATTTTCAGTTCTTAACTACGTCCCCCGGCTGTTTTTCCCCTGTATAACTCTGGAGGAAAAAAGCAGAACTTTAGGGGACAGCAACAGCTGAAGGGAACAAAATGTATTTCTGGCTTCGTGAAAGTTAAAAAGCAGTTTTTAGGGAATAAAAAGAAATATTAAAAAGCTTGGACAGGAGGCACAGATGAGATTTAAAACACAGAGTAACCAGAGCACAGAGGGAGGGATCCCCAAGAAGTGGATGCTCTGAGCAGAAGTCGCAGCCTCGCTGCGCCTGCTCCCAGCCTGGGGCCGCAGACAGGGCACGTGAGGGGAAATCCCTTGCTGGGAGCTAAACTCTCCCATGCAGTTGGAAGCCAAGCCAGTTTTTAATGAAAAAAAAAAAAAAAAAAATACAAAAGGCCTATATAATCTTGCCATTTGCATCTTGGTTCAGTTTTCAAAGAGGTTGTTTGGAAGCAGATCGTTGGAACCAGCCGGCTTGAAGGGTTATTGAGGAAAAATAGGAAAATAACACCAGAAGAAGGGTCCTGGGCCTCTTGTTATCTCTCCCTCCCCAAAGAGAGCAAGCTGGGTCTCAAGCACAGCATTTCAGAAGTTAAAAAACTCCATGGAAAACCAAGAAGCAGCAGCTGCCTCCTGCCTCAAACACCCCGACCCGGAAACCAGCGGAAAGTCGGATTTACAGGGATCCGCTTTTCCACTCCTGCCAAAGGACTGGCCGCGAGAGGTTTCTCTGCACTGGCCGTGGTTCTTGTGCAGCAAAGCAAAAGGAGAAACCCTGGGAGATGCTCTGGTTTCATAAGCGATGTCCATCAGACCCCTTCTGCTTCGTCTCTCTTTGTTGGTTGTCTGCAAGCAACTTGCAAATCCCTGGGGGTTTCTCATTAGTCTAAATTGGACCTGACTGGGATAGCAGGGGAGCAGGGTCTTACTCAGGTGATCTTCTGCAAATCTGGTTTAATCTATCAGCGCTCATCCTCAGACATCTTAATGCGACCGAGCCTCTGCACGAGCGAGAAACGCCAAGAGTTCAAAAGAGAAGAGCTATGCTGTGATAATATTGATGTAATGCTCCCAAAATGTAAACAGCTGTCAGTGGAAGTGATGGATGGGAAAACAAAAACCAGGGAAGTAATAGTATTTAAAACCCCTTGTAAAAAGTTGTTATGGGGACATCCCCTGACATCCAGCAGAAAACTCAGCAGCAGGGCTCCTTAATGTCTAAAAACCCTACAGAAGATAATATTCATGTATTCATCATATGATATTAATCCTGTAAAAAGAAAAAAGCTGGGTGCATATTAAGAGCTGCCTTCCCACTTCATTTTTGGATCCCACTCCAATTTCAGCACTGTTTCATCCAGCCCAGGCAGCGCCTTCCAAAAGCTCTCTGCCTGCAGCGGCACGGAGCCGGGGGCGGCCGGGGAGAACCCCCACACGCTGCCACGGGGCGAAACACAAACTCAGGCAGCTGAAGGAAGGTTATTTTTTTATTTTTTACTTTTTTTTTCCCCATCTCCCAGCTGCTGACCGCAATGAACGCCGCAGCAAGGGGAGCTGTTTCTTGTGTGAGCATGGCAGGGTACGAGGACCGTCCGGCAGCGCCGCTTCCTCGTGGGGCTGACATCTCCAATAGAGACCAGTGCTGCTGCAAACAAACAGCTGGTCCCCACGCAGGCGCTTGGAAGGGCGGTAGGAAAAGATTTGCTGCGAGCTCTGCCTGGCTGTCAGCGAGCCCTTGGGATGGTTTTCTTTATGCTGGGTTTTGCTGGGGGATGTAGGTGTAGGGGGGTGCTCAGAGCCAGGATGCTGGGCTTTGCAGCTGCTTGCAGGATCGGTCCCACCGGTTAACTGTGCATCCCACCATGCTGCAAAACCAACCCGATGAGAGCGGCATCGAGCCCTCAGGGGCCTCTGGCAGCCAGGAATAAATTGGTGGAGAAAGTGAAAAACAAAACAGTTTTCTTCTGAAAACAGAAAAAAGCAAGAGCTTTTGGTGGGGAAGGCAGCCCTCAAGCTTCCGACCCCAAAAAACTTTGGCTCCTGAGAAAAGTTTCTGCTCGTGGCTCAGATGTCAGAAATTTGTGACCAAAAAAACCCTCGTATTTTCTCTGCAAGCCTGACAGTTTCCAAGAAAAGTGTCAAGGTGCAAACTAAGGCTTGTGCACATTGGAGATCATCCATGCTCTGCGGCCAAACACCACCGGGCTTAAACCGCCCCATCCCTTCAACAGAAGCAAAACCCGGGAGCTGAACTCTGCACCTGAGCCTTGGGCAAGATTTCTACCTTTCTGACCATCATTTCTGCAAATGCCAGCAAAAAATGGGTAAAAATCAAGGAGAGAGCAGGCAGGGACTGTTTCAACCCATGCAGCAAGTTCATCTGGCTGCAGATCTGGTCAGGGAATTACACAAGCCATTCCTGAGCCATTCCCAAAAGGAAGATCTCGTGTCTTCCCCAAATTAACATCCTTGGATGGGCTGCTTATAAAATCTGGATAAGAAGAATACTGCACTGACTGTGCCCTTGCAGCTTGCGTGAGGATGACCCCAAGCTGCATGGCTGAACCAGGCAAGCCTTCGTGCATCACTGAAATAGAAAAGCCTGTAAGTAACTATAACCTCCATCCGTGCATCCGAGTCCCAGCTGAAGCTCTCACCCTGACACCTCCAAACCCTACATGAACTTGTGCCACCGACTCACTGGCTGCCTGACCTTCCTTCCCTACATTCTGAACTCATCCCAGCAGTTCACTGTAGGTTTTCCCACGTGTGGTCGTTTTTTCCAAACTTCAGCCTTTCCCTGCAGCAGATGACTCCTTATGCCTGACCTTTTGGAGGGTGTCATGTATTGGATGCTATTGCTTCTGGAGTTTTGGATGAATTAAGCTAGGATACAAGGAATGTAAACAGAGGCCAGGAATGAAAACAAAATCCCTAATTCACTAATAAATGGAGGAAGGGCTGACAGTGTCGTGCAGGGATTTAATCGCGAGCCGCCCTGGGGTGATGGTGCTGCAGAGGGTCCAGGATGCGCCCAGTGCTCCCAGGGATGCTTCTCCCACAGTTTTGGGGGAAGGATGGGTGCAGGTTGGATGCTCAGGTTACACATATCCACCAGCTCAGGAGCACCAAACGCTGCTCAAGACCTGGGTCTGGGGTTGAGATTACAGCCGCAGGCAGCTCTGGCATGGCAGGAAGGGAAAAGGTAGCATGAAGCCAGACCACCAGTGGTTCTCCGGGGGTCTCAACATGCTCAGACCCCTTGGTGGGTGCAGTCGGGTGCAAGCAGATTTGTCACCCTTGGGTGATGGGGAGCAGCTCAAAGCCGTCTGCCGAGGGCGAGCGCGGGCCAGCAGAGCACGTGGTGCCGTCACGCCTGGCCGACACACAGCCCTGCTGAGCTCAGAGCTCTGGAGAGTTGGTTGTCCAAAACAAAAACTGATGTAAACAGAAAGCCAGCCTCTCCTGGAGATTGTCAGCTTCATGTGAAGCCAGGAAACGTTACGTCTCTACAGAGCACAAGATTAGGAAGGCGAGAGCCTCGCCTGCCCCGCCAGCACAGCACCCAGGGGGAGTGACCCGAAGGTTTCCCACTTTGGGATGCTCCAGGGCTCTTTCTGTGCCCCAGGGTCTCCCTGTCACTCACCCTACCCCAAGGGCAAGAGCAGTGTCCCAGCTGGGATCACCCTGAGTACAGCCTGGTCCAGGGGAGGGGAGGGAGACTGGAGTCTGGGAAAGGAGAGGAAGATGCCGAGCCAGGACCCAGGGCTCCCATGGGGATGTTTCCCATGGGAGCTGGAAGATCCTGAGTTATGCTACAAGACCAATGTTCAACAACTGCCTCCTTGCCAGAGCCGCTTGGGGTTCCTGCCCTCAGCACCCCACGCCGGCTGCCGGGTCTCTCTGCCTGCACTCGCCATCCCAGGCAGGCACAGACTGCACCGGCACAGGGCCCCGGAGACCCCCATCCTCCTGGTTCTCCTGGAAAACTAAGGGGGAGGCAGCCATGAGCAACACCCAATTCCAGAAGCAACCTCAGGGGATAAAATATACACTAACCCAAGAGAAACTTCTCCGGTGAGGTGGTGCTGCAGAGACCCATTGGCCTTTTTTTTTTTTTAAAAAAAAAAAGAGGAAAGTAATTTAACCTCCGGAAAGCAGAGACTTGGCACCCCCGCCACGTTTGGAAGAACTTTGGCCCTTAGCTCCCAGCGCTCAATTAGCATAAGCTGTATTTATTAGCCCTCGCCAAAATGCTTCTCTCCTCTCCTTCCATGCCACCAAGCTTGTGCTGCGGCCAAATGCTTTTGTAGCTGGACCAGGGCTCGTGGGGGCTCGGGAGTGCCAGGCTGAGGTAGGCAGCAAAGCCCTGGCCAACCATATTTTTTGCAAAAATATATACAATATTCAGTAGCTGAAGATGTTTCTTGTCAGATGTTTCTTGCTGTCTTGGCAATCGGCGCCCAGCTATAAACATCCACCTCCGAACAGATGACTTTACACTCTGAAAGCACTTTCTGAAGCATGCTAAACCCCTCTAAAGGGGTCACCAGAGCCCCAGGACCCAACGGTGAAGGCAGGGAGCTGGAAGAGCCACCGCCTCCCTGGGGAGGACCGCGGGGTGCAGGGGGGCAAGGAAGCAGCTGCAGGGATTGGGACTCCCCTATATTTTAAGGTCACTCCTCTCCCAGCTGGACCCTGGGTCCGAGGCTCCCCAGGTGTCTGGCGCTGCCGCGGTGACTTCACGATTCAAGCAGCTTTCCCAATGCCATATTTACAGACGACTAACCGTAAAAGAAGTGTTTGCTACCGAGGAATTTTTTGTTTACTTAGCCAGCATTATTTTTTTCTATTTATTTAGTCTCTCCCTGTTTATTTCTTACTTTGAATGAGCAAACATCCACCCTGCCTGGATAATGAATTACTAGGATGAATCCCCTGGGGCAGAGCTCATGCTGAGTAACTGCAGTCCAAATTCCCCGCCTGACCCATGGCACACACTGTCTAGACAAGTTCCCAGGTACCACAGCTCGGATCCTGCTCACATCTCTTCTACACGTACAGCACACAAAAAACCCCCAACATATGGTTGGGGTCTTTTCCCCCCTACAAGGAAGGCTCAGGTGTCCAGCGTTGGCCAAATCCTTGTGCATCCCCAGCACGTTACCCCAGAGAGGCCCTGGGAAAGCTCTCACATCCCAAGTGCTTAAACCCCTCTCAAGCCAAGGAAAGAAATTAAATACCTCACCAATCAAAACAGATTCTTTCCCCTGGGAAATTTTCTGCTGCAGAAGAAAAAATCCCTCTTACGTAGCTATTCTGAACTATCTATTATGAATATTATTTTATCTCCTGCCCCACAGCAGTGCTATTCGCAGCTGCAGGTTTCTGCTACCTCCATTTGTCCACATGTAGCAATTCTTCCCTGTCTGGAGGCAATTGCTGGGCAATATGAATTCTGATTAGGTTTTTTTTTTTCCAGTTTAATTCTACCAAAGCGATACACGCAGCTAAGCCTTAAATACAAATGGTAAAGCCATTTAAACCTTGGTTTGTTAGAGAACATGCCAAACTGGCTGCCTGCAGTTGGCAGTCCATGAAAATCACAACATCAGAGGAGAGCTTGATTAATACACTGCTGAACCTCCAGGAGAGGAAAATATGCACCAGTAAAAGTAACTCTGGGCACAAAATCTTTTGCGAAGGAGGAAGAAAAAAGACTTTTCAAACCTGCTTTCCTCCCCATTGCGTGAAAAGGGGAGGCGCAGCCGGGAGAAGGGTGCTGCATCCATCTCCCGTGCACCATCCTCTCGAGCCCCTCCGCATTCCCCTGGCGATTAAACAAGGGGTATCACTGGCACCCGCACAGCCTCGTGCTTCACTGGCCCTCCCAAGGGGGGAATTGTGTTAATGCGGACAGGGTGGGAGAAAAAAGGTAGCTGATGGACTCTGGGTGGGGACGGTGCCCTGGCAGCATCACCCAGCCAGCTCCTGCAGAGCTCGGTGGTTTTGCTGAACGTGCTTCATGGTAGGTAAAGGAAAAGGATGTGAATTTTTACACTGAGACCAAAAATGTGGTGTTGCTTTGTTTTTTGATACTTTTTTTTTTCTCCTTAAAGGAAAGCAATGTAACAGCCTCTTTTAGCACAGACTTTGAGGGGATTCAAAAATTTCAGAAAAGGGAAATACAAATTTGACCTGAAATCTGGTTAAAGCTTGAGATTGTCACAGCATGAGTCCCACCAGCTTCTCACCTCTGTGCCAGCTTCAGACCCACCCTCCAGACTAGCAGCGCCGAAAGGGTGACCCCAGCCCTCTCATTATCTGGAATTCTTGTTCCTCTGGATCCAGGTTAGGAATTGAATATTTTTGGTCATTTCTCCAGAACAGTCCACTGCAGAAAATAAGCACGTTACCCACTCCAAGTCACAATTGGGTTACTATAACAAGCCTTCATACTTTCACAAAACACTTCTTCCAAGCAGCCCAAATGCCTTTCCAAACCAGAAACGCCATCAGGCAGCAAAATCGGATCCCCAAGTCCCCATTCACCTGACTCCAAAGGAACTCAGTGCTGGCATTTTCTAGACAGCCCTCTCTAAAAAAAGGAAGGATGAGCCATTTTTAGACTCTGGAGACTGATTTAACACATTCCAGGCGTCTGGAGAGTGCTCTGCTTTGCTGCCCGTGCTCTGGTAAGGCCGTTACTGGCCGAGTGCTCCTGCAGAGGATGAGCGCCACGGTCCCCTGCCTTGCCAACACCGACGGCCGGGAGCCGGCTGCATCCCCGTGCCCAGGTGGCAGCCTGGGATATTGCCTCTGCCATAGCATTTGCAGATTGGTGGCAGATCCCCTCTGCCCTGTGATTCATCACCTGCATTAACTGAGACATCCTCTGATGGAGGGTTCACTCCCAGCGGGGTAGCAGGCAGCGGCTGCCCTGCAACGGAGCAAGCGGAGGGGACTTTGCCTCTCGTGAGAGCATCCCGGTGTGCTTCATGTCCCTGGTGTGCGCTCTCCCAAAAGGCAAATTGCTCTCCTCTTCCCTTCCCACCACTGATGTTACAGAGCAAATACCTTCACACGTGGTCCTTTGGGGCTTTTAAAGCATCCCCTCTTTGCTTTCCATTTGTGAATCCGCTTGCAAGCGGCTTTGTACCCCTTTGGTTTGTCAGAAGGTCAAAAGCTTTCTACCACGCTAAGTTTCAAGCATGGAGGTGTGAGTTCAGCTGCATTTAGTAGCCCTTTGGCCATCATCTCTGAAACCAACGGACTCTGCTGGGCACGGCACTGAGCCTCCGATAACCAAAATGCTCTGTTGCACAACGCAAACTCTGCCCGTGTATTGAGAATGCAGCTGTTTAACAGCAATTAGCTTAAATAAAAAGAGAAAAGCCTCCCTGCCTGCAGCTCCTGTGAGAGCAGAGGGGATGCACGCTGGCCTGGGGCACAACAGCCCAGCCACGGCCACGCTGTGCGGAGCTGCACCCGGTCGGGTGTTGGGGCAGCGGAGCAAGGCAGAAAAAAAAGCATCATCCTCAAGGCATCATCCCTGTCAATCTGCACTGCTTTAGATTTGATACCAGAGTTAGTGCACAGTTTCCTGCTTCTGCCAAAGAATTTGAAAGTTGAATTTTAAAGTAAAGATCAGCCCAAAGAAGGTGCTTTCTTTGCTAATGAAATCTGAGGTTTTGCTCCAAAGCTGAATGCCAGCACATTCTCAGATTATTTTTTCTTTTCTGGAAAAAAAAGGTTTGAAGACATTATAAAGGAAGCCAGTTCTTCAGAGAGAACACTGATCCTGCTTTTCACCGTCCCCTGGCTGCCTGTGCTGGCTGGAACACCGTCGGCTCTGCCATGCAGCATTGTCTGCAGAGCAGGAAACGCCATCCGAAGGCATCCAACTAAAGGAATCAAGAAAAATGAAAAAAAGGAAAATGTGAAAGCATTTAAAGCTGCTGCCGTCAGATTGGCTCTCACCAAAACACAGTCTCAACATCTAAACAAATGCCTCGCGGATTCTGGAGATCCGCACGAGAAATATTTCAGGCTAAGGAACTTATTACCTCAATGAGCAGGTGGTTTATTTTCCTCCCTCTAGTCCATAAAACCAGCCCAAAGATGTCCCAGGGACAAGATTGCTTTGAAACCACACTAGCATCAGAGCTGCTCGCTCCTGCTTCTGCCTGGGAATTCACTGAAGGTTTAACTCCACTGCTTGCTTAAAATCATATAACAGCATTGCTAAGTTTTTTCCTTGCCCTTTGCTTGGATTTTGGCTCCCTCCATGGCTTTTGCCAAGAAATGGGATGGGGAAGAGTCACCCCTTTGCTATAGCAGCTGCAGGGAAGAAACCCACCAGCCACAGGGGTCTGTATTCACACTCCCTTATTTCCACCCCCCCACCCCCCCCCAGTTCAAGCTCCTAAACTACATTTTCCTCTGGCTTCTCCCACCTCTTCCCACATGTCATTTTAGCATTGTTATTATTTTCCAAGTTGTGGCATGTGCAGAAGCCCTGCCTGCAATGGCTAGTTTGGCTTGCAAAGCCCCCACTGCCCCAGGGTCCCCTATCTTGCTCTTGCCCATTTTGGGGCTCACAGCCCCAGGACTGTCCCCAACCAGTGCTCCCAGGGCTGGGCAGGAGTGGGGCCAGGCTGGGGGATGTGTGTGTGTGTGTGATTAAGTGACTGTATTTCAGCAAGCACGGGTGAGTCAGTGTCACAGAAATGCTGGTTTACAGGGAAGGATGCAGCATCAGCAAGAAACCTGCCCTGGCTTGTAACAGGAAAAAGATGTTTTGCTGCCCAAACCAGCCGGGGGCCTGGGACAGATTAGGAACAGAGAAAACTCCCTGCCAGCACACAGCAGGGTCGTGCCAGCAGCTGCAGCAGGCTGGCACCCACTCGGGAGGACAGAGCAGGGATTAGTTAATCCCCAGGGCTGCCCACCTTCCTGGCAATTTGCCTGTTTTAAACAAAAATCCAGCATCTCCTCTGGCAGAGGGTGCTGGATCTCACCCTCAGTCCACATTGCTCCACCTCTCCCTGCAGCCAGGACCTCCCAAAGTGGCCAGGTCCTGCTGCTGCCAGGTCTGTGCAAGCCTGTCCCAAAGCAGGGGACAGCCCCTGACCTGGCCCAGGGGTGCTGCGGGGGAACCTGGCCTCAGAGCAGCCCGGGCACCTGTAACGCTATTTGCCGCTGATAAAATCCTATCCTAAAGAGATTCATGCATCAGAATGCAGTAAAAGTAAAGGAAACAGGCTGTCTTTTTATTTTCCAAGTTATGACTAAAGAAAAATTATTCCATTCACGAGACATTTATACTAAATGCAGCACTTTAGTTTATGAAGGTGCTCACTTATTAAATAAATCTGTCAGGAAGCAGGTTTCAAGATCTTTCTTTCAGTGGACATATAGATTTTTCTATTCCATCTGCATGCCATATTTGTGATAGAGTCAAGCATTATGTATAAAGGCACCTCTTCCGATGTCAGGATGCTGTTGGAATGGGATAAAACCTAGTGTGAAGCACAGCTGAGTGCCACACACTGCTCATCCCACACTGCTTGACACTGGTATCTAATATGAAAAATGCCTTGGGTTTCAGATCAGGAAAAAAAAAAGGACGTTATATAATTTAACAGCAAGTTTAGCAACTCTCATTTCCAGAGCCCTCAAAACCCAAGAAATCAGCCCCCACATCCTCTTCTGTCAACGCTCCTGCTGCAAAGTGGCACTGACTGCTTATGGCACATCCCAACTTTCTTTCCCTTCGATTTCAGCTCTTCCTTAGTAAAACACTGCAGGTTTTTTTTAAGTTCTCAACATCTTTTGGTAGTTACAGATTTAAAAAGCTTGAAACCATCTTATAAACCTGGAGTTTTAATTATTTCCATGTCATTCACTTTTAAAACCAGCCTTTTCCAGTGGGATGGGCTGACACACACCAGGGACGGCTCTGCAGGAGGGACCCTCAGCTCAGCCACCAAGCTCTGCTGAACATGAAAATTCACAAGTGTCCCCTTTGCTTCCTTTTTAATTAAGCATGTAATGAGGAAAGACAATTTGCATCACCTGCAAGTGCTATCCATGTTAAAGCAGACTTTCTTCTTTCTCCTGCTCCTCCACGGCTGCTGCCAACATTGCAGCGTGTCTACTCTGCTCCCTCCTACCCCCGAGCCGGCAGAAGCAGTCCTGCTCCTGACTCAAAGAGGCTATATTTAGCACTTTAAAAAAAAATAAATACAATTTTGCAAACTGTAACTAGAAGAATATGTCATTTTGCAGACTTTTTCCTCCAGGCCAGACTGCTGGGAAAACATGTGTTTCATTAGATGCAGTAAGTCGTGCAGGTGGTCAGGGCAAGGGGAGCCAGTCCCATGGCAAATGTACTTGTTTATTGTTTGGGGAAGGGGAGAAAAAGCCTCAAATGATGTCATGAAACCAGACACTGCACTCCCCTTGCTCTAAAAATGAGGGGGGACTTGCCAAACCCTTCGAAGGTGCTTTTTCCCCTAACACCATCAGAATTGTATCAGGAGCATTACACGAACACTGGCTGGAGACTGCGGGGAATCAGGGAGCCCAGGTGCAAGCTCAGCCTGACTTTACAATTCCTGCTTACATGGGACACCCACAGCCCCGAGGGAGCAGGTCCTTGTAGGTCAGCTCGGTATTAGAAATGCAACAAGAGCTGGTTCCTGAGCCAGAGGCTGAACAGTCTTCAGCCCAATCCCACCCCCATTCCCATGGTGGATGGAGCCAAGGCAGCGTCCAGCCCTCGGTGTGATCCTGCAGCCCCTGCACGGCAAGCTGGGCATGGTTACAGCTGGGGACCCTTCCTCCAGCAGCCGCCTTTCACTGGGACCAGTCAGGTCCTTGCTGGAGGCAGCGCACCTGCCAGCTCCAAGCTTAGCAAGACCTTGGGGGCAGAGGGTGCGCAGGCAGGGGATACAGTGACATTTCACCCTCCTCTACTGTGATCCCAGCACAGGACACCCCAACAGCACCTGGACCACACTCAAATGACACAACCTGTATCCAGCAGGTGCTGCTGATACCAAAGCACCCGAGATCCAGACCCAGTCTGGGTCTCTCCAGTCCAGAAACCCTGCTAAAACCATCACTACAGGACCTCTCGATTGTTAAATTACTACTTCAACTTTTTTTCCATACTCCTATCATGTAAAAAAATCTTGGTTTATGTTGCCAAGTCTCTACTGCTCTTAAGTATGATGTATGGTTAATACATAGATGGAAGCAAAGCCATTCCTTTCATTTAGTGTTATAGCCCCTGTTATGCTACCTACTCACACCTGAAAATCATTTAAGAGAACTCTAAATTATTGTACTGCTGCTGTGCTCACCTAGGTCTGTTAGAAAAATCAAACCAGAGCAGGTGGATTGGTTTCTCCTCTGCAGCACTTGGCAGCCTGTCCCAGGCCCCCCCATTTCAGCTGCAGGGATTTATAGAAAAGGAATCTTTTACAGTATTTTTCACTTCACACACATGCACACAGCCCCTTTTCATCACCTTTTGAAGCGTTAAGTGGGCCCAGACCAAATGTGAACGCCTTTGATCCAGCCCCATGGTTACCCAGGCTGTTCAGCAGCCAGACTCACCCTACCCGCTCATCCACCACCAGGCTGGGCAGGAGAAATATGAAGCAAAGCTGGAACACCCTAAAAAGAAATTTTGCAGGTATTTCTGGCATGTGGGTGGCTGCTCTGGACTCCCCAGCACCAGAAGTGAACTGGCAGCAGGGTTTTCTCATGCTTGAGTTTTTATTTCCCTTGCTGAGCTCTCCTAGCACAGGGCCAGGGGAACGATGTGCGAAGGTGGCAGCAGTCAATGCTTCGGAGAACCAGCCTGTTCCTGACCTCCTTGCAAAGGATGGCACAGGACTGAAATTAAAAGCCCATTTTTCATCCCCAAGAGCTCTCTGTGCAAGGCAGGCAGGCTATGCCCTGCACCTCCTTCCAATTCATTGCATCACTGGGGAGGACGAAGCTGTTTAAGATTCAGGATTCACATCCCCATGCCAGGACCCTCTAATGAGCTCACCAGGACTCACAGCCTCCTCAGCAGCTACAAGGACAACAACACAGTTATCAGCACAACTGGTCCCAAAGCACTTGGGGACGCCCCAGATCCCCAAATTCCCATATTTTGTCATTTCAATTCCCTCCACTCCCTTCCTCCTCCATGTGTGCACATTCACAGAAGGATACAAAAAATACTGCTATTAAAAATCCCAAGTTTATTCACAGAAAAGCATGTAACGTGTAAAAAATGAGCGTGCTGGCTCCCCTGCTGCCTGCAGGCAGCTCTCCCCTGCCTGCTCCTCTGCGGGGGGACGGTGCCGGCTCACTCCTGCTCACAGGAAGGGAAATTGTGGGAAAACACCCTGTACCAGCAGCTGGGCTGTAGCATGCACCCTCCTCCCACCCAACGCCCTTCAGAGATGATCCCAGCTAAAGGAAGGGGGATGTCCCACCTCCTGGGGCTGCTCAGCATCCCCAGCCCTGCCACGGAGCAAGCATGTGGGCACAGCTTGGCATAGCAAGCCTGGTCCGGGGTGCAGCAGCCCCTGCCAGAGCTTGCCATGCTCAGCCCCGTGGTCACGGGCACCTTAGGAACACACAAGGGTCACGCTGGGGTTTTGCCCCACAGGGAGCGTTTGAGCCAGGAAAACAGAGGTATATGCTAATTCAGAGCAAGTCAAGAATAGAGATTTCCTATTTGAGAGATGAAATGGGTATTTCCAGCAAGCAGCAGAGGAGTTGCATTGGCCTGGCGTCATCAGAGGGCAGGGGGGTCAAGAGCTCCCTTTCACCCTGCAGAGATCTAGCAAGTAAGGAGCCTGCAGAGCCTGGGGAAACAGGGCTCATTTCACTAGCCCAGGGGTACATTTACATGGCACATATAGGAGCAAGCCCAGTCACATAACTCTGTGCCCACACAAGTGGCACCTTCCAGAGCTGAGCCCCCTGAGTGAGAGCTAAGACCTCTCTCCAGCCTTCGCTAACACCACTTAGAGCAGCAAGACCATGCAGTGTTGCTCAGAGGAGAGGCCACCTCTGCAGACCCCACAGGTAGACAATCAACACCAGGGTGAGGCTGGACCTCCAGGACCCCAACAGCAAAGTGCTCAGAGCCACCTGGCACCCACAGGTGCTGCAGCACCCAGCAGGGTCCAGCAGGCTTTGCTAGAGATACAGCTGAGCTTTGCTAAACATCCACAGACCAACCAGGACAAATCCCAGGATCAGTGCATGGCACCTCCCATGCTTGAGCAGCCACAGACCCCAGTACTCACCCCAGGCAGAGGCTGCCTGCACAGGGCTGCTCGCTCACTGTCACGGCCACTTGGGTCACCTCTTCCACATGCACATGGCAGCAGGTGCCACCAAAGGGCCAAATCTCACAGGAGCACACAGTGGTCCACCTTGCACCAGCTGCAGCCAGGCAAAGGGATGCCACCTCACAGCATTCTTCATACAGAGGCATGGATCCACCCCGGGGCAGACGCTTGTTCTGGGTGCAAAGCTAGGCAGAAAGAATTTGGCATCTCTCCAGGAGCACCTGGGGAAGCTGCAGGACACCACAACACCTTACACCACCAACAAAACACTGCCCTTGGTCCAGCTCCAACTCTTTTAAGCCAAGGCTCCTAATTAGCACTTGCAGCCTAACAAGCTCATTTATATTTGAACTCACAGCTGGTAGCATACTCCCATTACAGCCCCAAAATGGAGTACTGAGGTGCTGGGGTGCTCTCTCAGCAGCCCTGGGGACAGGGATATGGGGGACAGAGGGAAGCAAAGCAGCCCAGGGTGCCTGAGCCGGAGGGGGGACCCTGCCTGGTGCATCCCCTGGAAAAGGGCAGGATTTGGGGCCAGCTGTGGCTCCGGTAGCTGCTGTGCAGGATCCGACCCAGGTGGCTCCAGCCCAGCTGGGGCTGAGCACATGGACGGCCAGAGCTCATGACATGTGCCTGTGCTTTAGCAAAGCCAACTAAAACCTCCCTGTTTGAGCTCTCCGACAGGCTCTCTCCTACCAGCAGTTGCAGCAGAAGGTGATGAAAATAAGCAGGGAAGGAGAATCAGAGACAAAACTGGTATGAAGCGGCGGCGAGAGACCTTTTCTCCGCGGTATTTGGCTGAGAGGTGTGCTGCACGCAGCCGAGCTTCCAGCGTGACTCACCCCGCGGAAGCGGGCTTTCCATCCCCAGCCCCAAACCCACGTTTCCAACAGGACCCTGCTGACATTTGCCAGAAAATTAACCCGGAGCTGCATGTGTGGGCGAGCTGGGAGCGATTCTGGCACTGGAGAAGGGTTAAACAGCCTCTTAAAAACTGTCAGGAGAGGTGAGAGCTGATGCACTTTCTCCATGTGTTATGCACGAAGTGTCTCCTTCCCTTGCTCCCCGGCTCAGCTGCGGGGCTGCAGGCAGTAGGACCAAAACTTGCTCCTCCTGGGCAGAAAAAGCCTGCGTTTAAATAAGCATTCAGAAAATAAGTGTAGCGGCTAGCAACAATGCTCAGAAATGTTTATTTTTGGGGGTGTGAAGTATTGCCCAGCCAACGTGCCCAAGAGCACTGCAGAAACCCCACTCCTGCCCAGAGTCAGCGCTTGGAAGGCAGAGGCTTCCACACTTTAGGTAAACTGAGGCACGGGAGGGTGCAGATGGCCGAGCATCCCAGCAGCCTCCATCCCCGTGAGTCTCAAGGTCAGTGATTACCACGTGCAAAATACATCTGAGCTCTGGCAGAGCTGGTGAAGCTGCTGGTCGCTGGAAGCGCACCCCACTCTCCCAGTTCCTTGGTGACGCTTTGTGGCTTTCCCAGGCGGCCCTTTCTTTGCTGTTATTTATTTTGCTCAAAAATATTTGTAAAAAGCTCTGGGAATGTAAATGGCTTTATAGTCACTGTGCCAGGCACACGGCTCTGGTTGGCGTCGCGGTGCATCGCTGCCAGGGCTCTGCCTGGCGTGTCCTGTGCGCCGTGTGCTGTCATGTCCCATCCGATGCTGTCACAGCTCTGTGTCTGTGCCGGCACTCCGCCGGGGTGCCTGTCCCCTGCGAGGGCTGAGCACCCCATCTGATTAACACGTGAGCAGTTAGCCTTGATGCTGCCAGCCCTGGCCTCCCGCGGCTGAAATGAGGGATGATGAGGGAGAGCAC
Organism: Morus bassanus; assembly: GCA_031468815.1. Lineage (NCBI taxonomy): Eukaryota > Metazoa > Chordata > Aves > Suliformes > Sulidae > Morus > Morus bassanus. The sequence continues at coordinate 1,883,502 of CM062581.1, read as the reverse complement.
TATGCATTTGATTAAAATATATAATTATTTCATGGCTTAGGTGGAAATTGCGGTGGCTTTGTGCACCTTATCCCACCCCTGGTTGTGTGCGGAGTCATGCTGTTGGGTTTGGCACTCAGCCCCAGTCCAGCACCCCGATGCAGCATGGGTGCCCACCACGGCTGGCACCGACACAGCCTTCGGGTGATGTGGGGTGCCTGAGATGGGTGGGATTTGGGCTGTTCTGGGTCAGCTGCTCCAGGGCTGGCCGCGGGGGGGGCAACGCGGGGAGACCCCCGGGGCAGCGGGGGGGGGTCCATGGAGCCCTCCCCAGCGTGCCCGGGGCAGCCCCCCGGCAAGTCCCGCTGTGGGGCCGGGCTGTGCGGGATGGCTTTTGCAAAGCCCCCGGGGTGGAGGGGAGCCGGGGCTCTGTGTGCCCGCAGGCTCCGGACCCCGCGGGCCGGTGCAGGATGCGGCCGCCGTGCCGGGAGGCGGCCGGCGCTAGAGGGCAAACGCGGCCGCCGATGCTGCGGGAGCTGCGGGAGCTGCCGGTGGGGCGGGCTCGGCCCCGAAACGCTGCCGTGGGCCCTGGGCTCGGCCCCCCCAAAATGCAACGGTGGGCCTTGGGTTCAGCCCCCCCCCCAAATGTCTGCGGTGCATCCTGGGCTCAGCCCCCCAAAATCCTGGAGTGGATCCTGGGCTCGGCTCCCTCAAGAATGCTGTGATGCATCTTGGGTTCAGCCCCCCCAAATGTCTGCGGTGCACCCTATGCTCAGATCCCCAAAATGCAACCGTGTGCCCTGGGTTCAGCGCCCCCCCCCCAATGCAACAGTGTGCCCCGGGTACAGCCCCCTCCAAAATGCAATGGTATGCCTTGGGTGCAGCCCCCCAAATGCTGCGGTGTACCCTATGTTCAGAACCCCAAAATGCTGCGGTGTGTCCTGGGCTAAGCCACCCCAAAATGCAACGGTGGGCCTTGGGTTCAGCCCCCCCCCCAAATGTCTGCGGTGTATCCTGGGCTCAGCCCCCCAAAATCCTGGAGTGGATCCTGGGTTCAGCCCCTGCAAAAATGCTGTGATGCATCTTGGGTTCACCCCCCCCCCAAATGTTTGTGGTGCACCCTAGGCTCAGATCCCCAAAATGCAATGGTATGCCTTGGGTTCAGCCCCCCAAATGCTGTGGTGCACCCTAGGCTCAGATCCCCAAAATGCAACTGTGTGCCCTGGGTTCAGCCCCCCCCCAAAATGCAATGGTATGCCTTGGGTTCAGCCCCCCAAATGCTGTGGTGCACCCTAGGCTCAGATCCCCAAAATGCAACCGTGTGCCCTGGGTTCAGCCCCCCCCCCCAAATGCAATGATATGCCTTGGGTTCAGCTCCCCCTAAAATGCAACAGTGTGCCTTGGGATCAGCTCACCCCCCCAAAATGTCTGTGGCGCATCCTGGGCTCAGCCTCCCAAAATCCTGCAGTGGGCCCTGGGCTCAGCCCCCCAAAATGTCTGCGGTGCACCCTGGGCTTAGCCCCGCAAAATGCTGCGGTCTGTCCTGGGCTCAGCCCCTGCAAAATGCAACGGTATGCCTTGGGTTCAGCCCCCCCCAAATGTCTGTGATGCATCCTGGGTTGAGCCCCCCAAAATGCTGCAGTGCCTGTGGCTCAGCTCCCCCAAAAGGCTGTGGTGCCCCAGGTTCAGCCCCCTAAAAATGCTGCAGTGCACCCTGGGGTCAGTCCCTGAAAGTTGCTTCAGTGCCCCAGGCTGGGACCCCAGAAATGCTATGGTGTGCCTTGGATTCACCCCCAAAATGCTCTAATGTGCTTTAGGCTCAGCCCCTTAAAAATGCTGCAGTGCCCCAACTTGGACCCTAAAAATGCAGCGGTGTGCCCAGGCTCAGCACCCAACGTGAAGGGCCACAGGAAGATGACACACAAATGCTGCCTGGCGAAGCGCATGACTCAGGGCTCATTTCTCAGCACTTCCCTTCTCCAGCTCGTCTTGGCAAACCAGGTGGGAACTGCAGATGGGGCCAGTGGGGTGCAGAGGTTGGGGGAACTGGGGGGAGCGAAGGGCTTTGGTGGGCTCCCATCAGCTGCTGCTTCACCAGCCCCTTTCCCAAGTACTGCACGGAGTGTTCCAGCTGGGGAGCAGATCCCATTTCGGATGACATGATCATCGTGGGGATCCTTGGCAGGTTGCCCACGGGGATCAGCGGGAGTGATTGATGGGACCCGGTCATTCTTCCCACCCCGACGGTGTCAACCCTGCCCCTGCTGTCCCTGAGCCCCGGGAGAATTGGGGGTGCTCGTGCTGCTAGGGGAAAAAGAGCAAGTGGGCCAGGCGTTTCAGGTTTCCGTTTAAAAAGCATGTTGGAGGCAACTGCCAAACACATTCACCAAACAACAGACGTGAGCTATGGAAAACCCTTCTTAAATTGCCCGGGCTGGCTTCCCACAGCTCAGGACTCTTGCCAGGATGCTCTGCCTAAAATGGAGTCCTGTTTCCATGCCCTCTGCGCTGCGAGGAGAACTCCCAAGTCCGGCCACTTTCCGATCTGCCGCCATATACTCCAGGTTTCCAAATTCAATGTGTGCTTTTCCCCAGCAGGAGATGTGACTTAGCACAGCCTTAAATCTGGACTCCATTTAAACAGAAATCCATATCAGGCATTTGCCTGTCTGAGCAGTAGCGGTTTAGCCAGGAAGACCCAGACTGATGAGGGTTAGAAAATGAGCTCGCCGTACCCTCCCAGGGACTCAGCTTTGCACTGCAACCTCCTGTCATTTCTGCTTCTCTTCCCCATGTCCACCCAGAACCTCTCTCTACAGGGGACAATATTAAGACCCTGGGAACCTCTCGAGATGCACCCACAGCCCGTGGGGCCCATGGTACCCAAACGCTGCTGGGTTGGGAACTGCCCCTGTAGGATTTAGCTGAGAGATTGAGGCTGGACCTCAGCACATGGTTTTAACCTGTTATTGACCCTCTGGTCTCTCATGCTTTAGCCATTGGTGCTAGAAGCAGAGAGGAGCTTTGCAGGAGAAATGCAGGGGGTTACCGTAACACGCAGCCCACGGGAGCCGCAGCTCAGCCTCGGAGCTGGAGGATGGGGGAAGCGTGTTGGGAACATTTTGGCTTTGGGGGGCGGTGATGGAGCACAGCCACCTGTGCAAGGAGGGCTTCTTACCTCGGTCGGGCTGGGGGAAAAGCTGGTTTCCACAGGATTTTTGTGATTGCCTTGAGTTTTCCCACTCATCACTCATTTAAATCTCTCCTGCCTGCGTTTAGGGTTAGAGCTGCCCCTGGGACCCTGCAGGTTCATCTTCCTCCAGCAGAGAGCAATGGAAGAGCCCCAGGAGACCCTGGCTTCCCTTCTGCACCATCTGACACTCATCCCCCTGGTTTTCCACTGAGAAGCTCTATATGGGCAGAAAATAAGGAAGCTAGGAAGTATTTTCGGAAAGAAAGGCTAGGTCCTGGTTTGCACGAGGCACAGGACAGGCCTTTTATCAAAAATTTAGCCAGGGAGTGGAGCTGACAGCAGACTGAGATGCTGAAAGCTCAGCTCACAGTGCTGCTTCTGATCCGTGCCCGTCCTTCAGTGCCTGCCAGTGCAAACCCACACTCCTGGGGAGCCCGGCCGTGCCAGCTGGAGACCAGGAGCAGCAGGAGCACCTCCGTAAATAGGAGAAGAGGGGGGAGGACACTGCTGTGTCTCACGAAGAGGGTAGAGGCTTCACACCTCCTTGGGGCAGAAGGTTTTCACCCAAGCTCAGGAGCCAGGAGCTGTTCACAGGTACCTGAACGAGCCGTCTGATTTCAGAGCCTCTCATTGCACGCAGTGGGTTAGGGAGGCTGAGTCAGAAAAGCTGCTCTTACCAAAAGCCCCCTCCTTTCAAAGGGTCGGAAAACTTCCCCAGCACAGGGCCTGGGTGGGCAGCTCGAGGGGAAGCCAACATCTCCACGGCCAGAGCTGTCAACACGGAGAGCAATGCTGCACAGGAGAAGCTACAAATCTGTCCTTGAGCTGCGTGTCCGAAAGGTCGCTGGAAATACCCTCGCTGGGACATGAGCCACCAAACCCATGACATGCCCAGCCCATCGAAATATAGCGAACGCTTTCAAGGGGCTTATTTTTAAAAATAATTTTTAAATCCTTTGCGCCCCCAGCCCAAACTCCCATTTTAGCAGCAAGAGTCCAGTGGCATCCTGAAAAGCCCTGGAAAAACCCACTGACCTCAGGGTGTTTTCCAACCCAGTTAGCCCAGAGCCCACATGTTACTGGTGTGTTGAGATGCAGAGGAAGGAATGCCTGAAACCACATGCACACTGAGCGTGGGTCAGAGTGACAAACCACCGCAGGAGCCACCAGCTTGGTGCCAGGCGCTGCTGCAAGCAGGTGGCTCTGCTGAGCTGAGGAAATGCAGGTGGGGATGGGCAGCCCCCTTGCAAGGCCAGGGACAGGGTGAAACAGGTTCAAAGGTGGAGATCCGCTCTGCGTTTCCAGCGAAATCTGTCTTCCCGAGACATTGGTGCAATATCCCTGCCAAGGGACGGTTTTCTGTGCTAGCTAGCACTGGGCGAAGCTGAGTTCAGAGGGCTTCATGGTCTGCGAACGCCATCTCAACACCTGAATAACCACAGTTTTCTTTGGGTGGAGTGAAAAAATAAAAGAGCAGCGACTTCTGTACAGGTAACTCAAACCTTGGCTACTCTGCAATGAACTCAGGCTGTTTCCGATGCATCTCCAGACAGCGACCCCGAGGGAGGACACACAGACGCGTGATTAACTTCAAGCACATCGCTACTTCTGCTGCCATCAGGAGCTCAGGCACGCGTTGAATCACTCTCCTGTGACCGAGGGGCTTGAGGTCTTTGCTCGCGGTACGTGACCGTCCTTTCCTCGCTGCGCTGCCTGGCTGCAGGCAGCTCGCCCCTCGCTGCGGCAAGTCCTGCTGCGGGAGGCGGCGTCGCTGCACGGGTGCTTTGCATCACACACCCGATGCTCGAGTGCTGCAGCAGCCACCAGCCTACACATGTGGAAGGAGCGCACCAGGCAGGGTCGAGCTCTGAGGACCCCGAGGGGGATATATATACACAATACCTTGTATTTATCTGTTTTTCTCCCCAAAACACACCAACCCAAAATCTAAACAACTCTTCACCCCAGCCCTCTTGCTTTGCTCCAGCCTCTGATATGACAGCTGTTTTTCTCTCTGTCATCTTCTGCAAAGCGTTTCCGATCCGTCACATGCTATCAAATTAGCAGCTATGGCAAGAGCTGGCTGTAAACAGGCGCTATGTAAACAACAAGCCACAAGAAGAGGCTGGATTTAACTTGCTGGTGTTGAGAGGCTCCCCCTTGCTTGGCTTTTCTTGGGAATAGCTTTTCCCACTCGTGAGAGGAGGGCTGTCCTCCCAGCCAGCTGGTAGAGGCTGCTGGCACCCTCTGGGGAGGTGAGTGAGGAAGGCTGTCCCTCCTCCTTGCTGGAGAAAACAGCAGTTTCCCATGGCAGTGAGATGATGATGGGTGCCAGGGTTGTAGCTTGGGACCCTCCGCTCCCAGCCAGCACAGGGGAGCCCCAGAGCCAGGTGCTGGCCCAGCCGAACTGAGCTGGGCTTCTCCCCCAAACCCACACTTCAACCACAGCTTCCCGCTTGCCAGGGGTCATTGCTACTGGTCCTGGTGGTTGCCTGGGGATGGGGGACCACCAGCACCCCTTTGAGGGGGGAAACTCAGCTCCCACCCTCCACCTCCCGTGCTGTTAGAAGTGATTTTCCGCCAGGAGGAGCTGCCATGTCTCTTTGATTCCCTTCGCATGTTGGAGCTCATTGTGTTTTCATTTGTGCACCACATTCAATTCATACTTGAAATGAGTAGAAATAGCTCCAAGTTCCCCTCCTAGTTCCCTGAGCAAAACGGGACCTTATCCAGGACTAATCTGAACCAGATGACTGCAGTGGAGGGGAAGAGCAAGGAGAGTCAGTAATAGAGAGATGTTTGTTCTTGCTAACAGTGTTTTTAAATGGAAACATCTTGCTTTCAAGTAGAAGGGCTTGGGTTTTCAGTGTGGTCCAAGTGCCAGGTTCTACCAAGTATTGTTATTCCAGATGAACTTTCATCAAAGCAGATGAAAGCCCGTCCCTGGACTTCTCTATAAATTATCTGGTATGAAATCCAAACATTAACCTCTGTATAATTCACAGCTGCAGTAACTCTGGGGATAATCCAGGACAATTTGCCATGCACAGACTGTATGTAGTATCTATGCTATATTTATTTGAATGTAATTTTAGCCAGCGCAAACAATGCCTTCAGCTTTGGCCGCCTAGTACACCAGTCCAGCGACGGGAGCGTCTCTGAAAACTGTAACTCATTTTTGATGAGGCGAAGAACCAGCTCAGTGGATCTTTCCTTAAGAATCAAGCATTTGCTAAGGGAGGACCACACGTCCTTCATTTCAGAGGGAATGGCATTGCTGAGAAAAAGCATGGACCTGGAAGACATGAAGACTTGTTTCACCTGCCTCTGGGGCGGCTCACGCTCACGGTAGCATCGGGACCGCCACGTCCGATGGCAGCATCGGTCACGGTCGGTCCCTCCAGCACCCCGGTGCTAACGGAGCCCAGCCAGCCCAAGCACCGAGCGGTCCTGTTTCCCAGCTGCCCAGCCAGACACCTCGTGCAGGAGATTTGGGGCCTGACCTGCATCCCCAGAGCGAAGCCATCATGGGCTTGCAGCAAGCGACTTGGCCAGCTCCATTCATGAATCATCTCATAACCAGGGCTCTCTGGTGACACGGTAATTATGTGTTACAGCGTGGCTTCGTTATTATTCTCATATGTCCGCAAGCACAGCCTGGTGCAATAGAGATGTGTCTTTCCAAGATTTTCATCAAACAAAGGGCTAAACTCATCCGTGGTGTAACCAGGTCAACCTTGGAGCTTGCCCCAGAGCTGAGCCTGGCTCAGGCAAGCCAAGTAGTGAGTAATGGGTTGATGAAGCCTCTCCAGACTTATGATTCGGGATGGCTTCGGCAATATTTCTCTCAGGACCTTTCCTTGAGCAAGGTGATGTATTGCACTGAAGGCAGACATGTGTCTGCAGCCTTACATCTCCTGGACACAGGCACTGTGAGCCACGCTTTTCCTGCAGCCCCTGCCCCACTGCACAGCCAGACAGGCAGGCTCCAATTATCCCAACGACTTGCTTTAATTGCTCACATCTACTGAGGCAGCATCTCCTTCCTCCCGCTCAGCAGCGCCAGTAAATTAAACATGCAGATAAATAGAGGGGTGGGATAAGTCGCATGGCAGGAAGGACGGAAACGCAGCCGTGCTCCATGCGTGGGCTCCAGATGCTGCGAGGCACGCGGTGGGGGGGCACAGCCCCCCCCCCCCCCCAGTCTCGTTTCGGGAGGGCTTTTGTTAATTAGCCCAGCTCAGGCCCTTGAGCATCTGTCTGCCTGGGCTTGCTCTGCTGCAGCAATGGCTATGGACTTTTGCTTGCCCCAAGGGATGTGCGCTGCCACGTGCCCCCCCCCCAGTGTCCCTGGGGTCCCCCAGCATCCTCCATCCTGACCCCACGCCCTCCGTTGCAGCTGGTGTGTGCTCATAGGCTTGCGAGCTTCCCATCCCTGTGATATAGGCACCAATTTTATCTCTGCAGAGCCGGGAGAGGGAGCCCAAGCCACCCCCACCACCACTACTCGCCCCAGCCCCTGGCACCCACAGAGCTCTTCACCCGCCATGGCTGCTCGACACAGCGGCGTGGCACCGCACCGCGCTCAGCATCACCCACGGACACGCTGCTGTGGGAAATTCCGGCTCCCTCCAGCAAGGGCTCTGCTCGGCAGCTCTTTGCAGCAGATGTGTCTGCATGGGGTTGGGTCTGCGTGGCCTGATCCAGCCCTGCAGGAGTGCTCCAGCTGGCCATCCCGTAGGCATCCTCCTGGGCCACGGGGAGACACGTTCCTGCGAGCCATGTGCACAGCACGGGGACCGAGCGATCCTCCCCACGCAGCCCTGATGCTGATTTCCTCTGCAGGCAACTCCAGCTGGAGGAGGCCAGGACCAGGATGGATCCTGTGCTGTGCCAGCAGGAGATTTTTAACTCTTTGCAGGTGCTGAGCATCTTCCTTTCCCTGGGGGCTGCAGCAGGAGAGTGGGTGCTGTCCGTGCAGGTCTGCACAGACCTGGCACACTCCCCTCCTTGGCCCTTCAGGAGGGCAAGTCCAGTCTGGGGTTTGAACGGTGTCTGAACAAACCTTCAAAGCAAAACCCAAGTTACAAAGCCCATGCAATCTATCACTGGCTTAATTTTGATCCAAAATATAATAAAATCCTTTCCAGTCTGCCAAAAGCTAGATGATTTGGGGTTGGAGCTGCTGTGCTATACTGGTGAAACAAGGAGCCTGTGCTATTTTCCCAGGCATGGGGCAAAGCTAAGGGCCCATTCACCCCCGCCAGCTCTCAGCGGTGCCCCATGCACCCATTAATGCTGTTTTCCATGGGGACTCGTGCAGAGATGCTGCAATGGGTACCCTCAGCGTTGCTGGAGGGCAGCCACAGCGGAGGTGCTCAGGGCAGGGAATTGCCCCACACTCAGCAGGGCCAGCACTGCTGCAGCTTCCCCATCACTGCAAAATCCCACCTTCCCACCCCAGCAAGGGCTGAGCCACCCCAGCAACACTCCTGCTCCGTGGCAAGGGCTCGGCTGGCAGGGCTGCATCCCCTGGCCCTCCCTGTCCTCCCCACTCCACCCCAAAGGGGGTCCCAGCCCTTTTCCCAACAGGAGCATTCCTGGGCTCTGCCCCCCAGCAGCAGCATTTGGGTTTTGGGGGATGCTGGGGTGCAGCCGCGTGGCTGCAGCCTCCCTCCATCAGCAGGATCAGGCCCCCAGGAGCCACCCAGCAGCACATGCCTTCCCAGCAGCCTTTCCCTTCTCACCCTACCTCCGCCGGCTGTCCCAGTTCACCGCTCCAAGCAAGTTGTTTCAATCAGCTAATTGGTGCTAATTAATCCCAGCAGCTCCAGACAAGCACAGAAGGCGCAGCAGGCCCTGGGCGCTGCCGCTTCCACGGCACGAGTGACGGTGGCTGGGGCACGGCAGCTCCGCTGAGGCTTTGCAAGAGCCTGGTTTCTCCCCATTCAGCTTATATGGGCCTCAATGTCCCCCGCCTTGTTCACCTCCCAAGTGCTGCTTAGGTTTAAGCATCATCTCTGTCCACATCGAGCCTCCCGCTTTGGTCACCAGCGCCCAGGAAAATGGTTTTTTTGTTGGGAAGAGGTCATTGCTGGGTGGTTTGGGAATTAGAGGTGGCTGCTTCTGCTGGCTAATGTCTTTAGCTCTACATTAATTGCATTAACCTTTCTCAGAGTTTCCAACCCAGCCCACAGCACATGGTTTATCTTTAAAAACAGAATTGATTTTTAGAAGAATATCAGAGGACAGACTCTTTTTACAACTCCCAGTATTCACTTGTTATCAGATCCACTGATATTTTATGGGAAGGCTCGGCACTAGAATAAAACTCAGTAATCTTTCATCAAACTCTTGGCTGAATAATCTCCTTATAAAAAGGAAATCCTTTGTTTATTGGCAGAGTGCTTTTCTTTAAGGGGAATTGGAAATGCATTTAGTATTGGCCTCAAGTAGTTTTAATTCAGCAACAATAAAATAAGTTGGTACAACATCTAATGTAATGGCTGGATAATTCTGCACCAGGGTTGTATCCTGCTGGTTTCATTCCCATGTAACCAGGAGATGACGAGCTATAATGCTACGATTTCTAAGTATTGTTTCTCTCATCTCCAGTGATGGGGATCTTCAAAAATGTGTGAAAATGTCTGTGTTTTGTGGCCAGTGCAAGGGTGTGCAAGGATGCAAGGGTGTGCAAGGATGCAAGGGTGTGCAAGGGTGCAAGGCCTGGCGATGCAGGCCATGGCTAGCAGGGATGCTTCAGTGCCTCTCGGACACTGCAGTCCTGAATTTATTTTCAGTCGGTGCCATCAGGAGGTCGATTTGCTCGGTGGTGAGAAGAGGAAGTGGGATAAAATTACACAGATTTTATTTCTGCGTCAGTGACCTCGTAGCAGCTGTTTGGGCCCCGGTCTGTGGAGGTACCCGGGCACCCAGCTGCACGGTGGGACACCGGAGTCCTAAGTAACCCTGTGCACCCGAGTGCCACCTCCACTCCAGGCCACCCTTCATTTGCCTAGAAAATGGGAATGACAGCTCTGGGACAAAGCAGTGCTCTCTGCTGTTATCACTTGTCACTGTTCATAATAGGGGGAGAAAAAAATCACCTTGTGTGTGAAGGGGAACAAGCACATGGATGGATGCTTATGGATGCCATGGGAGAGACCAGGCAGCAAGGCGCAGCACATCCTCGGCTCCCGCTGCAGAAAGCCGATGATAAAATATGTGACTTGGCTGCAATCGCCCCGCAGAAGCTGGTGCCGCAGCCTGTCGTTCGGTGCCCGGAAACCCCCATTTATTTTTATTGCTTCGGAGAAAGGAGAGCTATTGCACCCCCAGTGTATACGCACTGGTCTTACTGGTCACCACTGGACCTCGGTGACCGCCTGTGTGCAGGGAGGTCCCTCCTGGGCAGCCGCCATCCCCTTGCGCATCCCGGAGGGGGGGCGGCAGGTGCCTGCCCGGGACGGGGAGCTCGGCTTGGCAAAGAGGTAAAACCCGCTTTTTTCTCCCGGGAGCCGAGCTGCACCCGCATCCCGCTGCTCCCCCCGCGCCTTGGCTGGCCTCCCTGCCCCCCCCCCCGCCCCCCCCCCGCGCGGGAGGCGGCTGCTCCGTCACGGCGGCGCGGGGTGACATCACCGCCGCCGCCGCACCGAGCCCCGACCGCTTCGGCTGCGCGCCCGGGCGGGCGGCGGAGGGCTGCGGGCTCCCCGCTCTGCTGGGCCGGCTCCTCGGCAGGGACAGCACGGCACCCCCCCCCCCCCCACCCCTTCACCCCCGCAAAAGGGCGTCCTTTTCCTTTATTTTTTATTTTTTCCCCTCTTTTTCTCCTCCCCCCCCCCCCCGCCCCCCTGCAACCTCCGCGCATCTCCCGCTCCCTCCCGCGGAGCTCTCGCAACCCTCCGCGACTTCCCGCATGACTGTCACCGAGGTAAGGACTGGGATGCTGCGCCGGCCCCGCCACCCCCGCAAGGTGCTGCGGAGGGGGCTCGGCCGCCTCCCCCCGCCCAGCTTGCTGCTTATTCATTTATTTTTATTTTATTGTGTTTTATTGTATTTTTCCCCCTCCCGTCTCCCGCTTGCTCGGCCCCTCCAGCTCGCAGCTGTGCTGCATTTTTAACCCTTGGAGCAGCCGGCCGGGAGGGCCGGGGGAGGGCTGAGCATCCCCCGCCGGCGGACCCCGCTATAAGCCGCTTTCCGCGGTCGCTCGGCAGATGCTGCCCAGACCTCTACAGGTGGCTGCCGGCTTGGCTTGGCTGGGGTGGGAGCTCGGGAATGGGGCTGGGGGGGATTAAGGAGGGGGACGGGGGCGCTGCGGGGTGGAAGGGGTTCGGCGGCGGCTGAGCAAACCCACCCCGAGCAGAGCTGCCCGGCGTGGGAGGCGATGCGGAGCCGCTTCAGTCCCCCGAATCTGCCCTCCAACCCCTCAAATCTGCCCTCTGGATCAGCCTGAGAGCTCTGCTCTCCCGAACTGCTGCCAGTCCTGCAGAGGGGAAGGTTTTGCTCTCTGAGAACTGTTTCCCATTTCTCCCGGTCCCCACGATCCCTCGTTCCAGGGAGCTGAGTTCATCACCTCCCGCTCGCCCCATCCTGCAGCGGGTCGGGCTTGTGCCGGGGTGAATCTGCCACCGGGGTGGTCCAGAGCACACAGCATCCCGCTGAATTAGTGCGTGATATGGCAGTGTCCGGAGGAAAGGGGCCACCTCCGGACTGTGGGAGCCGTGGGACTTTGGGAGCGGAGCAGTACAAGCCGGACCTGCTCGGCCCAAGCCCTCCCGCTTGCTCTGCAGCCCCGACACGAGGATGTGGTTGTGCTGATGAGTCTAACGGTTCATACACTCGAGGGGAAACAGCAGCCTCCCTGCTTCGGGAAGTCCCCCAAGCAAAGGGCTGCCTGGCCCCGTGGCGGTCAGGGTCTGGCCATAGCAGGAAGGGTCTCAACGGGCCGCGATCGCCATCCTGGGGATGGGACTGACGGGGTCCCTGCAGGCGTTTGGTGCCACACCGCTGTTACGGGCTGTGGCACGGCTCACGGGGCCGTAGCGTTGGGCATGGCGCTGAATTAACTAGCTTGGTGCATGCAGAGCGGAAGCAAACAGGGCTGAAGCTGTTGTGGTCCTTCTCTGAGCCCTAGGAAAGGACATGCCTGGGGAGGGAAGTAGTAACTGTGCTGTTTGCTGCCTTTCACCCCACATGCCGCTGGCCTCCCCGGCGGGAGGGGACACGCAGTGGGGGCACGAGTGTTGGCATGAGTGTGCTGGGGATGTCCAACAGGCCTGAGGATGCTGCAGGGCCAAACGGTGGTGTGTGCCCAGGCTCCCCAGTGAAGAGGCTGCTGGGGAGGAATTGCTCTCTCCCATCTTTGTCCTTAGCAAATAACTTGCATTGTTGCTGCTTGGCTTTTGCTGGGTGGTCACCAGCATTTGCATTTGTTGTTGGGTATCTCCGCGCGCCTTGTGCTGCGTTGTGCCGTCCTGCAGCCCCTGCCAGCTCGACAAACCCACCAGCATCTGTGTTCAACAAAAAGTGTGTTTCCAGCTCTTCTGGGTGCTAAGAGAGGGATTGATGGATGGACCTGAGAGGTCAATTGGGTTGAAAGAACTACAAACTTACTGATATCAAGTGTCACAGTTTTAAGCCAGGCTGACTAATTTGTAATGCTTGTTAACAGATTTTTTTTCTGAGTGCAAATTGATTTGTTCAGAGTCACATTGAGAAAAGGCCACAGGGCTGTAAGGAAAGCACCTTCAGTGGGACGGGAAAGGACCCTGCTGTTAATTTGGGGGGAATGGAGGTGTAAACTGGGAAGATCTAGACCATGTGCATGGAGCATGCTTTTGCTAAAGCAGTGTAAAGCTCTAATACACCCTATAGATATCATTTCCTGCAATATGGACTATCGTGATGCAAACTAAAGGAAGCCCAAGAGCAGGCTCCTGATGTGCCATGGCATCAGCGCTGGGGTCTTTCCAGGCAAGTGGGGAAACAGACCCCAGCACCGAGGTGGAGAACGTGTCCTTCACTCACCGGCCCATCCCCTTGGTGCAAGGCTGGCACACGCAGCCCAGGCTGATGTTGAGGGCGGGGAGAAAGTGGCACAAGCAGCCGTGGGAGAGGAGATGCTTTTTCTGTGTGTTTTTGGCTGCCAGGAGTCAGTGCGAGGTGGTGACTCGGGGAAGGGTCCAGCACCCCGAGGCTGGAGGGAAGGGGAATCCTGCGTGTGTTCTCACGGTGGGGCAGGCGAAGGGGAGAGCCCCAGGGGACTTCTGGGTTCTTTGCATCCTGCCCAGCAGCAGGTGTCTAACTAAAACCAGTAAAGCCCACAGCTCCCAGTGCTGCCAGGGACAGGCATTTACAGCGTTCCTGCAACAACTCCTCCCACGCTGGGGCCACTTCCCAGGCGGTGCTGGAAACAGGAGCCATGGGTAGGATTTTACAAACTTTGCAAATATTCCTGAGCAATTCATCCTTAGAGGAAAATTGATTTGAAAATCAGGTCCGGGTGCCTGACACCAGGCAGAGCTGTCCTAGCACCAGCCTGAGGCGTGGGGAGGCACAAAAAGCTTTTCCTGGGGTGTGTGTGGGGGGGCTGGGGGAAGGCAAGGAGGGGGCACAAATATCTGCTGTCAGTATGTGAAACAAGCTGGTTTTATCTGTGTCCCAAGCCACCCCCTTCCCTCCCACAGGAAGAAATGCAAGCAGCTGCAGCGCATCCCCATAGCTCGTTCTTTTGGGGAGTTTGTTACCCAGGAGAGTTTAAACAGGTTATAAATAGGATGGAGAAGGACCAATGCAAAAAGAACCCATGCCTCACGCTCAGGGATCTGCCAAACTCTGTGACACCTCCCTGGCATCATCGCATTGCATGGCATGGCCTGGCATTGTATGGCATTGCATTCTGTTGTGTTGCATTGCATTGTGTGGCATGGTGTTGCGTTCCATTGCATGGCATTGCGTTGCGTGACGTTGCGTTGCATGTCATGCCATGCCGTGCCACGTCATGCCACACCAGCTCTGTCTGGCCAGGGCTTTCTCCAGGCTCTGCAATAAGGTCTGCCGAGGTGGTGGCCTTCAGCTGAGAAGATGCTGTAGGAATCAGGGGCAACGTCATCCCTGCTGTAGATCAGCTGGTCCTGCGAGGGTCTGGGGCTCGGGTTTGGTCTCTGGTGCTTGCAAGCAGAAAACCAGTGCAAATGCATTATGTATAAAGAAAAGGGTCCGTGTTAGGAAGCTAAACAAGTCTGCTTGCAAAAGCAATAGGCAAACAGTGCTGACAGGCCCGGGTGTCATGGCAAATGGGGAATTGCTCGATGGCTATGGTTTACCGAATCTGGGTGAGTAATTCCTCACCCCGGATGACTTTCTGCTTTATACCAGCAAGCAGGAAGAGCACGAGGCCAGGCTGATGGCGGGCGGGCGGCGTGGGGCTGGGGTGAGAAGGGATGTGAGTCACAGGATGGAGAACAGAAGCGGGAGGAAAGAGCCCACGGCTGGGCTCTCTGGATTTATTTGCCATCGAAAGGGTAACGGGATTTTTGGGGATAGCCAAGTGGGAATCCTCTGGTCAGGGAGGGGCTAGACAAATTTAACCTCGGAGCAGGGGTTGTGCTGGGTGTATTTTGGCAGGCAGAGGCATGGCAGAAGTCCCTTGGTACGTCAATGCTGCTTCCAGCTCCCACCCGTCACCAGAGGCTGTTTCCAAAGCCCTAAATATAATTAACCATGAACACAAGTTAGTCGGGGCCTGGGGGCGTGTTAATTTTGGGAATATGGTTTTAAAATGACTGGAGGTTTTTCTAAAAGACGCAGTTTAAAAGAGGGTGCCATCTGGGAGGTCCCGCAGTGTGCATTAGCCTGAATTATCCTCTAGTCTCCTCTGGCTTTATTATCTATTAGTTGGCATTAGTCATCGAGCCACGCTGCCTAGATAATGGCTCATCCTTATAGTTCAGCGAGCAAATGAAGCCAAAACCAAAACCCAGAGAGGAAATTGCAACTGTGGCCTGTCGTGATCAAACGCAGTAAATAATTGATGCTCTAACACAGGTAAATAGTAATTACCGCAGAGGCCCTTGATTAGGAGGCCACGGTTAGAACGCCGTGACGGTGGCAGCCGAAATGACGTTCTTGACGGCGAGTCGCAGTGTCCTCTGCCTCGGCGGTAAGGGCAGATTTAGAGTGTCTGGGGCAAATGCTGATCCCATGGAAAAGCTGATACTGGTTCAATCAATAGAAAGCTTAATTGAAGGCACTGGGCCATGTTATCAGGAAAAATGGCTTTGCAGAAATTAGGCTTTGGACAGCACAGCTTGACTTTATTTCTGGAGAAATAATGGGTGAAGTCTTCTCCAGGCAGTTTGTCAAAAATGAATTTGATGAAGCACTGTGTGTGCTCTGATGCTTGAGAAATGGCTCCAAATAATATTAATAAAACTCATGTTAATGAATTAGGTGCAAGCTAACCAACGTATCGAGCAAAGAGATTAACTGGATTTATCATTGCAGGGGGTTTTGCTCATGGTGTTCAGATCAAAAGGGCTCCTTTAACCCTGAACCCAGCCAGGGTTGTGCACCAGGGAGCGGGGCCAGGTCCCCACACAGGACCGAGTGTCACCGCGAGCCGCTGGCACGGCGCTGTGACAAAGGGCAGATGCTCTTCCCAGCGGGAGAGGGGCATGGAGGCAGCGGTGAAGGCAGAAGCAACCCGCGGAGGGTGCGGGAGGAGCGGGGCTTTCTCTGCCTCTTGCTGCCTTAAAATCTGTATATTTTTAGTTGGGGTTCAGCGATGTGGCAGTTGGAAAAGCCTTGCTCGTTTGGGCTGCCCAGGCAGACGTTGCTCATAAATAATTAGCTGCGAAATGGATTCCCGAGGTGGGTCTGAGGCAGGTATGGAGGGATGGTGGCTCTTCTGGAGGAGCTGCTTTGCAGCATGCGATGGGTGGAGATGGCGTAATGGTGCATGGTGCTGCAACTGGAAGGAGGTAAGGAGGCCACAATGCTTACCAGCTGGACCGGGATGGAACAAGGCGGTCAGCACTGACTTGTTAATAAAGTACAGAACAAGTCCCCTTGTCCCCAACAGTGTGGATGTTCGCTAATCTTTAGCTTTGTTGGGATTTCTAGGGGTTGGGAACAAGCATAACGGGCCGCTTTGAGTCTAAAAATGGAAGCTCCCTGTTTCAAGAAGTATTACTCTCATCAAAGGCAACTTGTCTGGCCTGCAGTTTTTTTTAATGAGTTTTAATTGTGCTTCAATGCAGCATTAATCTGGTACTTTAATATTGCCCGCCTGTGGCCAACAGGCTCGCTGGGTGCTGTAATTCATACCCTGCAAATGCAACGCAGGGTTGTCCCCCCCCTTCTTCTTCTTTTCATGGAAATTTTATCAAATGATGAATGGTTCAATTCATTACCCAGCTAGCAGAGAGCTTGAAGGAGTCAGATCCTGGATTCCTATCTCCCGAGTCAGTGTGTAATTACCCAAATCTGGCAGCAGGCAAAATCTACGTGACGGAGCCAGCTGCTAGAGTCCCCCACAAATCTGTGAATCCCATCGTTCCCGGGCTGGGAGGGGACCAGCGCCAAGCTCAGCTCCCAGAAATCCCACGCTCCTTTGTTCATCGCAAAGCTGTTGGCAAAGCCCTGTCGCTGCGGCTCTCCAGCCGGAGTCGGTCTGCAGAGCCTTGAGCATTGCCATGAGGAGCCCCGGCAGCAAAACTGCTCCGGGGAGAGGCTGTGCTGGGGCAGTGCTGGAGCAGCTGAGACGCTGCTTGAGTTGCAGAGGGCAGAGAAATAGGGCTAAACCCTTCAGAGCCGAGCCCAGACTGGGGTCATGCTATGGCTGGTGAGCATGATGGGGACCCTGCTTGATGGGAAACGCGGGCATCCTCGAGGAGGGTGGGGTGACAGCCGCCTCGCTGCACCAAAAATGAGGCTTTCCAACCTGTTGCTCCGTGCTCACGTAAAAGCACGTCCAAGGAAGCGCCTGCTTCTGTTCAGCACCTGAACGGGAGGTGCCTGCAAGCTGCAACACACTGCCCTTCCCATCCGGGTGCTGACCACGGTCCCCTTCCTCCTGGATTTTCCCCTCTCAGAGTGGTGGTTTCTTCTGCTGGCAACCTGCTGTGCAAATCCCTCAAACAAACTGCTGGGCCTTTTGGAAAAATCCTCACTCTCTTCCTGCACCAAAGGGTGAGGAGTAGCCGGGCTCCAGCCGAAAAGCCCCATGGTGCAGCCGGGGAAGCTGCTGGGGCCAGCCTGGGGACGTGCATGTGCCTGCCTTGGGGACTGGGGGATGCCAGCGCCGGGCATCGCTGTCACAGAGTTCATGCTGTTTGGTTTTGGTAACAGGAAGGACCTAAAAGGCTGATTCTCGGGGTTGTAGGGGTGCTGGGGCTGTCACCGAAGCCCGAGCCATTAGCGATGTAGGGATGAGGGTCCCTTTGCAGCCATGGCCGTCCCTTTGGACAGCCCAGCCCTGGCTGACTTCTGCTCTGAGCATCCTTGCTCTCCGCCTGTACAATAGCTGCTATAAATTCCCCAGAGAATAATGGTCTCTCTGTCCGTGCACAGGACTCTCTCTGCGCGCCCACCCCGAGGCACGCCGGCCCTCGCAGGGGCTGGGGGAGCTCCGGAGTGGTGGGGGCCACATCCTGACCCACCCGTGCCAACAGCACCGGGAGTGTGGCTGTGGGGGGGTCCCATAGCTGCAGGCAGGCTGGGACCATCACCATCCTGGTTGCCGGCACCTGGAGCCTCAGCACTGGGTGCTTTGGGGCCCGATACCCCACCGGTGAATGAGGGATTGCTCAGCCCATGCTATGAAATACCCTTTCGCGGTTGCGATAAGCAGCAGGTTCACTGTGCAGGGCTGGGGGCTGGCGATGAGAGCAGGGGCTGGAGCTAACCCTAATATCATTAGGAATTATCTGCCTGCAGCTGCGCTGGTGCTGGCGGCTGCACCCCGGTGCATGTTGGCACCCAGCACGTCTCGAGTGCGTTGGTAAAGCCGAGATTCAGGCTTCGTGCCTGGTGGGGGCTTGGGGCAGGCGACAGTGGTGCTGCTGTAACCGAAGGGTTTCCCTTTCTTCCAGGGTCGAGGAGCACCCACGGTTCCCTGAGCCCTGCGTCCATTCTTGGGTGTCAGGAGGCGCCCGACGAGCCCGTGGAGCAGAGCAGGGCAGGTGAGGACCCCACACTGCACCCGCGCCCCAATGGACCCCGGGGCGGCTCCGGGGGGGACCGGAGAGGGATGGAAACAGCCCGGGGACACGGCAGCCCCTCTCACCCCCTCTGTGCCATCCCCAATTGCTCTGCAGGCAGCTGGGCAGGTGGTTGCATGGCCAGAAAAGCATTTTTTTATCAAGAGGAGTGCAGCAGTTGCTGCAGCTCTCCTCCCCCCAGAATTTGACCCTGTACCCCAAAGAAGCTCTGTACATCAGAAGAAAGCAGATCCATGGAAGACTCAGTCCTTGTGGAAATGCTGAGTCCTTTAAGCAAGTGGCCAAAAAGCTGAATGTGCAAAAATATTGCTTGGGTGAACATGGGCGATGCCACGGTGTGCAGTGAGCATCCCATGTGAGCTCAGCCTGTGGGACGCCGGCTCCTGTGCCTTCCCGAGGGGGGTTTACAGCTCCGGCTCGGTTCACTACGAACCTCTGGGAAAGAAAGTCACTTTGGCTGCTCTCACAATTGTATTAAGTGCAAAGAAACCTGATTCTAGAACATTGTGTGCTAAAATACAAGGGAAAATAGGGAAAAGGCGAGATTTGAGGCTGTGGCAAATGCATGGACATCACGGGGCAGCGGGGGAATATTGCAAATGTTCCTCCATGAGCTTCCCTGTGCTTTTGTCTGTGCCTCAATAACAAGCCTCTGTTGCACTTCTGTGGATGGTTTCCCCTTCCTGGGAGCGGGCGCACAAGGCAGGGCTTGTCCGGGCTCCAGCTCCCCGGCGGGCACCGCGCGGGCTGGCAGTGGGGGGGTCGGTGCCTCCCGCATCCCGGCCCCGGCCGTCCTGTGACCTTCATCCACCCAGGCTCTGGCACTTCCTCGCGCTGGCCAGGAAACGGGTTTCTGAAGCCTGAAACATTTAGAAGATAGTGTTTGTTTTTCTTCTGGTTTTTTTTTTTTTTTTTTCTTTCCTTCTTCTCTTTTGGAAAACTTTTGCCCCCAGCTGGGATAAACTTCCAAAAAACCCTTGCGGTTTTGTAAGCCATCCAGGAATGAATGGCTCCATGCGGGAGCGGCTGGGGTGGGAAAGGAGCCGCCGGAGCCCGGGCTGTGGGATGCTGCCCCATGCTCTGAGGAGCACCCCGGGGTGCTCATTCCCAGGCAATGTTTTTGGGCCTTTGGGTGGAAAACAGCAAGTGAGGGAGAGGTGTCTGAGCCGCTCACCCATGTGCTGTCTCCCTGCTTTAGAAAAGTCCTGTTTGCCAGGATAAATAAGTTTCTGTGGTTCATGTCCCGTACAAAGCCAGGGCTTGGTAAGGATTTTTTTCAGGCTATCACAAAAGTAGCAATGTTGGTGCTTCCAGGGGTCCTTTTTGCCCTGATTTTTTTACCCTCACCCACTAAAGAGCATCTTCCCAAGCAGTTTCTTATCCGTGGGGTCCAGCAGCTGCCCTTCTCCCCACTGTCCCCCAGCCCTTTAACACCCATGCGTGTGGCTTTTCACCTCTTTATAATTAAAAAGCAGGTGAGTTTAGAAGTGGTTGAATTTATGGCATCCTCCCACCAGAGGCTTTCTCTTGTTATACAGGCAGCCCCGCTTACTCTGCTTAAAACTGCTGGATCCTGGCTGGAAAAAAAATTGTTATAACCAAGTCTCTTGACTCAGTCTACTTGATGATGTGCGATGCGATGTGAAATAACGCTCATGGACGAGCGCCTGGCTTGGTTACCCACTCATCTCAGGACGTGAAAAGAGACTTTTTTCCCCTCTCTGAGTTTCCTAAAAACCTCTCAAGTTGAGAAAAAACATGCAATATTTTTGCCCTCAAGGAAACATTAATCCAAGAAGCTGGAGGAGGGTAAATTCGTGTGACCCGGGGCAGCTCTGGGGGCCAGAAATGCTTTGTGTTTCACCAGGATGTTTCTGCCGGCTTCGTAGGGTGGGAAGGAGTTGGGAAACAGAGTGGGAGGAAAATTGTGCTTGTTTACAGAATTTATTGACAAGCGTGAGATTTGTGTTTCTTCTCAGCACACGGGCCCAGGAGGCGTGTGGTTTGCCTCCCCCGGAAGGTTTCCTAGGGGGAAAATGGTCCAAAATAGGGCCCCCGCCGGTACCGCAAATGCTGGTGCCGGGGATGCTTTTTGCATTGTTCCCGGGCAGTCCGTGACATCTGTGGCACCATGTGAAGTGCCCGGGGCGGGTGGGAAGCAGCACCGTGGTCAAGGAGGGACGGGGACCCATGGTGACAGCCCGGCCCCGTAGCCAGGAGACATCTGGCCTCGCTTGGCACTTTTTTCCCAGTGGCTTGGGAAGAGGAGAGGCTCTTCCCAGGCAGTCAGGGGTCTCTAGAAAGAAGAAATCATTGAAAAGTTGAACTCCAGGGAAATCCCAGTCACTTCCTTCCCAGCTGGAAAAAACTCAGCTGGCAGATATTGCTTCAGAAATGTTCATCTGCCTTTGCCCTTTGTTTAGACCATCTTAATGGGATATTAATAATATTCCCAGTATAATGGGATATTAATATTTGTAAAATCAATCTACTGCCATTTACAAGTTGGATAAACACGGAGATCTCTTTGCCTCTTCTTGTCTGTGCACTAAGGACAAGTGGCTTTCCCAAAGCGAACCATGACCGCCAAAAATCCCATCTCACCGCCCCCCCCCCCCCCCGCCCCCGCCCCGCTCCGGGGTTGCTGTTGTGGAGCTGGGGTGCACCCACCACCCCAATGGGTGCAGAAGCAGAGATCTGCTCCGGCTCTTGGCAGCTCAGCCCCATTTTGGGGGACCAAATCAGAGCAGTGCTGTGGTGGGGGGGTCTCGGCCCCTTGGGAGCTCTGCCCTGGGCTGTACAACTGCCTGATGTCCCCGGTCTCTCCTCTGCCTGGACATTGCCCCAGTGCTAATGTCATCACAGCATCATACATCTAATCATAGCATTGATCTTGGGCACAGGGTGCTGCTCGTCCTGTCGGTGCCGGCCACTGCAGAGCACCCGCCAGGGTGAGGCTGATGCAGGGACATCTGGATTCATGGCACAACCTTGGAAACCTCCTTACGGAGCATCCCAATGCGCTGCTGTCCCTGTCCCCCTTCCCTGGAGCGTCTCTGGCAGGGGTCTGGGGTGCAGGCACCTGGGGCAGAGTGAGCCCAAGGGATCCCCAGGCTCCTGCCTGCCCGCCCGAGCGTGACCTCCTCTTGGGGGGACATCACCCCACGGAGCCTCACAGCAGCCCTGGTGCTGCTCCTTGGGGCAGCCCAAGCGTGGGGCAGCCCAAATGCACCCCTTAACCGCAGCCACTGCTCCTGCAGCACTTGTATTTCGCCGTTGGACTCGGTGTCAGCAGGGTCTGTCCCCCTCCCCTGCTGTCCCTGCCACAGGTTTGGTGTGTGGATGCATTGGAGGGGGGCACCTTCTTGGGGCTCAGCACGAGCAGACAGTGCCAGCCCACCCGTGAAGGAGGCAGCCAGGCTGTCAGCGCTGGTCCTCCTGCACTGCAGGGC
Source organism: Morus bassanus (assembly GCA_031468815.1). Classification (NCBI taxonomy): domain Eukaryota; kingdom Metazoa; phylum Chordata; class Aves; order Suliformes; family Sulidae; genus Morus; species Morus bassanus. The sequence continues at coordinate 1,861,657 of CM062581.1, read as the reverse complement.
AATTAAATCCATCATCTCATCATTCCCTATAGCAAACAGGCAAATTCAAAACCCCACGAGTAAGGGCACAGTGAACTCAGCATCAATCCCAAGTCTGGTTTTTGAATGCAATCTTAACCCAACAAGTGGTCTGGGGGCTCTGCCGAGCCGACGCTGTGGATGTCCCTCGTGCCAGCGTACAGCCCTCCGATGGGCTGGCAGCATCCCCCGCCGTGGAGCAGCCTGTGAACCGGGCTGCTGCTGCCGGTGTGGGGCACGGCCCTGCCATGGGGGAGCCACCAGTGGGGTGTTGTATGGGGTGAGACCTCAGCTACGCCCCACACCGACCCGCAGCCGCCTCCGCTTTCCCCCCAGCAGAGCTTCTAGCTTTGCCAAGCAGTCTGGGAGCTTGTCCCCACTGCTGCTGTCCAGCTGTGCCGGGCAGGGCAAAGCCCAGCGGGACGGAGGGGATGGGAACATGACAGCCTCTTTTATAGGAACATGCTCTTTTTTGAGGCGCCACTCAGTGCATTTGTTCCGGTGTTTATTAGAGCCCAAAGGTGTTTCCTGCGGCTGGGTGCAGAGCTGAAGCCATTTGCTCAGCTTCCCTCTGCCGCTCCAGATGTTTGTGCCGTCAGCCAGATGCATAAATAAGGAGAAAACAAGGAGCTTTGCTGGTTACTGTAGGATTTGGGTCTCCAAAGTGTTGTTAAGAACAGGCTGAAGGGCTCTCCCCTGCTCTAAGGACTGTGTACGTGTAAAGGGCTGGTGGGGATGGGGGAGACGGGGTCTCTTGTCGGTGGTACAAACATGCACGAGCCATGGGACAGATGCTCCAGCACCACGTCCCAACAGGAGACAGTGAAAATGGAGCTGGTGGGGTGGGATGGGAGGAGGAGGACCCCCTCCCTGCATGGCTGATTCACCTCTCCCCCCGAGAGAAGAGGGGCCGATGGCACTTCATCCTGTGGTGGGTGCTCATCGCAGCGAGGGGTGCTGCCTCGTGCAGCGTCAGCTGGCAGGGGTGAGGACTGGCATGCCCATGGCTCTGCAGGCTGCTGAGCTCTGCCCGGCACAGTGCCCCATGTTGTGTCAATAAAGCAGAAATTATGCAATTGCTTGTCACCTTTTCATGGGGATCAAACCCATATCAGGACCAGGAAGAAAAAGCTTCTTCCCAAGGAGGAGACTCTTTGTTCTTGAACGTTTGTAACTAATTCAGGATATGTATAATAATTTTTTACTGGGGGACCGAAACATATATGGTAAAGCTTCATCTGAAAGAAAAAGCAGCTTCAAGGTGCTGATGGCATTTGGGACTGCATCTCTGGTGCTGGCAATGGAGCATTTCCAGGCGGCATTTCTGCCCACTGGCAGCCATGGAGGGGCTTGCACGGGTCTCCACGAGACCCTGGGGCTTGGCCGGACTGGTGCTGGGGGAAGCAGAGCTGTGACCATCCCCAGCCCCGGCCCAGGAGCCACCGTGCTCTCATGGCACCAGGAGATGGATGAAGTCCCGCAGCACTGCTGATGTTATCTTGGAGATGAAACTACCAAGCCGTCCAAACCATAATAGCTGCATGGAGGCTCAATGGGGAGCTTTATTCTTCATTATTGACATAGTTATTCTGTAATGGGATGTGCAGTTTTGCCTGTCTCATAAATACCCATAATCTGCTTTTTGAAGGTCAGTATGTAATCCTGAACTGACCTCATACAACTATCAAACCCCTTCTTCCCCTCCAGCCCCTGTAGCTTTCTCAGGCTGGCAGGACTGGATTTTGGGGCTCTGATCATCATCGCTGCTGTGCTGCTATATGGGGCATGTTATCAGCCCGGTACGGGTGTGCAGGGCTCTGGCATCCATCCCTGACGCCTGGGGCTGCCGCCCCGGGGGGACATGGGCTGGGAAGGTGTTAACAAGCTGCATCCATCAGCCTGTGCTGGATTTCATGCAAACCGCCTTTTTTCAAATGTCAAGCAAGCGCTTCTTGCAGAAAAGTACAAATTCAAAAACTGAAGCCTTTGAAATTGCACTGTTTTAAAGGTTTGCTCGGTGGCGGAGTGCTAAATGGCTTTTCCCCGTGGCTGGGTGCAACCACCCCGTTTCTGGTGCTTGCAAAAGCCGGCTGCTCTGAAAATATCCAGCAAAAAAATGCTCCCCGTTTTGTGCTTCCCCAAGGAAGGGGCTGCCATGGGGAGGCTGCGTGGACCAGCCCCTTGCCTGTGGCAGCCGCCGTGGCCCTGCTGCCATGCCAGGCCATCGCCGTGTGGGGTTTGGGGCTGGATCCTGCCCTGGCTGCGGCAGGCAAGGGGTGGACATGCCCACGCCGACGCTTTGGGGGCTCTGAGTGGAGCAGCTGAGTCGCCGGCAAACTTTACCTGGGCGTATGAATAGATGTTGCTTTACATCCCGCTGCCGATCCGAGGGTTTCTGGACAGGTTAATGAGTACGTTACCGGGCTGCGTATGAGTCAGGTAATGTGCCGTGTACGTAAATGCCTCCATTTGCTAACGATCTCAGGAGCACAAACTATTTGTGTTGGAATTACTTTGTTCTCCGGAATAAAGTAGGTGGCAATGTGTAATTATCCTAAACGGGGCTGGCAGTCACCGGGGAGGAGGACACGGGGGTCGGCGTGATGGCTGCTGCCGGTGGCTCGTGGGGCTCAGCCTCGTGCCGGGCCGCCGGCGATACTCCAGCTTGTGCAAAAACTGCCCGGGAGCAGCTCTGTGGGGGTCGGATCCTGCCATGCGTTGCCCAACGCTGCGGCACGGAGAAGCAGGAAGGGTTTGTGTGTTTTATCGCAGCCTCCCGGGATGGTGAATTGAATGTTTTTGCTTTCCCTCTCTGCACAGAGCTCTTGTCGAGTCAATGAGAGACCTCCACAAGTCTAGCGTGCTGGGAAGCAAGCACAGCAGCCTGGTGAGTGTCCCGCGCAGGGCATTTTAATAAGGCTGGGACAGAGAGATGCATAGAAACAGCAGCTGAGCCTGAGCCAGCCAAGGGCCCAACTGGCTGGCTTTGCTCTGACGGTCTCTTGGCACAAAAGAGAAACCGCTTAATTTATACCGGAGACTCGGCATTTCTTAGCCCGTCTGCTTTTAAGTGAAGCTCGGGCTGCAAACATACCCGTGTGCCCCGGCTGAAGCATCAATTCTGCAGCAATGCTGAATCTGGACTTTCAGACACGTTTGGTGGCTGAATTACGCCAGCACACTGCGAACATGTGTTACTCTCTGTGGCGGAATTGTTATTAAAATGAAGAACGGGATGTGCCTAAATGTTAAATCTTACCGAGCCTCGTTAGCATGAAAGCCATTAATGTGAACAAAAGCCGTTTTCAAGGTTGAATTGAGAAGCATCAGAGCATTAGAGTACTGGAGAGATTAAAATCAGCATTTGTTTGGCTCTAATCTAATGTGCATGGAACAATAAGCATTTGATGACTAATTTTGGCAATGCTGGGTATCTTATCAAAATATAGCTGTTTAATTTCAAGCTTTTCTTTAGGGACTGGATTCCAGCAGCATAAATCCTACATGCATGCTTTGCTAATGCACCGGGCATGCACTGAGCAGATCCCATCCTCCGTGTCCGGAGGAGCCAGGGCAGGACACGTCTCGGGGTGGCACCGTCCTGCTGCAGCCCGCGAGCGGCTCTGCCCGCTCCTGCTTGTGCATTTTCCCCTCTGAGTGGAAGAAATAGTGGCTTTGCTGAAGCAAAGCAAGCAGGGATGGGTTTGGGGCGGGGAGGTGGCTTTGTGGGGGCTCCCCCACCACGTAGTGATTGCAGGGACAGTGTTTTGCTGTTTGCCAGCATTGATTTTGGGTATGAGCACAGCCCTGCTCATCCCAGTGCTCTCGCAGGTGCAGGGCCCCTGCCTCTGGCCGCTGTGGGTCCTGGGCTCGCCCTCAAGTCCATGGCCAATATGTACCACATCCTTTGGAAAGGGGTTTAATCTCCCCCTTGGCCATGAGGCTCCTAAATCCCCCAGTGCTGAGGCTCCCATCGGGTGTGGAGGAGCATCGGGTCCAGAGCAGGGTCGTGGTCGCCCCACGGGGACTCTGGGGACAATGGCTCTGTCCTGGAAGGCACACGGCAGCATGCTTGGGAGCATGGCATGGCGCCGGGTCTGGTAGTGGCTTTTTCCTCTAAAATAAGCCCTGATGAACTCTTTTGATGTTTTCTTCCCTGCTCTCTGCGCATGGGAGCTGTGAGAAGTGTCCCTGGGCAAGGGCAGGGGAGATCAGGCAACCCTGTGCTTCCTACAAATGAAGCCGTCTCCTTGGTTAAGACCTGCTGAAAAGCAGCTCTTGTTTTGCCCAGTAACATTTCATTACCTTAGTGGCTGATCGATACTCGAAATGTCAAACTTGAGCAGCACTGACCTTTCTGATGGAAAATAACTTCTGCCCAGCGGCTCCCAGGGATGCGCAGGCAACGTGTTAGCTCTGGAGAGGAGAGACGGAAAATAACCCCATGCAAGGGGGGTACCGAGGCCTTTGGGGGGTGGGTTTCGGTTGTATTTGGTTTGCCTTGTACAAAACTATGCCTTTTTTGTACAAAACTGGAAAGCCCCAGATGGGGAATGCTCACTAGAACCTCTGCCTGTGCCAGGAGGAGGGATGGAAAAGGGGAATAATGTGATTTCGGAAAGGCACTGTCTCCTGGAGCGCCACAAAACCCCTCCTGAAAGCCCCAGATTTTCTAGGCCAAAAAATGAGTGTTGGATTTCCTTTTCCCAACACACTTTTTCATTCAAATATCTTTTTCTTGCTAGTCAACCATAACCCTGATACTTAACCATGGACAGAACAATAAGTCAGGCAGTCACGGTGAATGAGCACTGGGTTCCTATTAAAAACCTCTCTGAGGACATGGGAGATGCTACATGCCATCGCGGCAACCCAAAGAGCTGCTGTGGGTGCCACAGCCCCCTTGTCACTCCCTCGGCGCGCTGCTGGGGGGCACAGAGAGAAGGAGATAGGGCTCCCGCTACGCCGGGGCTGGGGGGGTATTGCCAACCCCCCCAAAATGACTGCTTCGTACAGGTGAAAGCAGAAATTAATTTCTCTGAAAGCTTTCATGATCGAGGCAGATTAAACGGTGCTATATATAGGACATACAGATTTTTAAGGGATTACAGTCCACTGTGCTGTGTAACTGCCTATTGCGGCGTTAGGGGCTCTTTGCGCAAGCTCTCCCTCCTGGCTGCTGTTGCCAAGACTCCCGATGCTTGAAAAGATGCATTTAAAAATAAACACATTGAGACAAGAGCTGTGTCCTGCTGCTGCTGGTAGGCAAAGGCTGGAGCTGCCAGAGGATCAGAAAAGCCTCCAAAGAGGGGCTGGGGTTTTTGCTTCTTGTTTCCTTTCTTTTTTTTTTTTTTTCTCCTAGGCGAATGGCAGTGCCGTTCCCGGGGGATGCGGGCAGAGCTGGAACGCTGTGGGTTTTGTGTGTGCTGCTGGGACATGCGGGTCAGATCCGCTTGCCCCACGGCATCTGCTCTGCCCGGCTGATGGGGGCTGCGGGGTGGGTACCCGTCCTCCATCCTAGAGAGAAACATGCAAAATAAAAAGTTGTTTGGCTTTTTTTTTTTTTTTTTTTTTTTTTTTTAAATGCAATTGCTCCTGAAGCTTCTCTCTGCTGTAAAACTGAACGGCAGCCTGAGACACCCACTTAAAAGCTTATTTCCCCACCCTGCAAGAAGCAGGAGCTTGCAGGACCGGGGCAGCTCTGACCCCTCTGTAGCTGCAGGGTTGCTTTGCTCCTCGTCCTGGGGAGCTCCCCGCGCTGCTCGGGCGATGCCTCCATTTCTTGCTCATGTGTCAGCCCTGTGATACATGATGCAATATTGCAGCTCCTGGGATAGATGGGGAAAAAAAGGGAAGTCAGCTCTCTGCAATCTCCACGCACGGACCAGCCCGTGCTCTCGGAGAGGAAAACTTGCCTGTCCCGTCCGTGGTACGTGCTGCAGCCGCTTCTCAGCATCCTCACCTTCACCCAGCCCTACTGTGTGTGGAAAATCTCTTGCTAACCAACCTACGTTGCATGCTCCTGTCCATCTTCTCCCCATATCTGCTTTTGCAGTGAAGCAGGGTCAGAGTAAGATATTAATGCAACTCTGCAAAGGTGCCAGCGAGCACGGCAGCTTTCACCTGGAGCTGCAAACACCGGGCTCCTTGCCTATAATATTGTCCCTGGCATCTTTCACCACCTCCAGGTCTGTGTGTTTTCCTCTGGTTTAGAGGAACAGCACCAAAATGGATGCAATGACACACAGAAACAATTCAGTGCTCCTCCGCATTTCTCCTTCAATGAAATATTTTTGCTAAACGAGGGATGTTCACCCCAGCCTGGGCGCCCGGCTTGGCACGGACACCCAACAGTGGCAGATATCTTTGCTCCGATTATGAAACCTCAATGAGCTGCTTTGTTCTTTTGTTTGGAGAGGAGGAGCGGGATGGCAGCGCTGCCGGGTCCTCCCCTCCCCGGGGCTGCCTTCTGCCCCTCCCCGGGGCTGCTGGGAGGAGCAGGGGTACGGGAGGAAGGGGAAAGAGATGCTCTGCGCTGGCCTGTATCACTGCTCAGGGCTTCCCAGCTTGCCCGTTTTCTGCTCTAGTTGTTGTTACAAAGGAGATTTCCACCTTCCAGCTTGGGATTTTGGGACACGCTCTTCCCCTCAAGCACTTAAATAAGTAAAACATTGCAATAAACCTAAAAACGCTGGAGCGGAGTGGAGAATTTCTCTGCTGTTGCTTGTTTCATGAGGGTAATGTTGATGCTGAATGTCATGATTGGGGATGTGATTTATTTTATTGCCTCACTTCAAAGTGCTTTATAGTATTCCTTTTTTTCATGTAAGTTCTGCTCAACCCAAAACAAGGGAGGAGTTTTGTAATGAAAGGAAAAAACGGAGTCCAAGAATAATGCAGAACTAGAACGAACCTTGGAAATGGTGCACATTAGTCCGATTCTGGAGATGGATGGAAATGACTCCAATAAATCAATAATATTTTCTTAATGCCTCTGAGCCGTTAAGAGTGAGGTGATGGAAAAACAAAAATGCCCATTAGCGTCAGCAGAATGTAGAGAATTACTCAAAAAGCGAGTTTCATAAAGATTATATATTGTAGGATTGCAAATGCTCTGGCTAATAACTTCCAGAATTGCTGGATGTGGCACATCGCATGGCGACAGGAGCTGGTCTCTCGCTGCCGGGAGTTTGATCCAAGCTGGGGCCAACCAGGGCTCCAGGGACGTCTGTGGCTTCATGCAAGTGCACCAGGACAAGCAGGAGTTAAAATTAGCAGGATTTTTTTGTCTTGCGGCATTCTCCGTCTTCCCGGAGAGCAGCCGGCAGCAGCGTGCCCATCGGCTGGGGGGTGCTGGCTGGGGGGCTCACAAGCATCACTGAATTCACCCCGAGTTTCTTTTTACATTTTTCTGTTTTAGAGCAGAGAGAAGGGTATTCATAGGGGGAAAATAATTTGCAATGAAAACGATAGGTTCCGAACAGCCACAATTTTGCAAAATTTAAGTCAAAACCCCACAAATAGCTTCTAAGTGAGGAGAAAAAAGGAAAAGAAACTTGGAACGAGAACCCCAAGAGTTTGAAATGCTGTTCATTTCCATGGTTGCTGAAATGCGGATGGAGCAAGGGTTTAAATTCAAGGGGAAGACAGCAAATGCGATGTTTCTCTTTAAGTTTTGGGGAAGGTCCCTCTCCGCTGGCACATGGAGGGCTTGCCACAACGATGCCACCATGGCCAGGTCACGGCCGCCTCCTCCCATACCCTGTGGGACATGGGACACTTTTGTGTCTGCATGCAAACACCCGTGCAAAGACCCCAGCCGCCGTTGCCGTCCCCCCCGGAGGAAGCAAAGGGCAGAGGGCCCAGCGTGGGATCACAGCTGGGTCACTTTTTCCAGCCTTTCCTCTCCCGCTTTGTCTCGCCCGAGTCGAGCTCCTTTGGGGAAGGGGCTGTTTTCCTCCCCGGCTGGGAAATGTCAGAACCACCTGCAAAATACTCGGTGCCGGAGGGGAACGCTGAGCTGCGTCCTGCCGGTGTTGGAAGCATCCCTGCATCCCCCCTCCTCTCCATCCCCTCCTCGTCTTCAAAAGCCTTTGCTGGCTCAGCCAGGAAATAGGATGTTTGTCCAGCGCCGAACTCCAGCGTGCCCCCTCTGAGCCCGGAAACCCCGGGGAGCAACGGACTCTGCAAAGCAGCATGCGGAGGGAAAATAAATAAGTAAACAACAAAACTATTTCCCATTTGAAACTATACCTCTACCCTGGATTGCAGAGACTGTGGGATAAGAGACTTTTATCCTCCCGGTTAGAAAATTCAACTTGTTTTCAACAGTTTTCTATCATAAAGTGAGGTTTCTTGTGAAACCATGTATTTTGCTGGGAAGACTTCCCACGTGCAACCTGTTGGCAGCCGCGTTTGCAGCGTAAGGGCGGTGCCTTGCCCTTTGCACGTTGGTTTTTCATTGACTTTCTTCTTCGCGGCATCCCTTACGGTACTTGGTGGCCTTGCACGTGGGCTTGCGCTCTTGTCCACATCCTTCGGGAGCAGCCGGGTGCCGGGGAAATCTTTCTAGATCGGAGCCGTGGTGTCCCCAGCAGTGCTGCCACGGGCTCAGTGCTGTGACCACCATGGGCTGCCAGCAGAAACTATAGGGCTCCTGCTCTTTCCTCCATCCCCTGGGTGCTTGGAAGCCCCATGAGATGACACTGGCTTCAAAGTGAAGGTCTAAGTATATAGAGAGGGGAAAAATAAACGGAGGAATAAATAATAAAATTTAATGGAAAAATAAAGCTGGCATCTGCTTGGAAACTCAAGGTTTTCATCAATCCAGAACTGAAACATCACTCACGAAAACACCCCAAATGGGATAATGCAATGGGAAACTGGCAATTTTTTTCTCAGACAGAAAGTATTTCTAGGTTTTTATTTGTAGGCGATGCTTCCTGCAGCCCAGTGGGCTCCACGGGGAAAGGGTTCGGGCAGAGCGCGGCAGCCCAGGGTGGGCAGATCCCGCCGGTGCCAGCAGCACCTCCACGTGCCAAACCCAGAGGTGCAAACAGCACCGCAGAGCAAGACGCCGCTTTCCCCGGGACGCTTTCCAGCCAGAGAACACAAACTCTGCCAAAGCCATCTGCTGAAGGACCAGACACGAAGGTGTTTTGAAAGTGGATTTGTCCTGCCCGCTCACCTCTTGAGCACCTTGCTCCAGCGCCGGGACAAAATTCCGGCAGGAGCAGCCTGCTTCGGAGCCAGACGAAGGGGCAAAGGATGCTGAGCTTTTTATTTTTTCAAACCAGATGCAACGTTGATGCATAAGCGTCCCATCCGCTGCTTTTCCCTGCTCCTCCCGCACCGCAGCACCCGGCACAGAGCTCCATCCGAAGGCTGATGCTCCCCGCAGCCGGTGGGGCTGGGACCCCCGCGAGGCCCCCTGGGGACCCAGCTCTCCCACACGGCATGGGAGCTATTTCTGGTGTGGGAAAGCCTCCACCGGCTGCCAAAACCAGTAATCTGCAGGAAAGGGCTCGGCCGGGAGCCGCCCGATGCACAATGCCGGCTCTGGGCAGCCCTGAGCCCCTTGCCGGGGATTTTGCCGGCGTTTCCGGGCTGTCTGCATCCCCGGGGCCGTGGGGTGATGTGACGCTGTTTACAGGAAATACTGACTGAGGTTAAAGGAAAGAAACTCTGGATTTCTCCAGTGAAACAGGCACTTGAGCTTATTACTTCCTCCCAGCGTGGCGGGGGCTGAGTGGAGACTTGCCCAGTTTTTGGTGAAAGAATAAAACAGGGAGGGCTGGAAAAAAGAGAGATGCAAAAGTGCTGAGGTCCTGGAAGCAGCATCGCTGTCGTGTTTGGGGACCACGGTGAGTAGGGAGCATCCATAGCACACACATGAGGACCCGTGTTAAGGGTAAAAACACATCTCTGGGCTGCTTGGAGCTCGTTTGTGCTGGCGCTTTGTTTGGCAGCGATTTGTTAAGTTGAATTTTTGGATGCACAAAATATTGGGAGCCCCTTTTTCTGCTACCCCTGCGCAGCAGGAGGCATTTCCGAAGGGTGTCTGTGGGTTTTCTCCTGCGTGGGGATACGCTATGAGGCATCTGAAAAGTTTAGTGGGGGAAGGATGGAGCAAATGGCCCTTTTGGTAGAATTCAGGGCTTTTTTTGCAATAGAACGGGAGCAGAGGGGCACGGACAGCAGAAATGAGAGCAAAGTCAAAGTCCCGGGATCACGGAACAAATCGAGAGCTTAAAAAATATCGAAATACGTTTTTGTGCCTTTTTAACATTATAAAAAATTGGATTTCAGTATGAAAACTCATCTGTTCAGACAAAGCAGAAAATGTAAGATCTAGTGAAACTCTTGAAAGCCACTCCTCAAGCTGCGGTCAGGGTGTTTTTCCTTGCCCTGCCTGGCTCTGAACGCTTGGGTAGGTTTGGCAAAGATTCACAGCGCTTTGTTGGACGTGAGTCTGCATTTTTTCAGAGCAGAAACCTTTCCAGCCAAAAAATGCCTCTCTGCTCTCATTTTGGGTTAAATCCTCAAGGATCTGCCTCCTTTTTCCTTGCAGCCTGGGGATTGCCGACAGCGTCGCCTCTATGGCAAACACGCAGCCCTGGCACTGCCGTGCACCCTCAGAAGGATGCTCCCAGCATATGTGCTGCTGGTGGGATGGAAAATACAGCTGGGATTTTGGGTGCGATGGGTGGGTACGGGGTCAAGGCAGCGCAGCGGGATCCGGCGGTGGGGTCTGCAGGCAGCCCTGCAGCCTCCCTCACACAGGTTTCCTGCGGGCAGGGTGTTGGATGCTGGGGGGAATATTGGCACAGCAGGGTTCTGCTCGCACGAGATCACTGCAACGTGTCGCTTGACATCAGCCCTATAATGCACAGTGCAGGCTGTTACCCTCTGCTGCTCCTCACGCTGCCTTTTGCCCCATAGCCATGAGTTAACACTGTTGTTGGGTTTGCTCATAAGTTAGAGATGGAAACACTACTGTTTCCAGTCTTAAAGCATTTCCCTTTCAAATTCAGGAGATGCTGCTCAGACACACCGTGCTTCCGACCCATGTGCCCGTGGTGTTGGGTTTGGGGCGAAGCAGGGATGCAGTCTGAGTTATTCACGGTTAGAGCAGCCACCGGAGCATTGCTCTGGTGTTGCCCCACGCTGAGAGATGCTCTCAGCAGACGACCCAGTGTTTAAGTACGCACTTACTGACAATAGATGCTGGTTATGAAGACGTGAGCGGCTACGAGTCCTCAGGCGTGCAGTTACCATGTGTTTGGATAGAGCTGAGTGCTCATGTTGCTCTAAGGTGGCTTAAATGCTTATGCTCTTCTGCATACTCAGAGCACCTTAAATCTTCATAGATTTTATCGTGAGCACTTGTGCTACCATAAGAACTGTTCAAAAGAAGACTGAAATGAAAAAAGCAGTCTTTTCTTTTTAGTTAGGAAAAACAAAGTAGTGAGGACAGGTGAAAGCGCACTCATTTCTGTGCATGCATCTGCAGCGCTTGGACTTGCTGTGGGGAAGCAGGATGAGCTAGTGGGTCCTTGGGATCCCTGGTCTGCCAGGATCAGCTGGAGGGATCCCTGGGAGCACCTCACCGTTGGAAGCAATGGCAGCCGGCCTGCAGCAAGTGCTCCCGCGATGCCCTGGGTTAGCCCGTGCAGGGAGACCTGTGCAAAATAAGCTGAGACAGCTGAACACAATATGTACCAGCTCCCCGATGCTCGCTCCCTGCCTAAGTGCTCTTATTCTGCCCTGATGCCTGCTTTCATGCGGTCCAGTCTGATCCATTTCCAAGTCATCGCATTAAAAGCCCTAATTCATTTGTCATATGCACATGAAGTAGTGGTGCTGTGTGCTCTAGACAAGCAGTTCATGCTGAAAAGGAGATCAGCTTAAATTTTGCAACAGTGGAGAGCCTTTTAATGCCTTTTGTGAGTTGTACCTTGCACCAGGGAGTCATCTTACATTTTTTTCAAGGGTGTTATATTTGCAGATCTGGGCTGCCCCACACTGCTGTGCCTTGTCAGGCAAAATCCCTATTGCAGCACGGGTTGGAAACGGGAAAGCAACTGGGAAACAGCGGGTGGGGTATTTTCGGAAGGCTAAGCCCTCTGCGTTTGCCCAGCAGATGTCATGGCGCCCGCAGTACCGCAGCTCCAAGTTTCGGAATGTCTACGGGAAGGTGGCGAGCCGGGAGCACTGCTTTGACGGCATCCCCATCACCAAGAACGTCCACGACAACCACTTCTGTGCCGTCAATGCCCGCTTCCTCGCCATCGTGACGGAGAGTGCCGGCGGGGGCTCCTTCCTCGTCATCCCCCTCGAGCAGGTAGGAGGTTGGCCCCGGCGGAGGTGACTCCAACCTGGAGCCGGTCCCTAAGTGTGGGTGTGCGGATGCATGCTCCATCCCAAGAATCCCCTCCTGCAGCGGGATGTGTCGAAGCCTCTGCTGCCCTTTACTGGAGTTTTCTTGTGCGGGGAAGGGAGGATTTACAGCTGCCTTAGTGAATTGGGTTTTTTCTTTAGGAAGAAAATGAAATGCTTGTTAAAAGTGTTTTTGGCACCTCTCAGTGAGCAAGCGCTGGCAGGGCGGGCACTGGGCACATCTCCACCCTGCCCCTTCGCAGTGGCAGAGGCCACTCGGGTTTGTGACCCCAGTATTTCACCAACACAGCTCCCAGAAAGCAGGGGAATCCCCGTGGAGGCCCTTGTCTTGCCGAGCAGGTAGCAGCCCTTGCCCTTTATTTGAGCTTGTATGTATAATCTCAGCCCTCAAATTTCACACCCTGTAGAGCCTGAGAAGGAGAGCACAGCTGCGCACCCGGTTTTCCTGTTGCAAAACCCCAGGGGCTTTTGCTCTGTGGACTGCAGCAGATGCCGCCTCATACCAGATTTATTTTTCAGACTCCATCACCAAGCCGTAGCCCCTTACGAGCAGCCGATGCCCAGGAGCGTGTGCTGTGCAGAGGGCTCTGGGCTTCAGTTTGCAGCTGTACCCATCTAAAGCTCTTTGCACGGGAGCAGCGGCGCATACACGTCTGCACTATTAATCCTGTTTGCAGCACATATCCTTTCTTCCCACCACTCTGTGCTTTTGCTTCCCCAGCTAAGACTTTCCCCAGCTCTTTGCAGGAATACCCACGTGAATCCGCACATCTCTTGCTCACGCAATTTTAAACTCCCAGAAATTCAGCTGATGCTTCAGAAGCCGCCCCGTGGGACTGCACTCGGTGTGCTGAGGTGGCTCCTGGCTGAGCATTCGTCCCTGCGGCAGACGCAGAGCTGCGTCTCTTGGAGGAAAAGCTGGGCAGCAGCAAGCTTGAACAGGAAATAAATAGTACCTTTGCTTTGCTTTGCTCCCGAAACTTGAGCGCAGGGCACTGCTGTGGCGTCCCACAGTTGCACTGATGCCCTGCTCTCCCGCCGGTGCTCCAGTGTGGACCGGCAGTGCCGAGCTGGTACCCACATCCCATCCCCAGGCATTCTGCCCTCACCCCACGGCTCTTGGGCTGCAGGAGGGGACGCGGGGCTCTGAGTCACTCATTCTCGGGAGCATTTTTGACATCGGAGGAGGTGTACTCACTCCCCTTAAGGATGCACCTACTCCATGTAACTTGAAGACACACCACATATGAAGACATGCAACATGCATGGCTCTCGGGCTGCCAGACAGCAAAGTCGCAGTGCCAAACCCGCCGGGATTTCCAGCCGGGAGGAGAAGCTGGCAGAGCCGGCCACGGTGGGATGGAGGAGCGCTCCCCTCCGAGCCCCTCCGCACCCCGTCTCCCCACGCCCTGGCATTCCTCTTAAACACTTTCCCCATGTAACGTTCACATCTCTTCTGAATTTCTCTTTAATTTCTGGAGTAGAATCAACTACAGATGGAAGAAATTATAATCAGTGTTTTAATTGCAGCGCACAGCTTGACTCTTATTAATATTCGAAAAACCAGGAGCTTTGTCTGAGCACTCGGAGTGCGCCAGCCCCATCTCTGCCTCCCTCCCCATGCCACCGAGCCCGAGCTGGGAGGATGCTTGTCCACACACCACTTCCTCATGGTCCTAAATCCTGAGCTAATAACCTGGTATTGCCAGCAAATTACCCTTTTTTTCTGGCAAATGTAGCTTGGTCCCAGTGGAATAAGAGCAGGGGGAATGCGATGCCGTTTGCAACCTGTTCTGAGGGGATTGTCAGCCCTGTGTGGAAATCCTGGCAATATTGCACCCGATAAATCCCAGCCGGAGCAGACCTTGGCACTCTGTGTCAAGTGGCTGCACACGCCTTCGTACAATCTAATAATTTCTTTTTTTTTTAAATAGGGACTGATTAGCTCATTAAGAGTAAACTAATTTTCTTTGGAAATCAGCAGCCCTCTAATTAATTGGCATCCATATTTAGCTGAACATAATTAAGGTAACCTAGATACTGCAGATCTACTCAGGATTTGATTTGCTGCCATGATTTCTTTTTTTTTTCACATTTCTGCCCTCTGTTCTGCTCAGAAATGTTCACCAGAAACCCCTCTGCTTTATGCTTTGAGTGACAATGCATTTGCATACGCTGGGCCATATGTTCCTCTGCCTGCACATCAGAAATGCTGGTTCCTTGTGTATTTATGTAGCAATCAAGTGGATGCATAACTGCTTCTGCAAGGCTGTGTAGGCTGGAAAGACGGAGCATGGCTGTGTTTTGTTCCCCCGTCCTCCCTAAGCCTGTCCCCCTGCCTTGCACTGCAGAGCTGGGGCAGGATCCCAAATTCTGGAGTCTTGGCCACTGGGAATCAGCCTTTCCCCAGCACCGCAAAGGTTTTGTGCTATAAATATCCCTGGAGAGTGGGCGAAGGAGAGCTTGTGTGCTGATGCTTAGGCTGAGGCTCGAGAAGATGATGAATTGCTCCCCAAACTGTAACGACAGAAGGATTCGGTCTGGACTTCAGCTGAAGGGGAGAGGAGACCACGTCGAAAATGTCCATGTATTTTGAGTCAGCAATAATGGGTTGAGCTCCATCATCACGAGCAAAATCCAATCTTGCTTGGACGGTGCAGTTCTGCAGGAAAGCAGCTCAGTGAAATCACATCCCTGTTCGTGGTCCATGCTGGACCACGCTTCTGCTCCGCCTGCTCCAGACACGCTCCTGGCACCAGCCGCCCACCCGCGAGCCATCCCTCGTACTCTCTGCCTTGTTAAGGAGCGCGTGGACAGAGAGGGGCTGAGCGAGGAGGACCCGTGAAATCATAGGAAAGCCAGGATTTAGGCTCTGTGCAAAAATCCTGGAAACATCAGGAATGGTGTGGCTACATTTTTTTTAGCAGGGAATGTGCTTAATTGGGAGAATCTGAGATCGGACATTTCACAGCCCAAACAGCACATCCCTTAATGCCCACGCTGAAATCCAGCATTGCCATCAACATCATCAACACCACAAAGTCACCCATGGAGGAGCCTTTACCTCTTCTGGGCTTTCCAACATTCCAGGGTGCATTTCGTGGCATTTCCAGGCTTTTATCGGTAGCAATGAAGCATTTTTGGTCCTCTGAAAGGAAAGCCACCGCTCTCACATCCATGTGGGACCCCAGAGCCGGGATGGGGCCGTGCAGCCCCAGGAGTACCTGCTCTCTCCCTCCCAGGGGGTTTCCATCCCTAAACTGTTGTCTTCAGCTTCGGTCTGTCTAGTCTCCAAAATGCTTTAGCCTTATCCAAACGCATGGAGAGCCCCGGAGTGCACTGGCCAAGGAAGAGACAAAATACGTGGTGCTTTTTGAAGATACTACACTTGCAGCCCTGAAGCCTGAGAGCTGCTCTCCTCCCGGTCCCAGGGCCAGGACAGCTTTTGGCAGCAGTTTTTAAATCAAAAAATAAACTGGCTTGTTTGTGCTACAGCTCACCTGCAACAACAAGCACCAAGGAAGCTCAGAGAGCCCGCGTGCTTCGGGCAGTACCAAGGCTTTGCTGGCTTTGGGCTGGCCAAAACAGCTGGGGAAAAACAAGCTTCAGCAGTATGTGGAACTATCTCAGCTGTGCCTGATTTAGTTGGCTTCATATAAACCAGGCTGGGGGTGAGGAGGGGTGCTGGGAGTAATGAGGGGTGCTGGGAGTAATGAGGGGTGCTGGGAGTAATTTGGGAGGAGGGGGTTGTTATGTAGCTTGCTTGGGTGGCTGTGGGGTGCTGTAGGGGCCCCTTAGGACAGCCTTTGCAGGAGAAGGGTGGCTGGCATCACTTGCATGGCAACAGGAGGATTTTTATTTGTGTAGGGGATGAAGATAGCTTGTTTTCCATGGCTAGACAATGTTATCTGCCTGCATTCCTGAAGGAAGCAGTGAGCAGGAAGGGGGAGTCTCTGTTTACATGTCGGAAGCTGAAGTCCAAAGCTGTTGCTCATGCCAGTGCTGCCTCTTGTAGCTGTGTGTGGTTGTGTGTGAGCTGCTTGGGCTGCCTGTGGTGTGGGGCAGAGTGGGGGGCTGAGTGTGGGGTAGGTCCCTCACCCTGCTGTGGGCAGGGCTGCCTTGCTGCTGGTGATGGATGGGTGGTGGGTGCCCTGGGGTGCATGCAGAGGTGTGAGTAGGGGGGTCCCATGGGGCTGGCAGGGAGCTGAGCCCTGCTGTGTCCCTGTGGGACTCTGATGTCTGCTGCTGCTGCTGCTGCTGTGGGGGGCTCTACAAGCCTGCCTGGAGAAGAGGCAGCTTGTGGAGGTGACAGACCCATTGCTAATCCCCATGGAGGTCCCAGACCTCCACAGCAGCCCTGGGGAGATAGGGACAGGGACAGCAGTTGGGCAAAGCCTGAGTTGTGCTGCAGGGAATCGCTTGCATGTATTGCCTGGCCCTTTGTTACCCAGCACAGAAGGATGCAGCGGAGAAGCGGCCCCTGTGTCACAAGGAGCAGTGTCACCATTCCTTGTCTGTGTTGGATTAGTAGCAATAACCTGCGTGGGTGCCCCCCTGCCAGCTGTGTGGCAGCTGGTGAGCGGGAGGAGTGGGCTGCGTGCCCCAGGCAGCCTGCCCTGGCTCTGGGATGGCTTGTCTTGGCTCAAGGTCCTGGTGGCATCTGCTCTGCCTGTGTGCTCGTGGCATTGTCCAAGGGACCCTTGCGCATGCCCCCCTCTGTGGGGACGCCTACTTGCCAAGGCTTGGCAAAGAACAGGCAAGTTCATCACACAGCTGCTTTCTTTGCTTCTTGGAGCTGCTGCACTTCAAAGTACCAGGAGGTTTTCTGCAGGAAAAAATATAGAATCTTCTCTATTTCTCTGTACTATGAACTAATTTTCATGTCCTTGGAGCCTTCCTACCTTTAAACTCGGGTCACAGGAGGCTGCCTTGGTCTGCACTATAGTTTTTTTGTTTTCTGTGAATTTTTCTCTATCTGCTTTTAGTCTGCGGGAGGCATCTCCTTTAACCTAGAGTTGGCCAGAGGGCAAAAAAACACCTGAGGCTTACAAAAAAAGCTGTCACTTCAGCATTACTGTTCCACACTGGAGCACAATCTGATGTCCCTGCGTTTATCAAGGAGATCACAGGAGAGCAGCTGTGGGAAGCCCAGACCTGGAATCTGGCTGGTTTTAAGCACCTGGATCAGTCAAAAAGTGTCAGCATAAAATGTTAATGCTGCCCTGGGAGCTGGTGGTGGGTCAGAGGAGGAGAGGAGGTTTGAAAATGTGGGTCCTTGGGCCAACAGGAGCTTGGGAGGAGAAGTGTGGTTTTTGCCCCCATTAATGCTGCTGCATTTGCAGCAAAGCCTATAGTCGAGCCTGGGAAAGTGGAAGCTTGGCTTTGCCTGGGCCATCGAAGTGCAGCCCTGCCTGCAAATTGCCTGCCCCCTCTGCCGGTTAAAATAGAGAGAAACCCTGTCCTCACTGGGGAAAAGTGACTTTTTGTTACCAATAAACATGGGTTTATTTTCAGTGTCCATAATCCAATTTAACAGGGACATTATATGTGCTTTTGTCTTTCTAATTAACAAGCTTGAGCCTGGCTACTGCTTTTATGGTGCAGATAAATACTTCTGCAGCAAGGCTTCGGGTTTTAATCTGTGCAAATTGTTTGTCAAAAGCTGCTGTGTGCATCGCTTTGCGGGTTTTTTGCCACAGGGCTGTAGAGCTCTGTGGGTCCAGCATGGCTGGAGAAGCTCATCCGATAGTTACCCCAAGCCGGGGAACTGCCGTCTGCCTGGGCAGAAGATGGGATCCTTAAAGTCCACAACAGTATTTATACTTAATTTAACAGTATTTATATCCACACAAGGGGACTAACTGGTATTTAAACCTTCATCCTGGCAAAAATGGCATTAAACAATGCTGATTTCTTTTCCTGCTTTATGATTTGCATGGTTTAGTTGCATAACAAAAAGCGTAACTAAGTCATCTATAAATTGATGTAACGTTTTATGGCAAGTAACCTGGTAAATCTGGATAAATTTGTTTATCCTAAAGCACCCCTGAACATGGAGTTTGCCAGAGACAGTGATAGCGTCATCGCTCCTGGGGAAACTGAGGCACGGAGACCTGCGATGTTTGCTCGAGGAGCATGGCGTGGCGGCCGAGGCGGAGATGCCGTCTGGCTGCACCGCTGGCGGGGCTGCGTGGGGGCAGCTTTGCTGGGGGAGAGGATGGTGAACAGTGCTTGCTGTACAGAGGATGGTCGCTAAAACCTGCTTGGATTGCAGCCCCTCCCGCTCTCCCCTTCTCCCCTCCTCGTCGCCAGGCTGGCTGGGGACATGCCCGTGGACCCAAGGGGGTGGGAGATGCACGGGCAATAAAATCCATAGGACTAAGCAGAAATCCTGCCCGGCTCTGCACACCCTTGTGTATTTCCACTGCTTAATGAAAACAATCACTTTTAGCCGGTGCTGGAGGATGCACAGAGCACATCTCCATCTCACTCCCTTCCCTGTTTGGATTTCCCAGGTGTTACAGGCTGGGAAAAAGGATGGCAGTTTTCGCTGGTGGCGTTATTTTTCTGGAGGTGCACATCTGGCTAAATAGCTTCTTTACTCAAAGGTGCCAGAACATGAGCTGAGCTTTTATAATTTGTTTACTAGAAAGCTGGCTCTTGGCTTAGCATTTTACTTACTGCTCTCATTCACAAGAGCAGTCAGAAAGCTTGGCAGTGTCTCCATGATAACCAGGTTACTCTCTGCAGGGCCCAGAAGCATGTTCAGATGTTTCCAGCACTGGGAATTGATGTTTTGATGAACAATACTGTTGATTGCATGCATGGATTTCTTTGGTGCTTGGCTTTTTTTTTTTTTCATGGATTTATCTTACTGAGAATCCCTGGATCAGGTTCCAGCCAGTTCAGTTGCATGCCCCATGCCTCCCAGGGGATGATCCTGCTGGGAACATGTGTGGTTGCCCAATGTCCTTGGCCTTGGCTGGCTCTGGCCAAACTGGGGCCATGCAATCGCTCCCGTCTGGTGGTCTGCCATCCTGGCAGAAGGGAGGCCACTGGGGAGAAGAGAAAGGCTTGAGGTATCTGTCTTTATGTTTATTCCGTTGTTGGAGAGAAACATCTCCAATAGCAGGATTCTTCCACCTGCACATGAGAATTGCCTTGAGGAATTATTTCTGCAACTGCACAAGTGACTGAGGCAGCAAGTGCGATCTCTTGGTGCAACACCTCCCCTGCCCAGTAACCCGTCCCCTCGCATTCAAGCTCTCACTGCTCTTTGCTTAAATAGCTCATGTTGCAGATGTGATGCCCAGCTGTGCCCGGAGCCCTCCTCTTGCCTCCCCCTTCCCATGGGCTCTCAGCCAGGGCTGGTACCTGCTACTGTGTGGGAGAATGTGTAGCCAGCAGCACATCATGGCAATGGGTTTTCTGCGTCCCTGCCAAGGATTTGTCCAATTTCTCTCTTGCTTGTGCTGGTTCCATTTGACTTGGTTGCTAATGAAGATCAGTTAACCTGCAGCAACCTTCCCTTGTATCGAAATCAGCTGGGGATCTGCCCTGGGTCAGGGAAATCTCTGTAATTTCCTTGTCTTTGGCTCTCGAGTAGGAGAGACCTTTAAAAAGATAGCAGTAAATATATTTACTCTTAATCTCAGCCACTGGAGACTTGTGTGTACTCAAGGATTTCCTGGGAAACCCTGTAAATCCCCTGTGGCTCAGGCAGTGCTTCCCTGATCCCCCTCTAGAAGCTAATAAGGGATCAGGGAGCACCTGGGGGAAGCTGCTGGGTGGGGAAGGGTGGCCTGGCTGGTCCCCGGGGCTGGCGGTGGGTGCTCCTTCCTCGGGGAGGTTCCTCACCCAGGGACAGGCGTGGAAGGTGCTGGTGTTGATGCTGGACGGATGCTGCTGTTGTTTCTGTCAAGTTTTCTGCGCATGACTGGTTTGAGGGTAGAGTTGAATAAATGTTTTCACCGCAGTTGTAGAGCTTCATAGGAAACATGAGGATTTGGAAATGTTCTGGGCTTGTATTTCCAGGGAAGCTGGTGAAAAGCTGGTTTTATGAAATACATATATTAAAATGATTTATCTGAGCTTCCTGCTGGTTTGTTGCAAAGCAAATGTGGAGTCCTGCCATCATGAGACTGAAGCTTGTGCTGCTCTAGAGGGTCTGAAGTGATAACGCTTCCCATCGCTTGAGTCTGATGATGGCCAAGAGCTTCACTGAGATGGACTCTGTTGTCAAAATTGCTCACGAGCTCGCACCGCTCACAGCAACGCTTTGATGATTTCGAGTGCTTAAAAGTGATGCTTCTAAGAATAAAGAGGCTTTGCCCCTAGTGATGGTGTTCCCCTTCCTGGGGCCGCCCGACCTCCCGAGGCCATGCATCCATCCCTCCTGGGCTCTGCCCTCACTGCTGTTCCAACCACTCCCAGGGAAGCCTTCCTTCTGGGTCACCAAGCAGCAAAATAGCTGAATTCAACCAGCTTAAAAAATTCATTGTCCTTTCTTCCCTTTCTCCCCCAGACATAATACAAATAACTTTCTCCTTTTTAAGTGCTCCTAATTGTTCCCGCGAAGGGAGGGCTTTAAGGGGCTGAAGTTGCTGGAAGATTTGCTCCTTTCAGTGGACGCCGTGGAAAATGTCAGATTGCTGGAGCCTGGAGAGCCACCCCACGGCACGGCACACTCTCGCTAAGGGGACGGTATCTGGGTCACCGAGCTTCCCCTAGCCAGGGGTCAGGGATCCAGCGATTAGGATTCACCACGGCTTAATGCACGGCTGCTGGCGAGGTCCCTCTAAGAGTGACTAAATAGGAGGCTGTGGCATGAATCCCTGATTGTTTTATATCTATTTTTCTTTTTATTTCCTTTATTTGGCTCCTTCTCCTCTTTCAGGTGCCTTGGGCACGGGCACAACCTGCCACTGCTCTCACACAAGGGCTGTCCCTTGCTGCAGGCACCGTGGCAGCTCTTGCACATGGGCTGCCTTCAACTTATTTTAATCAAAACTCTTGATTTCTTGGGCAGAAACTACCCCTAGTAACCAAACTCTCTTTTGTCCTCTTGAAAGCCTAATGAATTTTGACAAAAACCATCAAATCTACTTTGCAAAGGAAATCACTCGGCTGGTTGCTCAAAATTAAAGTGATTGCGTATTAACTTGTGCCGTTAAAAGGTCTGTCCGCCTGGAATTTAACAGCTGCTGCATGAATTTCTGCTCTAGACAGTGTGTTAATAATGTCATGCTGATGCAAATATGAAAATAGGGGGAAAGCTAGATAATCTGCTCGTGTACTTACTACAATAACCCATAAAGCTGTGCTTTGCATCCCATTAATTCACAGGAGGGCCGCTGGGTGGTACCGGGAGGCAGAGCTTCGTGCGCTAACGAAGCACCAATGTTGCTGCGTTTCCCTCCACCTTCTGTGTCTCACCTTTGGGTTTTTCCTTCCCGTATCTTGTCCGCTTGTCCTGGGGGCTGCATCCCTTCAGCTCACGCTTTGTTCAGTATGATGCTCGTGTGCAGGATGAGACCCAAAGCACCTCATCCTCTCTCCAGGGCTGTGGGGCACACGATTGAGCCCTCCCCACCCATGCCAGCTCCTCCCCACCTGGGAAAGGAGGGCAGAATTGGTTTTGGGTTCATTTTTTGGTTTTTGGTTTTTGTTTTTAGTTTGTTTTGTTTTGTTTTGTTTTGTTTTCCATGGGAAAAATTAAAGAAAGTGAAAAATCAGATTTTTCTTCATAACTTTTTATGGCATGATTTTTGCAGTGGGGTTTGGGTAAAGGCAATAGCTGACTCAGGGTCTCCCCAGGCGATGGGCAGCTCTCACCCCATGTCCTGAGCATCTGTCAGGGTGCCCACCCCAGCAAGGGCACCTGATGTACCAGCACCCCAAGGAAACAGCTGCTGAATGTGAATGGTAGTTTTAGATATGGAGATATTTTCAGTGAAAATCAACATTTTCCTAAATCTCTCCCCTCCCACCACCCTTTTTTTGAAAATTCAATTTAGTGAAAAACTAATTTTTTTATCAAATCTGTTCTCTAGGCTCTGCATTGGAAAGACTTTATTTAAATGAAGTGTTTGTCTTCTCTAATGATCTCCCTTGCGTCATGGCCCGCGTACTCTCAGCGCTTGGTCAGTCGATGCTCTTCCTTGGGTCTTGCTTTTCCTGGGGACTGTTGGCTTCCA
The DNA here is from genome assembly GCA_031468815.1 of Morus bassanus. Classification (NCBI taxonomy): domain Eukaryota; kingdom Metazoa; phylum Chordata; class Aves; order Suliformes; family Sulidae; genus Morus; species Morus bassanus. Next base: position 1,839,044 of record CM062581.1, on the reverse strand, counting down.
GCACAGAGATCTGAGTGTGCAAGGGGAATCCCTGAGATTTGGGGGGCCGTTGCCCCCCACCGTGCAGGTTTGGTGTGACAGGGACTTCCCAGGGGGCTGTCTTTGCCACCGAGTAAAAGGAAAATTTAAAATCCATGGGTGATGCGTACTTTAATGTATTGCCCTTCCTATGGGATGCTCCAGTGTTTGCAGTGGTGCTTGATGTAATCTAGGCAAAGAAAAGTATCCTGGGGGGCAGGAGGGGGGATGAGGGGCTGGGGGCATGAGGGGGACCAGGATGGGGATTCAGGGGACCGTCCCTCCGGTCGCAGCATCATCCAGAGCCACCGGCTGCCAGAGGTTTGGGTCACCCTGGCGAAACTGTCAGAAAGTCACTTTGCTTGTTTTTATCCCTAAAAACCTGAAGTGATTTATAATAGCACTAATAAAACCCAAGTCTGGGGCATTAATCAGGAAAATGCCCTTTCAGCTGTTTGATAATGTCAGAAATGTTGTGTATGTCGATCACCGCTGCTTATCTGGGGCAAAGCTGCCAGGTAAATGGAGGGAAGAAAATGCATTTGTGGATGGCAGGAGGCAGTTAAGGGTCCAGGGCTGACGTGGGAACTCAGATGTGAGCCAGGTTGTTGCTGATGAGCAGAATTATCAAAATTTAGGCTCTCTGAGAGCCAAAGTGATGCTGTCGGCGGCTGAAGGAGGAGGCAGGCGCAGCCACCCTGTCCCAGCTCTTCCATCCATCCCTGCCCTGACACCCCTGAAATTGGCCCTAATGGAGGTTAAAATCACACCGGCAGGTATCCGTCACCGAGGGGAAAATGAACCCTGAGCCATATGGGTAGGGAATTTGCGTAACATGCCCTAATTAGAAAGAGGTTCATGAGTTAGAAATCAGTCTTGCATTAAGTGCTCATCACAGACCGGTTAACGGGGATGTGATCCCGCGCCTGTCACACGCCGGGGAATTAATGAGTGTTTGTAAGAGACTGCATCGAAGGGCAGAGGGGAACGACTGCCAACGACCCTGTTACTCAGCCGGTGATGGAGCTGAAGGTGTCCGTTTGTTCACGTACTGAAGGCAGCGGGAGCAGGCACCTATTTTTTTCCTCTACCTCGATAACTGAAATGACCCATATAACTAAGTCCCTGGTGTTTTCAGGCCAGCCTAGTTCTCATCTTATATATGGGCCGTGTCCAAGGGATGACTTAGAGCTGTTGTAGCAATCTGAGCAAGAACTGGCTTTTCACTCTAATAATAAAGCCTATAAAAAGTATTTTAAAATTGATGAAGCGGGCACAGGGAGGGCTGTGTTTGCCTCAGTGCCTTGTGCAATTGTTTTCTGCATCTCCATCCCTGCTTGATCAAATCGAGGCAGGCAGAGCCGCTTTGCCCGTGCACCCCATGCTGGTCCTGGCTGGCGTTCACCATGCCTGCCTGGCAATTAGCAGCCATGTCTTCCCTGGGAGCAAATTAATTCGAATAAACCTTCCCAGCAGTGACGGCACAGGGGTGAGCCCCTGGGCCTGATCCGGCTGCCCAGAGCACTCCTGGCCGTTGCCAGCTGCAGATGGTAAAAATACAGAGTGTTATCCTTGGTGCGTCTCTTTGTTCGCGTTAAATAGAGCCAGGAGCTCGATATGTTAAAAGGTCAGTGCTGGAAGGGCTGTGAAATATTTAGTGGCTGTGTCGTGCTGACCTAGTTAGTCTGCACGCTCCAAGCGTGCCACCACCGCCGGGCTGCGGCAAGGAGCCGGCGCAGGAGGAGGAATGGTGGGGTGGCCAGCCATGGAGGCACCCTGCAAGGTCCCTGCAAAGAGCAGGGGTTCCTGCAACCCATCTGCGATGGGAATCTTAAGAGGAGGCTGTGCCGATTGCTGTGCACCATCCTCTGCTGTGGAGCTCTGCAGGTCCTCGCTCTGCTGGGATGGCAAGACCGGACCGTCCCTAAAAGTCTTGCAAGGATTTCCTTATGTGTGGAAGGTTCCCATCAAGCAGTGTCACGGTTAGGTTATTAGCATCGTTAAGCAAGGGCACTGACGATCCCAAAGTCGCTGGGGATTTGTCCTGTGGAGTACACATGCAAACCTTGCTCAATGTCATTTCCAAAGTTTGGGAGGAAAGTACCAAACATTTCATGCGTGGCCCAATGGCTGATCTGCCTCGAGGCCTCTCAAGCCCCTTCCAGCCCTTTTGCCCATGGTTTTGGGTGGTCATGCGAAGATTTCCTACTGAGCTCCCCAGCTGGTGGCGCCCTGTCCCCGGGGTTGGCAGCCCCATGGAGTTGTGTTTGCAGAAACCCCTTCTCGTACACGCATCAGCTGCAGCCGCCCCTGGGAATATTGATGGGGTAAAACCAATCCCCTACTCAGCTGGGCATCTCCTCTGGCCAAAAGCCCCATCCCAGCGTGAGCTACCCAGCTCTCTCCCCTCACAAGGCTCCAGCCTTAAGAAGACCAACTTTATCACTAAATTTTATTTTTTTCCTCTTTTTTTTTTTTTTTCTTTTTTTGGTTTATTTTAAATTACAGACAGGCCGGATTGAACCAAACTACCCCAAAGTTTGTGGTCACCAGGGCAATGTGCTGGACATCAAGTGGAATCCCTTCATTGACAACATCATCGCGTCATGCTCTGAAGACACCTCGGTGAGCTGGGACGCTTCGGGCTGGCACCCCCTGGGGGGACGAGCGGCTGTGGTCGTGCAGCTCCGTGCACGCTTCTGCCTTTAATTTATAGACCCGGAGGTGTGGGAAAGTGGCTGCCAGAGGCACTGCAGGTGGGTGATGACTCACCAGTCTCAGGAACGGAGAAGGGGTAAGAGATTGATGCGGAGCAATCGGCAAGTTGTGCCAATGCCCGGCTCCTGTGTCGGCGGTGCAGGGGCTGTGGCCAGTGCCCAGCTCCTCTGCTGTCCCCGGTGTCACTTATCGTCACAGCGCTGCCCTTTCTGTGTCCCCTGCTGCAGATAAGCTGTACAGCTGTGCACAACAAGGTCTTTTTTTTTTTTTCTCCAACCCAACAGCAATGCCGTTATTAATCCTTCTTGCTATCAGGGACCACAGGGGCTGCAACTGCTCTCATAGCCTGATCCATCAACTGATGTGAGCGGAAGGCAGTTTTGCAGGCTGGGGGATGATGAATCAGGTCATCTTTACGTTACTGTTATTTGCATCCTCCTCCTTTTTATTTTCTGGACACAAACGAGTCCACCCCAAAGGCTGTATCATAAGGGGGGGAAAAAAGCCTTTGTGCAAGGGAGAAGATCAGAAATGATTGTCCATTCTGCACAGCAGAAGCTGGGGTTTGGGTGATCCAATTTTTAACCAGTTACAAATCTGCCTCGCCTGATCCTTAGCGTTTCGCTGTATTATCACCTAACGTCTCATCCTCTCCTTCAGTTCAGTATATTGGCATTTTTTTATTAGCTGAAAGCTTGTCAAATTCAGATCATGGTTGTGAATCATGGTGAGGTGTCTCCCATTTTAAATGATAAAGTTTTATATACAGTTGCTGGGGAATAGGAGGTGCTGGGAGGGAGGGGGGATACTGGGAAGACTTCATGAGCCATTGTTAAACCTGGGAAATTAAGTTAATTGCCCCTGAGGCTGTCCGGTGTCGGGGGTTTCTCCCTGATGGGGATGAGTTGGAGAGGAGCTGCCCTGCAGCCAGGTGGGCTTGTGGCTCCTGGTGCCACCCCACACCCGGGGTGCTCCTTATGGGGTTCAGGCCAACAGTCTTTATCAAAAAGAGAGGATGCTCAGGTCCTTGAGGAGTCCAAGCTGCAGAAAACAGAGTATTTGCATGATATTTGTCACCTGGGGGCACCATCGGTCCCAGGCTGGGGACACCACTGCCGTGGGAGACACGGAGGACCGGCCACGTGCACCGCTGGCCTGGGGGGAGCACGGTGATGCAGCCGGCCGGTCCTGCTCCAGACACATGTCTTTCCTCCGCCATGCCCTACGTGGAGACAACAACGCGTGCAGCCTTGTCCCTGGGGCATCGCCACGGGTTAATCCTCTCCAAGGGGGTGATGAGGATTTTACGGCTCGGCAGCACCCAATATTAATGGCTGTAGTTTGACACTGCCTCGCTGGAGAGCGATCTCTCTCACAGCCCGCTCGGGTTATCGCTCTGCTTGGAACCCCTCCTGTAATTTCTCCCTCTGTATCAAACCCGTATCCATCCGTACCTGTCCGACCCCGCTCAGATCGCGGCGTCCATCCTCGCCTGATGCTCTCCCTTGGGGCACCGTCGCGGCTGTTAATTCATTATTAGTTCTCGCAGGGCAATTAGCAGCAAGGCTGATCCTCGAGTTCCCCATCCCGCCACAGTGCTGTGAGTTGCTGAAATGCTGTGAAGGCTTTTTGGGAAGGAGCTTTTTAAGGGCAGGACAAACCAAGCAGGAAGATTAAAAGGGGAATTACGCCATCTCCGTAGGTGTTTCAGGCTCCGCATTTTCCTCGTGCCGGAGCTCTCTGTGCACCCAGGCGCTGTGAGCTGATGAGGCATGCAGAGCTAGAGGGGAGATTCTGCAGCACAGTGTCTTGTTTGCAGGATAGAGCTCTTCGTGGAAAGGGGCATTTCAGGGAAAATTTTATCAAGGATTCTTAGGATGGGTTGGGAGAGGAAGCCTGTGGTTTCACAGGCTGCATCCCACCGTGGCTGCTCTCCCTGGTGTCATAGGAGGACGGTGGAGAGAGGCGCTTCTAGGGCTGTTCCTCTGTTTTTTTTAATGATGATTTTCCAAAAGCATCATTTCCATCCCAGGATGGGACAAGGCCATGAAACCCAATGCTTGAGTTTTGGGTTAGCTCCGGCTATGCCCATGCTGGCAACAGGACAGCATTAGTACTGCAACCAGTTCCGACATGTCTATTTTCAGGTCATAGTGACCATGGTAATGGGGAAACCTGCCTAAAAATAGCCTCTCCCTGGCACTCACCCCCTTTTTTTGCAAGACACGAGGAATGACGCAACTGCGTTAGGAGCAGACCACAGAGGTGATGCCGCACTGCGGAGCCCCAGCGATGCTTCCCGGCTGAGCACAGATGCAGGACCCTGTGGTGCAGGACACGTTTAATAACCATCCTTTAGGCTATCTGCCCAGCGAAAGGCAAGAGGTAGCTCCTAACCGAGCAGCCCCTGATGATGCAGGGAGCCCTGGCATCGCAGCTGAGTGCACGAAGGTTTCCCTGTGTCCCCCTCGGCGGGTTTGATGGTGCATCCCCCGCGCAGCGAACGTGCAGCAGGCACTTCGCCGGCGTGCAGAGCTCGCTCGGAGCCCTCATGGATGCGGTTTGCTGGAGAGAGGCACAGCCAGAGGGTTTGGTAACAGCCGTTTCGTAACCTGCCACTTTCATAACCAGTTCCTTTGACACCCAGTGATCAGGGCTGTGTTGCTCGTTCCTCATGTTGTGCCTTGTTTGAAAACTGCTGATGCTCTCAGAATTGCTCCCTCTGAGCCAAACCAGCCTCTTAACCGTGTCTCTGTCGTAACGCCATTTCCTCTGCATGCCATGCAACCCAAAGAGCAGTGCCTCCCACCTCTAAATGTGCAGGTTCGGACAGAAAACTCACCACTCCACCCGTACGTCCTTATGCAGATTTTTCACTGCAATATTGCAAATGAATTTTTGCCCCCCTGCCCAGGCTGTAGCTCAGCCCCTGGCTGGATGGGGCGACCCTTGTGGGTGCTGATGAAGAGAGGGAAGAGCGACCGAAGGGGCAGCAGGGTCAGTCCTCCCCAGGCAGCAGCCTCCCAGATATCCTCTGTTCTGGAAAAGCTTTATTTCAACTCAGCGATGCTGATCGGGGCAGCATGGCCCTGGCCGCCGCATCTGCCCAAAGGCAAGCTCGTCTTTTGAGATGCTGGCGGAGGAGGTGAAAGGGAACCTGCACGGGCTGTGCGCTGCGTTCCATGTGGTTTGGCTTTTTTTAATGAGTGTTACTTAAAGGTGTTGTGATGTGCCTGCAACTGATATTAGACATGGGATGAGACGAAGGTTCTGGGAAGGATGAGCCTGCTGGCCAAGGGCAGCCTGCTGTGGGGAGGAGATGAGGGTGCAAAGCTCAGTTGTTTCATCTCTTCACCTGAACCACGGGGATGTTTACACACCACCAAACGCTGCCAGGTTGCGGATGGCTCTGGGAAGCCGCAGGGTTGGCAGGACCTCGAGTCTCGCTGCTTGGATGGGTCCAGGGTGCTTGGGCGCAGAACAGACCGAGGCGGGTTAGATAAATGCGACGTGTCACTTCGGCTTCATACCAGTGACCTGCCACGGAGATGAAAACATCTGTAACTGCTCTTTGATAGCATTTTGATAGCATCTGGAGATGTTTAATTGAAGATCGTCCCCTGGGACACGCATTAGGGTGCAGGATGAGGCTGCTGGCATCGGGGCGCTGCAGGGATTCAGCAGCTCGGAGCCCCCCTGGGTGGGTGTCGGAGTCCTCCCAGGGCTCCCAAACTCATCCCAATGCCCACCCCGTCCCGCAGGTGCGGATCTGGGAGATCCCCGAAGGCGGCCTGAAGAGGAACATGACGGAGGCCATCCTGGAGCTGTACGGGCACAGCCGGCGCGTCGGCCTCGTGGAGTGGCACCCCACCACCAACAACATCCTCTTCAGCGCTGGCTACGACTATAAGGTGAGCCCTGCCCAGCCCCGCTCCTTGCCGCTGCCTGGGCTGCCCTTGCAAAGGCTTTCCCTGCTCGTGGCACGGGTGGGAGTCACCTGCCTGCAGCCGGGGCAGGATCCGGCTGGCTGGAAGAAAATGACCCACCGTGTCGTGCAGCAGACGGTACCTTCCCTCGTGCAAGGGTCTTGCACCCAGTTATAAGGACTGTGTTAATTTTGCACAAGCAGCAGCTGCAGGGCAGCCCTGGGAGGAGGGAAGGGGATCTATAGGTGATGAGGGGATGATTTCAGCCAAAACAGGAGATATTAAGGTGGCCAAAGCAGAGATGGACGTTGCAGGAGGAGTTGGAGGTCACCAGGAGCGGAGACATCAGGGCAGCCTCCTCTCTTCCCGCAGGTCCTCATCTGGAACCTAGACATCGGGGAACCGGTGAAGATGATCGACTGCCACACGGATGTCATCCTCTGCATGTCCTTCAACACCGACGGCAGCCTCCTGGCCACCACCTGCAAGGACAAGAAGCTGCGGGTTGTGGAGCCGCGCTCCGGCAGGGTCCTGCAGGTGCGGTGCTCGTGCCGGGGTGCTGTGTGCTGCATGGGATGGGGGGGCTAGAAATAGGATCTTGGGGAGGAATCCGACTGAAACGTGTAGAAACATCTGCAAGGTACTGTACATACTCTTGATGTTTTGCATGTGTCAGGGGCTGCAGATAATTCTCTGCTGTGAGGAGGGGCTGGCTGTTTTAATTAGGTGGAGGTGATGGGGAGGGCTTGGCCTCAGCCCATGTGCAGGAGTTGGAGGCTTTTATTAATTAAGGATTTATGGAAAATAGTAGAAATTAAGGGGGGGTGGAGAAAGTTCCAGAAAGAGCCGCAGTTTGGAGGAAGACGGTGGTTTCTTGGTAAAGGTGATACCTAATATGAAGGGAAAGGGGCATTTTAATTTTGCACAGGGGACAGGTGCTGAATTGTGGTACCTCCATACCGGCTGCCACCCCACCAGCACAGAGTTTCACTGGGGAGAGGCGTTGGGGGGGCGGTGGGTCGGGGTGGCTGCCAAGGACGGGGCTTTCCAAGGCGAGCGCTGGGTCTGGGGGCCGCAGCAGGGCGGGGGGCTGCCAGCGAACGCGCTCCTGTCTTGCAGGAGGCCAGCTGTAAGAACCACCGCGTCAACCGGGTGGTCTTCCTGGGCAGCACGAAGCGGCTGCTGACGACGGGGGTGTCGCGCTGGAACACACGGCAGATCGCCCTCTGGGACCAGGTGGGTGCCGGGACCCCCGCTCCGTCCCCACCGGGACCCCCTCTCAGCACGAGCATCGGGACGTCTTGCTTAATAAAGTGCTTTTTGCTGTCGTGCAGGAAGACCTGTCCATGCCCCTGATAGAGGAGGAGATCGACGGGCTCTCGGGTCTCCTCTTCCCATTCTACGACGCCGACACTCACATGCTGTACTTGGCTGGCAAGGTACGGGCTGCGCTTCGCATCCCGCAGCTGCAGGGGCTGCAGCATCTCCCAGGGAGGTGAAGGGGTCTTTCTCCAGCAAATAGCATGGGGGAGAAGAGCCGTCCTGGGAGCAAGGCTGTGCTGAGCCCTGAGCAAAGCGTTACACAGCTCTTTGGCCATGAAACCCTGGTTTAGAGAGGTGTCCGCCGCTCGTGCATGAGCGGGCAGCATCCCGCGGGGTGATGCATGATGCTGCAGTGGCCCCAGCCTGTCTCCCCGCAGCGTTTCCCAAGGGCGGGGTGCTGGGGGTTGTTGTCATGGTCTTTATTCAACCTCATGTTTGCCAAAGCAGTAAACCATCCCTCTTCCCTGCGCTCACTCCAGGGCGATGGCAACATTCGGTACTATGAGATCGGCTCAGAAAAGCCCTACTTGAGTTATCTCATGGAGTTTCGCTCCCCAGCCCCACAGAAAGGACTGGGTAAGGATGGCTGTGCTGCTGACCCTTTACTCTGAACATGTAAAAGGTAGATGATGGAAGGTGCTTAATTAAATGCTGCTCCTGAATGGGTTTGGCACGGGTTTGGCAGTCGCTGTGCCGGCTGTGGAGCATCAACGCGGGGCTGCAGCGCTTGCAGGGCAGCGTTCACATTGCTGTCCTTCCCGCGGTGATGCAGCCAGGCTGGGGCCGGGTCCCAGCCAGGTGCTCCCCCGGTGACACCCTTCCTGCTGTCACATGTGCCAGGCTTTAACAGAGACCTCAGTCAGTGATTCCTGTGATTTTTCCTGAATAAAGGCTGCTTATCCCTTTCCCAGTGTCCCTGCAAATGCCCCTGGTGTGGCCCAGGTCTGTGCCCCAGGCCCCCAGGGCGATGGCAGGGATTAATTCAGCAAGGAACTGGGTCTCCCAGTAGAGAGCAAGGACCTTTTGGGTCCTCCATGCTGGGAGGCAGATGGGTCCCAGCTGGCTGCCCGGGGTTTGCAGCACCCTGGGGTTATTTTCTGTGCCTCCCCGCAGGGGTGATGCCGAAGCACGGGCTGGACGTGTCGGCCTGCGAGGTCTTTCGTTTCTACAAGCTCGTCACCCTCAAGGGGCTGATCGAACCCATCTCGATGATCGTGCCGAGGAGGGTGAGTCCCTCACTGCACCCCGGGGCGCGGGGACAGGCTGGTGGGGGCGAGCGGCGTCCGGGGGTGTCTGAAGCGGGTCCAGTGTGATGGAGATGCCTCCACTTGCACAGCTTTGCTGACCGGTCCAACAGCCGGGTCTCTTTGCACCAGTCTTAGACCTCCCAGCTGTTACACTTCCAAGGCATGGGATTCCCAGGGTTTTTTTTTTACCCAAGACTTAATGGGAATGTTTTTAAGAAATGCATCTCTGCATTGCTCCTGGCCTCGATGCAATTGTTTTGTGCAAAATCAGCTTGGTCCATTGCGAGGGGTAACAAGGGGCTCGTCTCGCCTGAGGTTTGGGGGCTCTTTCTAGTAAAATCTCTCTCCGAGCTGGAGCTGGAGCAGGGTTTGGCGTTTGCCTTCCCAGCGCCGTCTGCAGCTGGAAGCAAACCCTGCTGCCAGCCAGGGCTGTGCGGAGGAGCCGGTCCCAGGCTCTGCCACGGCTCAGCAGCCGCTCGTCCTCCTCCAGCCCCTCCGCTCTGCTGCCGGCAGCCGGCCAGCATTTCCCAGATTCACCGTGTGTGCCCTGAGCAGGCAGCGCTGGCATTTCTCGTCTAACTTAATGGTGCAAACACCAGTTTATTACTTCCCCGGATGCCCCGGGTGGCTGCATTGCTGCATGCCAAAGGAGTGAGCGCAATTGTTTGCAGCATGTTGCAACATGTAGTTAAAATTGTGAGCAGATCCACAGAGGCGCGGTTGCTTTTCTTTCCTCGTGTTTTTAGTCAGAAACGTACCAAGAGGATATTTACCCGATGACTCCGGGTACGGAGCCAGCCCTCACGCCGGATGAATGGCTCAGCGGGGTGAACAGAGGTAAAGCCACCAGCACCGCGCTGGGTGGGCGGCACGGAGCCCCGAAAACAGCCGGGCAGTGGGACGGGGCCGCAGGCCCCCCCTGACCCCCTCCCGTGCTCTGCCCCGCTCAGATCCCATCCTGGTGTCGCTGAAGGAGGGCTACAAGAAGACATCCAAAATCGTCTTTAAGGCACCGGTGAGGGAGAAGAAGAGCGTCGTCGTTAACGGCATCGACCTGCTGGAGAATGTGCCGCCCCGGACGGAGAACGAGGTAGGGCAGCGCGGCTCCGGACCAGGGCACGGGGACGGGAGGGGACGGTCGCTGGCTGGGGGGACATTTTTGGGGTGCAGCTTGGAAAGCCCTGCAGGTATCTGCTTATACTTCCAAAGTGAAGTGCCTGGGCGCTGCGTTTCCCTGTGGCTTGAAGCATCCCGCTCCGCATTAACCACGGAGCACCCGAAAGGAGTGGCGTTAAGCTCCTAAACTTTTTTCTTTTTATTAAAATCCTCCTCCGGGAACAACATACAGAGGTGCTGGGGAAACATCCGCACTTCGTCCCGGAAGGAATTTGTTTTGCTGGGGCTGGGTTTGCAGATTGCATGTGTAGGGTATCCCCGAGCAGGAAGGTGAAAGATTAAATCCAAGAGAGCGGGAGCATGGTAGATGAAGTCGTGTTGCAAAAGCAGCTGAGTTATGAAACGGCTCCAGCGTAGCTCTGGGGGCTGGCAGGAGGGGGAAGCCCTGGGGCCGAGTGGCCGGCGCGGTTCCTCCAGCTCCCTCCTTCCCTTCCAGCTCCTTCGGATGTTCTTCCGACAGCAGGACGAGATCCGGCGGCTGAAAGACGAGCTTTCACAGAAGGACATACGGATCCGACAGCTACAGCTGGAGTTAAAAAACCTACGTAACAGCCCGAAGAATAATTAACTTCCGGGGACATTTTATAAATAAACTTTCTTTGTTTATACTCGCTCTTTAATTTTATTGTATCCACTTACACAGAATATGAGCCAGAAGTCAAGTGACCTGCCAAGAGCCCACTCGCTAACTGGAAATACGTCCTCCTAGTCTTGTCTAGCACTAAAAACTGCTATAACCAAAAGCTACTGCATGAGAGGCGGCTGGGGCGTCTGCGTGCCCCAGCAACAGTCTTGGAGTAAGTAGACGAGCAGTGTCCCCTCCATCGGGATTAACCGGCCCGGGGGAGCCGAGGCGGCGGCGACTCCCCAGGAAAGCGCGATGCTTCGTTGCTAATAATTTTTTTTCCTATGCAAAAACGTGACAGCGGGTGCAGAACTGGAACGGGGTGCGGGAAGGGCTTAATTCACAAAAGCACACGGCTGCGGCGGCAACCCGGCGCCCTTCCCGGGGCGGCGATGCTGCCGGGGCGGTGGCCGTGGCACAGCCGGGTGGGCTCTGGCACAGCTGGGCTTTGGTAGGAGCAGCCTGTGAGTGTCCCCGGGCTCCAGCTCGGGGAAGGGAATTGCTCCACATGTGTGCATGTGTCTGTGCACATATATCCTTTAAAAAAAAAAAAAAGAGGCTGGGTTTCCTAACCAGAGAGGGATTTTTACTCCCTCCGCCTCTGCAAAGAGGGACTTGCCCTCCTCCTTTCCGCTGGGACACATGCCAGTGCCACGGGAAAGGGGAAGGATGTCACCCAGCTTGCCCCGAGGGTCCCCGAGCGGACGCTGCGGCGCTGCCCCGAGGGACGGACCCAGCGGGTGCTGGAGCTGTGCGGGGGCGCTCGACGGGTTCAGCGCGTGTGTACAAGCACGTTGTTTTTTTTTTTTTGTGGATTAGGCCTATAGCACAGGGAACGACACCAAATACTGCTAGTTTACCTATATATATATATATTTTCACTAAATCAAGTTGCTGAACCGCCCAGCACTACCAGTGCAACGGTTTCTCCTCTCTGTCATTTTACGTTGTGCCCCGCACCCACTGCTTCGCCCTCTTTACGTTACACGTGCTGTCATTGCCTATTATTTATGCTACTACGGAATAGTGATGAAATAAAATGTTTTCAAGATACCAAAACCTTGCTCACTCCTTTCTTCCTTTGCCGAGGGGCTGTGCACGAACGCTGGCCCCCACCCGAGAGAGGGTGGTGGGACCCAAAGGGGCATTTTTGGGTGCACACAAAGGTGTTCTCTGCTTGCACTGCAGCTCTTCCCCAGGGCTGGGAGGTCCCTGCAGGGTTGAGAGGTGCTGGCCGGCGGCTCAGCTCGATGCTGTGGGATGGCTGCACGGGGCTTGGGTGTGCGGCAGGAGGAGCAGAAGCCCTGATTGTGCAGGGAAGGAGGTGCTGGGAAGTGCCCTGGGCTGGGTTTGCTGGTCTGGGCTCCCCTGCAAGGTGAGCGGCATGGGGGGAGATGCTCACTGGAGGCTCTTCCCTGGGTGGGGGAAGCAGCCAAAGATGAATGATAGCATCATAGAATGGTTTGGGTTGGAAGGGAGCTTTATAGGTCATCTAGTCCACCCCCCCTCCACCCCCCCACCCCCCGCAGTGAGCAGGGACATCTTCCACTAGACCAGGTTGCTCAGAGCCCCGTCCAGCTTGACCTTAAATATTTCCAGGGATGGGGCATCGACCACCTCCCTGGGCGACCTGTGTCAGTGTCTCACCACCCTCATCATAAAGACTTTCTTCCTTATATCTAGGCTAAATCTCCCCTCTTTTAGTTTAAAGCCATTACCCCTTGTCCTAGCGCAACAAGCCCTCCTAAAAAAGTCTGTCCCCATCTTTCTTATAAACCTTCTAAACTGAGACTGGCCCCAAATTTGCAGGTAAAACGCAGCCGTTCTGCTGCCGCCCCGGCTCCCCGCAGTGTCACGGCCAGGCACGTGCAAGCAAGAGGGCAGCCCGAGGGATGCTGAGATGGAAATAGAGCTTTATTTCCTTTTTTTTCTGGTGTTGAGGAATGTGTTCTCATTTGGTGTCAGGACTGGAGTTTCCTGGTTTTATGTCTCATAATTGGGAGGAGAAACCACTGTTAAAGCACATCTCGGCTGCTTCGTGCAGAGCAGCGGTGGCGTGGTCCTGTTTGAGGTTATTTATGTCTTATGGCCTTATTCAAAGGGGGTGTGTTGGGACTTATTGCACTAAATTGCCTCTTGTAAGGGAAGAGCCAACATTTCTCCAAAGCCCCTTGAATCGATGCGAAATGAGCCCAATTACAGCTGCGGGTGGTGGTGATTAATGAACCAATTAGCATATCTGCAAACATCAGCACGAATCTAGCAGTGGTTGCCGCCTCTGTTGCAGGTGAGCGGGACATCTCGGGGGGCGGAGGCGACTGATTCAGGATGCGGCCCCGCGGGGTGGCTCCGGGTGGGCTTCAGTGTGCGGCATACCTTTGCAAAGCGTGCTCACGGGGCTCCCAAAATCTTTGAGATTTGCCAAAAAATCTCCAGCCCGAGCCGTGGCTGTGCAGTTTCCAGGGCAAACCCTTCACCAGGTTCTCGCTGCTCCTCTTCTTCCACCTTTCCTCCCGAACTCCCCTCTCTCAGTAACAGCTCGAGCTTTTCCCAGCGGTTCCTCCTGCACCATCTAGGTGCTATTTAAAGCAGAAAGGCCCATTTTTGGGGCACTCAATACATCCAGTTTTAGCACAGAATTTCCTGCACTTCTGCGACCTTATGACTCGACCACGGCGCAGGGGCTCTGCGCAGCTGGGTGCAATCCTGCATCACCCCTCATCCCCAGGGTTTTGTGCCACTTGGGAACCACGAGAGCCGCTCCTGCCACGACCCACCTCCCTGCCCTTTGCTCTTGATGAGCCTTTGGTGCTGTTGTGGGTTTTTTAGATGCTTCTGGGTAGTTTGCAGCATTTTCCAGGGTCTAAATGAGACCAATGAGGAGTCTGTAACCTCCCAGCTTTTTTTCTCCCATCCTTCTTGCAGACAACATTACAGTTTCTTTAAAGCGCCTCCCAGCTGCTCGCTGGTCCTGCAGGGTTAGCGGAGCTGATCCCTTGCTCTCCAGGACTGGATCCTCCAGAACCCGCTCCAGGAACTTCATCCAGTCTCAGTAATTCACAAACATCTAATTTATCTGCAGCATTTCCCACGCTGTCCCCATCCAAACCCAGGCTGAGGTCCCACCCTTCCTGTACTGCTGCTAATTGCAATTACCTCTCCATCACAGCTGACATCTTCAGGGATAAAGGTTTTAAGGAAAAAGGCTTAAAGATCTCAGCTGTCTGTAGCAGACAGCCCCTTCCTTCTTCAAACACGGCCATGGGGTGATTTCTTTCCTACTTTGCTTTTCCCCTCCATATTAATGCTGTCCCTCTGTGCTCATCCTTATCAACCTGACCTACTTTCTGCTTCTGGAGGTTTCGCTTTGTTTGAGGCTTGGCCTCCTCGTATGCTTCCTAGCTCTGGGATTGTTGTTAATTCTCTGTTTTCCAACATTTTGTGAGTGCCTACTTGAAAAGATTTCTGGTGATTAAACCCCTCCCTGAATTTATAGATGAAGATACAAGATCTGGCTTTTGAAATCTAAAATTAAGCAAATGCAGAGGAGAAGGCTCTATGGGTTTTATTTTAATTAAATGGGAGTTTCCCATCAATTTGCTGAGGATGGTGCTGGTTCCTCCTTTTTCAGACATCCGTAAAATCAAGGGGTGCTTCGCACTCGCAGGACTTGGCCCTGCTTGGTTCAGCAGCGCCAGCGATGCACTCAGGGACCGTCCCTTGGGAGCTCAACCCCCTCACAGCAAACAATTATTAGAAATTCTTACAAATTTAGTGCATTTTTAGATATTATGTACCGCTGCCTTTTGGCCTACAGGGAGATTCCCAATATCTGACTTTCCCATCCCCTCCCGGAGGCTTTCAAACACCAAAAGGGGAACTTGGTGCTGAAATGGGAGCTGGAACTGCACCAGGGTTTGTGCAGCGGATGGCTGCTTCTCTGGGCGTCCTGGCGAGCGCCGGGCACGTGTCACATCAACCTGCCTGCCAGGACCGACAGCTGTGCTTGGGTGTACCTGCTTCAGCCAGATGTGGCCGCTCCAGATGTTCTGCAGCATCCATAAAGGCTCAGCAGGGAAACACCCTGTCGCCTGCCCTACTGCCCAGCAGCAGCCAGCTTCTGAACAGCACTGGAAAATCACAGTAAAATTAGCAATTATAGCAAAGGCGATCTACAGGGATGGCTGGAGCAAGGACCGGTGGTGTTCTCTCACGGGAGGACGTCCAGGGTGAAATGCTTGCCTGGTGCTACATCTGCTGCTGCCTCCCTTCTCCGCGCACATTTGGCAAGTGCCAAGTGTCCAAGTGTAATGGAAAAATAAAAACTCCAAACAGAAAGTGTTAAAGTCTTGCCAAAAAGTTCTTCACGGGGTTTTTATTGGCTCTGGGCAGAAGGAGCAAAACCAGCAGTGACAACAACCAGCTCATAGCGGGAAAAGTCACACGGTGACGTTATCTGGACCAAGCGAGAAGTTGAGCTAAACAGAACAGCAGTCAAGATACATCTGGAGAAGCACCAGTAAGAGTTAATGGGAGATGCTCAGAAGTGGTCAGGTTTTCCAGTTAAAAGGGGAGCGGTAACTGCAGCTCCCGAACCACACACATACGTACTGACTCCAGCCCGTCTCCCACCCTGTGCTTACCGCCCCAAAAGCATTAATTCCGCTCCCCCCGCCATCCTCCTGCCCAATGCATGAAGCAAAATAGCAGCTGAATATTTAAAACCTCCCTTGGTGATTCGTGCAGCCGTGATTCAGGGTGCTGCTGCTGCCAGAGCCTCGCCTGGAAGAAGGGCGAGTGCTGTTGCAAGCGAAGCCGTGGGTTGCGCAGGGCGATTGCTTCACCCACCGCCGCAAAGGAAGCGTTCGGAGCGGGAGAGAGGAGGAGAGCTTTCCCAGCTCCGTTTTGGGGGGTGGGAGGAATTATTTGCAAGAGCAAAAGAGGGCGCTGAGCTGGGATGCCAAGGGAAAGCCTGCTGCCCTGGCCTCTTTGGGCACCGGGAAAGCATCGCCGTCCTTCTCTCAGACCTACCTGCCGTCAGCCCTCAGCGAGTGCAGCACCTCCATCCCATTCCAGGCTGCCCACTTCTTTCTGCTAGAGCCAAGTCGTCGGTCCCGGTCCGGAGGGGCTGGCAGGAGCCACACGGCTGCAGGGGGGCTCCCGTCACTGCAAACCCAGCGCTGGGACGTCCTCCCTGGCTGCAGGAACGGCCGCTGCCAGCCCGAACCTCTGCCCAGCCTGCACGTTCGCTGCCGGTGTAGGTGTATCGGCACACTGACATCAATAGCTAAAGCCGACGTGACCTCCAGAAAGCTGAGAAACAGTCATTTTTCACATCAGGATGAGCTCCATGCAGCTGGATCCTTAATCAAGTCTCATTTTTTAAGTACTCTGCAGTACATTTCTTCCCTTAACAACAGGGACTGCAAATCCTCAGCCATCTCACTCCTAGGGCTGAAGGCTGTAGTCATCAGAGATTTCTAAATTTCAGCAAGGGATGATTCATTCTTACTGAAACATAAGACATCTTCAAAGACAATTGTAAGAGTCTTGGTTGAAGCAGGGATTGTCCTGCAGAGAACTAGGGCGGTGACTTAATACCAACCAAAGCATCGCAAGGCAGGAGAAGACCCTGGACTGTCACCGTTTCGGGAATCCACTTTTGACAAGGATGGTCGGTTCTCACAGCTGGCTGCAGACCAGGGGATTTGCCCCTCTCTGTATCCAAATCTCAGTTCAAAGTGATCTGGAATATGCATGCGGTCAGGCAAGCCCCTAGCCCCACCTTGGGCAATAGAATGAAGGAATAGCTTTCCCTGACTATCAGAAATTCCTAAGCTTTAAGGAAATACCATTTAAACTAGGGGCGGGGGACCTGCAGCAGAGTCCAGAGCCGGCCATCATCTCCTGCTGTATAATCGGATAATGTTGACAATTATTTGGGGTTGGAAAGCCTTCCTGACCTTCACGAGAGTCCCGCGCCCTTGCTTTAACCTCCACAAATAGCTCAGGTGCGAGAAAGCATTATCAAATCAACCAAGGAGAAGCCGTCCTCGAGGGTGCCAGAAATGCAAACACCCAGGCCATTACATTATTAAGACTACACGGATCTGCAGTCCCCGTACGTTCAGCTTGGCACGTAACAATTCTGACCAAGAGCATCTTGTTCCCGACTTGCATACGCTCACTGACAGGCACTGCACGGCCCCGAGCAACACGGGAGTGAGGTTTTGTTTGTGAAGAGATGTCACCAAAGGCGGCTGGGAAGCCCCAGCAAAACATTTTGGGTGGTTTGAGCTTTAGAACAGGCTCAGGACAGCAAGGCAAAATAAAGCACCCCGGGAACAAACTCTTGGGTTTTCTCTGAAATAGGGGCCAAGGGAGGGCTCTGCTTTTCCATGAAGGAGCGGTTTCCCCCAGCACCCGCCGAGTTCCAGGTAAAGCGTGTTTCATGCTACGTGTAAGGATGAATGCACAAAAGAGAGTGGTTTGGGCATCTGGAAAACACCAGGCTCCATCCCCGCAGTCCCTGCCCAGGCAGATCTATCAGCCCTAAATGGCCGCACGACCAGGGCTCTTCAAATTACCACGTGCAGAAAGAGCCAAGTGACACAAAAACTTGGCATTTGAATGAGCTGAACTCTCCCATTCTTCATTTCTGAGAGTATTTCTACCTGGGTTTTCCTGCTGAACTGTTATAAAATACTGGGGTTTGGGTTTTTTCCAGGAGTTGATAAATTGCTAAGTATCTTTAGCCAGCTCTTATGTACGCAGAGCTCTTGGGGAAACAAGCCCTTGGTTCTCAGCGTGACAAGACTGCGCTTATATGCTACGAAATAACTATGAAATTACCCACGTTGGGCAAACCTCAGTTTTGTTTTTGGTGGCAGTAGGCAGTCAGAAGTCACTTAGTTTCCCCCCTCCCAGCACACACAGTCAACACCTTGCTGTTCATCAGGTACCCGCCTCCCCTCTTCCCTCCCGCTCATCTCCCGGGAGCATTAGTGCTTCCACAGAGCTGAACAGCGAACAGGACTCTGCTCCACAGGGCAAGCCGTAAATACGAGGCGCGGGTAGCAAAGGCCTTACTGCTGCAGTTCTCTTTGAGAAACCTAATTAATTCCAAAGTAAGCTTTGAAACAATTAACAGTACAAAGAGAAGAGTCACTTAAGTAACACCCGGGCCCTTCACTGCTTACACAAGGCAAAGAGCTGAAGGGTTTCTCAGCACTTCCAGGGTAAGAAGAAAAACTGCTTTGCAAGCCAGGGGTGGCTCAGTAGAGCCCACGGGTGACAAAGGGTGACCAAATGTCACTTCAGCATCACCACATGAGCCTGGTATCGCTGCATGTTCTGCATCCAAAGGGGACGTTCATCTGGGCGTGCTCGTTTGCTGCGTCTCTGGGACCTACAGAGGTTCACCGTGCAGGAAAGGTCAGGTCCACTTGCTGCCGCTGCCTTCTAACAGCTCGAGTAAAACCTATGGCTTTGGAAAACCGAGTTTCACAGTATAAAGCCTGAACTTTATACTGAACTCAGCCTCAGCTGAAGCCTTAAGACTGAGCTGGTTCAGGGTGACACGAGGGCTCTGTTTGGGTTGTGGCTCGAGAGCTGCTGGCCCTGCCCCTGCGTTACACAGGGCTGGTGGCTGCTGTCTGCTTGGTAGGAGCCCGACCCTGCCCTGCCATTCGTGGTTTCGGTTTCACAGCAGCAGATCCTGGCTGGGGAGGGAGTAGTTTGCGAGTATTTCATCTTAAAAAAATACAAACCCAAAAACCGCACCCTACGCAAACGCTTCAGGACAGTGTAGTTTCCCACCTACAAAATAGGCACGTTTTTTTCCAAAGAGATCCAGTCAAGAAGGGGGAATACGTGATCTTCCACAGCTTCTCATGCTCTTGCACGGCACAGAAACTTAATTTTAAGCACCCAATATATGCTACTTGCCATGCCATTCTCCTTTAGTGCACAATTCATTCACAAGAGAGGAAAACGCGGAGACTTAGCTCTGGACTGGCGGCAAGTCGCAGCAGACAGCCCTCGTCTCAGATGAGCACAGCTCCTAGAAATACCAACCCAGAACTCACACCCCGAACCACAGCGCCTCACTCAGACGAAGGAAATCAAGAGATTCTTTCTTCTGGGCCTGGATAAATAGGGAGAGGATTAAACAGTAGAAATGAACACGCTTAACTGCAATAATCATGCTGGTACCACAGAAGAAACCCTCGTTTTGAAAGAAAAATGGCATACCGTTATTTGCGTTAAAGCCAAAGCCTCTCCCTTGGTTTCACCCAACCATGGACAAGAGTAGTTTTTATGGAGCAAAACGTATCATCAAGCTTCTAAAAATATCAGGGAATTTACCAGAATAGCTTAGTAAATGCCTTTTTAAAAAGGTATGCGATTCCTTCCCAGTGGCCCATTTTACTCAAATAAGCCACAGAAAAATTGTATAAAAAGATTTATTGAAATTCATCAATGACAAACAGACATAAAACTCAAAGTTTGGCTCTTCTGGGAAAAAAAACTGTTGCAAATGTATTTATACAGATGAAATATTGACTAGGAAATACAAGTCACTTCTAAAGCTATTTTAAAGAGGGATATGAAAGTAAAACTGTACATTCACTAGGTATTTTCAGTCATTTTACTGACTTCCACTAGGTAAGAAAATACAATTTTGTATTAGTATCTCGTGCTTGAGTGTATGAAAAGAAACCTCCTACCCTACATGCTGAACTGCCTCCTGTATTTAGGTTTGTAAAAATTTTCAAAGTATATAGCACAAGTGGAAGTAGTTTCTCATCACTTAAAATTGACTAGGTGTTATATATTACAGACCAAAATAGTACACACCTTATTTTAAAAGGGTTGAAACATTTTTTTATTACAATTGTCAAATTCATTTCACTAGTAACTCAGGAATTAGGAACACTTTTTATATATATTTATATATATATTTAAATGCCTGCCATTTTCAGTGTATTGGCTATACCCTAGCCAAAAAAAAAAAACCAAACAAAAAAAACACAACCCCCAAAACAAACAGAAAGGAAAACACACAACACACAGGGCGGGGAAGGCGGGGGGGGGGATTGCAATTCACCCCACAAACCAGATCCAAAGGAACACCCCAAAAAAACCCAACAAAAACATTTGGTCACTATTTACAAACAGCAAAAGAAAAGGTACCTACAAAAGCAGGGAAAGCATTGGCTGAAAATGGCAGTCATTCACGGACAGGCAACAAATAAATCACTTTATCAATATGCCATTCTCACACCTGTTGCTGTGGAGGGATGCTTTGCCTGGATTTGCAGCATCCCCCAAAAATGCTTACGATGGATTTAGTGACTGGCAGCGGTGGAAAAATCCCAACAACCAACGCTATTCGGCTGTCTCAGAACAGAGTAGCATGTGTATTTGGGGTATCATCCACTGATCTTCAACTTTTTTGTCTTTTTTTTTTTTTTAAAGATGTCTAACTATCCACTCCAATAATAAGAAACAAATTACCACTTGGTTTATACTTACTATTGCAGTTACAGGGACTAAGAGAGGGACAAAAAGAAAAAATTTAAAATGAATAGGAGGAGGAGTGGCAGTAAAAATAGTATTTTATTCCCTTGCCCACCCAGTCTGCTTCTCCCTCTCGTTCCCACAGCAACATTACAATCAGAAAAAAAGAAAAAAAAAAAAAAGAAAAAAAAAAGAAAAAAAAAGGTCAGGGGTGTGGGGAGGGGAAATACAGGGTAAAAACAGTCAAATCACAATAGGAAATTTTCAAAATAGGTTATTCAGTTTAGTCGTCTTCATCCCCTTCATCTTCAGGTTCTCGTTTTCTCTTCTGTCCCCGTTCTTCATCTAGAAAATAAAAACACAACTTGAATTATATGAGTGCTCCCTCCCGCTGCTCAGGAGTTCAACAAGTTCAACAAGCTTCTGCTTTGGCAACTGGCGTGTTATCGAAGGAGCAGGAACACAAACATGAGCCTGCTTTTTAGAAAATGGTATTTTACTTTTTTGAAAAAAAAAATTATTATTTTATCTCTAGCAAAAACTGGATTACTGCCATACCGGGCTCTTCTTCATCTTCATCGTCGTCTACCTCACCATCGTTGTAGCCTTCTTCATCCTCCTGGATTTAAAAAAAAAAAAAAAAAAGGAAGGATTTAAAAAGTCCATTTCAGTGTGGGACCTTTCACAATTTGACAATATCCAACAGCGTTTTACAACAGAGAGAAAGTCCTTGAAGCATCTTAAACAAAAACCAAACAAAAAGGCAGACACTTCCCACACGCTTATGTAAGTGCAGTTTTTTGCTACAGTATAACTGGACTGTGGCCCAAGTTTCATTGCAGAAAATCACAAGCAATCATAGCAGCCGCTTCTAGCTTCAAGTCTTCAGCGAGAAAATGGTTTTATACTTCACGCCGATACGTAGCTGCAAATTTTGTTATGATGTCCTGAGTTTAATAAAACTCGATGGCTGGTCGGTAGGAGAAGGCACATGTTCTAGGGGCAGAGAGAGGTAAAACACAAGCAGGCATCTCCAGAGCCTGAGCAGCTGCTGTTGGTGTTGAGAAGAGGCTGACCGGCCGTTCAGGAGTGGCAGTTAAGTATCTAAGATCATTTGGCCGGAAGACAGATAATCCAACCTCCGACAGTCAAATTTTAGCCCCATTCCCAGTGGCTGTGCGAACAGCAAAGTCTCAGCAGACTGTGACTGGCTCAGCACACCCTGCACACAGAAGCTGGACTGCACAAAGGATTTAAGCATCCTGAAGAACCACAAGGCGCATACCCAAGGAGGAACCTTCCCCTGAGAGCACAGGGTCACTAAGTCACGTACCACCCTCTCGCCTGTACGGAGGCTGTAACCCCAGCCCTTCAAAGGCACCACAAACGAGGTCTGCAGACGTTCCTGACGGTACTTTTGACATCAGCCCAATAAACAGAATGATTTCATGTCAATGGTCACTAGATGGCAGCTGGCTCATAGACAGGCACGCCTCAGAGCCACCCCCCCGCCGTGAGGGTTCGCGAGTAAGAAAGAAAGCACACACTCCAAGTACTAAAAGCCTCCAATATTTGGTGCGTTTCTTGCCCAACTATTCCCAGTTAGAGAATGTTCACTCCACACCCATTTATTAACTGCATAAATCCTTACCTCCTCTTCTCCGCTCACATCCTCCTCTTCTCCTTCCTCCTCTTCCTCCTCGTCTTCTTCATCTTCTACTACCTGAGCATCATCATCATACTCCTCTTCTATACAGTCAAACAAGATTAACCGCTCAGACATTTAAAGTTTACTTTTTGCCAACACTGCCACCTGAGATGTGACCTCCTATCGACACAAGGAGCAGACTGAGAGGGTTGCTTAAGGGCAGTACAGAATTAAAGGCAGCTCACCAGCTGCTAGACAGGGCTAGATGTAGTCCTGCTCCTCTTTAGCCTGGCGACAGGGTAGTGTGGCAGCTGCACCCATGGTCTGAGCTGCTCCAGGGCTGCAGGGGCCTTGACAGTAAGTCACGGCAGCCTGGGGACTGCTTTAGCTTCAGCTGCTCCAGTTCCCACTACCAAGATGCATTTTTGATCCCATGGGACACTTGCAGCTCTTCATCTGCAAGTGTCCATCTGCTCCCACCAGGATAGAGCAGAACTTCACAAGCCAACCATGCACTCAGAACCCTCCCCAAGGGACAGCCCTTGCCCTTATACCGCCAGAGCAATACAAAGGGGTCACACACAATCTGTCTTACAGGTTTGCAATCTCTTTTGAAGAGGAAAGAGATTAAATATAACTAGCCCAAGCAACAAACCCGAAAGTGTTTTCCATGCTGCAGGAATGGTGTTTTGGAGCTTTTTCATGCATTTGAACACAGGCCCAGACTTGTGCTCTGGTGAGGAGAATCTGTCCCTGCTGAACCTGGCTGAACGCACCACTCTGCCAGGCACTGCTGCAGCATTTGCCCCTCGCACCAGAGCTCACATTCAGCACTCGAGGGGAAAGTGCAAGTCCAGCTATTCTGCTTTTGCTGTGCAGCTGGGTTTGAAGAGTCTAGCAAATTCCCCCAACTCAGCCGGATACTCATCCGACCGGCACACTGATGCCTCCGAGTGCAGTCTGCTGGGGAGGCAGAACGGCACCTACAGCACAGTGGGACCCACCGTGCGGTTTCCTAACGTTAAAAAGTTGCTTGCTGCTCCATTAGTGCCTCTCACAGAGCTTGCCCAAGCAGACTTCAGTACACACGCTCTCCTCTCTTCTGCCTGATCCCAACTAGTTCATTTTGTCCTCACGGAGCAGCTACAAACTCCTATTAATGCCTTGGCTCCTTTACTTAGTTCCTTGACTCAGCTACTTCTTTCTATGCCCAATCTGGTTCTCCACCCTACCCTTCTCCGTCAGGGTCTACAGAACTGCTCAATCTTCCCTGATTGTACCGTTCCTGGAAAACTGCAGCATGTGCACGCCATCTTTTCTTACCTCTTTCTCCCTTACATCCTCATCCCCTGGGGTTTACTGTTCCCTGAACTCCTTCAGTGCCTTACTGCTTGTCTTACTCCTCCTGGCCCCCTTCTTCTACCACCTCTTCACTCCCCACCTTTCGTTAGAGACAAGACTGAGAAAGTAGCTCTTTCAGGCCCTGCCCATCTCCTCTCCCCTCGGGCCTTCAGAGGACACCGAGATACTTCTGCTTTACATTTGCCGGAAGGAGCTGCCGAGGACACCCTCCTCCTGCCAACAAGTCAGAGCTGGAAGCAAAACGTGCCACACAGCGTATCAATCTCACAACTTACGTACACCAAGCAGCACAAATTCACATACCATCTTCATCTTCCTCCTCGTCGTCTAAGCCCTCCACGTAGCCCTCTGCATCAGAGTCCGGTGCTTCTTTGTCATCCCGATCTTTCACTAGAGATAAGACTGAGAAAGTAGCTCTTTCAGGCCCTGCCCATCTCCTTTCCCCTCGTTCCTTCAGAGGACACTGAGGTACTTCTCCTTTACATCAGTCAGGAAGGAGCTGCTGAGAACACCCTTCTCTTGCCAACAAGTCAGAGCTGGAAGCAAAATGTACTAGGCAGCATATCGATCTTTTAACTTACGTACACTAAGTAGCACAATTCACATACCATCTTCCTCTTCCTCCTCGTCGTCTAAGCCCTCCACGTAGCCCTCTGCATCAGAGTCCGGTGCTTCTTTGTCATCCCGATCGTAGCCATCGAGGTATGTGAGTTGCGGGAGGAGATTGAATACGTTTTCTCTATAATCGTTCAAGTTGGTTACCTCGCAATTGAAAAGATCTAGACTCTTCAGGTTTTCTAACTTTTTCTGCAAAGAAAGAGAAGCCTTTTAAGTTCAGTGTTAGGATAACTCCATACGGAGAAAAGAACACAACAGCAGCCAGCGTTAACTTGGTCGAGAGCTTCTTGTGACAGAAGGGTCATTTTGTTCTCTGCCTACTAAACCAGCGTGGAACAGAAATCTGCAATGCATGGCCACTGCTGCTTCGGTATCTGAGAGTGGAAAATGCTCTCTCTCAAGTTCAGCAACTCGCAAGTAGAAGACTGAAGTTTGGAAAGAGGTAATGGTGCAAAATCACACATGCTGCGAGGGGCCAAGAGTAAATAATAGTCCAGTCAGTTACCCCAAAAGTGCAAGGCAAGATATTGGAGCCAGCAGTCAGGTATATTTAAACTACTACTTTCAATGGAAGAAGAAACATGCTATTCTTTGGACACAAGAATTTTACTAAGAGAAATTTAAAAAATTTTAATGATTGTACCATAGCCTTTGGAAAAATAAAAAAGGCTTAGAAATTGAACAGGAATTCAATTCCTGGTTTTAGGTTGGTTTTTTTTTTTTTTTGAGGAGGAGGTGGTCTGGATTGCCACAGCACTTCGAAGTACTAACAATAAAAGCACAAGCAGTTGAGGATTTGTATCAAGTCTTATGAAATACCTTCCCTCTGGAGTTTAGCACGTGGAGCAATGGTGACATCAAGAAAACAATAAGCCTGAAACTGGGAGCAGCTACAATCTTCTCTCTCATCCATTTGCTACATGAGTTTAACTGCTCCACTCTCCCCTTCTGCTGGGGGAAAGGGGATGCAAGGTGCACTCATCTGAGAACTGCTCCTTGAGACATTTTAAGAGCAAGTATTTGGGAAATAAAGCAGGAGCCAAAACTCTTCATTTCTAGTGAGCAAAGGGCACACAAACCAAAAACTAGAAAACAGCAACAACAGAACTGACACTTGGATGCTTTTTGGAACCGCAACCTGACAAATCTGAACTCAGCACTTGAAATGAGAAGTATAATAACCGTGAACAGGAGAGGCAATGGAAACCAGCAGGAATAAGTTGGAAGCTCAGCAACCTCCGCCCAGCTGCAGTGAGCAAACCCACTACGGAGGCACACGGGGCTGCAGCCGGCCCCTACCACCCCCAGCACATGCTGCCCCCGTGGGCAGAAGCGGAGGCTGGTGATTTTAGACCCAACGCTTCAGGGAAAACAAACCGAGCTCAAGCAGAGCACCTGGGAGACAGACCCACAGCCCACGCCACCGCGGAACGCCCGTGGGGAGAGGCCAGCCCCGGTGGCGGCGGAGCAGCAGCCGCTAGAGGGAAGCAGCCGCTCATGCTGCCGGCACAGCCCCGGGGCAGGGCTGTGAGACAGCCCGGGGGCCAGGCCGAGCCCACAGCAACCCGGCGGGACAGATATGCACCGAAGACACTCTGCTGCAGGTTGCTTCGGACTTTGCAAGGCCGAAATGCCTCTACTCGTCACAAAATAGGGTTTGATTTCACCCTGTACTGCGTCAACTTACCAGCGGTTCTATTGTACCGAGATCTTTTATTTTGTTGCCGCTTAGATTTAGATGCGTGAGGTTTGGACACTTTTCTGCCAACACTTCCAGTCCTCCTGAGATTCTGTTGTCGCTTAGCTCGAGCTAAAAGGCACACAAACATCTTGAGTTTTTAGTGCAAACATGTATCACAAAGCAGTTTGGTCAGCTAAATTACGTTTTTATACAAACAACTATTTTACACATGCGGTATAGTGCAAAGAGGGAGGGATATGGCATAGGACATTTTATTTACCTTCTTAAGTTTGTTTAACTTTGGTAAGTTTGCAACTGAGGTTAAGCCTACGTTGATTGTACTTAAGAATTCCAGCTCTTCAAACTCATCTGTAAGGCCTTCGATTTTGCCTTCGTATGACCTACAGTTGTCAAGAACGAGTTCTTTAACCTGGAACAAGAACAATGCAAAACGCGTTTAAGATGTTCTGCGTGGAGGAAAAAGATTTCACTCGCAAGCAAAGGATGACACAGACCAGACAAAAATGAAAGGTATTCCAGTAAATTGGCAAAGGCTATTCTCAGTGTCCGATCCCTACTTTTGCTGGTGTGCCAGGTTACCAATGTTTCAAAGACACAGGTATTTGGCTTTGCTTCAACTGCCCACCTTTGTGTTGTTCTATAAATGGTGCAAACGTGTTCAAAAACATGAATCCTGGCCTAACCAATTTGGTTGTTAGAAGTAACCTCGCCCTTGGTATACGCAAGAAATAAGCATTCTAAAAAACATGAAACCAATCTATTTTAA
This sequence comes from Morus bassanus, assembly GCA_031468815.1. NCBI lineage: Eukaryota > Metazoa > Chordata > Aves > Suliformes > Sulidae > Morus > Morus bassanus. The sequence continues at coordinate 1,812,393 of CM062581.1, read as the reverse complement.
ACTAACCTACAACTTTGACACTCCATACAACCCATGTGCTCTTACAACATATCATCAGTGGTTAAAATAGCTTCTCTCTGCATGCAAAAATTATTCAAGCTTTTCAAGCGTGGAGTGATCACTCTCTGGTCAGACACTCCCGAAACCCAACGGCAGGCACTGGTGATCCTAAACCAGGTCTTGCTGGAGTCTACCCTCACTCCTCCTCATTACAGGAGCTTGGTGGTAACTTTAGGGGAAGATCTTCTCCACGGAGGCAACCCCTGTCTTGGGGAACTACAAGGGATGTGTCAGATGATGCTGGCCAGGGAGGTTCACTGAGCATAGCGGCTGCTGCAGCGGCGTACCCCTTATCTCCCCCGCCCTGCTGCAGCAGGGAGGCTCAAAGGGAGAGGCGAAGATAATGTCCCCATGGGCCTGAGCAGCACAGGACCTGCCCGACAGCCAAAGCTGGGCAGCCCTACAGTTTGGTACAGCAAGTTACAGGCTGCAGGGTTTTGCTGGGTTTTTTTGGGGTTTGGGTTTTTGTTTTTTGTTTGTTTGGGGGTTTTGTGTTGGGGTTTTCTTTTTTTGGTTTTGTTTTTTAAAAATTGAGCACTGCTCTTTTTGCAGGTGCTATCTTCAACGGACACAAAACAACAGCATCAATGCAAAAGAGCCCCTAAATACACCCACCCTGAACAAAACTGCTCCTTTTCACCCTAAAGCCAGGTCAGCCTTATGGGACTCAAGTCCCTTAGTAGCCAACATGAATTCTCCTGGGCTCAGGGGAAGCTCTGCCACCAAGGACTATGACTCCACAGGAAGGACCCACCCATTCGGGGAACATCCAGGCATTTTCACACCGACAGAGAATTTCTGGGGGTTATTTCTCCCCTATAAAATACCCAGGAAAACCCATCCTTCTGCGTGCACCGCAGACCCCGTCCCGTGCCTGAGGTTTGTTTAGAGGTTTGGAAAGGGAGGGGGTGCTGCTTTCGGCTGAGGATGGGATAAAACAAGTCTGCAAGAGCCGTGTATGCAGAAACACGACGCAACTCTTCAGTTCACAGCAAGGGCAGTTAATATGCAAATATTTAATTTTCTTAATTTTTTTATTACTGTAATCCCGCTGCACAGAGAAGAATCCTATGTAGTTTTATAGCTCCAAATAACATCCCTAGATTTCTAATTAAATCCCAGGCACTGAAGTCAATAGGGAAGTCAGCCCAAAGCAACACGAGAGTACAAGTGATTCATTGAGAGTAGGAGGATCAGCGTTAGACAGGAAATACATTTTCCAAGACTCCTCAATTTTCCTAGAAGAATTATGATGATAGGGAATGACTACACAAAAGTCTTCCAGAAGACTTTTAGGCCGGTTAGAAGAAACCAATGATCAAGTCAAACACTCCTGATCCCACATACATCTGTTCCACTGGGGGAGGCGGGGGGAACAAAATCCCCAAAACAAACTACAAAAACCTCTCTTTGCTTTGAAATTTGGACAGCAGGAAAGCCATTTTAAAGGCAAACATGCGTATCTTCTTACTGTAACAGTAGTTAAGTATCAGGATCCTCCAGTGAGATCAATTTGGGGACAAATACAGTTTTCTCAGTCATCTGCTTCATGCACGCACACAGCTCCCGCCAAAAAAAAAAAAAAAAAAAAAAAAGGTAAAATAAAAGCAGCTCCACCCCAAACCCAGAGCATGCAGCAGCAACATTTCCCCCTATCTGTGTCCTTGCTCCCCAGCATGAGGCCCCTGCCTGCCCCGTTATCTCCCCTGGCCAGCAAGGTGGCTGGTCCCAGACAGCACCCACCTACGGACACGTTTCGGAGCACGGAGGGCAACGGAGAGTGCCATGGTGCCAACCGTGCTGTGTTGATGTACGGCTAGGGAGCCCGGAGGTCTTTTTTTGCCTTATCCTCTTTGCAAAGGAAGTCTGCAAGAGCACACATAGGAAGACGAAGCAAGGCGGGAGGGAGTTCAGGGAGGGAAAATGCTCGCAGCTGCAGCAGCCAGCTGAGTTTAGGGTCAGCTTTGGCTCTGAGCTATGCAGCAGACCAAAAGCACAGAGCGAAGCAGCACCTAAACTGAGAAAGAACTGGCATCTGTCCTCACCCCAGGAGGTGGGACAGCCCTTCATCCTGCCCAAGGGCAGCATGGAGAAGAGACAAACAGGGAATTGGACAAAGCTTCCTCGTGGGTAGAGAGGAGATTTCAGGGGGAGCTGGAAATAGCCATGGATGCAGAATAAAACCCCTTTAATATGGTGGTAGAAGAGCCAACCAGCTTCTACTTTTGGTTTGCTCATTTTAGTGCAAGACTGCTGTCTCCTCTCTACCTCTCAGAAAACTTTGATACGGAACTGCAACGCTCTCTTCTTTGCTGTGCTCGGTACCAAGACACTGGGCAAAAGTACAGTCAAAACAACTCCACAGGTAAGCTATCACGGAATAAAGCTGGCCAGGTTTGCAAGTTGTGGAAAGCTTAGTGGAATCGAAGAGCTCATTTAGGAAACAGCAGAGCACAGGCTCCTAACGCTCCAGAAACGCAACCGCAGCGACGTCATTTTGGTGCTTACGTGGTCAGAGGTGCGTTAACACACTGAATCGCTTCTGAAAGAACACGACTCCACAAAATAAAATTCAAGTCAAAATTAAGATGGCTTTATGTTTGAAGAGATTTAAGAATCCCGTAGAAAATACACGCGTGCAAAAGAAGGGTGAACTGGGCTGGTGCAGCTTCTCCCAACTTCACTGCCACGTGAACGCATCGTCCCCAATTCTCCCGCATACAATACAGGCCGCAAAAACTACCACCAGCTTATAAAAACTGGGTAAGTATTAAAATTACCCCGTAGCTATTTGCCTGTAGCCTCTCAGCCCGCAGTCTCGCACATCCCGCTCCCCTCCCCTTCCACTCTGACTTGCCACCTCCTCCTTAAGAACTTGCTGGTTTGCAGTTAACGGGAGAGGCAGCACCGTGCCCCCGGGGAGAGGGCATTGCTCTCCAAGGCCCCCCTGGGTCATTAACGGGGTACTTTTCCAAGGCGCTGGCTGCTGCACAGAGGTCTCCTCTCGAACCATAGCCCCCTTGTGAGGATGCTGGGCCTCATCCAGACACACACCACAGCCTTGACAGTTCGTGAGCACGTAACTGTGTCAGTATACGGAAAGGGAGAAGTGGAAAGGTGACCTTAGTGAAGCTACATTCCATCTAAAACAGCTCATTACCACAAAAGTATGACAGAAGGACTAAAAACCTATTCCTCGTTTGTTTTTCAGAAGTCTTTGTAATTTTAAGGAAAATTCCAGCTCCTGAATCACTCTCCAAACATCTACTGAACTTCCCTGAAAATGCACAGTAAGACTACAGTTTTTACCTTTTCCTCATACTCTGTCACCAAAACACAGAATAACCTTTGCCTGATGTAGGTAGCCTGGAAGAGCACCCTTTCTGAGCCTTGTTATGTACCTGAACGAGATGAGTGGGCCTCAGCTGGTCTGAACCAATTTAGTTGTCTCACACTGCAGTGCCTGTAATGTTACAGTCACGTAGATGAGCAGTCAGAATTAGGGAGGTCAATCTGAACTCGTTTGGAGAGATAGGCTAAGGGAATAAGTGTCCTCAGCTAATTCGCGTTTAGCTGCATCAAAGACAGGAAGATTCAACTTGCAGAAGTTGTATAGGGTCAACTCGATCACTGTCTATGCCACAATGCATAAACAAATCAAAGCACTAACTGGAGTAAGTACTAATACAAGTAAGTACTAGTACAAGACAGACCACGTGAGCTGTACTTATCTCTCCTTCCTCTCCCAAAAAACTGCTACATAGTGAGAAACAGCGGAAGAGCAACATGCCACGGGTAACAGGCCATCACAGATAACACCGCAGTACTTACCTGAACAGCTAAGAAAACACCCCCAGGTGAACGTCTAGCAGAAAACCTAACAAGCAGGTGGCTAGCTTAGTTCCCGTAGTACTTAACCATGCCTCCGACAGCATTTACGATAAAGCACCATCAGGTGCTTGGGTAGGGATATTACACATTGTACAGCTTCAACTGCCAAGCGTTTCTCGCCTGGCCTGCCGTTCTGCCTTGTCCTCGGTGTTCCCGGCGTGGCTCAGGGCTCTGCTGCCCCTCTCCCCGCTTCAGTTTTTATTTTTCTTATTCTTTTCTTTCTCTTTTTATTTACTTTTCTCTTCTTCTTTTCTTTTCCCTTCTTTCTCTCTTTTTACTTTTCTATTCTTTTTCTTTCTTCTCTTCTTTCTTCTCTATTCTCTTTTCTATTTTCTTTTTCTTTATCTTATTTTTACTTTTCTTTTCTTTATCTTCTTTTTCTTTTTATTTTTTTTTACTTTTCTTATATTCTCTTTATTCTTCTTTATTCTTCTTTTATTTTCTTCTTTTTTTTTTCTTTTTTCTCTTTACTTATTCTTCTTTTCTTATCCTTCTTCTTCTCTTTATTTCTAATCTCAGAGTGGGACTCTTACTTGTTTCCTAGTACGGTTACTGCACTAAGCTGTGTTCCCAAACGCATAAATGGTATCCTTAATATAGCCATGGGGTGTACTGAGAGACACCAACCAACTCCTAGGGTAAGTACAGGTCAACCAACGTGTAAACAGCCACTGGATTTCATGGGACTCGTCACAAGTGACATCTGGGACTCACTCGCTGTGCACGGTACCCGGCAGAGCTTCCCCTGCCTCCCCTTCCCAGGGCAGGCTGCCTCTCCAGAAGGGAGCATACTTTCGAGTTATCAACACCATACACCATCAACAGAATATAATCACACGCAGACAACTATTAAGCCGCGCGTGTTATCACCTTAACCTTTAATCTACATTTCCAGTGTTAGAGATAAAAAGGCAAAGTCTCTACTTCAGAAAGCCTACAACCCGTGGGCAGGGAGATCCGTGAACTTGGGACTAAGTTCCCGAATCCCGGTCTGCAACTGAAGGCGTAACAAGGCGACAGAAGGACACAGGTGGGAATATAATTTTAAAAGATAAAAGGCAAATTTACAAGTACAAATACCATTCTGCTGGCTTTACAAGCAGGAACAACAAAGGCTGTAACATCTCATTTTCAGCACAATGGACCAGATGCTTTTGAAGTGTACGTTGCACATGGTACCCCTAGGACAGGAATATCCCACTGTGTGGCATTTTTATCAAAAAAAAAAAAGCAGGTAACGATGAGGGCATTAGCTCTGTCTTGCATTGCTTCCAAATAAATGATCCAGGGCAGCACTGAGGGAAGTCCTTCCTACCTCTTAACCCAATGGAAATTTCACTTGGAGGAGGGCGGAGCTGTGGAAAGAAGGGAGGGGAGAGCAAGGGAAGCCTGTTGCGGTAAGCGGAAGCAAAGTCCGAATTACTTTTGAAAGCAGAGACAGTTATTTCTTCAAGATACCTGGCTTTCTGCCTTTGGCGGTTTTTTGGCCTCAAAAGCCTGCACAGTCCACGCAAAGCCCTGCTTTGCTCCACAGCAAAGAATGACCATTGCTGTCTACAGTAAACAGACTGCCAAAGGTTGTGTCCTTCTAGTTCTTGTACTGTGTTCTAACTCTGTACTCACACAGATCTGGGAATACTTGAGCAGAAACGGATCTCCTCAGGGTTCTATTCCAACTGATTTGTGCAGCAAAGTTTAAGAGAAGCCAGTCCTCCACAGTCATGACGTTCTCATTTGCTGGGGAAAGCATGGGTTTGACAATGCTCAAGATAACGCCCAAGTCTTGCAGGCAGCCCATCGCTCATGCTTAGCTCCACAGTGATGGCAAGGACATGATGTTCTCCATGCTCAATTTTACAAGCTTCCCCTAAGGTACTACTAAAACAAGTGAAACATTTCCATTTCAGATACTATCTGGAATGTGACTAGGCCAAGAAATGCTTCAGCGAACAGCCTACTTAATACCTTGGGCTACCGACGCTGCTCTGAAGGCTCAAAGACACGATGCAACTTCTTAACTTCTGACTTAAGATGGTCATCAAAATGTAACCAACCTGAAGAACTGAATTTTTTTAAAAAAAAAAAAAAAATGAAGATAGCACCACATGCTGTTTGCCACCTGCATTCAAGACAGACCTTCAGCCACATTAGGGCCCCCGTGATATAAACACACAGCAGAGCCCGGCTACGCGAAGTTCAGCTCCTGGTGGGAAACAGCAGGAGACAGAGGAGGACAGAAGAATCTCTAGCCCAAATTAGAGCAGCTGCTGGGCTGCTGTACATCAATTAAGAGGCACCTCGAGAGCTGTTGAGCCTTTCCAGGTTAGCCGGAGTGCTGCCCGTTTGGGCCGTGCCCTCTCCTACCACTGGCGCGCTGCCCGCAGGCAGGGAGGCAGGCAGGGGAAGGCGGCAGGTGCCGTGGCACCGGCTGCGCTGGCTTGGTGCCACGGGGGATTCCCCTTCAGCGGGGCAATCCTCAGCTGCTCCTTCTGGGCATCGCCCAGTAGAGACGCTTGGGGATGAGGATCTAGCCACAAACAGAATTAAATTTATCAGGGAAGGGAAAATTCCAATGGTGTTGACATCCTTTTACTCCCCCAAGATACACAAATAAAAGGCAAACCAAAATAAAGCTCACAGACACCAACCGCAGGTGACAGCGATAAAGTTTTTTTTCCTTGCCAAACCAACATGTGATTTTGTATTTTCACACACCCCTTCCAGGCTTTATTACAAGTATCTGAGATGAGATACATAGAGTTGACTCACTTGCAGTACACATCTTAACCTAGCCGACGAGCATTTACCTTGCACGGGCTGTGGTCATTATTGTGTTGGGCAGAGAATCTGCAAATCCAGGGGCAGGGAGAAACGCTGCGCATAAGAACGGCAGCGTAACACAAACCACTTCCCCTGAGAAACGGGCAAGGTATCTGGCAGGCAGAGTACTTGGGAATCGTATTAGCAGAGGCAGTGACTGACTGCTGGGAAGAGACTGGATGGGATTAATGCGCATACCTTGTGATTTTGAGCAGTGCTCCATTACCACCATTACGGACATCGGGTACAAGCGCAAAGCCTCGCCGCGGCTGAACGCCAGGCGCCTGCCAGGGCTTCAAAGCAGTTCAGGCTCAAGTTTACAGGATTTCCCCCGGGGCGTGCTCCCCACACCTGAACAAAGGCGTCCCTTCCACCAGCACTCTGCAACCGGTCCCTTCAATACCAAGCCATTCACAACTGCTGAACAAGAGCTTCCAGCGCAGCCTGGTTCAATGGCAACCCACTCTACCTCCAGATGTTTTGCCTCTCTGTACCCATTCAGCCAAGCTGGAACTCCAAATTCTTGCAACAAGGTCGTGTGAAACTACTACTGGACCTCAAAATTCATCTAGGGTTTCTCAAAATGAGGCAACCCCATCAAACTTTCATATTAGAATCCCACTTCTGCATCTCTTTCTCAGAAACTCCCACCAATACTTTCAAACGCTTCAGCAGAGGGTTTTAGAAGCCCAAAATTGGATTTCCAGCATCATGCCGATACACCTCTGGTGCCTCTCATATTTTTCACTACGAGCACCAATACGCGTGGACGTACACGGATCCCGATACTGCTGCCTTTGAACTACAGTGCCACAGTTCTCCTACAGGTTTACTCTGCATTTGTAAACTACACCCTAGCACGCGCTTTGCATTTAATTTAGTTGTTCTAACAATCATGTGATGAAGAAACCTGGAATATCTTCTTGATTGGAATATTTTCTGGAGCGCAGTTCTGCACGGTTCTCAAACCTTAACCATCCAGCATGCTTGAGAAGAGTGCCCGGGGAGCGGAGGGAGCTGGAAGCAGCAAAGTGCCATCAACATGGTACTGAACAGGACCAGCAAAGGACCGGGGAAGGAGAGGTGAAAACCAGATTCACTCCGGATGAGGGCGCAACCAGGGAATTGCATGAAAACATTTGCCTAGGAACCAAGAACAATCCAGTGACAACACGGGCATCTCACTGGACATCTGTCACAGTCTTCACTCAAGCATCTTGTTAAACCACTGTCCCCAAGTTCAAAGAGATGCAGTAAAATAGCAGTTTAAAGCCACCTTTTAAACTTCCCTCAAGCTGGGCTCTGTTGACATTAACTCCCATGAGGATGAGCACAGTTAGCGTCCTCTTTTTGCTGGCCACTCTGCATGTATGGGGGACCCTGCATCTCCCCTACCCCAGCGAAAGGAAAGGAGCAGGAGAGAAGAGATGGGAAATTTTGGGGGTTTTTGTTTGTTTGGTCGTTCTTGTGTGCGGGGTTTTGTTGTGTTTGGTTTTTTTTATTTTCCCCTAAATCAAAGCTGCTCTGTGTTCAGAGACAGCTTAAGGCTGCTTGCACAGCTCAGAAAAAAATCTGGCTCAGTATCAATACATTTACTTTTTTTACCCTCTAATATTTTACATAGCATAGCTATAAACCCCGAGAGCAACACATATGGCTCCAACTAATTTTGCGTCCCTTCGCTCTGTTCTGTGAGAAACTAAAGGTCCAAGTGAAATACCTAAGTGGCAGGAGGTTGAAGAGTCTTGGCAATTCCGACTACATCTTACACTCGTATCTAATTACGAGGCATCACCAGCACTAAAAAACTTCCAGAAAAAATAATCTACTGTTGTCTTTCTCAAAAAACACCCCCCCAACCAAGAAACCCCATGAGTCACATAAATACACTTTCGCACATTTACAAGGGTCTGTACAGCCATATGCATAAGCAACACGCTAATTAATAAATCGAGAACACACTTTGGGGACACGGAAAGCTGTTTCATTCAAAAGCATATAGCTGGTTTTCGTTTTGGTTTCTACTGTTAGCAGCATAACTCTGTAAAAACTCCAAATATTTCTTTAGACAGACTATTTCAAACACGTAAGCGATTAAATTGCTTGATCTTCACATCGAATGCTTTTTAATATTCATGGTAATGTTGCTTGCTTCTCCCTTCTCTACAGACGATTATCACGTACTGGCAGAGCGCTTTGCTCTGCTCCTGGCTGGTGTGGGTGACTTCGCACGGGTCACTTCGGCTCCACGTCTCAGTTTCTCTCTATCTGAGAACCAGAGTGCCTGATACCACATCCAAAGTGCTTTTCATTCACAGCCAGCTATTATTAAATAAAACAGAAGCAAAACATAAGATTGCATTGCACCTTTAATTTGAAAATTCTTCAGCTGGAAATTTTAAGCGTTTAGCTGAACCGCTTAGTTTGTTCAGTTGCAAGTGCTCCGAATCGCCCTCAGCAACAAAGGACTGATGCGGAGACATACATAAAAATGAAACACTGCATTTAAATTAAGACTAATTTCAAGAGTTGCATATTTAATAGGGAAAGCAGTCTCTGAAGATGTCAGCTGCCATAGAATGCACCGGCAAATCATACTTGTAAAAGATAAGCTTTTCCTAGCTTTTTTTAGGGCTTTGAAGGGAAAGCGTTCGATGGACTGAGCCGATGGACAAACGAGCGCTCCAACAGAGAGCACAACTTTTACGCAGCAGTATAAAGACAAACCACTGAGGCTTTTTTTTTTTTGGGGGGGGGGGGGGCGGGAGGAGACTATTTCAAAGGTCACACTTACATACGCAAGGGCTTCAGGACTGATTTTAGCAACCTAGTCAAAAAATACAGACTACGTATTTACTAGCCATTTTGTCTGAAGGATAGCAGACCAAGAGGGGAGACAGGAAAAAAATTATATGCAGAACAAGTCCAGCAGTGTCATATAAATAGCTGAGAAGTGTCCATCACTCCAAAGCACAACAAAAACATCACTGCTCTCTATTCCCACTTGAGACTTGTACCTCGCTGCCGACAGAGTTTGGTTCATCGAGCCAAGCCGTTTGTCAGTCAAGGCTGCTGAAAGCCATCACACGCCCCACAAATGGCAAGCCCGCCTCGGCGGGTGGCGAGGAGAGGCCCTCCCTTCCCGGCGCTCCGGGAGAGTCCTGCTCCCTCCCAGCCACGGCACTGGGATCCTAGCAGGCGCCTGGGATTCTGTTGTGCAAACTGGAGCTACTCCCATAACCTTCCCTTACTTTTAATTCATTCAAAAAATGTTCAAGACGTAGCACCCACTCACGTTTCAAAGATCCAGTTCTTGATTTTCAGGCTTCTCCAACTTACCAATACCTGTACCTTTACGGGCAGGAGGATGGGGGCAGTAAACCACAGAATGAATGAAACGGGAATCATCAGTCAACATCAGCCTTACGGGATGTAAATATTTAAGAAAACAGCCACTGATACTCGTACCACCACTCAATGTACATTTAAAGACGCATCACTGACGTCGACAGTATGGTGGTCTTTTAAATACAGCAGAAGATAAAATATTTTGTAAGTTCTAAATCCCTGCACATGATTAATGGTACCTTGAGACACTCAGGAGTTTTTGGTGTACATTTAGAGCAGAAAGGTATATTCTATTTACTGATATATAGCACACAAATCCTGCCGCAAGGATGGATTATAATAGCTAGGCTTAACCCTAGAAGGTTTGTATTAAGCAGCATTTTTTTTCCCCTCGTTTCAACAACTTGTTTCATTTGGTGAGCAGGACAAGAACCCTCGTTTCTCCAGGAGATGCGTTTTTTGATGGACTGCAACACACATCAACTAAACCCTGACTATTTCTCTTAATGCACTTTTATCAAACCAGTATTTGGACACACACCTGAATCATACAGAAAATTTTGTAGCTGTGACTGCACTTTACATATTGCTGGTCAAAAGGGAATTCTCAAGAGTTGAGGGTTAAAAAAAAAAAAAATCTACCATTGCTACTTTCCAGCACCATCACAGAGAAATGGGAAAATCAGGCAACAAGTTTTAGATCCATATACCGGTGCTTTTCAATTCTATGTTCATAGCTCCTTTCATATGCTTAAAACTTGGTCCAGGTTAAAAGCATTTGCCAAAGACTTCCCTGGTCAGCCCAGTAGTCTGCTGTGAACCAGTCTAAAGTTCAGTGAGGAGACCTCACACATCACACCCGTTCTCCAGCCCGATTTTTGCGGGCTGCGGTCCCTCCAAGATGGGCATCCATCCCTCCATCCAATAGGATACTCATTTTAGAGGTTTGCATCTTGAAATTCAGAGCCATGAAAACCAGCTGTTAGGCAAACGTGGGAAGTTTGCAAAAAAGATGGCTACTTCTGTGAACATTTACACCCTGCTGTCAGCTACATAAGCGGTTAAGTGATACAAGTCTGCAAAACTCTGTGATAATCTGCACACACCACACAGAGTTTGTACGCGCTGATCTCGTGCCTCCCTGGGTACAGCCATATCCCCACTTTGTTTCAAGCCTAGAGTATATCCCCTTCCCATTTTGAGGTTGTTGAGCCTGTGGAAAGTAAAAAAAAGTACGTACCTGCACCCATTCACAAGACCAAAATATTTTTTTAAATGCAGGTCTTTAGAGTGACGTGCGTCACTTTAAACTCTTTACTGTTACTGCAAGTATCGCAACAAGGAACTAGCTTGGGGAAAAGAGCCCTTTTATTAATATTCTTTGGCTGAAGAACACTTTGTATAGATGCTTGCACCAGATCTCCCTTCACTGTTAAAATCTACAGGAAAACCAGAGAGAAATCAGACTCCCAAATAAGTTTTAAAGTGCAACAGAGAGTTAGAAGAACTGTAAGAAATACTCAGTGTTACAGTCAATATTTTATCACTGCTGCAATCGTGAGCTGATAAAACACTAAACCCTCAGACTAAACGAACTGGCGTGGTAGTGGTAAACCAGAGAAGATGAGTTTTGTGCATAGTTTCAAAAACCTACCTCTGCATCACACAGCTGAGGAGAGCCTCAGTACTGAGCTTGTTTCACGGTCTTTTGCGTTCTACTAATGAGTTTACGATGGGAATCAAACAAGAATGCCCACAAACGTGCCCAGGCGAGCACCCGCCTCTGCGAGGTCAGCAGTTGCACCACTACCGGCTGATGGCTCTGGAGGAAACCCACGTAAAATAACTGTACCTGGCCAATATCTAGCAAGCAGTTAATTATAATAGAAAACCACGTTGATAAGATAAGGAAAGTGACAAAGGCTACGGCAAGCGCACTCCCTCAAGTGACCATTAAATGGAATGGGATAAAAAGTTGAAATATCTGGGCAGAAAATAAATGTGCAAGCTCAACTCTGGCTGAACAACACGCAGAAAAAACAAATTTCAAGCACCAAAACCCTAGACCTCTCACCACCACTGAATTCGTATAAAAATGGAGGGAGAATTAAAAAAAAAAAAAAGGCAACCAAAAACGAGGGTAAAGAAGAAAAGGAAGAAATAGCTCCTATACAATCCACTTCAGGACATTTATATTACATTTTATTAGTCAACATGTAACCTTACAGGATTATATGACTTAACAGCTCGAAGCAGCTGGCTCAGTATTCTACACAAGAACCGTATCGGGCAGATCAAACCGTAAAGTATTAATACAGGCTCAGAAAGAACCACACCACCTTATCAACATCCTATTATCTAACTTCGATTTACAAGAAGTTTTGATCCCGTACGCTCTGATAATGGGATCTATTAAGATGTACCACAAAACTTAGGCACATATCGGACAGAAGCTCCAGAACAAGTACATTCCCAGTTACTTTCACCAAGATTTATTTACGTTTCACTCTAAAGTTTGAAAACAATGGTCTCCCACAGAAGAAGGAGAAATACTGCCTATCTTTGGAAGCAGAGACTAACAAAAACAATTCACAGAACCATCCTGTTCACACCCAAAGACTTACTGAAATCCATAAATAAATGACATTGGCATTAGAATCGCTTACTAAACCCCAGTTCCAAGTATTTTAGCTAAAGCACCAGCTGGGTTTAGCTGAACTTTATTTTAATAGGTATTTTAGAGAAACAGACTTCAAACCGTACACTTAGCTCTCCATGCCACAAAAGCACGTGCGCGCATCTGTCATCAATGGCTTTACAAAGCGGACTCTGAACAGAACGGCATTCCCAAATTCCCCGCTTCGTATGAAAGTGGAAAGATTTGGCTTTGTAACGGAGGCGATCACCTTCGCTACCTTGGGAGGACCGATACATGTAACTCACGGACAGAGTTAAAGGCTAGCAAGTAAAAAGAAAAAGCGACAGGTTAAATAAGCCTTTTTTTACAAAAAAATGCTGCAGATTTCTGAGTTACTGAGGAACGGCGAAACCCCACCAGAGCAGGGCTTGCTCAACTTTCTTTGGCATGAGCCAGAAGGGAGGAAAACTGAACAAAATCCAGGCGTGGAGGGGGGGCGAAAAAGTCCAGTTTACACTTAAAGCACTTTCAATCACGTATTTAAACCGTAGGTCTGTGTTTAAAATGGGTGAATAAGCCTCCAGCAGTAGGAGCGATGGGCAAAGCGTCTAAAACGAAGGGAAAAAAAAAAGGCAAAAAAAAAAAAATTAAAAAAAAATAAAAATAAAAGCCCCACAGGCAGAGACCTACCTTCCCGCGGGGCCCTGCCCTGGAGGAGGGCGCATTCCCGCCCGGTGGGGCCCGGTCCCCGCGGCAGGCCGGGGGCGGGAGGGCGGCCTCCAACCGCCCCACAGCGGGATTAAGTAAAAATAATTAAAAATAATAATAATAAAAGGGGGGGGGGGGAAGGACGGCGCCTTTTTACCCTCCTGGCTCGTCCCGCCGCGGTCGTCACGAGCCTCCTCCCGCCCCGCGCTCGGCGACGGCGGCGACAAAATGGCAGCCCCGGCGGCTGGCAGTCATGTCGGAGAGGGCGCCCGGGCGCCCCGCCGCCGCCGCCGCCCGGCCCCGCCGCCGCAGTGCCGGCGGGAAGGGCCCCCTCCGCCAACGCCTCATGTCGCACTTCCACACAGCGCCGCTGCCCCCGGCATTGCCGGAGCGGGCGGGCGGGAGCGGGGCGGCGGGGCTCCCCTCACGGCCCGGCCGGCCGTTCCCTCCGCCGCAGCTGAGGAGGAGGAGGAGGAGGGAGGAAGGATGGGGGGGGGGGGGAAGGGGGTGTGGGGGGGGGAAAATGGCGCCGCGTCCTAGTTGCGGTGTGGCGGCGGCTCGGCGGGGGCCGCTCGCCTCACGGTGCCCCCCGCGCCCGAACAACGAGCCCCGGCGGCGCCGCGCCGCGCCTCGCCTCGCCTCACCTCACCGCCGGCGTGTGCCGGGGCGGCGGGAGCCCTCCTCCACACACCCCCCCTTCCTCCTCCTCCTCCTCCTCCTCCTCCTCCAGGAGTTTTTAAACTTTAAAGAGCAGGCTACATCGACCTGCCCGCCTTTGTCCCTCGGCCACCGCAAAGCCGGGCGGCCGCCGTCCCGCCGCCTCGCCTCCGCCCTCCCCTCCGGAGAGGTACGTTCCCCCCCTTCCCCGGCGGGGCCGGGGCACACCTCGCCCTCCCCGGCCATTATGCAAGGGCCTGGCGGGGGATGGCGGGGCGGGGAGGAGGAGGAGGAGGAGGAGGAGGGAGGAAGGGGAGGGGGCTTCCCCGCCGCGCTGCCCTCGGCCTCCCCGCGCCCCGAGTTCGCGCCCCGCCGGGGCGGGTTGGGGGCCCCGCCTGCCCCCCCGCCGCCGCCACCCACTCTTTTAGGGTGGTTTTTATATATATAATATAATTTTTTTTAAGGGCTTTTAAAGTAATTTTTTTTTTTTTTTTTTTTTTTTTTTTGTCCTGACAAAGTTTTTCTCTCCCTCTCGTTTATTCCGCCAGACGCGGAACAACAACCTGAAGTCCGGCCCCGGGGGAGAAGAGAAGGGGGGGGGGGGAGAGAAAAACACGCACCCGCACACACACATCCAGCCTTTTTGTGCGTGTGTGGGGATGGAGGGGGTGGAGAGCGCGTTTATTTCTTGCAATTATTATTATTTTTTTTTTTTTTAATTGTTATTCAACGCTCGCGCTACCGCCGGCGATAACCCGATCGCCCCCCCCGAACGCTAAGCATTGGTTTAAAAAATTCTTTTTATCTTCTCAGCATCTGGGGAGAGGGAGAGAGGGAGAGGGAGAGAAAGGGCGCGTTCATGAGGACTACAAAGTTACAAATATGGCTCCCCAGTCTCTCTTGCCTGATCACTGCAAAGAAATGAAGACGCACTTTAAACTAAACCATTCGCAACTCCCTCGCAGTCCCTGCCTGCCTCTCCCTGCCCAGCACCCAGTGCAAATATTTGCGAACTAAACACGCCGAGAGAGGAGCACCAACTTATTTTTATTTAATGCACGGCGAGCCCCCTCCGAGGCATCGCACACCGGCAGAGTCAGGAGCAAACCTCTAGTTTTTTTTTTTTTTTTTTTTTTTGGTGGGTTTTTTTTTTTTTTTTCGGCTGTTTTTCCCCCCCCCCTCTCTCTCCATCCCCCCTCTCTCCTAGACCATAACGCGTGCGCCTTCGGGCACCCCCCCAAAATTGGGGTGCACGGCCGCATACACACACAGGTAAGCACCTCAAGGGCAGCAGCGGCCCCGCCGCCCCCCCCCCCCCCGTCGCTGCTCCCCCCCCACCCCTCCCCGAGCCCCGCGGGGCCGGGATGCACCCCCTCCCCCTAAAAAAAAAAAAAAAAAAAAAAATTAAAAAAAAATTAAAAAAAAAAAAAACCGTGCAATGGATTTTTATTATTTTTTTTTTTTTTTTTTGCATTGCTTACATCTGAGGGCGTCCTGTTCCGCAGCTCTAAGTGGATCCTTTTCTTCATGTCCATGTCCGTGGCTGGCGGGAGTCGCTCGCTGTCCCCGGCTCGGCTCCTGCGGTGACACCGACGGGGTCCCCCCAAAGCCGGCGCCGGGAGGGACTTTGAGGGCTCAACCAGCTCCGCTCGGAATCCCCAGCCCCAGCACCGCGGCGAACACTAACCTGATAACTGCGGAGGCGGGCGCTCCCGGGGGCTCCGGCCTGATTGACGGCTCTCCCCGCCAACCGCGTCGCCGCGACGCGAGGCCGGAGCCAATAGGGGCGTGGAAGGGGAGGTGGAAGCCAATAGGGGAGCGGCGAAGCCGGCCAGGGGGACAGCCCGGCTGGGAGCGGAGGATCAGTCCGTGCTGGTGGCTGATGGGGAAGGAGCGGCGGCGGCTCGGCGGCGGGGACGGGGCGCGCTCCGCCGCCCGCTTCCCCTCCCCGCTCCGCTCCCCCTCCGCCTTGCCGGATCCTGGGGGAGGCGCCGAGGCCGGCGGGGCGGGGAGCGGCGCTCAGGGCCGGAGCCGCCCGGGCGTGGGGCGCGCGGCCAGGAGGGAGGGAAGGAAGGAAAGGTGCGGAGCGGGGCGGCGGAGGGAGCGCGAGGAATGGCGCGCGGGCCCGGGGCGGGGAGAGCGCGAGGCGGGCGGGCCGCCGCGCGCGCGGGGAGGGGCGACCATCTCCTCAGCGGCGGCGGGAGGCGGGAGGCGAGGCCGGGCCGGGCCGTCCCGCCGCACCGGCGGGCTCCGGCGGGCCCTGCCCGGCCCGAGCCGGCTCCCCGCGGCGGGAGGGAGCGGGGGGTGTCGGTGCTGCTCGTCCCCGGGGCGTCACGGCTCGGGGTGCCCCCCCCCCGCTTCGGGTGAGGGGGCTCTGGGCGGAGGGAGGCGTTGCGTGTGGGGAGAAATCCCGGGTCGGTCGATTCCCTCTCTGGAAGGCTTCCTTGGAGGTGCCTGTGGCTGCTCTGAACGTGTCAGCAGAAGCCTCGCGGTCTCTCCGAACCCTGCTCTTGCTGCTACTCACGTCCAGTTGTTGGGTATACGTTTATATATATATATATGTTTGATATACGTTGGCAGGGCCTGTGGTGCCAACGGGAGGTGCGTTCTCCTGTATCCTTTGCCAGGCGGACTTCTGAAACAAGGCGCAGGGGATGCTGTTTCCTGGCAGGGCTCGCTCTCTGCGTCAGGTATGGGATCCGCTGGCGTTCCGACGGCGGCGAAGCCCTGCGCTTGCTTGTCTCGGTGCGCTTGTGGCTGGTTTTGTCAAGCGTAGCAGGTGGTAGGTAAAACGTGCTCCGTTCGCCTAGTGAGATTCCTGTCTGTCCCTTCGGGCAGAGTCACCGGAGTTTCGGTGGACTTGTTCACCTTGCCTTCACCTCAGGCAGCTGTACAGGCAGGGCTGTAAAAATCACGCAGAGATGTTTGAAGCATTTAATATTCGGGATCAACAAAAATATGAGAATTGCTGGAAACGTGTCTGTCTCGTTAAAAATATTTTGCAGTGCGGGATGACGATACTTTTACCTGCGTCGTCTGCAGATAAACTGTAATGAATGCAGTTGACAACTTGAGCACACGTTCTGTTGAGAACATGCGAGCCGGGAGAAAGGTCACGCTGGATCCAGCTTCAGGTAAAAAGTCTAACTCATAGTATGATGCCATTAATATTCTGCAACAGGTTCATATTTTTGTGATGGTTTAGGGCCTCATTGTGTTCTGGCTCTTAAGAGCCATTGGATTTCGGTTTTGCCTGTGGCATGGACAAGTCATTTCGTTTATTCTGTGGCACTGGCTTCAACGTGATAAAAGTTATTGCAGTAGTTTCAGAATGTAAACTTTTCGGAGCATTTAGGACTTCAGGATCAGGGCGAATTTTACTTTAGCTCTGTTTTAAATTCTCCTTTACAGGTGTGAACAAAGGCGGCCCCTGGGCTGAGGCTTCACAAAGGAAGGTTTGGTTTGGAATTGGTTTTCGTGGCACAGGTGAAGACCTTTGGAAAAGAACTTTTATCATGGAAACAAAGTGTCTCTAAGTATTAACTAAACCAACATAATATTTAAAAAGAGACTTTCTGAGAATACAGAGATACTTTTTTCTTTTCCTTTCGTTTTCTCAGCAGAAAGAATGTGTTGCATGCTCTAATTATGTAAAGCTGTATAAAACATCCCTCCTCCAAGCTATTGGGGGAAACTTACTCAAAACCAAAATTAAATGTTTAAACCTGTTGGTTTCCCCTCTGCTCTGTTCATGTGCATGCTGTTCATATTGCAAGGGTTTGAGAAGTCTTGAAGTGTTTGGAGAACTAAATATGAATGGAAAAGTTCCACGGGCCAAATATCTAAGCGTCCTATCACAATGGTAAATAAATTTTAAATAATGTCTTTGCAGAGTGCAGCTTTTCTTAAACAAAGAGTAACAAAAAAAAAAATCTGGTCACTGGACTGACTAACACTTTTAGGATATGAAAAAAAGTAAATTGGCTTTAAAAATGAGTACGGTGATGCCATTTAAACGAAGGATCCGGTTTTGATCTCTTTGTAATAGCGGAAGAAACTGTTACATTTCGATGAAGCAATACTTAGTCTTAGTTGGGGAATTTTTATTATGCGTTTCTATGAGTAAAGCTGTCAACTATCTGTTATAGCTATCCTTGATGAGAAATATTGTGTACTGACACAGCGCATGGAATCCTGTCTTGTCGGAGCCCTTAACAGAGTGGAGCAGCAAAAGTGGTCTGAGCCCTGCTTACAATGGTGGGAAGCTGCTCTGTAGGATCCCTGGTCGGTCTCCCCTTGGAAGATCAAAATATTCTCCATTCTTATCTGTATGTTCTGGTTTTCAGAGCTCAGGTACAAAGAAGTTAATATTGTGAGTAATCGCTCTAACGTTTGATTTTTTTTTTATGTAGTTCATGTATTTGCCCAATGTCTTCGTTGCTCAAAGTAACCTGTTGTTAACTATATGAAAAGGAAATTCTAAGTACAGGTTTGCATGTTGAAGCTGACCATATGTTGGAATCTAAACCACTAAGAACACTTGCTATAGAAACTTTTCAGTTACTGCTGAGGCTGAGTTAGGTTTTCATGCGCGCCTATATGATTGTCTTTCAGGTCTTTTTTGATCTAGCTTTAAAAACTATTTAGTGTAACTGCAGTTTGGCCAATTGGGTGATTTCATCCACAGTTTATATTTTGTTATGGACGGTTCTCTGTTTCTTTTCTTTTCTTTTCTTTCCTTTTTTTTTTTTTTACATGAATACTGCAGCCTTACATTAACGCAAGTTTCATATGAAGGGCTCCTATACATTAAGCATATACATAATGTGTAAAATCCTACTGTGTTCTATGTCTGTAAAATAGCTGGGTAGCTGAGCGTTTGCTGAAATGAGCTGCTGATCGGTTTTTTTTGTGGCTTATAATGCTCCTTTGTAGATCTGCTGGTATCTTGTTTGTCCCTGCTGCATCTAGACAATGCATTCCTTCATGTTTTGTGTAATATCTCCTTCAGTCATTTCTGTGTACGTAGATATGGTAACTGGAAAGAGAAAATTCTGTTCTTAAATTGTTCCTCTTCCCGCCCTCAGCTTCCCCATCCCCAGCATAGCTGGAATATTGGTCATTAAGGGGAATTTAGACCAATATTGATTGCTGGTATCCAGGAATTCTGGGGAAAGAGACAAAAATTAGCATTGGGAAACTATATAAATACTCTGACAATGCAAATTTATGCTTTGAGACCCTGAAAATCAATAGGGGAGTGCTATAGGCGGAATAGAAAAAAGAAGAGCTCGAGACGTCAGATGAATAAGCTCTGGAGCTTACTACCGTTTTAAGAGGCTTGGATGTTGGTGCTGTGCCTTCTGTCTGTCGTTCAGTTGTTTAAATCTCTCCCAGTAGTGGTTAGCAAGGTATAAACGGAGCGGTCAAGTCTAAACCCGGAAGGGTTCTTGTCTGCTGTTATTTGCTCATTTTTAAAATGGAATTGGCCCTTTGAGGGAGTTGGGCAAGTTCAAAACAATATGTTTTTCAGTGCTTGCTTCTGGGACCGGTGTGTAATTGCTCTGGCATATGAGTGAATCCCATTTGTTTCTGCATTAATTGCTTGCAAATACTCCACACTTGGGTCACAATAGGCTGTTTTGTAGCAGTGTTTTCAAGTAAGAGATTGATACTCAGCTGGGAAGTTCAGACAAGAAATGAAGAAAGGTTATTTGCAGCAACGTATAGAATGGGAAGCAGCTGTTTTAAGTTAGCAAATTAGGAGAAGAGGAGGTGAGTACTTCTGGTATGTCTCAAAACTGGCTTTTTTTCATCCCGGAGTTGAGTGTAGGATGTTATTTCCCTTTTTATTTGCGCATTGTCAGGCATACCAGTGGAACCTGGAAATTCATAATTTACAAAACAGGAAGAAACCATTCCACACATTTTTGCTGGTTTATGGGAATAGACTGATCAATATATACACCCGTAAACCTTCCATAACTTGTACACCAGTTTTTAAAATTGTTTGAATAGTTTTCTGCAAGTCTTCTGTGGTACTCCACCTGCCCCTCATCCTCCCCAGTTTCTGTTTGTCAAATATGGGGGTTTTGTTTCTGTTTCCTACTGAAACTGGTTGTCGTAGTTGGCACGCTTTTAGGGCAGGGTTTCGTTGAGTTTTGAAGGGGTTTTTTTGGTTCGATTGTTTGGTTCTTTTTAACCAGGAGATGTACTGTCAATTGTCCCTTTTTGTGAAAAGGGTGCTTAAGGGTATTCGGTGTTTATTCTTTGGTGTTCTTTAGATAACCAGGCAATTCCTCACCGCGAATTTCTTTGTATTTCTTTTCTGAAACATTAATCATTTTATTGTGGAGGTGGGATGACATCGTTTACAAATAAGTGCTTTTCTTATGTCTGTAACACTTCATTTTACTCTACAGGATTTAACAAATAAAAATAATTGTTCAGTTAGTTCCAGTGGCTTATAATACATATTACTTATCATGTAACTGAATATTTGTCCAGTCTTACTGTTTCTTCAAGCTGTCCTGTCCATGATCAACTTCAGAACTTTTGTAAAGCTCATGAATTGGACATAGTAAGCCAAAAATATTACAGATTAGCTTACTTGCTAGATAAACCTTCAGGATAATTTGGGGTTTGGGGGGGGGGCGGGGAATCCTAAACTGAAGAAGTGGCATCATAACTGTGAAGTCAAATGAGCAGCCACGCAGCTTTCCTGAGTAGTTTGTAGAGAATCAGAATACAATAACTTGTTAGACATGTGACAAGAGGGAGGGTGGGAAATCAGCATTATTACTATTTTTTTTTCTTAGCCTGTCATCATTCTGTGGGTGGGTCAACACAGAAGTAGGAAAAGAACTTCAGGGATTCTTGCAAAACTCCTGATAAAAGTCCTTTAAAAAAGCTGATAAACTCAGCTGTGGTACGGCAGAATAAAACACAATCAGAAGTAGGGAAGAAAAATGTCACTTTTCAGTACAAAAAGTTGAAGGTTTCATACCAGGATACAAAACACATTAACATGTATTTTTAGCTTTGAAACTAAGGTGGAAAATACAGTGAATGATGATGTCAAAATGAAACTGTATAAAATGAAGTTTATTGAAAAGAGTTTGCAGGACTGATTTAGCTGTTCCTGAAGATGACAAGAGACATTTGGAGGACTCCTAGTTAAAATAAAAAAATTTGGAGATTCTTGTCAAATCTGTGTGTGGTGGGATAAATAGAAAGGTGTGGGCTTTTGGGTTTGTGTGGGTTTTTTTAATAGTGGTTTGTCTGAGTTACTTAAAGGAACAAGAGCATGATGTCAGGTTTTTACAAGGCCTGCGCACCAGCAGTGTGAGTGGAGTTGAAAGTACAGCAAGCTTACTGTTCTGCTAAGGCTTTAAGAAATCTTTCAGGACTATTTGACCAGTTCTGCTCCTTTCGGGGAGGGGAAAAAAAAGGACATGTACTTTTAGTTTTTCTACTTTACAGAATGATTAGGCTTTGATTTAGCAGAAGTACTTCAAAAGAAGGGAGTGCATTTCTTTCTTATGCTCAAAATAAGAAGTACCTGCTGTAGAAAGAGTGTATTGTACGAAATTTGCTGCGGTGGATGTGGGAGCTTTCAAGTCTGACAGTTTAAGTAGCGAAGATGAGAGTGAGGACAGTTCTTGGGCAGGAGACTTCAAGAGGAATGTGATTCATGGGACATAGTTACTAGTGCAATTACCAGTGCAGCTGCTGTAGTAACTTCTGCCAGTACTAAAAAAGAAATCTGCCATGTCCAATGCTCTGTTGGTCGCAGCGTAAGTGATAGAGACGGGAGCAACAGAAGTGTGGTGCCTTGTTCCACTTGCCAACTTCAGACCCGCGTACGCAGATGCAGCTATTTCTGCTGGGTTTCAAACTGACACCAAAGCTTCCCAGGAGTTCCTAAAGCCTTTAGGCTGGGCTAGAATTTTGGAATTGGAGGCGGTAAGATTTTGTGTTGCGTTTTCTGTGAATAATAGTGAAAGGGCAGAGATTCAGAGGGACTGAATTGGTCTGATAATGAGTAAAACCTGTTGAATTCAGGCAAGAGAAAAACCCAACCCTTAAACATAAATGCCTTCTATTTCTGCACTTCATTATACAAGGTTTTATTTCAGTAATAAATTAATTTGTTTCAGTATTGTAATAAATAGGACTTTTCTAGTTCTCTCTATGATAATAGTTTCTACTGCCATTCCTTAAACGGTAGGTCAGACTTCTCTTTTATTAATATTTGTTTCCAATTATGTTGAATGGAACATGTTGGATTTGATCCAAAATGGAGTTCGGAGTTCAGAGCTCTTGAAAAATTTCGGGGGGTGAGGGATAAGGAATGTTCTGCTAGACCCAGACTTCCTTTTAATATAAATACTAGTTCAAATGAGAAAAATCTTTTACTGGGAAGTGGGGCAATTCTGAAATACTAGCCCCAACACATTATGTTCTCTCACTAACGTGTCATCAAAACTCGGTTTTCTAGCACTCAATAAGTGCAATTTCCACTTAAAATTGTTAAAGCAAATTGCCAAAGGTCATGCATCAGCCTAGTGTCAAAGATGGGTCTGGAATTCAGGAACTCTGGGTTTTATAGTCAGAGCAGTCTGTCTAACTGCCTAGCCCAAACATCTGCATTAGCAGATCATAAAATTTTATCTGTGCAGTGGAAATAATTACTCTGTCTTATTTAAGAGAATACTTAGCTTCATTCCTAGCTGTTCTGAGCATCGGCAACACACACGTACGCACATACAACCTTCCTAATGTCATTCAGTCTTCCTTACCCTCTTCAACAAATTGCCAGGCTTGCTCTTCTCAACCTCTCATCTGCCTGTTGCTTCGCTTTTGTCACTTCCACCTCCTGTTTCTTAAGAACTCGCCTCCTACAGCTTGTGGGGCATTCTTGAGCAAAGGCTTTTGTGGCTTGATTCAGGAAAGTGGTAAAGCGGGAATCAGAAGTTCCAGTATGCAAAGTTATCACAAGATCGTTTGTTATTTTATGGAAATGTTCTGTAAGCATCCCTGGCTGCTGCCCCTGTTGACTGCTACGGTACAACTTCTGCAGACTTCAATTCAGGCGCGACATGAGTCCTGCAGTAGTCCTGCTATAGGACTGAGCTCTACCACAGAGCGAGGCTCCCTGTACTCCTCCCAAGCACCTCCTGACCGCAAACAGAGCGGTAGTAAGTGGCCTAGTTCTGCAGCTTTCACGGCTGGCACGTATATGTGTGCGTTGGGGCTCAGCCCTAATAAAGTGACTGTTTTTTGTGGCGGTTACATTGCATACTTTCTTCATCATAGATGACTATCAGTTTATGGAATGAGAGTCATGCAGCGTTTTTGAAAATGCTGTTAAAAATTAAGACTCTCTACAAAATTTTTTTTTGCCTGAAGGTTGTGGTTGGTGTTTTTTGGTTTGGTGTTTTTTTTTTTAACAGTGAAAACCCTGGGCCTGAAAATTGTAGTTTAATCCTCTTTCTGTGCCATCTTTGAACCTCTTTCCAATAAGGAAAGCAGCATGAAAACTGATTATTTTTTTAAAAAAAAAAAATAATCTCCTTTTGAAGCCAATGAAACAAAAATAGTTCTAGTTCTAAAATGAAAACTACAGTTTCAGCTGGTGTAAAAGATCAGCTCATCCCAGAGTGGTTTTCCTCAACAATTAGGTTTTCACAGTCTCCAAAGTAGGTTAACAAATAGAGTTTAATAATCCTTTAGTGTCTGCTTTTTCTTTGTGACTTGTTAATTTTTCTGCCTAATGTAAACATACAGTGCATTGTACATCCATCGCTTTTTTGCCCAATTACACAAATAATTCCACTGTTAAACTCGGAGGTCAGTCACAGGTGGCGATCGGATATGAAATTTCTGTTTCAGCCGGCGTTCTGAGAGAGGATTTCGCAATTCTTGTAACAGCTCAAAAACTCACTGAGCCTGAGACAAAGCCAGCCGATGGACTGAAAGCGATGAAGAATCATAGAATCATTCATGACTATGAATAATAGCCACGTACAATAGTACAGAGCAGGAGGAAGCCTCGCGTCCATTTTATAGATGGGTAAATTGAGCTGAGGTAAGTGATGTGTTTGTTGTGTGGGAAACCCGGATAGATCAGAACTTACAAATTCCAACTGATAATAGAGTTACCCTTCCTGTCCACCCAGCAGGACGCTGCTTAGGTGTGCAGGCTAGTCTTCAAGTGCATGGTGTATCTTCTGCCATTTTTTACGCCCAGTTATAAAAATAAATACAGCTACTTTTAAGACATAGAGGAAGAAAAGTTAATTTAACAAATCCAGGACTTGACTTGTGCTGGAATATGTGGATACTTTCTTTATTCAGAGGCAGAACGATGGGGGAAGGAAGCAAATTCTGTAGCGTAGAAGTTCTTGTCAAACCCAAATTAGTTTGAAAGTAGACTGGCCTTTTTAGAAAGCTACAAAGCAGGGTTCTTGCATGTCTGCGCCATTGGTGCCGTTAAAGTGGAAGTGATGTACCGGAATAAGTATAACGAGTTGGTGCTGGATAGGAGGTTGAGCGCAGGCTGGATGTGGTGGCCTGGCCCGTAGAGTTAATGGAATTGTTGCCTCTGGCTTCATGAGCGCTTTGGTTTTGGCTCGTAAGCCGCTTACAGTTCCACTTCTGCAGTGAGAGTAAAGAGCAATCAGCAAGTTTGTACAGAAGCTGCTGGTAGACAGCAGCCATGAGATCTGGCCTGGCATTTAATTAATTAATTATTTCTAGAAAAACAATTTTTTGAGAATCCTAATCCTCTTGTGGCCACGTTGTGTTCTTTTCCCTCCCAGGTGGGTATGGAGTTTCTGGGCGTCAAAAGCAGGAGTTTTACAAGCAGTCCATGCGCTCTGTCCTGTAAAGCTGTAATTCAAGTCCGTTTTGTGTCTGGTCACACAAGAGCGTAGCTACGGGGGTGAAGCAGGGCTTGGATAAGTAACGCTCAGTTTTACTTCAGTAGACTGCAGAGTGAGGGTCCCTCCCGCCTTCCTCATGGAAAGAGGACCCTAAAACCTAGGAATTGCTTCACGCACCACCCTAGTAAATGGAGGCCTCTCCTGAAGGATAAAACTCGGTATGCTGCTTCAGTGAAATATATTACACATTTGTTATTTTCTGGGTAACAGCCAAATCGCTTGTTGTCCCTCCCCACACACACTTCCATTTAGAAAGGAAGTCTTCAGTCTTTTGAATGTCAGACAAAACTGTTCAAAACCAGCCTTGGGCAATTGAAATTCAATTAGTTCAATCAGAACAATTCAATTGACACAGCTGACTTCCGTGATCTGAACAAAAGATTTTGCTTTAATTGTGTAGGAATATATAAATGATGGTGCGATTGTCTTGTTCCCAGCCCTCCAGATAGATGTAATGCATTTTGAAGTTCACTGGTGTACGCCCCATTTCAGTGTTTGAGGTTTATGTGGTGCCTCAGCCTTTCATAAAGTGCAGGTGAAAACAGTCCCCTGGAAAACAAGAAAGGGTCGGTGTTTTTTGTGGGCAAGCCTGGTGAACGTTGGGGGTTAACACATAACATTACAAGTAAATTCAGTAAATGGCCCAGTCATCCATTCTTGTCTCGAGACTTACGATCTTGTAACATCCATTCGCAGATGATAAATTGTTTGAGGTTGTGATTCATGGCTCAACTGCAGTGATGTTTAAGTCAGAAACGGAACCTTATCTCAGAGCAGAAAAGGTTATGATGTCTGTTTTTTCTTAAATCTGTCTACGCTGGTCGGTCTGCAACTTACAGTGGGGTACAGAGCCAGCGTAAACACCTTTATTCGCTAGTAAGAGGACCAAGATTCTCCGCTAGCTAGAAGCAGAAGTTTTCTTGGTCATCTTGCTTCTGCCACTAGCAGTCACGCTCTTGGACTTCTGTTTTCCCGTGGCACCTGTGGCTGGTTCCCAGCGGTTCTTTTCTCACCTTCCTAGATGCTTCCTTATCGTGTTTTTCTGTATGTAATCAAAGACCACAGTTGTCATCTTGCTTCCTCTGTCCCTCATCTTGCATAAGCATGAAACTAGTGGTCATACCAGCAGTTCTGCTGTTAACCTACTTCTGTTTTCTGTCACAATTTAAAATCTCATTTTGTCTTTCTGAAAGTAGACGAGGCATCAGCATATGCAGCACACAGTTAAACTGGATACTCTTTCTCTGCCAGTCCTCCTCCTTCACTGTCGTAGTCAAGGCAGATGAAACTGCCTTATTTGCTTGTCATGCAAGTTCAAATCAGGCATCATCTTTGAAATAAGAGTCTCTCTAATTCTGAGTAGGGTTGTCTAAACTTCCATATTTCTTTCTACATGAAACCTCAAGTGATGAGGTCCTTGGCCATCTGCACATGTAAAACTTAGGCAGCATCTCACCATCTAATTAATCACTCCTTCCAATACTGTCTTCTCTAACTTGACAAATTTCATCATGTGTTACATCCCTATGGAGTGATGCTGTGGAGGACACTGTACAGGATAGTGGTTTGGTATTTCATCCCTTTCTTGTGCTCTGCTCTCCTGCTTTCAGGAGGAGGTATTTTTCTTTATCTCGGATCCTGCACTGCCTTATTTCTCATCACCTCGCCTTAGTCAGCCACTAATTTTGCTTGGTGCAGTGTGCCAGCCTCCATTGGCTGCCTGTTGCATTTGAAGCCATTATTTCCATACAAGGAGGAGTATCCTGTAAACAACCCCTTCTCCTGGACAACCCTTAATTTTCCTTTAATATGATGATGGCAAAAGTCCTCAGAGTTACTTGTTGACGTGCTGTTGGGGCTATCAATGCTGTCTTGCTGTTTCTTTGGGCCTCCCTACCTGTATTCTACTGCTGCCTCTTACATTTCTTTTTTGTGCCCATTGTGGCATTTGTCACACGTTTATCCTATCCTAGGACTTGGCATGAGTCAGTGGCTAGACTTTATAGACATTATAGTAAAATAAACAAATAGTGATAGAAAATGAAGTAATCAAACATTGACTCATGAGTATGGAAGGCCATCTAGTCCATACTTCCTTTCAGGGCAGAGTCAGCTACACATAACTTTCTTCCTAACAGATGTTTATGTGGGCTGCCCTTGGAGGTAAGTAATACTGAAATTTCTGCTCCCCAGTAATTTGCTCCAGTACCTTGCCATCCTTGTTAGTCGTAACATCTAACCTGAATCTTCCTCACTGCAGAGGTTTCTTCAGCCCTTCCTTGTAGGTTGTTTGCTGAACATCTGATCATTCTTTCTGCCTTTCTGTATAGAGTCTGTTGACTACACCTTCTTAAGGCACAGCATTCCCAGGCGGGGTGCTGTCCTCCAGCTGAGACCTGGCTTATATCTGTCTTTGATCCCCATAAAGTGCGGAGCTGCTGTCAAAATAAACAACAAACACTGTTGACTCCTGTTCACCTTGTAATTTCTCTGCAACCATTTGATTATTTTCTGTAGAGTTATTTAGTTCCTTCTTTCTGTCCACTATTGATGTGATTGAAGTGGCAGGAATAATAAGTAGGTGCAGTTTTTTCCCCTCAACGAGGGTCTCGGTCTGGATGGTCACTATGTCAATGAAAAACTGTTCCTAGTGGAAGGTGGGATCAGCACGAGGAAGTTGTGTGGCCTTAAACAGGAAAAGATGCTGCGGCTGTTCGGTAAGCCTCTGGTGGGTATATGCAATCTAATTTTTTTTTTGTGGTGGTTTGGCTGTACCCTTGTAGTCACAGTATCTGTTAGATCAAATAGCACTGCTTCTCTGGTATTTATCCCTTAGGTATGTAAAGGGAGGAATTTTATCCCTTTTCAGCCTTCGTTTTGGTGAAGTGCCTATATACTTGCTGAGATCTGTTATCTTGGCTGTTCTTCTCTGGACTTGGTCTTTGCTAACAAGAACAATTATATTTTTTTACTAACTTTTCTGACCTATTTCGTCCTGGGTGTCACAATGCAAGGGATCCAGGTTTCATTGCTGAATCTTGAGCCTTAGAGACAACGGAAAGACGTATGAGTACATCGGATGGTACTTTGAAGGGTGAGTCAACGGGCCAAGTGGATGAACATCCATCCTTCCCATCCACACAATTCCAGGGTGCTGCAATGGGTGAGGAGCAAACTCGGCCGATACCGGACCCAGCAAAATCTTGCAAGGATTTTCAGATTAAAAAAAGAAAAAAATGCTGGAGGGGACAGGAAAGATCTGGGTAGAAAAAGAAACGAAGGATTTCTTGTTATCAATCACCATCCGTATTGAGTGTAGTACTACTATTCTAGGCCTTAGAAAATGATGTGTTACTTTCTTTTCTTTTAATTATGGCAAAAGCAAAACCTAGGACTAAGTGGTGGATGTTAAATACTGAATATACCAAAAAGGATTTGTCATCTGCTAAGCACAAAAAGACTTCCAAAAGAAGCAGGCTGGCTAGGCACTGTGTGTTTGTTTTTCTTCGTATGGATCATGTATTCCCATTTCTGTTAAAGTGACATTTACATTTGGGTAAATGGAAGTGCTTTTCCTTTACAGAAATGCTGCTACAAAAATAGTGAGTGATTTAATCAAACGAGCTTCACGGAATATTCACAGTTCACCCTCTTGTGTGCTAGAGTTCAGCGTTGTACAAACAGGATCAGAAATTCTTTGCTTACCTAGCAGCAAATTGGCTGCTTAGTCAGATATGCAAAACACCCTGTTGAGCATACAATGCTGAAATAAAGTTTTGATAATTTAGCTTTCTTCTATAGTGTCATTTGTTGCGGGGTCAGACTTTTCAGATAATAGCTGTACAAAGTGCCTCAGCATTCTGTGTGTCTTCTGAATGAAGCTCAAAGCAGAGATCTTTACGCTGGAATGTGTGCTTGGAGATGAGCTAGGGAAATATTCAGAGGCTTTGAATGTTATTGCTGCTTATGTGCTGCGTTATTCTTTTTGAAAATTCCCAGAGCTTGCAATACGTTGTGTGTATTTAAAAAAGCCCCATGAGGGGAGGAATAAAATACATTCTTCTTCTTTCCTCCATACTTCATGAATAGCTTCTTTCTTGAAAATACAAAACGATATAACCTTGCTTATTTTCTTACGTCTACTTCTACTGTTTTTACAGCAATCTCAAAAAATGTACTCTTTCTGTCATTGTTCCTTAAATATTTGCTTTCCTATCTCAACCTCCTGAGTGGAAAGCCATAGGAAATGGATGTGGTTTATTAACGTTTTAAGTTCTTCTGGTAGTTGAGAGTTCTAGAAATCACTGCAGTATGTGCAAAACGAGTTGCATTTTCTTGTTCCTGGATGTGGAAATTCCGTGACCATCCTCTGCTTTTGTTTTGGTTTGTTCCCCCTGCCCAGAGGCAGTTCCACAGGTCAGGCAGGCATTCAAAACTCGAATTAATTTGTGTGAAAACAGATACCCCAGAACTGCCAACTGAATTTTTTTGTATCTTACAACAGGTACCAGAAAACACAGGAATGCCAGCTAGCATAAATGAGAGCATGTGCTTACGAAGAAAGGTGGGTGTTCATCTGAGGGAATAGGCAGACTTACAGGATCAGATGCCGAGAATACAGAAAGGCTGAAGGAGCGTGTGCCGGTTTGTAGAGCTGCATGCCATGCCAAACGCATCTGCTCGTTTGCAATGACCATCCATGCAAACCGAGCTTTTGTGGATGCAGATGAGCTATACTCGTTTTACTGGGCACGTAGCTAATTCACACACAAGTTCATGACAAGTGATTATTCAAATGAGGAGTCAAATGACTTGAGTGTCTTGTATTAATTAGTATGTTTGTGAACTTTTAAAACACTGATATACATGGTTGTATATATTTGAAGATACATCGCTGCATACAGGTTACTAAAGGTAAGTTCTAGTACCAGGAAAAGTATTAGTACAAGGACAGTACAACAATATAAACAAGTCACCTTTTGGTTTTTTATTCTGTGAGGTAAAAGGGAGAGATTCTGATGTATTATTTACTAGCTAGGGGTGAGTACTGACGGTGGCTTTTTGTTCCTCCAAAACGAAGACAGCGGCTCACCAACTTCTGGTTTTCACAGACACCAGCAAAATATCTTCCCCTTGATTTAATCTTCAGCTTGTTCCAGCTTTCAACCTTCCTTCTGGAAATACTCACAACATGTCTTTACTCAGCATCTCGGAATGCAAGGGGAACATGGGTGGAACTTAAAGCTTGGGGTAGGAAATGAATTTAAGCAAAGGGAGATATTACTTGAATATTTTTTTTTTCTGCAAAGAGCTTCTATCACAAATTCACTTTATAATTGTAGAGCAATGTTGTACTCTCCAGAAATGTCTAAACTCCACCCAAAAAAAAGTCCACAATAAAGGAGGGGACAGGAGTGTAGAAGTACCTATGGAGAGCATGTTTTGCCTTTTTGGGTTTGTTTGTGGTTTGGGTTTTTGTGTTTGTTTTGGTTTGGTTTTGTTTTTTAAAGGGATATCCTTTAAATTCCTGCCAAAAGGGCTTATTAACTGAATTCTGTGCATTAAGCTCATTCAGTGTTTTAATTAAAAGGAGCAGGCACTCCCCGTAAGTTTTGATTAGATGCCCATGTATATTCTTCCCTCTGTTGAGAACCATCTCCTTCACTCTGTTCAGGCCACATTTTCTCATGGCCTGATCCTGTTTTGCCAGAATCCCCCTGCAGCTGACTTGAGGCCTGACTGAGGGTGGGAACCCACAGATGTACAGCACAGCTGCACAGTTGATCACATATGCTGAAAGCTGTTGTTTTTAATTGACGGGTAAAGTGCTGAAACTGGGGAAGAAACGCTCTTGAGATCCTTAGCGCTGCTGTCCTCTTTGATCTCCTTGGCAATAACTCTGTTTAGGCAAGGCAGATCCTTAATGTTTTATTGGGGTTTTGATGCAGGCAAGCCCACCTCACCACAGTGATCAAGTGGATCCGTCCTGCCCTTTTATACTTTTACAATTTCTTTGGTGATTCTTTGATCGCTTCCAATCTCAGATCCGTGCAAGATGCCATTGTTTTCCAGGGCCTGCCTCCTCTTGACAAATCAGTTCTCAGTGAGTTGTAGTTTACTAGTAGTAACTACATAGTAGTTGTGGGGTAATCCTAAAGTCAAATAGTCCCCTGTTGCTAGCCTATACCAGTACCTTTTAGGAATTTCCATCCTATATGGAGAGTAGAAGACAACAGGATGAGAAAAAGCCCAGGTTTGCATTTTGACAGGTACCATCGTTTCAGCAGGAGGTTGAGGATTTCCAGACCATTTCAGGAGGAGGACTGGAATGAGCTGTGCTGAGGGAAAGTGGAACAGAGGGAGCAGGGTCCGTATCCTTGGTATCGCCATGAACCAAAGCTGGACCATGTCATCTTCAGATGCAATCAGCTCATGAACAAGTGAAGGTCAGTAAGCATGATAATGTATTGAGGAGTCTTCAGAACCAGGCTTTGAATTAGCGCGGCCACCCTATTCAGAACCTCAAATGACACTAGAAAGATGACTACTGATTAGGCAGAGCAGGTAAAACAACCTGAACACAGCAATTGTGCAGACCTGTGGAATCGCGCTGCTTGGAAGGGGCTGCAAGTGGGCTTCAGCCGTACCATTGCCCTTCTCCTTGTCTGCTCTCCCCGGGATAGAGTTCGGAAGAACCAAACCTTGAGGTAAGGAAAATGTGCCGCTGTTGCGAGATTAACACTGGGAAAGTGTTTAACTGAGGAAGGCAGATCCCGCTACCTGGTGGTTATTGAGGTCCAAAAGTCTTTTTATTTCATAACTGAAATTGTAGGGAATATCCTGTAGTAGCAAATAGCAGAGTAGAGGCCAGTTGCTTATCTGGTGAAGCTGATAGAAAGGACTGGTTTTGGGTTGACCTACCACTAGCTTGTGTTATGAAGCTTTTTCTGATGTGATAATCATACCTACTTCTTATTTGTTTGTTAATAGTAATGAATACATTTTAGCCTTGCTTTCAAGGCAGAAGAATGAACGTTAAATGTGTATCTAGACAAGAGCCTGTCTTTCAAACAGCAGACATGAAATGCCACAATGTTTTTAACCTTCCCGTTTGTTCTCACTTCAAGGTAAGGATATGTGACTTGGCTCTCAGTGTGACCATAACTTAGCACTGAAATGAAACCATTGCCTAACGTAAGTAGTCAGATATTCCAAAAACAACAACAAAATAGTCTTTTCTTTGTGTGGATGACTGTGACTGGTGAATGTCATCTGTGTTAAAGCACTTTTAACTTGTTGCCCAACAAAAAAATGTGTTCTAGTAGCGCTTTGTTAACATTAACATTTTTCTGGCCATATCCACTGCAATTTCCAGGGTCTTACCTTACATTTCTGGCTCTGGAATTCTGCATCTCAGGATTTCTAGAAACAGAATTTGTTAATCTTTCATGCATTTAGTAAACATATATCCCAAAGCAGACTTTATTTTGTCTTTTGCCTGGGGGCTACAGGCATAGAGTACAGCGTACCTTTTGTTAGCTATATTGATTTTTAAGAAGTGGAACTAATGAATAAGGTAAAATCCTTAGCGTACACAAGTTTGGACCAGGAGGGATTCATATGCTATGAAATTTGCATAAAAGAAAGGCATTTCTGGCTGTCTTTAACATTATTTTATATAAGTGTGTTCCTAAGGCTTTCGTATTGAAATTTCTTTTTACTGGTGCTCTGTGGTTCGCAGGTGTGTTGTTCCTCAGCAGAAATAACTGGCTTGGCTATTTTGTGATGTTATTGTTAGAAAACCCAGAAGTAATATTATTTAGAATCGCCTTCTACAAAGTTTACTATTCCACTAATGCTGATCTTTGGCAGATAGTAGATGCAAAAGATTTGTGAATGACAGGAGTGACTAGCCGTAGCACTTCAACAGGAGCAAAAAGAAGAAACAGGGTGATTGAGCAATCTATGTGGAACATTAAGATTTCTTCAGATGTGACTTTGCATCCTCATGTCCCCGAAAGGGGTCACCAGTAGAGATCAGGTGTACGTAATACCTAAGGAAGCATTAATCAGCTCCTAGACTCCTCAGCAGGCTGTGAGCACTCGCAGGAATAGCCTGCTAAAGAATGCCGACGATCAAGTGATTCTTAACTTGCATTTCATTGGGGAAATGTGTTGTCAGTCAATATCTTGCCAAGCAAGTTCAATGGGGTGGAGATTCTGGGGAAACTGGTGGGACGGGAAGTAAGTAGTACGCTTCTAATATTAAAATTGAGTTAGGCTTCTGAATAAAAAGTGATTATTTGCCTAATTTCCCTTCAGATGTTCTAATATACACATGGGTCCAGAGCTAATTCTCTGCCTATTTAATAGCTTTTAGCTGGTTAAGATGCAGACCTTAGAATTGGGGTGGGGGGGTGGGGGTGTTGGTGAATGATGACAACTTGTGGCTGGGAAATCAGGTAAGTAGAAAATTTTTGAATTCTTTTTCTGTTTCTTTTAAAATCTTTTTCTTCATGGTTTCTGTTATTTCCAGTTCTCTCATTTCTTTGTGATCTATTATTTCTATGGATGTTTCTCAAAAAGCTGCCGTTCCTGCTTGTAGCATATAGAAGAATGGGGAGAAGTAGTTTGTAATGTCTTTTTTTTTAAAAAAATATTTTCCAAGTTGCCTAAAAAACAGGATGGAAAAGAAATCCTCTTTATCTTCTCAGATATATGGTGTGGTTTGTTTTTTTTTTTTGTTTTGTTGGGAGACTGTGATAACCCAGAGATGGGGGACTGTCAGCTCTGGAAACCCTTGCTTGAAGAGGCAGGGATTTGAAGTCTTAGCCAACATTACTTCTCCCCAGGTATTTGAGTTAATGAACATAAATAGAAACCAGATCATTTTAAGCCACCTGTAGTAAAGCAATTTCCTTTGCAGAGCAAATTTTGCTACCATCTCTCTCAGATTCTGACTACGTGTATCCCACGGGAGAGAAACCTCAGCATCCAATGTAAGATCTCAGCAGGCAGGAAATTTTTTTTTTCCTTTTAAACAAAATGTAACTAGCTACACTTCACCTTTTATTTCTAAGGTATGCAAAGAAAAATCACAACCTGAAAAAAAAACCACAACCAAAAAACTTTTTTAATCTTTCCCCCTGGTGAATCAATTTGGAATATTTTCTTTGAGCCGACTGACTTTCCTTTTAGCTGTGTGTGCCTGTTCTATAGGCTGTTTGTGTTGTCCGAAGACTTCCAGGTATTTGAGATCCTCATTCCTGAAGGTACCATGCGTAAAAAAAAAAAAAACTCGAGGAGTTCCTAGAGTGCATCCACATTTGAAACCCATCCCAGGGTCTCAGTATTTGCATTAAGCATTTTGCATTTCAGCCACTGTCGAGAGAGCAGAGTGCCTGTAGTGTATAGGTACAGTATGATTAAGCTATTTTAAGTAATGGTACAGCTAACGGCCTGGTGATGTTTTGAAACAGGTAGTCCTCGTTCTGGTAAGGCACCTCGTGCTTCACTGTGGTGGAGGTGTGCCGTGTGTCTGGCAATCACTCTGTTGGGTGTTGTACGAGTTGTATCGGGGTAACTGAAATTTGGGACTTATTCCCAAATGGAGCAATCCCTGTGATGCTTCTTGTTTTATACCATAAGTTTCCTTGATATTACCCGCCCCCCACACCCCAAAGTAGGGACAGGCCCTAGCAAAGAGGGAGATGTGCATCTGCACTGCATTCCTCACGCCAGTGAGTTCAAGCTGGCTGCTGCAGGCTTGTGGAAAGATAGGCAATAGGTCTAGACCCAGTGACACTGAGAAAGGGACTGACGTAGAAGAATGTGCTGCTGGTTAATTTTTTTTTTTAACTGAGAAAGTTCATGCAACAGATGCCAGTTTGGGGATCAGCCAGCTGACCCTGACTCGGAAGTGCTGTAGGTCTGCAAAAAGAGAAGTTGAGGATGTCTAGAATGACTTTTTTTCTGTTGCAGATCTTGTTTTGTGGCTCCACAACATTTATATGCATTCACTACTGCCTCCTCTCCAGCTGCAAGTCCATAGCTAGCCAATTTGGTATTGACAGATAAATCACTACGGCTTCTCTAATGGAGCCAGCACTGCTGACTGGAAGGTGTTTGTCCCCCTTTGGGTTATTTTTGTCTGAGTAATGCACAGGAACTTGATAATGGTTTGAGATTTTTTTCTTTTTTTTTTTTTATATTTCTTTCTCAGAGGAGTTTCTGAATTGCACAAAACTCGCCGATGGGACTCATATCACTGAATCGTTTAAGTTGGAAGGGACCTCTTGAGATCAACTAGTCCAAACCCCCTGCTGAAGAAGGGTCAACTACAGCAGGTTGTCCAGGGCCGTGTAAAGTCAGGTTTGGAGACTGTACCTCCTCTCTGAGCAACCTGCTCCAGCGTCTGACCACCCTCACAGTAAAAAGAAAAAAAAAAAAAGTGTTTTCTTGTGTTGAGATGACACTTCCTTTGTGTTTTTTTTATTTGTGCCCACTGCCTCTTGTCACAGGGCACTACTGAGAACAGTCTGGCTCCCTCATCTTCATTCCCTCCCATCAGGTATTTATACGCACTAGTAAGATCCCCCTGAGCCTTCTCTTCTCCCGGCTTAAGAGTCCCAGCTCTCTTGGCCTCTCCTGGTATGAAAGATGTTCCAGTCCCCTAATCATTTTTGTGGCCCTGCACTTGACTTGATCTAGGAAAAGTCCATGTCTGTCTTGTGCTGGGGAGCCCAGAACAGCACACGCTGGTAAGGAGCAAAGGACCTCACTGGCTCTTTGCTTTCTGCAATTGGTCTCAAAGCTTACTTTCAAGAGGGGGTGTTTTGTCCAATGTTTTTCCTGTGAGGTGACTGAAGGGGGTTCCTAACTCCAGGAATTTATTAAGTCACATTTTTTTTGAGAAGAAAAGGGCCACAAGATACATGCAGGCTACAGCACCCTTTGTGAGTGTAGAACCAACGTGTTATTCAGGAAAACCTTGGCTTTGTCAGCCCTGCCAGGTACTGGCTGTTTCTCTGTCCCCTCTTCTGTCATGCTTTAATGGAAACTTTACTCCATTCTTCCATTTTTTTTAATCTCTGTTTTGGCCAGAGCAGGCTCTCCAAGAGTGTATTTTGTACCATTGTTCCTTTGACGTAGATTGGCCGGGAATTCAGACGCATTAGCAGCTTTGTTAGCAGCAGTCACCAGCATAGTCAAGTAGCAAGGGGAGAAAAGAGAAAATAAATTCTAATGGTTAGGTAGAACATACCAGTGGCGAGTCTGGCAGGGGTGCAACGGCCGTTGGGGCTGCCTGTCTGCCTGTGAACTCCCCCTGTGTTCCAGTAAACCCATTTCCTAGGAGCTTCTAAATACCAGTTGGTTCCTCACAAATACTTCTGTTTGTCAATGCACAATACTTTGTAACATCAAACAGCAAGCAGAGCCGGAAGAAATTTCGAATATAGGCAAAATTGTTAGGCTTGAGGCCTGCACGTATTTTCTGGAACTTAATGCCATCTCTGTGTTCCTGTTATCTCGGATTCCTAATTTAGATTTGAGATCTTCAAGGGGTTCATTTGAACATACTCTTTACTAGCACTTTAAAATTGTCAGGCATATGTTTGTCAAATTTAGGACTGGTTTAAGCACAATTATGCATGCATTTAAGCATAATAGTTGAAGTGATTTCATGAACTATATCAATAAGTTTATACTAATATAATTACGCTGATACTAGCAAGTTTTATGAATCAACTGTATTTGTTTCCAAACAAATGCAGTTAGTTGTATCGGTACAAAATCTGTGCATAGACAAACCCTTACTTTTGCTAATAACAGTATTACAAAGGTGGGGGTGTGTTTTGTAAGATGCCTCATGATAGTTTTTCCCTTAAACAAGAGGAAACTGAGGAGTTGGAGCAAGACGCCTTAAGAAAAAGTGGGTGTAGATTTTGTTTGGTTTGGTTTTTTGGGGGCTTTGAGGGGTGGGTTTTGGGAGGGGTTTTTTGGGGTTCTTGTTTGGTTTGGGGTTTTTTTTTTTGTTTGTTTGAGGGAATAGGGGGCTATAGATTTCAAGGAAGAAGCATGCTTGGCAGCAATCCAGAGATTGTTTCAAGTATACCATAGTCAAAAATGTAAAAAGTCAGAATAACATGCAGAATCGGTATTGTTGGGGCTGCCTTGACTGGTGACGACCAGGGAAGGGCATCTTTGGCGGGTTAGCACGGGGGCTCTGAGCACGGCTGTTCCTGCGGGAGCTCCCTGCAGCCTGCACCGTGCTGGCAGCAAAGGTGGAAAAGCCACAGAGAGAGACATGTGGATTGTTCCTGGGAAGTCACCTCTGAATCAGGTTCTGCTCCTGCAAACAAGAAACCTCCCCTTCTGGAGCTGGGGGATTTGGTGGGTGCAGGGGAAACAGCTGTGTGGTGTTAGGGGGTTCTCTGGGCGCTACGGGGAGGAGCAAGGGGATGGGAGCCCCACTGCAATAGTCCAGTCCTTAAGCTTGCTTCTCTCTGCCTGCAGAAGTAATGTGACAACCTGCAGCCCCTGGTGTGGTGTTGCCAGCGTTAAATACCAAAGTTAGGCTTTTCCTTTGTTTTCCAATTCTATAAACCCTGTGTAAGTAACCGCCATCTCCAGCCTTGGGAGCACTGCTCTACTCCGTCTGCTGCTGCCACCTGGCAGCAGTGTCAAGCCTGATTCATCTCTGAGCGAGGCTTGTTTTAAAGGGATGAGCCTACATTTCTAAATTAGCTGTATTTTGACTAACTGAAAGGTAGGCCAGAGCCTGAGCTGCCAACTCTCTCAGCAAAAAGAAATTTTATTTTGAGAGAAGCCCGGTAAAAAGTCCAAAGTCTTTTGCCTGGAGTGGATGCCATATTCTCTCCAACTGCTTTGCTGGTAGAGGAACCTCTCAGGACGAAGTTCTCACTGGTTTGGTTTAGGGACTAAACTGGGATGGGCAGAAATGTTTGGATAGAAGTTCCCTGTCAAAGCATTTGTTCTTTAAAATGAAGGTGTTGATGTTTCAGTAATGTTTGGGGAAAAAATGTAAAATCTTCAAAAATTGAAATCATGTCTTGGTTGGCCTTTCCCACCTCATTTTATATTTGATAGCGTAAAGGGTCGTGTTTGACTTTCAGACTCCAAATGTTGTTATTTTTGTTACTTTGAGGTGGTTCTTACTTCAGCAGTTCCAGCCAGGTGCCGCACTTGGAACAGCTCCGCTGGCCGCGGGAAACGGCTCTTTGGTCACCACTACTCTGAGGTGTTTCTTCCCCGTGGTTGCGGCGCCGGCTTGCAGGAGTTACTGCCCAGGTGGTCACAGGGGCTGCGTGACGGCTGCGGTGCTGGCCCTTTGCCCTGCTCCCTGCACAGCACCGCCCTTGCAACATCCTCGCTCGGATGCTGCAGGCTGGTAGATGGGCCAGTCTGTTTTCTCCTCCGTTCTGAAATGCAGACATCAAAGTGAAAGAAACATTCTGGTAAATTTGTTTGGAAGCTCTAAAAGAAAACTTTCCTTTTCCCATGTGTTTTCCATTTTGTTAGTTTTGCAATATCAACTTTTCATCCTGATTCAGATTTTTTTTTCCCCAAAAACAAAACAAAACAAAAATCTAGCATTTTCCTGGAACAGAAATCCCATTTTCACAGATGCGTTTCCATTGGTTTTTTTTTTTGTGGGACTACTCACATACATAAACAGCTACAGAGTGTTATTGAAATCACAACCATAAATTTTCTAATAGGTTAAAAGTGTCCTGTCAAACCGTGGATAATAAATTCTGGATATAATGAAATTGTTCATAACTTTTGGGGGGGAAAAAACCAAGACTGCCTTTCCCCCAGTGATTTACAATAGCTGTAATTTTTAAAGGGCCTAAAATAACTTTCAAATTTAAAATTATTTAAAATCCTTCCCTGAACAAACAGCGATGCTATGTTGGCCATACTGCTAGCTAATTAAATATTTACTATACTTCTGTATCGGGTGGCTGAACCAGGAACTTGGAAGTGCTGATGCGCACAGCTCTGAAACGCCGTATCTTCCAGCTCCGCCGGCTGCGAGCCCTGACCTTGGTGGGCTGACCCTCCGCCTCCCGCACCCTCGCTTTGCTCTGGCTCCTCTCTCTCTGGCACTGTCACTGCAAGCCTTTCATCCCTGAAGCTCTTCTGGCTTGCATGGATTTTTATTTCCAAACCTCTCTTTGACAGGTGAAAATGTCTTTCTTCGAAGTTCCCTGGAGGGGCGGATTCCCCTTTGGTCTGCAGCTTGCTGTGTCAGCGCCCGCCTCGCTCTGTGTAAATGTTTCTGTTTGCTCTGTGAGCCTTTTGCCTCTGCCGTGCTCTAAATATTCCTCATTTAATGAAGCAAAGTTCTTTAATTACTATTTTTCTTTGTGGAATGCCTCATGGTCCCTTGGTCTTTTGATACTATCAGACTGAAAGGGGAAAAAAAATCCTTTAAACAATTTTCTGACTCCCTCTAGAGGATTTCTTTCCAAGACCAGAAATAGCTCCACAGTGGGAGAAGCTGAGCATTCAGTCCCTGCGCCTGCACAGCCAGGTTTCAGTGCAGATCACATCTTTTCTAGTACCCGCAGAGTGCTTTTTTTCTGTCAGTTGCTGCTAACGTCTCCCGGATTTTATTCCCACTATTCTTTAAATATAAATGCTCGCAGTCCATTTTTCCTTAGGCAACACAAGCCCGGCATCCTCCGCTGAAGGACCCCACTGCAGTTATCACTGCTTAAAGAATGGCCGTTCCTGTGATGTGTTAACTCCTCTGGACCAGGCTTTCCGAGACTATTGAGTAGAAAGCTTAATTTTAACACCTTTTGGATGCCTCTTTCCCATTGCAATAGTGAAATTTAACGTCTGTCGTGAATAGCAACTCATTTTCATGATGTCATGGGGTTTTTTTCCCCTTCATATCGGGGGATATGCGTAATTTTCTTGTATTTCTGTCCCTTCCTATTGCTGTCCATTGTGCCATGCCACAGGTGATGAAGAATGCCACTGAAGTTGGATAGACTGGTGTGGCTTCTTTACAAAGGTCACGGGAAGAGTGGAGACCTTATTACGAGAGCGTGCTAAAGCAGTCCCTCTCTGAAAGGTGAGAACTTGGCGTCGGTGGTCTGTAAAGAAAAGTCCTCCAGGGCACTCTGTGTGAAGCTTGTTTCTCTGACGTGTTTAAATGATAAGGAATTTATTCCTTCTATTTCAGATGCGTTATGTTACGTAACCATTCAGTACTGTTATCTTATTTAACCATTTCAGATGCGTTATCTTATTTAACGGGGGAATAGTGCTAGGAGTAGTCGGAATAAGCAATCCTGAACTCTTCTTACTGCTGCTTGTTAGTTCAAAATTCTTTCAGGCTCTTCCTTAGCAAGCAGCCCTGGATAAGGGCTAATAGCTGGATTATTGCTGCACTAAATCATTCTCAATTTGATACAGGTTGCAGCCACCTCTAATTCACCCTCTTATTTCCTAAAGGAAATGTTAACCAGAACAATCACTTTAAAAGCAGTAGCTAATGATGGGCAATATCATTTGATTCTTTTAACATACTTACAATCAAGAGAGAAGTAAATCACGGTGTAACCAACTAAAGCTACCATCAATCCCTTGGACCAGGGGTCAGGTGTGGGTGCGTGCATGGATCCCTCTGCCTCTCCACTCCCTTGTCAGTCCTGTCCGCCACGGTTCAGCTGGTTTCTTTGGAGAGCTGGGACCTGGGTGATCTCGTCCACGGCACAGGCTGCAGCACAAAGCTGATGTTGGGTCCCCCTTCTCGCCCGTCACACCCTGAGCATGTACTGCTGGGACATGGTTCTCCCTGCACGCCCTAAACGCAGCACACCCGTGCTGCGAGGCACTGGGACTGCTGGAAAGACTCTTCTAACGTAAAGCTTTAAAGCAGCTAACTGTTTTATTAAAATGCACTGCTTGCCTACTGCTAGCAGGGTTATTTCGACCCCTTGACCAAAGTCCCTGCAAAAGCACAATAAAAAGTACTGCAGGGTTGGGAAAGTCCGTAGGTGCTTTGCCTGGGGTGTTTCTGGAGGGCACAGCAGCAGCAGACACCGCTGGTACGCTGGATAGCAGTTATTTATTGCTGGTCATGCATCCTGCCTACGG
The DNA here is from genome assembly GCA_031468815.1 of Morus bassanus. Taxonomy (NCBI): domain Eukaryota; kingdom Metazoa; phylum Chordata; class Aves; order Suliformes; family Sulidae; genus Morus; species Morus bassanus. The sequence goes on along the minus strand of CM062581.1, from coordinate 1,771,188 downwards.
CTGCATATTTGTCCACCCTAATAGCAGCAAATTGTGATTGCAGTAATTTCATATTTGGACCTTGCATCCTAAAAACAGTCCGGTTTTACGGTGTTTCCCGTGTGATAGCAGAGCACCCCCAGAGCGCCAACATTTACGTGGTGCCGATTCATTTTCTCAGCGTATGGCTAAGGCATGCCTGCAGCCCCAGGCCCGATGGGCGAGGCTGGCCATGCCCCCCGTTCCCTGCGTGGGTCCAGGGGCCGGTGGAAGCGATTTGTGCCCCAGCTCCCTGCCTGGGACGGCGGGCTGGGAAGGGGAGGCCCGAGGGGACCCCTGCCAGCGGGGCACTGGGCGATGGCGGGCGGCTAGGGCTGCTCAGCAGTGGGGCAGCGATGTGTTTCCCAGCACCGAGCTGCCTTGGGGTTTTTTTTTCCTCTTTTTTTTTACCCAAAATCCTGCTGCTGTGTGGTTTTCCTGAGGGCCCGAACAAAGGGGCCGGGGCTGCAGTGACCCCTTCCGCAGGCGGTCACCAATTTATTGTGTAGCTGGTCCTGGGGTCACGTGCCTGTGCAATTCTCAGGAACTGGCATGTTTTGTGCTGTGCTTTATTCATGGTGCCAAGCATGTAAAAACAGGAAGCGTTAGAATTATCCGTAAAGGGGATGCTGACTGGCTTAGCTACATCCACAATTCCTCCCCAAATTAAAATGCTGAATACCAAAAAAACTGTTAAAGGGACTATCATTATACCACTGAAGCTAGTGGCATTAGATATATTCTTTTGCTTCCTAATACTTCTTTTTAAAAGGTGGCTGTAAGTGCCTAGAAGCCACTTTTGTGTGCTTATAAAAATATATTTATGTCCTGTCAGTTATAGGTTAAGGGCTGTTACTCCATCGCATCATGAGGGGCCTAGAGGAACATCATGTGCACGTATTTAGGGAAGTGGCAAGCTGAAATAGCTCTTCTGCAGCGCTTAAAGTAGCAATCTGGTGTGAATGTTGAGCTTTTCTGCCACCAAGCGAGGCAGAGCGCAAAGTGATGAGTGACTGGCCCATCTTCTCCCACAGTCATCATCTCCTGTGACTAATGTTGCTTTAAAATTTCATTTTCTTCATTGCATTTTCTACCTCTTCCTTCAAATTATTCTCTCATTTCAAAGCTTGTCATTTGTTTCACTGGAAGTATTTGATTATGACCCAAACCACGGGCGTTTGCTTAGTAATAGTGCGTTAGTCTATTGTTGATGGAAATGAGAACTTACATCAGGACTCCTCTCTTGCTTAAATCAAGACTTTAGCAAGAATGATGTTGTCAGATGTGTTACTCGGGGTTCAGCATGTGTCTGAGTGAGCGAGCAGGAGGGAGAGCCCGGGATCGTGAGCCTGCCCGCAGCCGTGGCCGTGCGCTGCTGGTGCGAGCTAGCAAGGGCAGTCAAGGAGTGGGGAACGCGTCTACAACCGCTGTTACCAACCCGAGGAAAGCTCATGAATTTATTCCAGTCTGAGCTCATGTTCTTCCGTAGCATATTGCTTTTCAACCTCCAAAAGGAGCGGACACAGAAGAGATCTGATATTTCTGTCTATACAGAGGCCTCTGCCTGGTGGTTAATTGTACGTGTGCCTGCGGGAAGCCGTCGCTCGTGTTAGTCACACTGCATAAAACACCTTCTTCCCTTTGATTGTGTGCCGAGCAATGGCTTGTTAGAGAAGACCAAAGAACTTTACGTTCTTGCTCGGAGATGGAATGAACTAGAGTAAATCTATGGGTTTTTTTCACAGTCTTCTGCGTACCTTTTTACGGAATATATATTTTAAATATTTAGCCATTATAGAAGGCTTTACAGAAATAAAAATAATACTAGGCTTTGCCTCCTGTATAGTAATAAAATTTTTACATTGTCACTGCAAACTTCTACCTGAATAGGCTATTAAAACACTAATTCATACCTGAAGGCAATGCAAGATAAACCTGTTAAAGGGCATCTCTTACCTGAAACCTTTCCTCGTTTACAAATGCTGTTCCCAGCGTGGTAGGAGTTGTAGGGCTGTTGCTAACTGAGGCATAAGGAACATTTGGAAAGAGCAGAAGGCACTTGCAGATGCCACCGAAGTTCATAATATTTCTATTCTGTTGGCAGTTGACTTGACAGTAGCATTTATCAATGTTTTCTGTTGATACAGAGGAGGGGGACATATCTTTTTTTTTTTTTCTTTACACATTTAAGAAGTCAGTCCATATGATAGCTATGCCTTTGAGTTCCCAACTGACAGCATTTAGTCCATCAGCATCTCTTGTGGGACTGTAACTGCTGTTTCAGTGGATGGAAAGCCTTTCTGGTGAGCCTACGGGCAAGAGGATGCAATGCCAAGTCGCAGCTGACGGGCCTTCTGCTCCTGTGGGGTTTGCTGTTCTGGGGAGGTTTGCAGGAAATTTTAAAGAAGACAGCTGAGTACAAATCAATATTTTTCTTGACAGTCCTGGTTCTCTTCCTCTCTTTCCAATTTATATCTGTCCTCCAGAGATGACAAATTGCAGTGAAGTGACCAGAGAGGCTTTCCGTCTTCTGGGCTACAGAGGGAGTCTGGGGATGGTGGTTTTTGTAATTCCCCAGACCAAATGGATTACTATCGGTATACTTTCTCCACTGTAAACCCTTTAAGATCCCTTAGGTTTTCAAATTCTCCCATTGCTTGAATAGGGGTGTAGCGGTAATTCCCCCACCCACCCCCCCATTCTCAGGTTAATTTTTAGCCATTAAGACTGTTGATCTAAATTACGAAATTAGAAAACTTCATGCTATTGAAAGCACTGCATGAAAGTCTCCGTAAAACCCCACTTGTTCGAGAAGTGATCACACGAGGAAAGCTCTTTGTCATCAAAGGTCAATTTTTTTTTTTCTTTTGTGGTTTCAGCCTTGCTCCAAACATGATTTCTTGTGTGGATGCTGTTCTGTAAATAAAGTTTTAGCTGAAAAAGTTATAGAATCTTATTTGCTCCGTACATGTTGAATATGTGTTCTTTTTTTTTTATGAAATTGTGAATTTCACAAAAAATTTTGAAGCCTCATGAAAGACAGGAGAAAGCCAGAAGTTTATTTGTGTTCTTTCAGCAAAAAAAATCACACACTCTTTTTAGCAAATAAATGTTTGTGTAACACTTTAATTTGATTGTATAATGGTTAGTTTTGTTTGCAGCTCTGTTTCCTAGCTTTTGGTTCCTGATTAGCCTTGAAGGCTTTAACTGTGAAATTCTTATTATTTTACATTGTCCGTCTCTCAGAAAAACAGAGAATTAGGAAAACAGTTTGAAGTATTGTAGGTTGAGCAGTTACTGCAACACAGCCTTACTGTTAAGCTTCAAGGTTCAATATTGCCTTTGACATTTTTCCCTTTGCGTGTCTTTTTAATTTTGGAGACTTACTGAAGAGCAATTTTTAAACGATCTAGATGGTAACATAGCCGTCGTAATGATCACCGCATAGAAGTGGTTATACAAACGCTTGCTGGTATTTCGCTAGTCCTATTCTGCTGTGCAAGTTATTTAATAGCTGAGGTGGAAACCTGCATAGCTCCTTTATCTAGCAGTAAAAGATCAGATCTCATTTTTATATTACCTTTCATGTATTTTTTCCAAAGCTGCTCTTTCATATTGCTCAGGAGGGACCAGTAAGATTTTCTGTACTCACGCAGCGTCACACAGGCAAATTGTGACTAGCTTTATTTCTAACTCGCTCTGAAATTGTTAGGATGAACTGATTATGTAAGGTGGAAGTCAATCCCCCCTGAAATAAAGCTCTGAACTTTTGTGAACACTTGAACGCTTTCAAATATGCACCCGGAGGATCGTGAGGGCAGCGTGGCACGGGGAAAGGAGATGTGTCATATTCTCTAGAAGGTCAATAGAAAGGCTTTATGGCATTTTGTCGGAGGTGGTTAGACTGTACCGAGTCACTAGATGGGATGCTTCAATATAGTATCTTTATTAAGATGCTATGCGGGAAAATAATTCACTTTCTCTTTTGTTTTTAGAGGTTCTGATCCTCTGAAGCAAATTCCAGCTTTGGAAGGGAATCTGTGTTGCGGAAAAAAAGCCGTACAAGTTGCAGAAGGCTCGTTGCAAAAAAAGAAACCTAGCTGTAAAAGAGAGACCACTCTCTTCTGCTCTTTCACAATAGAGCTGTGCAGCTTTCCTTTACCAGAACTGCTTATGACATGGCAACTCCTATTCAAAGCAGAAGATTATGAAGTACAGAGAACAGCAAATTCAAGCCTATGTATCAAATTGAGATCACGTTGTTTGTGTTTGTGCCAACTGACTGACTATGTTTCTAAAAATTTTTCTTTCTTTTAGCATTGCAGCGTAATTTCAGGAATGCAAAACGTGTAGAGGCAATTTTAATGAGGGGACTTTGGAACATAGATGCATTTATTTGTGTTTGTGTTCGCGGAGTGTGAGGGATTCTTTAAACAGAAGGATCTTGCTCATCCCAGATAGATATGATTAGCCTCATTCTAGTGTACTTTTCGTCAGTGAAATGTGGCTTATTTCTTTTTCCTTTGCCTTAAAGCCAAAGGCTTTTTTCATTAATTACTCACTGTTTCAGTGCTACTACATGTATGATAAGCCAAATTCTTCTGCTCTTGAAACTATATAGGAAGCTTTCCTGTTGATTTTTATGGGAGCAATGTCAAGGGAGACGAAAGGGAATCCTGATAGGTTCCCAGTATGGAAAGACTTGCATGATTTTAATTTTAAAATTTGCAAGGTGGAACCCTTTGTAAACATGCTTATTCATTCCTAGTGAAGAGGATTAATTTCACCAAGCAGCAGTTTCTATAATACGTCACTTAGTTTTGATATGTCACACCATTCCAGTCCTAGGATTGTAATGATGATGTAGGAACAATAATCATAACGTTCTTTTTTAACTTCACATTTTTCAAACGTAATAACATGATTTCCATGTTTTTTCAAAAGTTTGTGATATGCTGTGAATTTTATGACGTTTTATTGTAGTCATTAGTGATGACGAAATCGGTTCAGTATTTTATAATAGCTCTGGGTGGAGAAACTGCTTCTGAGGTGCCCGTAATTTTGAAGAATGCACGGTACCTTTTTGTAGTTGTACAGTACTCTTCAGAAGTTGTACTTTCTAAGTTGCACTGTACTGTTCAGCACTACCAAGTCTGATGTATAAAAGAATATGTTGTATGCATGTAGGGCCACTGGCCTTATATGAAGCTTTTAGGCCTGAATGTCCATTAATTTATATTCAAATTTTTGCACGTGTGGAAGTTTGCACATATATTTCTTGCATTTCAGCCTGCAGACCGGGCAGCTATTTAGAAGCTACCTGCTGTAATTTTTTTCCAAGAAAAAAAGGTAGGAAAGCAAAGTGTAAATTAAAATGTTCATTTGGAAGTGTTCATTTGCAAGTTGGATTTTGACATTTTTAAACTTGAAAAAGCCTATGTTCTCCCCCACATAGTGCATCTAGAGGAGAAGCAAATTTATGAGTTGTGAGTATTGTAAAGACTGTATTCACGAATAGATTGGGTTTTTTGCCATGGCCTGGTTTGATTGCTTCTTTACTAAAAATAGTAGCCTTAACTTTGAGTTTCCAGGCCTCTCTAGGCATAATGTTTTGATTAAAGTTGTCTTCTTCCACCCCAGTTTTTTTACAGTAGTTTGTCTTAATTTGAACCTAAAAAAATTCAGTGCGATAATATGGCGATGGATATTATCACTTCAGTGAGCTGGAAGTCCTGATGTGATTAAAGTTGGTTTTCGTGTTTGACAGATGATGGTGCGTCATCCATCATCGTCTACGGAGATTTCAGCTGTAGACACAGTCAGTGCTACAGTCCATGGTATGAACTTTTCCCCTGCACTGCCACAATCCACAGTTCAGCTGCACGCTAAGCAATAGGACCTTTTTCAAACCAATAAGCTCTTAAGGAAGGCATCCCATGCACATTTCCCTCGCTCGTTAGGGCATAAAAGCTGCGACTTCCAAGAGCGGCATGGAAAAACTTCCATTCACTGCAGAGACAGAGTGAACTGGAGAATTCACTGCATTATTCATCTGTTCAAGAAAGCAGGGCTACCATCTAGTATGGCAAAATAAATGGATTTTCTGTAAATATGAAGGTTATAGTTATGGGAGCAAAAGTGCATTTGTACTAAAATTTATGTTGTTTGTGATGTTGACTGAAATGTACATCTGACATTTGCATGAACGCACAACTTAAAAGCTGTTTAATAAACTTTTGCAGCATCTCAGACAACTCCGTCTAGGACAGAAGCAGCTAAAGAATAGGAAACCCTGAAGAGCCTCGTGGACATTCTGCAGCAAGTAATGCAAAATGTGCCCACGCAGGGCACGCGCCAGCTCAGCATTCAGCCGTTACACCCACTCTTAATGATACCATTGATGCTCTTTGGTTAAAAGTATACAGGAAACTTGCTAAAAAGCAAAAAAAAAAAAAAAAAAAAAAAAAAACCTAGAACACATCGCAATGACAAGAAAACCTACTCCATCTACACCACCATCAGTTTTGACACTCCAAACTGACCCAGATATTTCTGTTTTACATGTTTAGGAGTCTACTCAGCTGACAGCAGTACTGAAAGAGCTAGCCTTAATACTTCAAACTGCTGCTACATAAAAGAAAAATAAGACTCTCAATCAGTTAATAAATGGATTTAGTGAAATCTTTGAAGAACGTTTTTAAAAAAGGAATGTTAAATATCACAATTAAGTTTGAAAAACCAGAACCTACCAGGAAAATGATGAAAAAGGTTGCATGAGTCTAAGGAGGTGGAACGTCAAGCTCTAGGCAAAGTCATCTTGGGAATGATTGAAGCGTTACAGCAGTAGAGAGTGTGCCTGAGAGCATTAAAGGAACCACATCTCAACGGGCGTGGTGAATTGACTGGAATCGAGACAGCAAAAGCTCAAGCACTAGAAAAGAGGTAGAGAATTTCTGAGAACAACTGTATAATTTTTCTAAGGCTTCCTCTGCTCCGCTGTCTCCCTCTCTCTGCCTACTAGGTCTAGGAGACAGCTCAACTGAAACCAGGAAAATAAGGTCTTTGATTAACCTGCTTTATGATTTTAGTCATCAATTAAATACATATAGTGATAGTTACATCGAGAAAAATATTTCAGTTTTTAAGAATGGTGTAAACACTTTAAAAAATACTTAAATACTAATATCTGGAATGCTGTCATTGTCTTTCCTTAAGGTTTAAAAGACCCATTTTCAGTTTTGTCAGTTACAGATATAACTATTTATCCCAGTAATCTGAAGTTATCATTTCTAAATGTTTTTACTCACGTCTGTTATGTGACAGTGACAAACTGGACCGTAGTGAAATAGAGTAATGCTCATCGGGCTTTTCCAAATTTTGTTGTTCCATATCTGCGCGGAAGCGATGACAACTCAAGTCACTCATATTTTTAGAATACACTCGACGTTCTACACTAATGGCACAATAATAAATTGGCTCCAACAATTTCTCCAATTTTTTTTTTGTGGACATATTCCAATTTGAACTTCATCATTGGAAAATATGTTCTTACTTAAAAATATTACCAGGCAATATTTACATTTTCTGCTGCTAGTTGCCAGATTTTTGGAGCTCTGTACTATTTCTATTTTCTTACTATTTATTTGGATTTTCTTTTGGTTCTAGTTAAATTCTTAGAAGGCTTCTGTCAAATATCGCTCTCTCTTGAAACGTAGACTTCTGCATGGCTTAAATGCTGAAAATGGGAGGGTTTGGGTTTTTTGACATAAAGATGTTTTTAAACTAAACCTGTTCACTTGTATGTCTTTTACCTCAGTATCCATGACATACTTAGTTCCTTTTTCCGTTAAAAATGGGTTTGTACCATGATGATACACGGCTTATTTATATTCACAGAAGTACAGTGTGCACATTCTTTGTATTTAATACCAAGTAAATGAATTATATTTTAGAATTAAATATAAAATATATTTCTAACTTTCCAGTGTAGTCATTATTTCATAAATCTGGCATATTAGTTAAAATATTTTCTTGAAACATTTTTTTCTTCTGCTTGATGAAAATTAAAAGCAACAGGGTGTTGGCTTTAAACCAGTGGCCTTTAGTGTGTGCAAAAAGTGGTGCAAAGAAATAAAAATGCAACGTGGAGGCAGCAGAAAGCATCACAGAAGTAATGGAGTTTAGATCCTGATGGTTGTGTGACAGGGTTTCATAAATCTGGACGATCTTAGTAATGAAGATGAAAACTAAAGTCAGTGGGGTCAGGCCTGAACTGTCGTGGGAAAGTTTGGGAATGGGCTGGGTAAGGAATCTGAAATCTCATTTGTCTCCTCTTGTAGGAGCAATTGCAATGAGTTTTTCTGCTTTTCCACTTAGAACTATAGATAAACAAATGGCCTTTTTGATTGTCTGGAGTAGTTGCATAAGTTTTTACTTAGAAACAAGTGAATTTCCAGTATGTGGTTTATTTATAAATTGCTGACGGCTTTGATTTTTTTTTCTTTATTTTTATTGATGTTGCTTGTTTGAAGTTAATTAATGTTCCTTCAATGGGTCACTGGAATTTTGAGGGAGGAAAACAATGAATAGTGAATACAGTCCTCTGAACCACGGGTTTTTGTGCAAGTAATCAGTTCTGACTATGTTCTTCTAAACTGGCTTTGTGAATACTCGCAGCAACCCTAGGTAGCTGCCTGGGTAGGTACCACTGTGACAGTAAGGTCACCGTAAGCGGATCTTTCCGCTTCACGTGCATTGCAAGTATTTTACTTACCAAGGGTAAGCAGGCGGTACTGAGACAGTTTAAGACTCTCCAGACAATTTTAAGTGCAGGATTTGGAGAGTTGAATGCTTTCGGAACAGATGCCTCGTTTTCACATGCTTGTCTCAATATCAGCTACTAGATGTGTGTGGTGGTAGAGAGAAGTATTTTACAGAAAACACCACCCTTCGACTGTTGGAGCGCAACTTTCTTATGGCATGAGCTTGTGGACATAACGCACTTGCGCTCGTGCCTGTTGACAGTAATAAATTGTTTGTAAGACTTTCTGCAAGAAAGGAAAGAATCGCTTCTGAGCTTGCACACTTTGGATGCAAAGTGGAAACAACCTCCGTGACATTAGCAAACGTCATTGACATATGCCCGAGACGAGCGCATGGGGTGTTATGTTCCCTAAGGGAGTTTGAAATATGTACCAAACAGGAGGTTAATGCCCGGCTTGCTGAGTCCGTGAATGGCGTTGTCAGGGCCAGCGCGTGACCCGGCAGCATCCCTGTGGATGCAGCAGGATCCTCGCCCAACTGCCTCACGATGTCCTGAGCTGTGGGTGCTGAGTGCCCTTCCTCCCCAGTCTGTGCATCTTTTTTTTTTTTTTTCTGGTTTCAAAACACTTTGTCTATTTTTCAGTAGCTTGATGCTTCAAAATACCCTAATTCACCAAAGCCTTCCAGTGCTTTAGAGCGTGCTGGGTGGAGGTTGGGGGGCTCGGTGCCTCCCATGGGCTAGCCCTCGACTCCGCGGGTGGCTTGCACTCGGGTGGTCAGTGGGGTGCTCTTAGTCAGAGCCCCTTGAAGCATGTCTGACTGCGGGGTTAAAAATTGCGAGAGACAAATGTGTGATAAAAATATGTGGTATAAATGGACTTCTACCTCCTTCTTGCTTATAAAATACAGTACTACTATGGACATGAATGAACTGTGGTCTACTGTGCGCCCGGCTGTATCGAGAGTGTCTCGGAGAGCTTGTGTGAGGAGGTTTCTCCATCACCACGTGGACATGGAGCTCGTGGCTCAGCCTTTGCTCAGCCAGCGCCCTGGGATGGTTTCTGCGAATAACTCGATCACGTGCGTTTGAGGAGCCACACGCTCTCTTCTGGTTTTCAGAGTATTTAGGCAGGGACCCATAAGCCACTTTCAGAGTAGTTCTGAAATAACTAGGTGATCATGGAAATGTCACAACCAGCTGCTCCTTAGTGGTTCAGCTGAAATCCTTTTTTTTATTTGACGTGAAAAGCTTTACCAGGGCTGACTTAGCCTAAACCTTTAAAAGGGTATGCGTCTCTGTGGTCCAGTCGTTTAGGGTAAAATCATTTAGATTGGAATCCACAGCTGACTGAGGAGTGCCGGGTCGTTGACTAAAAAAGAATGAAGGCTGTATCAAATGTCTGACTGAAGGTGAGCTTAAATATTACGAATGTTATAGGAGACTATTCCTCAAAGAAAGATTTTTTTTTTAACCATTTTTAATATCATTTAAACATCTTCGTTTTCTGCTTTGTGGAAACATTTGTGTAAAATCTGAGCACACTTAAGTATTTGTAGGTGTAAGTTGCATAATTTGTTAATACGTGCAACATTCCTTGCCTTAATGCAAATATTCTGATCATTGGTAAATACAAAATTAACTCAATTCTCTTCAGAAAAAGGAAACAAGATATTTTGAGGAGGATTCTTTAGACTGATTCGTATTGGCCAGTTGTGATTTTGTATTAATTGTGCTTAGTTTAAGAACTTAAAGTATTGTAGACTACAGTTTGTGGGATTATAAAGTGATAAAGTATGTTTAACTTAGTTCTAAGAAAAGAAATGGAGCAGAGCACTTAAAGCATGATGCTTTTGTGCGTATTTTTAACATGAAAGAAACACTAAATTGTCCTGGTGAACAATTATTTACATTTTATTTCCTCAGAAATTTTTGAAGAGTATTTAAAAAAAAATAATCTAAAAATTACTCTCCATTTAAAGGATATTAATTTCTCAAACCTAATTCTTACATTTGTAAACATTTTTTTTCCTGCATCTGTACATCTTTCTTTTTTGACTCTCTTTACCTGAAACTCGGCAGTGAGTGAATACGCCGATACACTACGTTATCTCCGATCTCCTTTCAGAAGTTGCCGCCCGGCTGAGGTTTGGTTGGTGCCATAACCGAGCCCGTTGTTTTAAGCTTGAAGTACTTCAGGGGGTTTTCAGAAGGTGAGGTTTTTCACTAGCGCAGCACGCCGCAGCTCCTCCGCCTGGGTTCCCGCCCTCGCCGCCTCTTTGGGATCACCTTTTGATGCCATCAAAACGCAACAAGGGAATTATCTCTGAATTACCGACATCAGACACCCTGAAATCACAAGCCAGATCCTGTAAAAACTGGGCCTGGCTTAGAAATTGGGATTCCTGATAAATAAGAAGTTGCCCCCTTTTTAGCTAGCTGCTGGTTTGGGGCCCTAAATATTCATGTTGTGAAGACGGGGGACCCAGTTGCTCTTGATTAAAAGAGGTCAGAAGTTATGAGCTTCTGATGTCATGACGAGACTCCAGGCGTTGAAGCTTTTGGAAAAATACCAGATGTCACTGACGTTAGGGTGATGCTGCGCGACGCGCCAGCTCCGCTCTCACTGCCCGCTCCTGGGCTTAACCCGTCGGGTCACGAAAACCTCACCGGCTTTGGAGGAAGAGAGCTATAAAAACCAAAACTTATCAAACCGTAAGTTGCTAATAAATGCAAGAAGCAATGAAAGATAACTTAAAGTCATGGCTCATGGCTTGGCTGTCTTCAGGGGGCACAAAGAGCCAGGCAGGGTGACTTTCTGCCCAGAGCAGAGACGGCTTTCCCTCCGTCAGCCCCCTCCCCGCGCTGGGGTGCCGTCTTTACCGCCTCCCACCAAACAAGAGGTTTATTGTCCTACATCTACGGGCGTCTCGATTTTCAAGCTCCATTAGCAGGGGTATTGCCTTTGGAGAAGTGCCTCAGGAAGGCAGGTGCACGTTTCAAAGTTGCTTCTTGCCTCAGTTATCGCTCAGCAGCGTTACAGGGATGTACCTCTTCCGTATTAATTACAGCCTCTTCGTTGAAGCAGGCATGAGCCTCGCTCTTTGCTGCCAGGGTATTATCTACTCCTCATCCGCGGGTGTTTTGCTGATTCTAAGGACGTTGAATGTGTTTGCACACTTGATTTTGGTCTTGGAGCGACAGGCAGTTGAGGCACCGTCCTGTGAAGTTTTACAGATGTATAATTTGACTCTAGAAAGTAGTTTTAATTAGTGATTTAAACGGAAACAGCCTGCGTTGGGCTCCGCTCTAGGTTTTCATAGAACTGGGTCCTTGTCTTCGGTCTAGCTTGCGTGGCTTGGGTTGCCTTTGCACATGCCAGCGCAGTGCAAAAATTCTGAGTTTGTGGTCGTCTTTGAAAGCCTGAGAGGGGAATCTCTGCGGGCAGAGAAAACAGAAGTGCTTTTCTTGAGAGATTGACTCGTCAGGCTTATTTTCATAAACTTATACGAGGAATTTAAGACAAGAGCTGAAATAAAGCAGACTTGCACTGCTACATCTGCCAGCTCCAACGGGAGTAAATAATCGGGTATCCCGCTCCCTGCAATGTCAGATGTCTGAATATAATATATTATGTTCTTTTTGTAGCAGCCTGACCACAATTTATTAAGTTATATTGGCAAATTTAAGGTCTCTCTTATTTTAGATAGCTACAGTATGTTTGTATAGTGGAAATACTCCGAGTACAAAGGGGGGCTTGTGTCTGTAGGATCCAGCACATACTTGAAGATTATTTATATTTTACTTTCCCCTTTCCCTAGAAAATGTGTTCATGGCCTTGGATTGCCACAGTTCTAAAGGGAATTTATCTGGATCGTGAATTGGCGGTTTTAGCTCAGTTCAGAATTTTGTGCTTGGTTTCCGCTGGATCCCAGCGGGGAAAGCTGCAACTTCACGTAAAATACACACGCTTGAGAAATACTGCTGCGCTGGGAAACAGGGCGAACAACCCCCTTGAACCTGTCCTACTTTGCGGTGAAGCTCAGCAGCGTCTGCAGCACCTATTTCTCAGCTTTTAGTTGGGTTAAAATAGTTATAGCTATTTTTGTGTACTTTCTTAAAATCCGCTTACTGTAATACTGTTTCAGCGTCGTTGCAAATTAAAGCCTTATCGTCGTTAGGGAAATAAGCCTTTATGTGAGGAATGACTCAGTCGTAACCCAAGGAGATGCTTTTTGTGTGATGCTTTCCGTCGTGATACGGAGCCTGGAGGGAAAGGTGCTACTGCAGGGCAGTGCCTAGGGCTTTCCTACGTGTTTTGTCGGACTCTGCTGCCTCCGGCACGTTTCTCCCTGTTCTTTGCGGCCCGGCGTACGTCTCTGGGACACTTGGAGGGCGAGGTAGAAGAGGTGAGGCTGCGGATGCTCCCGCCGTCAGGTCTGTGCGCAGCACAAGCCTCGGTCCCTGGGCAACGTCTCCATCGCAGACCTCAGCCGCGTCTGCAGTTCCCGCAGAGCCAGAGGGGGATTTTTGTACAAAGCTCAGCGAACTTTCCAATAAACAAGTAAGCAGGTAGACGGGGGCAGTTTTCCAGCTGGGATCGGCTGCCTCGGCTCCGGCGATGAAGCAAAACTCTGCCGCTTAGCGTACAAACCGTCCCCCTGCTTCCCCTGCTTGTTTACTGCCCGGAGCACCCGTGACATCAGCCGGAGTAGTAAAGCAGCGATGGTTTACTACCTGGTTTCTGGTTCTGACATTCCCATGGCAACCTCCTCCCCAATTTAGTCACAGTTTAGTGCCGTACAAGTAGGATTTGTTCAAAAAGGAATAAAGGTTGCAGTATGAAAAAGACACTTCCCCATGTGTTCCTGATGGCCAGTAAATAAGGATTGAAGCACAGGGTGAATACGAGCTCTTTATTGGATTTGGCAGGGCGCGCGCTTCCCAAGGTTAGGCTGCTTAATGGCGCAAGATATATAAAATAAAGGAAATTAAAAGAATAATGTACAACAGCTGTGATCAGCTACGTTTTAAATATTATGCGGCAACAGGAGAACCGGGCTGCAGCGACAGACCCGACGACAAAACTGGCTGTGATTGTAAGATAGGAAAGACGATAAATTAAAACCGGTGTGAAGCAGGAGAGGGCTCGGGAGCGACGTCCCTGTACGTGAGCAGAAGTTTGTGCCTTGTTTCCAGCCGCGTTGCCCCAACTTGCTCTATCACTGCCTATTCTACCCGGGAACTCTGTGTCCTTCTGCCAGGACCCCCGTTTTAGGTCCCCCAGGAGCCATTTGAGAAGGGTGAACGGAAGGGGGTTGGGGTAATGCGGCACAGGCTGGTTTGGAGTTGTAAAAAGGCTCGTTGAATGCAGCAGCTCTGCGTTGATTTTCTCTTGGTTTCCCAAGATAATGAGAGCCTGTGGTAATTTTGGACTCTGTTGGCAAGCTGCTGACAGATCTGACAGAAGCATGGGGGATTCGAAGATGCGGAGGTCTGGAGAAGGAGATGGGGAGGGGGACGGGGAGGCCGGAAGGCAGGGACCGAAGGGGACGGGGCTGAGGAGCTGTCAGGAGAGGAGAGGGAAGGGGAGAGAGGGCCGAGTGCCTGCGGGGAGCAAAGTTTCCCATCTCCCTGCTCTGGTTTTGTTTGCAAAGGGAAACCCCAGAGCGTCTTGCTGCTGGCACCCTCCCTCCGTCCCAGCGCGACAGAGGAGCAGCACCTCCCTGTCGCTGGGAGCTGAAGGGGTCTGGGAACAGTTCAGTCTGTAAAACTGAGCTCTCAGAAGTTAGGGGACTCCTAGGACTAAGGTATGGGTGTAACAAGAAGCTCAGCCTTGCTGAGCACACGCTGTGAAACGCGTTGGGCTGCGGGACGTTGCTCGTGCTCGGGTGATGAAAGGGACCCGGGCAGGCCGGGGACTTGCACCTGATGTACCTGGTTAACCTGACGGACGAGCTGCAGAGGCTTCAGAGCAGGAGATGAAAGAGAAGGTGACTGCTGCGCAGGACTGCCAGGGAGCAAAGCAGGAAACCTTCCTTCCTCCGCAGCCCCTTTGGGGCTGAGCTGTGAGCTCTGGCTCCAGGAGAGGGGTGGGCACACGAAGCCATGGGCTGACACCCCCCCCACAGGGATGCTCTGCTCCCGCGGCGGCTGGCACGTCGTGGTGGCCATGTGAGCCCCGTGGTCCTCATGTGGCATAGGCAGCTGCAGGGTTTTTTTTGGAGGGGGGTTATTTCTGCCTTTTGGCCGCAGCTGCAGAGCCCCTGCGGGGATTTCTGCTCCTGCAAGGGCAAAGCAAGACCGGGGAGGTGCCAGGTGCTTCGCAGGGGTAGCCCGACTCCTCCCTCTGCAAATACGTTAGGTCTTATCATCTTGTATGTTGGCACTTGGTAATTCAGGTCCATAAAAGCAACCGAGTGTCTCGTACGGAGCACGCAGGCAACGGAGTGGCTCAAACAGCTGCATCTTTTGTCTTGCCTTAGGAGGAAAGGTCAAGAAGGAAGGTGCTAACGTCACCTCCAGCACCTTCGCGGTGGGGATCCATAGCGTGGCAGGTACGAATAGGACTCAGCAGCTTGTTTCTTCGATAAGTGGAAATTTGGGGTTGCGCGTGATGCAGCACCCACGCGTTCCTCAGAGGCGAATCATCGCCGCAGCCATCGTGGCTGCCCGAGTCCCGGCTCATCCCAGGGCGGCTGCTGCGGGACCCAGTTCAGGGCCAGCGGTGAGGGATGCCCCGTCCTGCCCCAGCGAGCCGGGCAGAGAGCAGCCACCCCTTTGCTCTGCAGCACGAGGCTGCGGGGAGTCTTCAGGCGGTGAAAGCATGGCAGGAACAGTAAAAAAAAAGCAGATTCTGAAGGCTATAGGGGGTTCCTGGGGGCTGCTGCCCGTCCTGCGCTGTGCCCTCCAGCAGGTTCCTGCACAATGAGCGCGGCCGAGGATGCCGAGTGGCTGCGGTGGGTGACGAAGCAGTTTGGGAGCATCGCGGGGGAGGACAAAGAAATCGACTTGGAAGAGTTCAAAACGGCTCTTCAAGTGAAGGAGGTGAGTGCTCCCTCGGCAGGCCGGGGCAGAGGGTCCCTTCCTCCGGGCAGCGCCGGCAGCCCGACACCGAGCTGTGGGCTCTTTATCGTACCTAGAGAAAACTAAGCTTAAAAATAGAATTGTGTGACATGGCATGAGAGAGGGAGAGAGAAACCTAGCGGTATTCTGCAGCAAACAGGAGTGGAAAACGCAGATTAACCATCTGCAATGCAAAAATCAACTGGATATCAACAGCCTGTCTTTAAACACGCTTGGTATTCCCAGCGAATGTTGTCTCCCAGCTGCCTACCGCCCCATCCTGTCCCATGTCCCCAGGGCTCCCTCCCTCCCCCGGGCAGCCCCCTCCGGCTGCGGTGCCAATACACCCCTGCAAAAAAGCAGCCTTCGTTCCTCCCTCCTGTTTCTGGGCCGTCCCCATGACTTTCAGCTCTTGCCAGGCAATTCCCATTTCTGGCGGTGAGAACTTCGTTTGTAGCATCACGATTCGGCCGGTGGAGAGCATCCCACCGCCGTGTGAGAGCGTTTGTCCCCCTCCCCGCAGTCCTTCTTCGCCGAGAGGTTCTTCGCGCTGTTTGACTCGGACGGGAGTGGGACCATTAGTTTGGAGGAGCTGCTGAAAGCCCTGAGCCTGCTCGTCCACGGGAGTGAGACGGACAAGCTGAGATTCCTCTTCCAAGTTTACGATGTGGATGGTAAGATGATGAAAAATAGATTAATTTGTATTTTTTTGAACAAGGTTGCTATTTGCAAGGGCAAATTGAGCACCCAAGAGCGAGCAGCACCGCTCAGCTTCAGTGTTGGTGTCACGTCCCCTCTTAGGTTAAGCACAGCTGGGTAATAGCGTAGGGTGGTCTTTGCTGCTGGACCTTCACTAAAGGTAAGCATCTATCTGGCATAACGCCGCTGCCTTTGTCCCATGATGAAAGCATCAAAAATCCATCTGAAAGCCAGCAATTAAACCGGCCACACGTCAGGATTTCCCACGATTCGCTTTCACCCTCGGCCACGGAGAGGAGCAGCCTCTGCGCCACTCAAATATCACTTCTCGATCCCATTGATATTTGTGAATCCCGGCACGGTCTCTTCTTCCTCCATTGGCTGAAAAAGCTGGAAATAACAAAAGCAAAGCTCTTCTTGAGCTGCTTTTCCTGCTCTGACCTGCTTGGGTGTAAAATGCTGGCCAAAGAACTGAGAGCCGAGCCTCTTGCCTGTCTGGTTTGCTCTCATGCCTGGCTGCCAGATAAGCGTGTCTGCGTCGCTTTGCAAGCACCGAGCTCTGCCAGCCAAACGACAGCGCAGCTGCTGCAGGTAAACTGCTGATTAGGTCACCCTTTTTTTAAATCCATAAATTTGCTGATTTATAAGCAATGGCATGGTCCTGCTCTGGCTGGGCACAGTTTCCTCCCAAAGAGCCAGCGTGCAAGGAAGGGAGGCAATTTCTGCATTAAAGGTGCAAGATGAAGGTAAAACCACGGGGTTGATGGGTGCTATGGGGTATCGGGGCCCCTGCTCTGACTCGCCGCGGTGCCCGCTCGCCCCGTGCAGGCAGCGGCTCCATCGACCCCGACGAGCTGCGCGTGGTGCTGCGATGGTGCCTGCGGGAGAGCGCGATAGCCCTGCCCGAGGAGCGGCTGGGAGACCTCACCCTGGCACTCTTCGAGGCTGCCGACAAGGACCACAGCGGCTCCATCACCTTCGAGGAGCTCAGGGAGGAGCTGGAGGGTTTCCCAGAGGTCATGGAGAACCTGACCATCAGGTAGCTGTGTTGGTGGGTCCCTCCGGCAGCCCCGCGGGGCTGCGGGTTCCCTTGCAAGCACCTTTTTCCTCCTGCAGGGAGGAAAAGGCATGGGATTTATGCTCATTAAGGCTCTCATGGCGTGCCCAGCCCACGAGGTGCGTGGCCAGCACTGGGAGCAACTCAGGCACCTTATGGTGCCAAGCTGGATGCAGGGATGGGTGCAGGGATGGTTCCAAGCTGGGTGCTAGTCATGGATGCAGGGATAGGTGCTAGGATGGTGTTGGGATGGATGCAGCGCTCAGATGCAGGGATGGTGCTGGGATGGGTGCAGGGATGGTGTTGGGATGGGTGCAGGGATGGTGTTGGGATGGGTGGCAGCCTGGGTACAGGACTACCCCAGCTTCCCCCGTTCTGTGGGCAAGGAGCGATCAGTGCCTTTGCTCCCAGTGCAGCGAGCTGGCTGAAGCCCCCACCGCCCGCAGAGAGCAGCCGCCGGCCACGCTGCCCGACCCGGGCGTACTGGCACAACCACCGCAGCAAGCTCGCCTTCCTGGGGGGCTACGCTGGCCTCAACCTCCTGCTCTTCGCCCTGGCTGCCCTGCAGCACGCCGGCCGTGGTGGGTGGCTAGCGGTGGCCCGGGGCTGTGGGCAGTGCCTGAACTTCAACTGCGCCTTCCTTGCAGTGAGTGCCAGGTCCTGGGCTCTGGGAGGGATGCTGAGCGCGTGGGGGGGCACACAGGGATGGTTGCCTGGGCTATTCGCAGTCACACTGGGACCTTGTCTCTGAGCCAGGGGCGTCAAATTTTGAGGGCAGTAACGGAGCCTGTGGGCTTTTGCAGTTGTGGTACCAAGCTGTCTCCTCCTTTAAATAATTGTATATAAATAATGGGTTAGGGAGGTCGTGAGCTCTCTGGGACAAGGGTGTTCATGGGGTGCACCCTGCAGAGGGGTGCCTCTGGGTGCTCTCTGGGCTGACACCCCGTGTCAGCGGGGAGCTGGCTCTGGAGCCCCAGGGGAGCGGCCCCTGGCCGGGTCCCCTGGCACCTCTGATTGCCGCTCTCCTGGAGGTGCTGATGCTGCGGAGGTGCCTGACCTGGCTGCGAGCTACCCCCATGGCCAAGGTTTTGCCGCTGGACCAGCATGTTGTTTTCCACCAGCTCGTGGGTTACGTGGTGCTGGTGCTGGCAGCCGTTCACACGGGTGCCCACGTCGCCAACTTCAGTAAGTAGCAGCTCCCAGGCAGGGGAGGCCCATCGGCTGCAAGGGGCTGATCTTGGGCAACACCTGCTTTAACGCGCCCCATCAACCCTGCGGTGGGTCCCCCCATTCCAGTCCCTCTGCTAAAGTGGAAAATGCCCCTCGGTGCAGGGGGCATCACCCACGCTGCACTGATGAAAAGCTGCAGAGGCCTGGACCAAACCCCAGGGAGGGGATGCAGATGTCCCGGGGAGGGGATGCACGTGTCCCGGGGAGGGGATGCACGTGTCCCAGGGAGGATGCTCATGTCCCAGAGGGATGCAGATGTCCCAGGGAGGGGATGCAGATGTCCCGGGGAGGGGATGCACGTGTCCCGGGGTGGGATGCGCGTGTCCCGGGGAGGGGATGCACGTGTCCCAGGGAGGATGCTCATGTCCCAGAGGGATGCAGATGTCCCAGGGAGGGGATGCACATGTCCCAGGGGGATGCACATGTCCTGGAGGGATGTAGATGTCCTGGGGGTGGATGAACATGCTCCATGGAGGGGATGCACGTGTCCCAGGGAGGGGGATGCAAGGCCTGGAGAGGGGGTGCACATGCCCGGGAGGGGGGGCTGGGAGGCCGCAGGCAGGGTGCAGGCAGCCTGCGGTGCCGCACAGTCTGTGCGCTGTCTGTTATCCCCCTCTAGCGGCTTCCCAGCTGGGCAGCAAAGGGCTCCCGCTCTCCCCCACACAGCTCCCGAGTGGGGTCTGTGCCCCACAGCCCTCCTCACCCCACGGCGGGGTGCCAGAGCTGCACCCTGCTCAGGTGCATGAGCAGCACACCGGGGGGGCACGTCTGCTTGCACTACCCACCCTTGTGCAAAATGCCCCCCGTGCAACGATGCTGAGCCCGAGAACAGGCTCTGGAAAGGAGAAATGTTGCATTTTTCAAAATGTCCGAGCAAAGCACTTGGGTGCTTCCTAGTTAAAAATATATAATTGGCAACAACAGTTCAGTGGGTGCAGCCGAAACCTGGGTGCGCAGCGGGTGGGTGCTGCGGGTGCCCCGCGCCCCGTCCCGACCGTGCGTGTGCCCAGGCAGGCTGGCGCAGCAGGACGGGCGCCATGCCCTCGCCGAGTACCTCTTGTCGGCACGGCCTGGCGTGGGGGGCCTGGGCGGCACGGCCTCGCAGACGGGGCTGGCGCTCCAGGGGCTGCTGGCCGCCATGCTCGCCTTCTCCAGCCCCTGTGTCCGACGGAGCGGCCACTTTGAGGTGGGTCCTGCCGCGGCCCCGTGCGACCTAGAAAACCCCAGCGGTGCCCAAAGCCGCTCCGCCCCGGGGAGTGGGGGGACGGGGTGAGGGTCCCGTGGGTGGGTGCTCAGCTGGGTGCTGCCCTGTGGGTGGGGGAGAGCCCTTGAGCCGGTGCGGTGCCCCCCGATACCTTCCTTGGACACCCCTGCCCTCCTCAGATTTGCAGTTTTGGGGTTTCTGTGCTTTTCTTCATGATTTGGGCTGCCTTTGCCCGCTGGGATGTTCTGGGATTCCTGGCACAGCCCCACCATGAAGCATCATTTGGCTCCACTGCTTTTTGTTCATGCTCAGCCCCCTCCTCACCCCCCACTCCCTGCCCGCAGGTCTTCTACTGGACCCACCTCTCCTACATCTCCGTCTGGACCCTCCTCATCCTCCACGGCCCCCACTTCTGGAAGTGGTTTGTGGTTCCCGGTTGCCTCTTTGTGCTGGAGAAGGTGGTTGGCTTGGCTTGGCGCCGTGCCGGGGGGCTGCGCATCGTGGAGGTCAACCTGCTCCCCTCCAAGGTCTGCACCCATGGGCGTCTCCGTGCCCCTTCCCACCTCCCTCCTGCTGCTCTCCTCTTCTGAGAGCCAGAATAAAGACGCTGCGGTGCACAGAAGTACCCTTCATATTTGCAAAGCGTTTTGCAGTTTGGGGAAAAGCGCTCTGCAAGTGACCACAGCGGTCATTTGACGCGAGGGAAAAGGAGGGACAGTGGGACGTGGAAGGGGGTGACGGCCCCGATGTGTTTGCTGGAAGGGGGATGCTCCCCTGGCCACGTGCCGGAGGGACAGGGCGCGATGAATAACTTATATGGAAAAGATGAAGGTTTGGGTTGCTTCGGGCTGCACTGGTGAATGTTGGCAGCAAAAGGTGAAAGCAATTTTTTTTTTGTTTCAAGCAATTATTTTTAAAATATAGAATTTTACCTATTTTTCAAGTAAAAACCCCTAAAGTCATAGAACAACAAAAGACAAAATGACACTGCTTTGACTCTTAGTTTCTTCAAAAAAATTGTTGTTCGAGGCCAGCCCTGAGATTTTTGTTTGACAGCGAAGCTGGGCAGTGAATAGGAGAATGAACCCCTTTCTCAGGTCAAAGCTGTAAGTCTGTCTCATGCCGACTGCTTTTTAAAATGGGAGGCACAAACCCGGGTGCTCGTGGGCTGCAGAGAGACCAGCCTGGCAGAGACCGACCGGCGTGATGTGCCCGCTGGATGCTCCCAGCTTCGCTGGTCCTCCTTTTTCCTCCAGGTGACTCACCTTGTGATCGAGAGACCGCAGTTTTTCCACTACAAGCCCGGAGACTACGTCTACCTGAACATCCCGGCCATCGCCACCTACGAGTGGCACCCCTTCACCATCAGCAGTGCTCCCGAGCAGCAAGGTGATTGCTGATCCTTCGCTCATTTTGCACCACCGGGATGTTGTTTTGCATCACACAAGCCCCACCAGGGCAGCTGGATCCCCTCTGAGGGTCGTGCAAGGAGGTGTCCATGCCCATGGAGCAGGGCAGCGTGCGTTCATGCATGCTTCAACTCACCTGCCTCCATCTCTGCCGGTACATAAGTGCTCTATAAAAAAACCATGTGATTGGGTTATTTCAAGCAAGGCGTGGGGACTGAATGGCACCCGAATGCCCTGTCTGGCTCCACGGGTGCCCGGGGTTTAGGATTTGGGCTTCACCCAGCTGTTAGAGCAAAGCCAGTCCCCCGCTGCAAGCCCGGGGCTGACATGAAGGACGTTGGTGGGGATTGCTGCCGGGTCCCCGGGACCGGGGCTGTGCGGTACACAGCCCGTGGTGCTGGAGCTGCAGGGCAGTTCCTGACGTGGGATGCCCACCCACTGCTCCGCTTCATCCCGCAGAGACCCTCTGGCTGCACATCAGGTCGCTGGGCCAGTGGACCAACAAGCTGTACGAATACTTCCAGCAGGCTGAATCTCCCAGCCCGGAGCCAAAACCGCTCAGTAAGAGCCTGAGGGAGAAGAGACGCCGGTGCTGGGTGCAGGTTGGTGCCGATGGGGCTCAGCTTTCAGCAAACGCAGAGGTTAGAGCTTAAAAATGGGGCTGCTTGGCAGCCGTTTGCAAGGAGGGGGTGAGGCCTCCCCATCGCACGCCCTGAGCAGGGAGGGTGATGGCTTTGCCAAGCTGAGGAACCCCCAGTGTGCCCGTGGGTTTCTCAAGCCGATCTCACCTGGCTCGTGCAGAGGGCTCTGCCGGACGGTCTGTCCCCGGCCAGCTCCAAAAAAGCAAAGCAGTGAGGACGGGTCCAGGCTGGATGCTCTCCGCCGAGCGGCTCCCCCCAGGGTCACCCCAGTTTTCAGCACCAGGCGGGGTGCTGGGGGTATCTCTCGTGGTGCACGTCCCCTGCAAGGTGCTCGTGCAGCCTCGGAGGATTTCGTGTCCCACCCCTGCGCCGAGGCCGTATGAGCGTGATGGATGGGGCATCAGACGCCCGCGAGCATCGCAGCCAGTGATGCCTTGGCCTTTGGCTTCCAGGAAGGTCTCTGCAGCTCGGGGAGGGGGTCCGTGGCCACCGGCGGGGACGGAGCCGTTCGGCTGACGTCGTACAAAGCCACCGGTGCTGCTGCCCCCGGGGAGGAGGACCCGCCGGCGGAGGGGGTGAGCACCATCTCCCCCCCTCGCCCTGCCCCGCCGAGACCCCCGCGCTCCCCCGGGTCTGCGGGGCGGGGAGGGGGGGGTCTCTGCTCTCATCGACACAGCAGCGGCCAGAGGATCAGCCTGGAGAAACAAGGGGAAGCCTCGCCTCCATCCCGAATGGGCCAAAGCTCGTTAAAAAGCTCTTTTTAAAAGACAGTTCTCAGCTGTAAATCGTGGCGATGGCAGGACGCCGAGAGCCACCGTCAGTGGCTTTTATCCCCTGACATGAAAAGCTTTCAGGGCATTGATTCTGTCTGGGCTGGAGGAGCAGTCCTTGCAGATAACGAATTTACGTGCATCATTTTTAATGAGTTTCTCTCCCTGTCCCTCTCTTGCTCTTATCTGTTCCCTGGTGAGCAGAGGTTCCCCATGCCTGCTCCCGCTGCCCGGGCCATCGCCGTCCTTGGAATCCTCTTCTTCACCCCCCCAGCTTGTGTGGGGATTTGGATAATTGCCTTTTTAATCAATACTCAAACTGATTACAACCTGGATAACATCATCAGGTGACAGGCTGCTGGCGCTGGACTTCGGTGGGATGTCCCGCCACAAGCACAGCCCCTGCAATGGGCTTGGCTCGAGGGACGTGGCTGGAAGTGTGTGTACAGCCTGGATAAACCCAGCTGGAAAAAACCCACCCCAAAACCAAACCCGGGGAACAAGCTGGTTTAGCGTTCGCTGTCATGGTGTCTCTGTTCACCTTGCAGGTCTCCACCGGGCTGGGCGAGACCCGTCGGCTCTGCAGCATCAAGGTGAGGGACGCCTCGGTCCTTCCCCGGCGCCGGTGAGCAGGGCTGTGCTCAGCGTCCCCGGGGGGACCCACGCACGTGCCCGGCCACCCCACACGTGTCCCTGTGCACGGGTGGTCCCGCCTGGGGCTGATGCACACCCTGTGCTGCCGAGGGCTTCGTGCTCCTGCCTGGCCCCCGTCTCTGCCTCTGCTCCCATAAAACTCCCACGGAGACCCCAAATTCTGCCTGGGCTCCGTAAGGCTGCAATGCACCTTCCACACTAACCCTGCTCCTGCCCGCAGCCTAAGAGTTGTTTTAGCACCCACGGGCTTCTGGATCTCTCCCCATTTCTCATCTCTCCTAGTGCTACATCGACGGCCCCTACGGGACCCCGACACGGAGGATCTTCACCTCGGAGCACGCCGTGCTCATCGGCGCGGGCATCGGCATCACCCCCTTCGCCTCCATTTTGCAGAGCATCATGCACAGGTTGGTGTCGTGGCAGCAGCTCCCCAGTACGAGCTCTGACATGGGTTCGGGAGGCACGAGACGTGGTGGATGCCACCGTAGACCCGTCCTCTGACACTTCTCCCTGCGGGATGAGCACCCATCATGGCTCCTCCTCAATTCTAACCTTGGGGCTCTGAACACACGGCCACGAGACCCATAGCTGGGTCCTCCCTCAGTGTCAGGATTCTCCCTGGGGATTTCTGCTGCAGGAAACCCGCTGGCAGGAGGTTGGCCGCGGGCATGCACCAGAGCTGGTGAGGAACGGGTGCTCAGGGCCTCCCTGCAAAGGTCTGCTGGGGTCCGAGGGGTGCGGGCGGTGGGCAGGGACAGGCAGGGCTGCGTCTGCCCACGCAGGTACCGCCGGCGCAAGCAGAGCTGCCCCAGCTGCCACCACTCGTGGTGCGAGGACCTGCGGGACGAGGAGATGACGCTCAGGAAGGTAGGAGGAGGAGGAGGGGGATGCAGGACCTGGTTTGCCCCAGGGACGGGGGGCAGGAGGGCTGCGGGCTCCGGGGAGTGGGGAGCCCACAAGCATCCCCTCCCGGGCCGGGAGGTCTGGGGAGGCGGGCGGCTGGATTTGGTCCCCGTGCTGCCTGCCAGCTCTGAAGCAGAGGCTGTTGTGTTCTTCCAGGTTGACTTCATCTGGATAAACCGCGACCAGAAGCACTTTGAGTGGTTCGTCAGCCTGCTAACAAAGCTGGAAATGGAGCAGGCTGAGCAGGAGCCGGGAGGTGAGCGGGCGGCAGGGGCCGGCCAGCGCGGCCCGCTGACCTGGGGGTGCCCAGCCCCGCGCTTGGCATCGCCCCCGACACGACCCGAGGGGGCACAGCGTGGGGCTGGACCCCCGGCTGCAGCCCGGCTCCCACTGAACCCCCAGGGCGGTTTTTGGAGATGCACATGTACATGACGTCAGCCCTCAGCAAGAACGACATGAAGGCCATCGGGCTGCAGATGGCCCTGGACCTCCTGGCCGCCAAGGAGCAGAGGGACGCCATCACGGGGCTGCGGACCAGGACCCAGCCCGGTCGCCCCGACTGGAGCAAGGTGAGGGCTGGCCCTGCCCCACTGCCAAAATCGTGCTCATGGGAAGGGAGCCATGTCCCCCGAACCCGCTCTTTGTGGGGGACGCCAAGGGAGAGCCCCGTTTCGGAGCGGGAGGATGCACTGGGATATCCAGACCCAGGGAAGCCTCTCCTTCCCGTGGAAAGCAAGTGCCGTGGGGGCTCGGGGAGGCTGAGTTGTGCCGGGCAGCAGCTGCCGAAGCAGGCAGGGACCCGGCCGTCCCCTGTGCCACCACCTCCTCTGCTCCCCTCGCCCGTGCCCTAGGTGTTTGGGAAGGTGGCGGAGGAGAAGAGAGGGAAAGTCCAGGTCTTCTTCTGCGGCTCGCCGGCGCTTGCCAAAGTCATCAGGGCACACTGCGAGCACTTCGGCTTCCGCTTCTTCCAAGAAAACTTCTAACCACCAGCCCTCGCCTCCCGGCCTGCCCCTGCCAGCCCTGATGCAGGGTGATGGGCTCCGGCAGCCGGATCCCGCTGCACCTCCCGTGTTGGCTCCTGGCTGCTGCTCGGTCAGAGCTGGTGGAGGGTGGGACGCACGGCGAGCAAGGGATGGGGAGAGGAAGGGGCTGAGCTGTGCCGTGGGGCTTTGGGGTGGAGGGGACGGGGTCTTGGAGCCATTTGGGGTGACCTGGAGCATCTGGGCAGGGGTTTGGAGGGGAAAGGACCAGTGTCCCGGAGCACTTTGGGATGGGGGCGGGGGACAGGGTCCTGGAGCACCTTGCAGGGCTTCGGGGCGGAGGAGATGGGGTCCTGCGTCACCTTGCAGGGCTTCGGGATGGAGATGACAAGTGTCCTCCATGGCCTTGCAGGGCTTTGGGGCGGAGGGGAGGGGTGTCCCTTTGGGACGGAGGGGAGGGGTGTCCCTTTGGGACGGAGGAGATGGGGAGGGGTGTCCCTTTGGGACGGAGGGGAGGGGTGTCCCGCAGCACCTGGCAGGGCCCCGGGCTGGCGGCTCCGGGGTCCCGCGGAGCGGTGCCCACAGGAGGGCACTGCAGACCCGACAACCAGGGCCCTGCTGCCCGCCCGGGGCCGGGGCTGAGCCGGCCTGGGCCCCCCAGAGCCCCCCGGTCCCCCCCGGCCCCCTGCCCAAGGGCAGACCTGCCACAGCCCGCTGCCTGCCCCGAGCCTGGCCCCGCACCCCAGGGCAGCGCCAGCTGCTCCTTTCCGGGGGGCACCGAACATTTTTCTGCAAAAACAAATAATTTGGCAGCCCCCGCTCAGCCCCATCCCCAGTTTTGCATCTTTTTTTTGCACCAGGAAAACCGATATTTCGGTGGTGCCGAGGGGGCCCAGCAGCGCCCACCCGCCTCGGGATGGCTGGTGGGATGGGGCCACTTCCAAAATGCTGGACCCCGGCGTGCGGGGACCCATCGCTGTTCAAGATAAATGCTCGTTTGAGGCTGCCATTCCTGGCTGATTTATAAGGCCTTTTATGGCCCGCCTGTGCAATGCGCTGATGCTCTTGTGTAAAAAAAAAAAATAAAAAGTAAAGATTAATGTAGATGAGACGCTCATCTGATGACAGTCACCCATGGGGAAAGCAAAGCCTAGCCCAGAGCCGGAGGAGCAGCCTGCTGCCGGCACGGCGTGCTCCCGGCCGCCCTGCAGAGCCGGCGCGGCCCAGCACGGCGCGGTACAACGTGGGTGCCGAGGGACGCGCGCCCCGGGGAGGCTCTGAGCATCCACGCGTGCCGTGGGGCAGGATGGCGCCCCGCGGTGCGGTGGGGAGCGTGCGGCACCCTGCGCCTTGCGGCCCTGGGCTACCGTGCCTGAGCGAGGCAGAAATCCCCCACCAGCGGAACACACGCGCCTTCCCGCGCTTGCTTTTCCTGCAGCCCCAGCGAGAGCCCGCCGCAGCCCCTCCTGCTCGAGGTAACGGGCAGGCGAGCTGCAGCAGGGTGGCAGGGATCGCTGGGGTGATGCGCGGAAGAGAGAGCGAGAGCGCGCTTCACTTGTAAGAGGGAGAAGCAAAAGTGTATATTTTATTAATATATTACAATGAGCTAACAAAATCTGTTAGTAAATGCAACAGCGGTTCAACAAGATTTGATAGCGAGGTTCACTTGATTATTTACTGCACAGAGGACAGGGTCAGACAAGTGTCAGGGAGACCCTCCCGTTGAGTCCTGAGGTTCAAAAAGGACCCCCTTGCTTTCCAAACTCCTTCCCAGAGCCTAGGGGCAGCTGGATCCAATCCTAGTCCCAGACTTGTTCAACGGTTTCTATCTAAAGGATTTTTATGTGCACAACCAATTCTTTATATCATTTAGCTCAGATTTCAAAGTTCAGCATGCTATTAGCCACTTACCGAGCATCTGTTGCGGCAAGGAATCTCTCAAGCTCGAGGAGTAACCCTGAGAGGCATCCCTGCTCAAGGGGAGATCGCGTCATGCAGCCCGCTGCCATGCAGGAGAGCTCCGAGGGCTCTTGGGCGGCTCACTATTTATGGGGTAAGGTGGTTGGCTCATAGACATACCTACATACCGGCTACAGGTGTTAGTTTCTGCCAAGTGTGGCCTGAGTCGGATATTAATTAGCACTCTGGGTATGTGGACAAGGACACACATCCATAAATTAGCTCTCAGTGGTTATCTGTGTCCTGGGACTCCACTTTGAGCGGATGCAGCCATCGCGACCAGACGCATCTTATCATGACTGTCACTGGTACTTGTCACTTGAGCAGAGCCAGGGGCAAAAGATCAGGTGAGGGGGAGCACACCGCCAGAGGTGACAGCCGGGACCCTCTGTGCCACGCTCAGTCCGCTCCCCCAGCCTCATCCCGCACCCGCTGGGATGCCAGCGCAGGGCCCGCCGGCCTTATCGCTCAGCCTGAATCAGTAGCTGATGTGGCAGGCGGTGAGGAGCTGGGCTGTGCAATCAGCTCCAGCCAGATGATGAAATCTGGAGCCAGAGAGGAGAAATCATTTGACATGGGGCCGTGACAAACTCTGTGGCTGGATCTGCTTCAGACAGAAAGATAGATGGGTTGGGTAACGATCCCCTCTGGGTTACGTCCAGCGCTGACGCGTGATGGATGGAGAGGCAGCGGAGAGCTCTCAGCGCCCCGCGAACACACAGCACGAGGCGAAGATCCCAAAGTCAAGTGTCAATTTTTCTTAACCCTGGCTAATGCGGGCTCCTCGCCTCCTCGGCTAGCGGCAGGATGGAAACGTAAGGCAGCCCGCTGAGCTGAGCTCCGCCACAGTGTCAGCGTGGGAGAGGGGCTCCCCTTTGCTCTTCGCCCCACCGCGTCCCTCCGACGGCGTATCCTCCAGCCTTAGCTTGCTCTGCCAAGAGTCTCCTCAGCTCCGCGCTCCCCATCGCGGCTCCGTGTTCCTTCCAAGCTTCAACCAAGGAAACCAAACCTGCTCAGGGTCTTTGCAAGAGATCCATGCTGTGAAACGGAGCCTGGATGTGACCCCAAACCCATGGGCTGATCCGCTGGGGCACGGACTGGGGCGCCCGTTTCCCGGCGTCGCCGCAACAACAGCCCACGCGCCGTAATTAATGGGGGTGTTTCAATCAGGGGATGATGCAAGATCCTGCTCGCCACATCCAAGGGAAAATCAGGACAGCTGCAGCCTCCTGGGGCTTGCAGGGAAATAAATCCCCTCCCTGCACACGGAGTTACAGTGTTTTAGGGCCATCTTTCAGCTACGCTCCCGGATTGACTCCATTCACGTGCACACATCTACGCTTTCACATTGCCAAAGATGCCAGAAAAAAAAAATTTGTGGGTGTCTATGGCAGCATCACGTGGCCGAGGAAAACACTCTCATCTCAGTCATAAAGAAGAGTTAATTACATCTCCCCGCTCTCCCTACGTTTCGAAGCAATTATAAACAGAATGAATCATTATGCGTCTGCTGATAATCATTTTCATTCCACATCCCTGCCGAATTGCAGGGTGCCGAAGCACTCCAACGCTTGCAGCATCTCCAAAGAAAATATAGTGAATTTATCTCTTTTTGAGGATTGTGGCACCAGGGGCACCCAAAGCAGGGGGGGTTTTGGGGAGAAATCATGCAAAACATCCAAGAGACGGGGATGCCACCCTGATGGGAAGCATGCAGCCGTGCCTTCCAAGGGCAGGAGGGTCTTGCAAGCCAGGTGGGCTTTGATTTTTGTTTTCCCTCAGAAGACAGTGTCAGTGTTCGGGGACACCGAGACACGGAGCGTGTCCGCTCTGCAACTGGCAAGTTGCCTGCCAGCATGCATGCCGCCGGCCTTTTGCAGTCATGCATATGGTTCATTGGGAGGGATTTGGTTGCTCCTCCTGTTTTGGGGCTTGTTGCACGCCCCCCGGCACGTTGCAGGAGGTAGTTTTGCTGCCCCGGAGCATGCAAGCATCTTGCAGGCTTTCAGCTGCCTGCTCCTGCCTGCAGTGGTAGCTGCCCGCCCGCGCTCACTCCCACCCCGGGGTTGTTTTCCACCGCTGGTGGGCAGGAGGGCAGGCTGATGCTCAGCAGATGGTGAGGAAAATGCTCTCCAAGGGGGGATGGAGGCGGCATCAAGGTCACTGCTGACATGATGAATACTGAGCTGCTCATGTCCCAGCCACGGCGATGAAAAATTAATGAATTTCTTCCCCTTCCATCTGCAGAAGCTCTGTCAGCTGCCATTTTCCCCCGCATCTCCATTTCGTCGGATGTTTCCTTTGGATCCGAGGAATAAATGATTAAAAGATGTGAAAGTTGGGGAGGGAGGGGGGGGATTTGCTGCTGCTCGTGGGGTTTTGGCCCCGGAGCAGGCGCGGAGCTGGAGCAGTGGGGCCCAGGCAGCTTCGGCTTCTTGGCCAAACCAAGCCATAGCTGGGGCGGGAAAGGGTGCCCGGAGAGGGGCTTCTCCCTCCGAGCCTGGGGTCCGCTTCGTTTTGGGGCTGTTTTTCATGTTAAAGCAACAGGAGGCCCCAAATCAGGAGCTGGGGAGGCAGGGGGTGAGGTCGGCTAATGATATACCTCCTGATTAATGCCTTCCCTTGGCTGGCTTCATTATTGTGATTACACTCCGGCTGTAGCATAGCAACAACTAATTGTTGGTTGGATGCAATGTGCATAATTCCCTGTATTAAAATTTTATTAAGATATAATTGCATTCGTCTTGCAGCAGCGGATGCTTCAAAGACGCCGAGAAGAGGCAGCAGCGCTCGTCGGGGCTCTGCCGCGTTTGCCCCACGCCGCCGCTCCAGTTGATTGGGTTTCGCGTGATGGTTGAGCCTCGGGACGTCAGGTGTGGGTGTCGGGGTCTCAGGGGACCACGGTGCCGGACCAGGGCTCAGCGCTGCGTTTCGGGTTGGAGAGGGCTGGCTGAGGGCACCTGGGCTGTGGCGCCTCTTGCGCGAAATATCGCGTGCGGAATATTCCCTGACGAACCCTCAGTGTGTACGTTTTCATCCACTGACAAACGAAAATGAGGATTCGCGAGGTGGTGAAGCGCTGCCGTGTGTCGGTGCTGCTGGAGGGCTGCGAGGGGCGGCTGCCGTCAGCGCAGGGAGGGTTTTGCAACCTGTTGTTAAGAAGAAACTAAACCAGGAGCTTACAGCTCCCCCGACACCGCGTCCCTGCTCCTCCGACATCCAGACAGAGAGGGAAACCTTAAAGAAACTGTATTTATTAACTGTATGATCGCACTTGGCATATTCTATTACTAAGGGGTCCTGGTACATAGATATTATTCACTTAAGTAATCAATCACTGCCAACAAATTACAGGATACAGGGAATGAAATTAGCAAAATGAACTATGGATGTAAAATTCATTTGAAATTCAATTTAGGAGCAACATTAGCTTTCAATTAGTCTGCCCAACTGTTTGAGCACCATTTTGTCTATCAGATTTTTAAATAAATGTAATCAACCTTTGCTGTTAAAGTGTTGTTGATTTCATTGATATAATTATTATGCGACTCCTAATATTTTGCTTGGATGATATCTCATTAGGTGGTGGCTTCTAATTAGGGAAACAAAGGACCGGTGGTGATTTCTGGGTCTTCTTGTTCCCTCTGTCTGGCAGGGCCGGGGGGGAGATGCTCCAGAGCTGGGAGTTTGGGTGTGAAACTTTGCACAGGGAGAGGACATGACCTGCCCCTACTGTCCCCAGCACAACTGGTCCCAAACTGGTGGAGCTGGGGACTGAGGAGCAGGGGGTGCTGGGGGGGACAGGGACAGGGGAAGGGGCATGGTGCTTTTTCGTGCTCCGTCTGTCGACGTTTCCATACCCATCCCCAGCAGGACGGGGGGCAGTGAGCCCAGGCAGCGTTTGTCCCTAGCACCGTGGTGAGAAGAGGATATTTGGGGCTTTCCTTTCTGCCCACTGCTTCAACGCACCATGTGTGGCCACAGTGGTAAATTCAGAATTAAATTAAGTTCTTATTTCTGGGCAGTAAAAACTGTTTTGGAAGCGGGTGATTCCCTGCAGAGAGGAGGGTCTGGGACTGTCCCATGGCAGCAGGGAGCGAGAGGCTCTGCGCAGCCACCAGCGGCCGCGATTCCCCCTGCTGCCCTCCCGCCCGGCCTTCAAGAGGGGAGATGGATGAGACGGAGGAGTTAATTAAAGAGCAGTAACTTGTTACAGCCTCCTCAGAAGAGCTGGGGGTCTCAGTGTGGGCAGCAGCTGCGCGGGGCTGGGATACCCCCCAGGTCACGGGCAGCCTCCCCTTCACAGCCAACAGCCCCAATAGCTGTTTTTCCCCCCCAAAAGAGAAATATCTTTGACAGTCACTTAAGTCCCACGAGTTATTTTTAACAGATACAGCTTTCCCCCTTCAGCTACATGGAGTTTTGCGAGGTTATAAATCAAGCTAATATCTGATATATAGGACTAATTCTGCCCCTATTGAAGCCGATGGAAATGTTTCCATTGACGTCAGCGGGAGCAGGATTGATCTCCGTGCATGGACTATTTGTTCCTGAGGTTTTAAGAATTCATTTCCTCCCTCCATTGCCAGAGACAGATAGCAGCAGTGGAGGTAGGGGAGTCATCTAATAACCACATATTAATACATGAATCATCAGCTTAGAGCCTAGTGCAGGAGGAAGCTGAAAGGAGAATAACTGAGCTCGATATCGGGCTGGCGGAGAGAAAGGATTTCGCAGACAGGGCACAGCAGCTAATCTGGAACAAGATAATAATTGCAATGTAAATTTTTTTTACGCCGGTGTGTGAACCACATCTTTTAAGCTCTATTTAAATGCATTACGGTAGACGGGGCCTCTGCTGAAATCCTTTCTCCCATGCTGGAACAAGAGCACCTGCGATATTTCTTTACAATACACTTTGAGGACACTACTTGCTTTTGGATAGACTCCTGACAGCACTTAAGCAAGCCAGGATAGCCATCGCGCCGTCACGTCACGCCGGCGTGGGGCAGGCAGAAAGGGTCCTTGAAGTTTTACCCGGACACCTTATTTTTCCTATTGCATTTTGATGCAGGAAACTGTCAAATTTTTTTTTTTTCCATTTAATGATACCTCCTGTACAGCACTTCAAGAACTTCTTACATGAAAGCAGAAAGATGTATTCTGCTTGACCTCTTACATTCACCAAAGTATGTAAAAGCATTGGTGGGATTTTGAACTCATTTGCAATGGAAATTTCTCGGCAGGGCTGGCTCCGGTCGCAGGCTCCCTCTGTGCACAAAGAGGAACAGCGGAAGGCAATAACCTTTCATTGTCTTAAAATCTCTTTGCGTTTCACCCTATGATTTTGTTTTCACCATGTGTGACAAATAAGACTAACGAATAACTTAGACAAAGAAGCGGGGTGTGTATGAGTGTTTATCGCCATGGAAACAATGCTAAAAGAATAATTCTCTTAAGACTATTCCTGCTTTGCAAAGCCACCAGAATCCCAGCCTTTGAGAGGTCCCTGCGGCACACGACCTTCACCAGCTCGTGCAACACAACCAAAGGTCAGCACCCAGTTCTGCACTTCCAATCCCCGTTCTTGCGTACCGAAGCACACCCCAGTAACGCACCACCTCACGCACACACCCCACTCCCGCTGCTGCTTGTCTCCCAGACCTTGCACACCTGACGCTGGGGCTCTCCTGTATTGGCACTGGAGAAGACAAGGCCGAAGGACCGTGCTTTGCAACCGCAGGGCAAAGCAGTGAAGGTGGCACGGCAACGCTGAGTCCTCGCCTCTGGTAAACACCTTCCCGGGTCTGCTAATGAGAAATGAATACAATGCTGTAATTAAGACACTCGTTGAGTGTCTTCTTACTTGGTTAATTTAAAATCTGTGGAAGGTCAATCCACCATTTCCAGCTGGAGCTCCCTAAACCTGGATTTGAGCATGGGGAGCCTGTAGTGGTATAAAATGCCTGAAAGCAGCTGGGCTTGGATGATGAGGGGTGAATCTCCGTGCCCGGTACCTCGGTGCAACCCACGCACAAACCGGGCTGAGAGGGTCAGCAAAGGGCCCTGTGCTCAGCCCGTGCGCCCGAGAGCGCCACGCTGCTCCCAGAGCGGCTTCGTCTCCCTGCTCCGGGATCCGGCCCACGTTGTCACAGCACCAGCACCGGGCAAAGGCTTTTTGGAGCAGGTGGTGGAGCTTTGGGGAAAACCAACCCTGGAGAGGGCAAGGCTGCAAAATGCAAAGGGGGGTTTTGGAAGAAGCAGCGCTCAAGGTTGTGCAAACCCATGTGAGCAGGATCACAGAATCATGGATTCACGGAATCATAGAATTATTAAGGTTGGAAAAGACCTCCAAGATCATCAAGTCCAACCATCAACCCAAGACCACCATGCCTCCTGAACCATGCCCTGTAATGCATCCAGCCTTTGGCTGGCCAAGCGCTGCTTGCACTAAGCAAAACAGCTTTACAGAAGCTGCAGGGAAAAGCTAAAAGCAGCTAAAGGAAAATTCCATGTCTGTCCCCTGCACAGGGATAAGTTTTATTTCTGGAGGGAGAGCTTGGGTATCTCTGGCTGGGATATCCCGGAGAACGCAAAGGACAGCGACAGGCAAGTTAAACACGTCATGTAACGTTACAGCGGAGGGTTAAAGGAGGAGGTTTCTGCATGCTGGATAGAAACTGGTAAAATTTAGCTCACGCAGTAACTACTCCAAGCGAGAACGAGACAAAAAAAGTAAAATAACATTTGTAAAAGGTGAAGTTTGCAGTTGTTTGGGGAATCATGGTGCAGCTGCAAACCTACCAGGTCCTCCCGAGAGAATTCACACCCCGAAGGGCGCGAGGCCCTGAGGGCGGGAGACCCACAGCGAGGCACGGGCACGAGGGGCCGGTTCCTCAGGGGGGAAATGAACGCCCTGCGGCAGAATAAACGCTTTTCTACAGCACTGCTAAAAAACTTACCGGTTATTTTAATTAAAAAAACCCTCATGGGTTATTTTAATTAAAAAAATCCAGTCAAAGCAGCGCTCGCTTCGCGATCGCCCCCCGCGCTGCGGCGACGGCGGCTCCGCCCGCCCCGCCCCGCGCCCCTGCCACGTGCGCGCTGCCAAGGGGCGGGGCGCCGCGCAGCCAATAGGCAGCGGCTCCTCCGCCCACGGGCCCGCCCTCGCGCACCTCATTGGCCAGCGGCAGGCCCCGCCCGCTCCCGGCGTTCTCGCGGGAAGTGGGGGCGGGGCCGGGCCGCCCGCTCACTCTCCCCGCCCCCTCCCCCCCGCCCCCGGTGCGCCCCCGCCCCCGGGGTTCCGCCGCCGCCGCCGAGCGCTGTCCCTCCCCGGGAGGCCCCCGCCGCCCGCCCGGCCCCGCCCCGCCCGCCACCCATGTCGGCGGCACCGCGGAGGTAGGGGCGCGCCGGTGGCGGGAGTGGGATGGGGTGAGGCCGTGGCTGAGGGGAAAAGGGAGCGCGGCCGGCGTAGGGGCTGCCCGCCGGGTGGGTGGGAGGGGCGGGAGCGGCCCAGCCGCGGGGCCGGTGTTCCCGGTGCAGCGACCCCTCCCTCCCGCCGCTCCCCGCCCCGCCGGCGCCGCTGTCACGGCGCACCGCGCGTCCCGCGCCGCGCCCTCCCATTGGCCAGAACCCTCGGCGCGCTCCGCCCACCCCGCCTTCCCATTGGCGGGAAGGCGGGGCGCGGCGCTGCCCCTCCGTGCGCCCCCCGCCTCCCCGGCGCTGGGGTTCCGCCGCCAGCGAGGCCCGCGCCCCCGCAGGTAGGAACCGGCCTGGCCTCCCGGTGCCCGGTGCCCCGCCCCGCCGGGGCCCAGCGCCCCTCCGCGTCCCCCCGGGAGGCCTCGTTCAGACTCCCCCGGAGGAGCCACGGCTCCGCGCCCCCTCCCCAGCCCCCGGCGAGCCCCCCCGCGGCCCCCTCTTCCCTCACGGGGCGCCGGCAACGGCGGCCCCGCGGCTCCCGGAGGGGCGGGTTGTGCCGCCCGGGGCTGCTGGGGGGGGCCGGGGAGGGCGCCGGGGCCGGCCGGCCTCACCCCGTGCCCTCGGCGGCTTGGGCGTGCGCAGCCCAAGTTGGGGGGTTTGGGGTTTCTCTCAGAGCCTGGTGAGGAAAATGTGGGAGTGTTGGGCTGCAGTTTGCAGGAAAAGGCAGAAAATCCTTCGGTTTGCAGGAAAAGGCAGAAAATCCCTCGTTTTTCCACCCGGTGGGATTCCAGCGCTGTGAGTCCTGTCTGGAAAACCTCCAATTCAAGGTGAACCAAACTCTGGCAGGGTGTAATTGCGCTATTTGAGGCCTCCCCATCCCGGTAAAACCCGGCAGGTCTCTTCGAGGGGAGGCAAAGCCGCCTCTGCGGCCTCAGCAGCGTGACGGGGGTGTTACCTGGTGAGACGTGGCACGGTTTGTGTGCGATACCTGGGCAGGCTTGGGGAAGAACGAGGAATCGCGTTTAATCATGTCGCGCAACCTAGCTTCTGCTCGGCGAGACGGGCGTGAGTGTTTCTGGAGGTCGGCTCCCGGTACAGAATGACAGACACTGCTTGGGCAGCTTCTCTGAATATATACCGAGGGGAAATGGTGAAGTGGCCCGGTCAGCTGCTGGGTTGTCCCCGCTCGGGTGTGGATGCTCTTCGGCCCCGTCAAGGTGTTTTGCATGTGTTTGTGCCCGTACCTGAGGCACTGAGGTATAACAAAAACAACATGAAGGCAGTAAGGCTGAGATGCGTAGTTAGGTGTCCATAAAGCTAAACTCAACTCGGAATACCTTCTTCTTCTTTACTTTTTCACTGGGAGCTTAAGGTGCATCAGGCTTGTCAAACCAAGCTCTGAAACTGCACCCGTACCAGCAAATAGCAGGTTTCCCCGGTGTTTGTGGAATTGGCGAAGTAACAGCCACCTGTAAACCTATTTACGTGAAGGATCCCTACGTGCTCCAAGCGAGCGCTGTAGCAGGTGTAACACGATGAAATTATCTTTGTTAGGGAGGCTGGAGCTGAGTAATTTTTGTGCTGGAGGTATGTTAGTATGGGAACAGTCACCCTCCTTAATGGGACTTAATTCAAAGAGACGTGGCCTATATGTTCCCTTTGTTTTTTCCTTCTGGAATTCACACCCACTTGAACAGTGTGAAGAGGAGAAAACTTCATCAGCATGCTCTCTGGGATGGGAAAAATTAAAATAATATCCATCGTTTTTGTAAGAGCTGGAATGAGTGCAGGTGAGTACCTGGATAATGAGGACAGTACGTTCCAGGATCACACGTACTGTGTCTTCTTTCAAAATGCAGCATGCAGATCAGCTGCTACAGACCTTGCACGTGAGCTTGTGGAAGATCTCTTGTAATGAGAGAGTTTTTAGGTGCTTTATTGTAAGGCAAAGTGCTTATGCTGTAGTTGCAGATAGGTTTGAGCATCCGTGGGCTTTTCTGCTTCTGCCCATTTTGTGAATCGTAAGAAGGATGCATGATAGTAGTATTATGATGCAAAGTTACAGCTAATATATTATGCCTTAAAGCAAAATTTTAATATTGCAAAGGCAAATACCTCACAGCTTCCTAGGTAGTTGAAGAGGATCAGTGTACATACAGGAGCATGATCTACCAGTTCTTCCACATGATGCTTGTTGGCTTCAGGGGGATGCAACACCTCAGACACGAAAAGTGTGGGGTTTTGGGGCTGGGGGGGGTTGAGTTTGTTTGATTTTTTTTTTTATTTTTTTTTTTTATTTTTAGGAACGTAAGCCTTTTGAGTTGTTCCATTAGCCACAGGAGCTGCCAGAAGTTAATAGTTCTCCTAGTTAGAGCTGGCCAAGCAAGAAAGGTTTTTAAGGATGTTATGTGCTTCTAAATTCGGCCAGTTGTAACAAGCCTTAACAATATTTAATATATCTGTAGAGGCATCGTGCCCTACTAAGATGTTCTTTGGCCTAGTTGTGAAATCTGGGTGAAATATTGCATTCTGTTTATTTAAAGGCATTGTTTTTACTTCGGTGAACTGCTAACTCTTCTGATACAGCTGGTGATCGATATATATAATTGACGTCAAAGGCATCTCGATTACCCAGGTGCTCTTTGTACCTTTTTAAAAAAAGCGAACCCCTTCTTACCAGGATACGACATAACTTCCACGACTACTTTGTCTGCCCAGCTTGCGGAATGGCTTTTGACATTGCGCTCTAAAAAGGTAGGAAGACCCGCTTTAATAAGGAGATACTGGCACGTGTCCCCTCAGGTGGTGCCTCAGGAAGCCCTTTAACTTTTCAGCAGGTGATAGTGTCACTGTCCACATTTGGGATAGTAGCAGTTTCTTCTTTTTTTTAATAATCAATAAAAGTATCCTAAAGCACCGCCTGGACGAAGCTGCCCCTTTTGTATCACGCAGCGTGTTACACAGCTAAAAATTAGTAGGGACCTGAAATGATTAGTATCTGGCTGGTGGCCCAGAAAGAGGGAAAGCTGGGTCTGGCAGCATTTGACAGTAATTTTCTGTAAGACAAGTGTCCTTAGCTCTTTCATTGTCCAATTGATTCTTTAACAGTAGCGCTCCCGTTTGTAATGCTGAGTCTATAGTGCTACTCCCGCAGAAAAAACAAGAGGTGCGCTTGTTGCCGGCTCGTGCGCATGCTGCAGCAAACCAGAGGTGACTTGGGTGACTGCTTCAGAGAAATAGGCAAAATGTCTGGAAAATCAAACAAACAACTCCCCCCAACAACAGCCAACCAAAAAAAAAAGCCCTCAGAAATGGTATTTGGCAGGAGTGGCAATGGTCGCCTATGGTACCGCTGTAACGTGGGCAGGTGATAATCAAAATTGCTGTTTTATGATCTTTTTGCCTAATGGCCTTTGGTGGTTTTCTTTGTTCTTTCTGTTCAGGATCTCTACTCTTCTGGTAAGAAAAGGGATATAGTAAGTTGGGTTTCACTGAGGTTACACTCAAAGTAGCTGTCTTTCTCTGAACATTTAATTGAGCCGTAAGATTAAAAGGCATCTACTTGCGGTGTTCCTTAGACTGGTTACTTTAGTACTTGGGTATGTTTTTAATGAACCAGCTTTCATGTCTGAGCCGCAGTCAAAACTTTAAGGTCTAATTTCTGCTGGTTTTCAAAGCGAGTTGACTCATCAGTTTAGCCCTGTGCTGCAGACCTAAAATGTCGGAAGATGTTCCCCTTTTTACAATATTGCCATTTTGCGATACTCCTGTTTTTTTCCCTAATGCTAAAAGTCTGATGTTCCTAAATAAAATTTGGGGGATAAACACTTGTATTTGGGGACTATTTGCTCATGCAAATAAGCCTTGTGTAACTTCAGCTTTTCTGGAGTTATGCTGGACTTTCGCTTGGCATTTCTAGAACGAAATGTAAATTTGCTTTCCTCTTGGCCCCCGCTATTTTCCTGACTCCCCCTGTGCTCCGCAGTTGCAGCTTTTCCTTCTGTTTTTTCACCTCGTCTCCTCTTGGCATCCTTTTTCCTTCCTGCTCCTTCATGGTGCCGTGACGGTGCTGGAACGTGGCACGTCCACTGTGCGCGATGAGCGGGCTGCTGGCTTTTTAATCCCTCCTCGCCGCCGAACTTTGTGCCGTACTTGGCGACAGAGCCGGCGCTGGCTTTTAATCTGGGTGAAGCAGTGCGCAAACCTGCGGCACGATAGGAAGACTTTGTAATGATCTAGCTAATATTTAACAAAGTTTCCTTGAAAACCGCGCATAGCTTCTGAGCTGCGTTTTAAATGTTAATATTGAAT
Organism: Morus bassanus; assembly: GCA_031468815.1. Lineage (NCBI taxonomy): Eukaryota > Metazoa > Chordata > Aves > Suliformes > Sulidae > Morus > Morus bassanus. The sequence continues at coordinate 1,732,108 of CM062581.1, read as the reverse complement.
TTGAAATATTGGAGGTGACAGATAAAATGCATGGTAATGAGATCCTTCTAAAGAAAGCTCACTGCTAATTCCAAAGGAAATGAGCTTTTAATTAGTGTCTTATCTCAAGTATGCCACCTTTTCTTTTTTCCTCATTCACATTGCTTGTATTATTAAAGATCAGCTGGTGTCACCCGATGTGGGAACCAGTTGGCTGGTGTCGCTTTATAAAATCTGATTTACAGACTCTTGATTACATGTAGCTTGTTGATCACAAAATAAGTTGGTTTGGCCATGTTTTAGGAGTTAGAATTTATTGTTGTCTAAAGTCGCACTTTTGGAAATTAAGATGTTCAGGGAATACCCATGTTGGTGCCCATGTGATACCTGCCGTATAGATTGGAGCGTTGGACCTCGGCTCTTTCAGGAATGATATGTTCCCTGTTTCATTATAATAAAAACCCAAACACAGTATTTTCTGAAGCAACTGCGAATGCTAAGCAGTAAGGTTAGCCACTCAAAGAACCCACCCCAAAACCGCTTTTAACTTGAGCTTTAAAATATATCTCCTGGTGACCTTGGTAAGGCTGAGAACAATGAGGTTTGTATTTGATTAAGGTTCTTTGCAAATGGGCTTTCCACAACGATATAAGTTTAAGAATATGTAAAACAGCAGGTAAGATTTTTCAAGTTCAGCAAGCATGCATGTAGCTTGGATCCAGACTGAGACACCTGCATAGATGATTTGGATCAAGGAGCAAAGTCTGCCTCACGAAGCTCACTTGAGCAAAGTGTTTCCGCGTCCAGCGTTTCTGCCCTGGACTTTCCCTGGAGAAGGCACTGCGGGAGGTACCACGGTTCAGCACGTGCTCTGCAAATGGGAGTGGTGGTGCTGACCTGCATTTGCTGGGTTTTAGGGCTAATGCATAGACCCACAAAAAAGCAAGGTAAGAACAGAGCTGAAGCGAGTGAGCACAAAATGAGCTTGACTTGGCGGTAGAGCACTTGATCTTCTCGTACGTGGTGTGAACTAGGAGGGTTAACGCCTGGTTTAGCTTCTAAAGTGGCTTCATTCAAGCTCAGTGTTTTCTGTCCTGCTGCTTGCCATGAAAAACAAAGTCTGTTCCAGAGCATTAGAGCTTTTCCTGTGTCCCTTGTAGGGTGCCTGGGAGTTCGGTCTGAGCTGTGTGTTGTAGCAAGAAGCCTTTGGAACAGGCGAGTTTGACAGGAGTCCCCCCCGAGCTGGTCTAGCACAGGAAACTGTGCTGTTGGTGTGTTTCGTTTCCTCTTTTTAATTGCATTAAGTTACGCAGGAAATTCCAGAAAGTTTTCAAACAAAAGGGGTTTATCAGGAGCTCCTAGAGCTGGTGAGGCCCTGGGGCTTCCCTCAGAGGTGAAAATTCAGGATCTTGGAGATACCAAAGGTTGACCTCACCTTCAGTAAACATGTGTGGTACGTGAAAAGGCAGCCTTGTCCTCTTAAACTTTGCTTTCCATGCTGAAAGTGAAATGATTTCCCCGTTTCTTCCTGGGTGTGGTTTTCCTGACGAAGTGTTTTTGCTGTGTTCCTTCTCTTATAGAAAAAAGGAAATCTAAATGTGAACAGAATGAGTTTATTTTACCAGTTGTTACATTTAATGAATATTTGAATTTCCCAGAGAAATCTTCTCAACAATACCAGAAGATACCAATTAATTCCTGCAAACAGTGCTTGAAGAAATAAAAAACTGTTTCTGTTGGTCAGTCGAAATGGGCGAATGTCAACCACGCGTCCTACCCTGCTTCGTTAACAGCCCGTTAGCCTGGCTGCAGGCGTTCGGTGCCATCCAGGCTGCAAAGGTAACCGTGGCAAGAAAATCATCTTTAAAAATCATGCCTTGCCAGTGCAGTTCTTGTTGCCTATGGTGGGATACCTGCCCACGAAACACCTAGAGCTTTCAGATCCGCAGGCTTCCTAACCCGGGGGGTTGGTATCTCCATTTAATTTTTAAATGCTTCTGGGATTTGCCACATTTTTAGATAGAGTGGAGTTGTTTAAATAGACCTGGAGGTTATCCAGTCACGTAACCTTCAAACAATATTTGATTTTACTTTTTTTTTTGCATTCATATTGTCCCTGAAAAGCTGTTGGATTTCTGTATGTAGTTCGGTGTTCTACAAGATGGCTAGATACTGTTTTGACTGAACAAGAAATAAGGGATGGCTGCTGGCTTAATTTTCTTTCTAATGATTTGTTTTAAGCGGCATTTGAACAGATATAAGGATTAATTGTTAAACTGCTTATTGAGCTGACTATTTGGGAGCATGGCTTGCGTTTGCAAGCAGTTGTCATAAGCAAGCAAAGTGTGGTTAGTGAGCTGCCCTGGATGCGTTTAATTGCTGAGTGTCTCAAGACTTTAGCAAGAGACGATGTCGTATGTCTGCAGAAGACTCTGTCAAATCAATGTACTCTTCTGAAAATAGGATTCTGGCTTGTGGTTTGAAGTGGAAGGGCCTTTGAAAATACCTTTTTTTTTTTTTTTTTTTTTTTGGTCTGTGCCAGTTTGATTTATGCTTCTGCTTTTTTTTCTTTAGCATATATTGTTAAAAATGTCGACTTTGATTTTTGGGAAGTTGAGCTATGACTTCAAGATGTATTTATTCATCAAGCTCTCCTGTTAAAAAGGTACCTGAATATGAAGTTGAATACAAAAGGCTGCTGGTTATGTTGTCTTAGCTGATTTTGTTAAGTTCTTTTTAAAAAAAAAAAACCAAACTGTGGTAACTGTACTGTGTATCTCAAGCTGAAGGGCTAATCGGCTCTTGCCATCCCTGCTGTTTAATATAGGCTTTCTTAAAAACCCTGAGAAGCTTTCCTCTCCTCGTAGGGCTTTCGGATGTCTCTCTTCTTAATGATAAATGTCAACAAATGAGATCAGAGCATCTTCTGCTGCAGTAAGGGAGAAGTAATTTTCTCAATGTGGTTTTTTTTTTTTTCTTTTTTATATACTGTTTCTCCATGTAGCTGAAGAACCAAAATAGGTCACACAGTTCATCCTCCAAAGAAGGCAAGCGTTTTGGTGCAGCGTGGTTGCCACTGGGATCTGCTGGCTGCTCTGGGACCGTCTGGTCGTACTCGAGGGGAAAATACATGTGCAGGCAGGGCTGCGGGCTCCGTGGGTGCATGGCTGGGGTTTGCTTTGGTGCCGCTGGCTGCGAGCAGCTCTCCTAAGCACAGAAACACAGCCATGGAAACTGGTGGAAATAACTTTGCAAGGTTTTCCACTCGTTGACAATAAAAATGAAATTAAGAACATGAACAGCACTATGGTTGCTCTACAGATGAAGAAAATGAAGGACGAGACATCTGTGGAAGAACAGGGAAGATGCTGTGTATAATTGGAGCTGTTGTGATTTTTTTCTTTTAATCTATTCTTAAATATGAGTTTTGCGCCTCTGCTTCATGCTATAACTGGCTTTGAGTAGTTTTTTTTCTTGCCCATATGATGAATTTGCACTGGAGCTGCCACACAGAAGGTGAATTTAGATAAAAACTCAATTATATCGCCAGCCCCAGAACCGAGGTGTCGGAGATCTGCATGCTTTGTACAATGACAGCCACCTTCCTCCGCATCTTAGTGGGTTTTGCTATATTTTTTGTGGAATGAGTATTCTTCCAGAAAAACCTGAATTTCCCAAGAAGTTAAACTGTCAGAAAAGCTACTTGCTTTTGGGTAGGTGGGAGGAACAGCTTCATCCTGCTCAGCCATATGTTAGTGGTAATTTAAAGCCAGCAGGGTTTTAGGATTAGAAAAGGGTCAGGATTCGGTCACCTCTGCAGCCCGGACAGACCAGGACCCCCAGCGCTTGGGGCGTGTGGTGTTACAGATGTACCGCTGCCCTTCAGCTTGCAAAAATGCTTCGTGACGCCTGTGGCCTCGCAAGCCAGGCTGTTCCTCGCCCCGAGCACACCGCCTTTGCCCCCACGGCAAGGGTGCTCCCTGCGACCCGCTCTTGGGCTTGTCTTCCACCCGCTCTGCTTGGAAGCCTGTCCCTAGCTTCGTGGGTGCGTTGCAACCAAGGGATGTGTTATTTATCATCTTCTAAGCTATTTTCAGTGCTTCCCTCAGCAGACAATGAGCTTTCTGCAGATCCCTGCTCTGTAGCTGAAGCTTCAAGTACCTCCGGTGCGTAAGACCGTGCCACCGATGCCAGGGTCAGCCTGACTGTAGCACTTCTGTTCGAGGAAACCTAAGGGAGGTAACCAGACCTTCACGCTTGGAGGCTTGGCGAGCCCCCGCAGCAGCGTTTTCAAGGCAGCTAAGCATGCACACAGCGCAGGTTGTGCAGCAACTTGCCATGAAATCTCAGCTTGATGCGCAGTACCTTCACACTTCCATTGGCACGGTGGTAATTCGTAGCTTGGATGCTTGCGCGCAGTGAATCCTAGGTGGCCAAGCAAAGTAGGTCAGTTATTTTTAAGTGTTATGATTAATTTATAAATGCCATTATTTTGTAGAGGTAAGGAAGATCTAAATACTCAAATCTTATGCGATGGGTGGCTGTTTGCAATGGAAAAGTGGTACTTCACCGTAAACAAATGCTTTTGCAAGGGAGAGCTAGAAGTAAGTGGAAAGGATTATTTTTAAGCTTTAAGCTTTGCATGTCTGGAGACTTTCCTTTAACATGAAATGGTTTTAGAACAGAAAATCTTTCGTGGTATGTAATGCTTCCAAAACCCTTGGCAGATGGGTAACTTTGTTTCCAAACATCAAATGTTTTAGCTGTTTAATGCCTGTTTTTAAGCATGAGCAGCACTCTCAGAGAATGTTCATATTAAGCCTGCCGGGAATTAGACTTTTAAAAGAACCGTTTCTATTACGTTATCATGAAAGGTGAAGAATTACGGAAAACTCAACGCAACACTTGGACTCCTTTGCATAATACACAAAATAACATCACACTGGGAAAAAAAAGAGGGGAGGTACACTCGTGCCCTAGTGTTTAATGCTCCGTAGTTACTGAAAGGCGTATATTTGCTTACCTCTGGTAGGCAAATTGCCTTGTATCAAAATAAGCTGTGCATGCACACAAACACGTTTTTGACGTGCAATATCAAAACCTTGACCGCTCATTGGTAGGAGTAGGATCAGCGCCTCGCTGCGAGCCGAGAACGGACAGATGCAAGAAAAGGTTTGCTTCTGGATTTCATGTCTGCCAGATGCTTTCCTCAATAGTCACGGGTCTTATTTCCCCTAGATGTTTCAACAGAGGGCTTTTTTTATCACTGAATGTGTAGTTTATTGCCACTCTGGACAGGAGGATACGTATGCCTATTGGTATAATGGGGAGAAAGTTGGTCACAATGCACATCTAGTCCTTAAACTCATATTTCATCTTTGAACTACATCTAGAAGTAACTATCTGGTGCCTTATATCTTACGGAAGTATTACATATATAGATGGTGAATTTGTTCTTAAACTTCAGGCCGAGTGGATGACAGAGCTGAGAAGGACAGTAGCACCAGCGGTGGATGTTATGCTTTAGACAAAAGATTTTGCAGAGTTCTGAGCTTTCTTAGAAAGGCAAGTCTTGGCATCGGCGTTCAGTAACAGTAAAGCGTTCTTAGTAGTTGTGGACTGTAAAATTTATAGAGTAATAGATATGCAAATGGCTGCCACAACACTGCAGGCTGTGACACAATGTAGAATTGTGACATGTTTTTTTAGCTATTTGCAAAAATTGGCTTTCCTGCAGGAGTGAGATTTATCAGGTTCTCATCTTTTTAAAGATGTAATTCTGAAGTCTCTTACCTAAATACATTTCTTTAAAAAATTTATTTATTTATTTTACAATTTATGGTATTGGTGGCTTGGGAAAATGAAAGCTTACAGATCGTTTGCAGAACCGCCACGTTTTGATGGCCGTTTTTCATGTTCAGAAGACTTAAGGTGATGCTGTGTTTCTCATGATACTTAAATTGCTTCACCTCCTGACACGTGTATATAAAAATGCCACGGTATCAGGAGGTCAAAAGTTGGTCTGTTCAGTGCCTGGAAAGCCTAGGTAGGTGTTCAAGCCCTGGAATGGCCAGGTTTATTCTCTCAGTGTTTGCTAGGGGTATAGTGCTTGCAGGCTGCGTGTTCTTGGGATGGTGGAGCAGCACAGAGGATTTTTGGTTTTGCAGACTCTTGTCAATCACCCATTCTGATTTTGCCTTAAATCCACCTGTGTGATCTTAAAAACCTGCCTTGCATATAAGTTTTTAAACAGATGTAAATGAAGAAAATAGGACTATCAATCTTACCCCTTTTTATAGTGCACGTAAACCAGGTGCATTTTCCCTGACATGCGTTATATAGCATGCAGTTCTCATCCCACGTATTCTATACTGTGCACAGCTCATGGCATTTGCTTGGAGATGTATGCTGTAACTGTAGGCTTAATCCTTGCTGTGACGACTTCTTTAAAAAGACCATCCGTAACACTCTGGTAAAATGCTTCTTGCTCCAGAAGGACCATTGACCAGCAAAACTTTTTTTACCCCAGTTGAAACTGGTCCTACTGGTTTCAGTCCTTTATATTCAGTTTCCATTTGAGCAAATGGAGGTTATCTTGCTGAGCTACGACTTACGATGCACTGCATTGTAGTACTCACAGGACTGTTAACAAGTTCCCTGCCTGCTTGACAGTAAAATTTCAAATTTTGCTACTGTGAAGTTGGCCACTTCTCCGAGAAGATTTAAGCTTTCTTTCCTTGCAAAATGTTGCGGCGTAAAAAATATCTAATAAGACGCTTGGCTTGGCTTGTGGCAGTGCTTTCTACTTATTTTAACAGCTGGCATGACTGATGGTAGTGCACATTTCCCCTTAAACAGTTTTCCAAAGTGGAAGGACTGGAGTGGGGTTTCTTATTCTCTGGTCTTTGCTGTCAAAGCAAACCCACCGGCATCCAGCACGCAGGATTGCAGAGACCCTTTGAAATGGGAGTTGGCAGCAGAGGCATTTGGCTGTGGCTGGAAGAGAGCTTGAAATTAGACCGTGGATCGAACGCGTTGCATTTGCGACTGCTCGAGGACTGAAGGCGAAACTCGTCTCTCCCGGTCCATGGAGGTGTTGGCCGAGCCATCCCCACGCCCTGCACGCAGTGGGTTTGTTCTCTCTTGGCATCCGAGTGCCCTCTGCTGGCACTCGCTCCTCTCCTTCCAGGGATGAAGTTTGTTGTGTTGATTGCAGCAGGTCCTGCGTGATGTTTGATATCACTTCTGCGCATCGCAACCCCCCCGCCTTGGTATCCAAGCGCGATTCAGTCTCCTGCTATTTGCAATCGTTTCTCTTGGGATGTGCTTTAAAAAAAATTCTTATTCCACCGTTCTGCATTGCAAGCTTAATGTTTGTCTAGATGGGGACCAGCGGTCTGCGCAGAGCCTCCGGCACCCTGCTCCCGCTGGCTGGGGCTGCGTGGGGGAGGCTCACGAGGATGGAAAAGGAGCCGCCGATAAAACCAGCGCAGCTGCGAGAGCGAAGCTTACAATGCTGCCACTGTGCAGCGGAGGTTTGCTCTGCTCGAGGAGCTGTGGGAGCTCCTGCTCGACTTTGGTGACCGGAGGCAGGCAGGTCTTTCACATGCAGCCCGGAATTGTCTCCAAAATAATTTAGTCTGAGTGTATTTTTTTGTAACCCAACAGAGCCCCCACCTTGTAGGACAAGGAGATCAGTCTTAGTGGGCGCTTTTCATTTTACTCTAAATAACTATTTTGCACTACGTTGTGGTGAGAAAAACCAGCCGTGCTGGGATTGAACACTGGAACAGCAGCCCTTGGGAAGGATGGTTTTACTGTCTCGGTGCCTCAAATCGAGGGACTTTCTGTAACAGCCAGCACCTGGGTTAGTCTGGTTTAACCCCGTGGGCTTGAGTCAGGCTGGTTCCTCTTTCTGTGGGACCAAAAATTCCCCTCTCACCAGGCATGCAGTTGGGTAAAGCTGAACACTGGTGTTTAAATGGGCAAAAATCAGAATGGAAACCAGATCAGCTACTGAAATGAATATTTGTTTTTTAGTATTTTTGGGGGGTGGTGGTACAGTATTAGTGCAGCTTTGTTGCACGTGGGTTCAGACAATTAAGAATCCCACGTCTGCTTTGAATGTTTCATGAATATTAATGCCGTCCTCCTACTGAGCAGTTAATTGGGTGCTATCACTTTAACCACCTTATTGAAATTGAAAAGTGCTCTTAATAAATGACAAATGTCAGTGTGAAACTTCAGTGCTCAGTGCGCTGAAAGCAGGCTGCTGCGCTTGCACCATTTCTCCTCTGCCCTCTTCAAGCAGGCTGATAATAACCTTAAACCTGTGAGTCTTTGGCTGTTGGCATCTTAGCCGAGACATCAGGTTGCAGCTTCCGCGTTGCTCTTCTGACTGTCCGTACCGCCGTCCTGTACAGCTGGGAGGCGACAGGAACGCTGGCTTATGGACAAGACGTCCGTCTCTGTCTCGATGGATGGGCACGACGCATTTAGAGGAGCCGCGTTGATAACGGGCATTGTATGAGAGCAGGAATTCCAGCCTTGGGGTTTATGGCCATGTCGAACGCCTGATCCGAACGGTGTAACTTGAACCTGTCAGATTCTTGACTCAGATGGGGAAATGTTAAAACGCAGCTCGGAGAAGGAATTGTGCGTTGTGCCTGTAGACGTGGCTCTGTGTCCGAAATGTGCAACAGCTGGAAGTGGAGTAGAGGGGGTTTTTTTCTTAATAATCTTGGCCTTTAGAAACAACAAATTCTTTTTTATAGCTCACCGAAGTCAAATATGAGGTCTTATTGTTCTGTTTAATAGAAACGAGATAAAATCTTCCTATCTGTGCACAAAGAAAAAATGTTATTTTTGTGGATTCACGAGAGTAATACGAACAAAACTAGTTAAACTGGTTTTGGACCATCTCTTCGGGATGTATCCTGACAGCCTTAGGACAAGATCCTCTCGCTTCTCCTATTGCAAGTCCTTTCTGGCCAAGTACTTGTCTCCTCTGTAGCTAGAGTTACGCTGTTGTCCAACCTCACCCTGCTGCTGGAAAGGCTGTACCTCCTAAGGCAAGCTGTGGGCAGTTACAAGTAGTCCTTCTTATTTTTTTTAAATTAAAAAAAAAATAAATTTAATAGTAAAAAAAAAAATTTCATTTAAAAAAACCCCATAGCAAGTCCTTGCCAGTTTAATTGTGTTTTAGGGTATTGCATTCCTACAGTGTTTTATAAAGCGTTAGCCTATATCTAGAAACAGGATTTCATCTTCAGTTGGGAGTTTGGAATTGATTGTGTAAAATCTGCCTGCTTGGCTATTTGTTTTGTCATTTTGAAACCAGCACATGCAAACTGTATTTATAGACACAGCAGGTTATTGACACGTTATCTGATAACACTGCTGTGGTCCTGCTGAAATCGCAGGTTGCAAGCGAAGGCTTCTAATCACCCACGACGTGTATTAATGACTTACCAAACTGTGCTGGAATCACAATAATTTCAGAAATATAACAAAAGGAATCCAAAGCTTTGTTTCAGCGCTGAAGCCGAGTTTGGAGAAGCGAAGCTGAGTGGAGCAAGGCTTAAAATGGAGCAGATGACCAGCTCGGACCAGAGAGCAAAAACTTGTCTCTGCTGATGGATAGAAATCTTTCATTTTATGCACGTATTTGTAAAAGCTCTTGATAAATGTTGCGACTGTGTGTATGTGAATTTTGCCTTCAACCTGCAAGTCAACTGATTTTCTGTTGAGGTGTCTCCTGAGGAGGCCGGCACGTTGGGCAGCTGCTCCCAACGTGACTTTGGGCTCCTCTGAACAGAAGATAGCCGCTCTCCGTCTCTTGGGGCTGCGTGAAGTGTCACTCGTGCCTTCTGCTCGGTTTCTGTCCTCTCACCCTCTAGCTCCCGCAGTCCTTGTGGAGCTGGCTGAACGTCTGACTGCGTCAAGATCTCGATCCCTCTTCTGAAGGTACCCACAGGGATTTCTTCGCTGTTGGAGCGATGCCCTCGTCTAGCCCCCGGTGCAAGCTGTTGGCATGAGCCGCCTCTCACCAGGCTCGCCTTGCCAGAGAGAGGGGGGCAGCGCACCTGCTGGGCTGCTTCGTGCTCAGCCTTCAGGCAATCTCCTGGGTTTATTTCCAGGCTCTGCAGCTGTTCCCTCCACAAGCTGGGAGCAGACCGAAACATAACTTGGCCAGATTGACTCTCCTGACTGTGTCCAAGCTGTTGCGGGGATGCTCCGTGTTTATTCTCTGCTGACCTGTTGTAACGAGCCAGCCTGGTCCTGCCCATCCGGGGAGCAAGGGGACCTCTGCCCAGTACTGACTGCATCAGCGCTGAGCAGGACTACGGCGGCTTCTGGAATTTTACCAACGTTTTAGAGAGGAATTCTCGATGGAGAGAAGCAGGGATATGTCTGCTGCCTATGCTGAAAACCAGAAGGAATGTGCATATCTAAAGTGTCGATGGGTCTTGTGCCTTCTAAGTCAGACATCTCAATCATGTTGGTTACTTTTAAAACTTGGTAGTGAGACACAAGGTAAAAGATCTGTATGGGCAGAATCCTCTAAACAGGTACGATTTGGGCAGGAACTGAATTTCTGTGGTAGTGCCTGTTTTTTCTCAAGTTAAGGCTGCGGGGCTGGTTGAAAATTGTGCCAAGGCACAGCCCCGTTGAAGGAAATTTTGGGCACCTTTGGTGATAGGTTGGAGTTTGAGAGAGAGGGAAGCTGCAGTGTATGAAAAAGAGCCGATTCACTCCCAGATGGAAATATGGGCAAAAAATGGGGGGAGGTATTAAAAATCCAGAGCGCCCTTAGGAAGTAACTGCAGAGAACCCTAAGCCGTCACCTTCTTGGCGTGAGACATGTAGCACGCATGTTGGTACCCTCCTTCGGGTATGGAGGACTGTCTCGGATGAAAATATCACTGCTTTCTCGTGTTAAAAACTTGCATTTCTTCTCTGGGAGTTGTTCCCATATGACCAGAGTGCAAAACTGGGGAGTTCTTGCCTTGCCACTTGAAGGCAGTAGGGTGAACTCTTAAGTAATAAAAAGAAATCTCTCAGGGGAGCCAGGTGAAGGGCTTTCCGGTAGATGTTATGTGAACGTACTGTGCACTCTTTAAAAATACATGTTGTGTATAGAGTGGTTCTCATCTTCTGCAACCTGGCTGTAAGGAAAATACACGTGGTGCTCTGTTGGTCGGATTTCGGCTTTGTTTGCTTCAGTTTATAAATAAGTGCCAAGAAAAATGAGTATTTTGTTGTAAAGATGTTTTCAAGGCCACTCTTTTTTTTTTTTTTTTAAAGAGAATCGTGGAAGACAAGCTGACAATTTAATGGTGCATGATGCACTAATAAAAATGTCTGTGTGGTTGCGTTTAATCCTTTAAAGGGGGGAGAAGAAACACAGTGGTTATCAGCATTCAAACGGCAAGACGCAGGCTTAAACGTATGCAAAGCCTTGGAGAGAGACTGAAGAAATGTACTGACTCTGTTGCAGAAAGCTTCTGACAGGCACATCACATCTTTGAAAGTAAGATTTGAATTATTAGGGCTGCCTTTGTTTATTAAATTGAGCCTCCAGCAAGAGGATTACAGGCAGAAATACCGTGCAGGCTCAAGTTGCGTTGGCATAAATTTTAATGGGTGATAAAATTTACTTTATTGAGCTAATTCAGTTAGAAAATTCAAATAGATTTTTAAAAGATCCAGGTGTGTATTAGACACCTAAAGAAATAGACTTCAAGTGCACAAATAAGCCTCCTTTTATGGAATCCAGTTTGCTTTTAGCGACGGGTAATCCTTTTAAAACAAGACTTCTTCAAGGCGAACTCCAACAGAAGGGTTTTTGTTTAATTTTAAATTGGGAATGAGAGGGAAGGATGCAGAGAGCTAATAAGAGAGTAATTATACACGCTATTGCCAAGTTGAGGAAGGGCAGAGACCATTAAAATGCCATTTTAGGAGTTAATTATATGGTGTTTCAAGTCGATGCTGGTGTCCTGATTTCTGTTTAATCCACATATAGCATGTATTTGGGATGTTGTGTTCATGACATCTAATTTCTATTTTAAGAAACTTTAGGCCGCTGCGTTATGAAATACTGTCCAAAAAAAAAAAAAAAAATCTTCCAGCCTCCATAGGGTTTGTGCCTGTTGGATTTGATGAGGAAATACGCAAAATCAATAAAGGAGATGGAAAAACTCTAGCAAATATTTTGGGACCGGCACACGTACCATAAATAAAGCATTGCAGTGGAATTTGGTTAGTTAAATCTCTTCTGAAGCTCACTTAATAATTCCAGAGTCTGCTACCGCTCAGATGTAGCCAGCTGTAATTTGTTTCAAGGTTAGTCTCTGACTTCTGTTTTATTAGCTTTTCAGTTTATATTCTTCCACTTGTGCAGTTTCTCAAGTGAAACTATATAATGGTTTAGCTAAAACGGGGATCCTTTAGATAGGGGCTTTAAATTGGAATTCTTCAGAAACGTTTAATGAAAGCTCTGCATGAGGCAGATGTCAGGATTTACTCTTCAATTGGGTAGGATTGTGGTGGGGAGAGCAGATTAGGCTCCTTTGCAGTTGATGTGCTGCCTAGAGGAAGTGACATTTATGCTCTTGATCCTTCAGTGATTCTGCATGTCAAGAGCTGAGGCTTGAAATTCGTCAGCAGTGCTGTCTTAAGAGCAGACAGGACTGAATTAAGAGGATTTTTACAGATAGAGGGGAAAAAATTCAACTCTGATGGCTGTTGCAGAACCTTGAGTACCTCAATTTTTCCTTTATTTTTCTTCACATCTATCCTGTAGGAAATCGGAGAGGGAAATCACTTTAAATCACCAACCGATATATTTTGAAGTTGAAAAATCTGAGATGCATTAGAATTCGGAGACCTCCCTTTGCTTAAGGTAAGAAAGGAGCAGATTCTCCCTGCTCCCTGCTCAATAAACGTCTGTATTCGCTTAACTCTCGGGCTGAGGTTTCTGTAATGTGTTTAAAATGTTCAGCCTGCTGTCGATGCCTAAATGGTTAACATTCATCCGATTTAATAACTTGCAGCTGCAGAAGGCATATGGCTGCGTGTTTACAGGAGGTGTCGCGGCGATAACCGGGTTCAGCCTGCCCAGAGGAAGGGAAGCAGGCAGCTTAGCGCGGGGACTCCACCAGCTTGTCTGTGGTGCTCGGGCCGAGATGAGCTGGTTGTTTTTGTTGTACCCCTGAAGGGCTGTCATGCCTAAAACCTAATTTTCAGAGGTATTTATTTTCCCTGTTTGGACAGTAAGTAAGCTCGGTAACTTCTGAAGGATGCTGGGGCGGGGAAGGGGGGGGAATAGGGTGGAGGTGGTGAAAAATCACACTTTGGAGAGGTAGTAGTTGCATGAATTTCGTGAAAGGTGAGACTTGGTGAGCTGTAGTTATGTTACCATGGTACCCATAAATTACTCCAGTGTGAGCGCTTGTAAGTATCAATGGTGAATTATTCCGGGTAAGGTGGCGCGTGAGAACAGGTCTGCATGCGATTAGCCTAGCTGTTTGTTTTTATGTGAGAAGTATGTTAATTACCTTCTTTTGTATGTTGTATATAATTATCCATGCTGTAAGCATGAGCTCGGTAGCACAGAAGAGGCAGGGTTTTTAACCTGTTGTACTTGCATAGAGGATTTGGGATACTATAAAAAAAAATACATGTATTAAACTGAAGCTTGGTTTTCTGTGTGACTCTAATTTTCAAGTAGAAGTTTCTCCTCATGTTAAATTTAGTGATTATTTGTTGCATTTAAACAGTTTCTTTACTAGTTGTGGTGTATCTTGCTGTGCACAACTTTTAAGAAACCTAATTCAAAAGGAGAGATGCCAAAACGGGAAGGTAGAAAATCCTGTCTGGGCTTTCCAGCGTGCCTCCTGTGTTACAGCTGAAAGATAAAAGCTCTTTCGGAGCTGCTGTACCAGACATGTGATTTCAAAGCATTTCAAAATGATTAAAGGAGACTTTAAACTTCTGCCCAATAATTAATGCATGCTGTTCTTGTGTGTTTAATCTGAAATTGGTAAGTTTTATTTTTCAGGCTTTTGCTGCTGAATTTGTTCAGCTTGGGGTGAGTACTCCTGTGAATCTGCCGAGGTTTATTTCCGAACTTGATGTACAAACGTCAAGCCCTGCACTGGTGTATGTGATCTGTCATTTCCAATTACTTTGTGCAGCAGGACTGTCTCGGGCACAGAATGTCTTAAATTCTCTCATTACTTTTGAATGAGCAGAAAAGAGCATCTGTGTTAGCAATTAAAACCTTCAGTCAGAAGTAGGAAATGAATCTTCAACCGGACAGACAAAGTTGTTTGGAAATTAAGGCGGCGTTTGCAAAAAAGCATCCATTTTGTGTTACTGCACTGTGCCTTTCTATCCTTTGTGCAGCTGGAGCAAAAAACAAACACACTGAATCCCTTGTGGTGGGTTTTTTTATCAGTTGCTTAAAATGTTCACTCTTCTATCACTTGCTATATTCTCCGAGTCTACTCCTGAATTGTTTGACTTGTCAAACTCATCATCCTTCCCAGACTTTTTCAAGCTTAACTGATCGTAGAATATGCTTTTTATTAGCATCGAGGCAATAGAATCTGAGAGAATACTCCTGTTTAGTAGGGGAATAAAGTTTTGCTGCCAGGTTTTAAATATATATCCTCTTAAACATGCTTAGCAATCTGCTTATGTGAGCATCATGAGTTCTTATATTTAAAGTGGAGTGATTTTTTTTTTTTCTTTAGGATGAAAGTAGTTGAAGATCTGAATTGTGAGGGACAGATGAAATTAAGCTGCAGAAGCACTGATGGCAATCTACAAAGCTTTAATGTGTTAATGTAGTCTAGGCATTATACATATTTAGAGGCAGTCTAGATTGAATCCTGGAGAAAAAGCAGAGTTATTCATAGGCTCCTGTCTTGATCGTGTTTTCCTGTAAGTGATGGATGGTATGAAACAGTGGTTTGAAGGAGATGTTAAAAATTATTTTGCTGCTGTTAGAACTGTATTGGATATTAATTGCCCCCAAGTTCAGTATTGGTTTAAAAAAATACAGGGGAGGGTGGTAGATGAAAGAATGATCTTTTCAAAATTTTGAATAGACCTTTTTTTTTTGCCTTCATGAATTATTCATATTTTCAAGGTTGGTATATTGCTGTATTTAATATGTTTTAAATGACGTTGCATCAGTTAATATGGTGAGGGAGAAGATCTGGGTGGACTGATAATTAATCTGCCGGGGGAACAGCAGCAGAGAAGCTATTGACATAGACTGAACAGTTTATTTTATACGAACAGGGAGCATTTTAGCATCTGCTAAAAGGGTGTTTTCATAGACCAGGACTGAGAAGCTTTCTGGAGCCAGTGTTTCTATCCCAGTGCGTTGCCTTGACCCTGGCTGGCGCCTCTGGATGCCCTGCAATATAAAGTTATAATTTATAGGCTGTCAGTGGGGTTGAAGGAGAATAAAGAGTCAATGCACTGAATTTCTAGATGAAAAAGTGAGCCTGTAGCATCTGGAAGAAAACAGGTTAGTATCAATGTTATCTTTGTGCTTGAATATTGAACAGCTCTTGGGCAGAAACTTTAGGAGAATACTCTGTTCCAGGCAGTAGGGGGTGTGGGGGTGTGTGGGTACGATTTCTTAAAGAAACTTTTACAACATTGGTGAAAACAGAATGTTTTGCCTGCGTGATCACTCGTCTCACTTGCTGTTAGAGGCACCAGGTTACTACGGGCAGGAGCAACCCGCTGGCTGCACCCTCGTGGTAAATATGCCCGTGGATACCAGGTCGTGTCTTCGATTTCTGCATCAGTCTGTCTTTCCTGTAACATCTCCAGGTCAATATTGCCTTTCCAAAGCAGCGAGGGCATTCTAGACTATTTCTGGAGGCTGATGCCCTTCTGTGAAGTCTTCTCATCCTTGTTGGTGGCCTCAATGTTTCCGGAGCTGGTTGTTAAATTAGCTTTTTCTGTAATAATTCTGTGACGGTTCTTATTCTGCTTGTGCTTCAGTGGTAACTGTTCAGCTGTAAGAACTAGGATGAAGCCTTTCTAGGTTGCTTGATCTATCATGTATTTAAATAACTGAGTCTGTGCATCTAGGGCACCTGCTGAAGTTTAAGATCCCCAGTAAAATGCGGCTGGCCTTTAGACCGCAGAGGAGCTTTAAGCTTTTCGGTTTATATTTCTGCTTTGTGTTAATTAAGACTTCAGCTAACTTAACTAGCAGCACCTGAAAACCTGTCATTTCAGAAGGTTGTTCTGAACTCAGCTCAAACAAGGGGCTGTTTCAGTCCTGTGACCATCCCGGCGCATCTGTGTGCCCACCTCCCAGCCTGTCGGGCGCTCCTGGGATCCGATGCACCATGGCTGGGTGGAAGGAGATGGTTGCAGCGAGCCTGTTAATTGCTTCTCGAGTGACCTAGTTCCCTTGCTGGAAACAGATGCGTAAGCTTTCCCTTCGTCCTCCGTATTTTATGATCGTGGTGGAGTCTAGATTGGCACATCCAGAGCCGCTTCCCCAGCGGGGTAGGTTTTTCTTTTTCTTTTTTTTTTTTTTTTTTCTTTCCAGAAGACCAGCTTTGGAAATTTCCATAAGCTTGGTGTATTTTGTGTCGTTTCCCGGTGGAGGTGAGACGTGCTGTGTTTCGGAGGCTGTTCCCAAGCACGCTTTTCTGTAGCTACTGTGGAAATGTCACATCACCATATTTTATTACCCTAACGTGGGAATTCCTTTCTCCGAGCAGATGGCAAAAAGGTGGTTTGGTTAATTTGTACCTACTTGAAATAAGTCACTAAATGTGCGTTAAACCACTCGTTTATTAGGTCAGAGCATATTAGTGGTGGATAAGCGGTGATGTTAGATTACAGGCTCAAAAACACTGAGGAACTGGGCAGGTATCTGCAACTAAAATGAAACCAGGCAAAATGTTAAACTGACTTACGTTGGAGCCTGCAGATAATCAGCCTTTACAAAGGAGAGCAATGGCCATTTGCTCTGGGAAAAAATTGCCTCACTGAGAATTTTCCTCAGGAGAAATTCAGCATTTTTCCTATAAAATCTCTCTTGTGCTGTTTGCTTGCAGACTTGGCTCATGGGGTGATATACATCTGATGGTCACTGAGATGATACCAGCTGCATGCTGGCCTTATTTGCCTGGTTGGGCACGGTTACGTGCTGCACCCAGCCTAGTATTAGTCCTCTGTCATCAGAAAAAGATCTGCTGTTGCAGTCAAAAAACTGGTCTTTCAACCATGTCTTTCACAGAAGGTGAAACTATTTTTTTTTTTCTTCTTGGAGAAATATACCTGGCAGAAAGGGTGAAATCACTTAGTAGTTAACTAATGCTAATTACTAATTCTGTGAAACCTGCAACAAAATAGTGTTTGTTTCCTGCCCAACATTTTGGGCTTTGTACAGTGTGGTCTTTCATAAGGATGGGTTTTTTCTCGTGCTTTAGTAGGTACCAGGTGCAGCAGAGATGCCTGTTAAATTCTGCCACTGTGTTCTCATTGCCTGAGGAGTTAATAATGCTCTGGGTGTCCTGACGGGAGGAGCTCCCGCACTTGCTGCAGCTGCAAATCTTCCTTTATCTTCCTGCTGTTTGGCAGGGTGTCTCTGAGCATTGCCAAGCAGTATAAATCGAAGTGAAACTGGCCCAGGAGCCAGCTGAAGGCTGGGAAATGGTACCATGCCCTCTCTGAGAGTATCCTGGAGTTGTGTAAGCAGTTTCTCCACGGCAAGGGTTGTATCTAACGGAACAAAAGGAAGCCGAGCTAACAAGAACAGCGAAAGGGAAAACAAAATATGTGTTTGGTCGTGTGTATTAAGGAGGCTATCAAAGCTGATAACCTGATATGCCCAAATCAAGTTGTTGAGAGTAGCTCTTGCTGCAGCCTCCAGCAGCAGGTCCCGGGCAGCTCGATGGTGAGCCCAAACAGCTCCAGGCTGCAACTGGAGCATGGGGGACCTTCCATCAACCGGGCACCTTCCTTTAGGTGTGAGGACCTCAGTAACTCCAGATGGTGATATCGGGGAAGCGGGGGCGGGGGGGGATATCCGTCCGTCTTCTCTGTGGCAAAGTGCGCCTTGAATTCAACAAAGTAAGTAGCACGACTTCTGGTACTGCGAGGAAATATTCTTGACGCAGAGTGTTTTAGTACATTTGTTGCATTATGAGGTTTCCATCAGTGCCAACTAATTACGTGGACCATGTTGCATTTGCGTTGCAGTTACATTGACGGATGTACAGTAATTAGCTTTAATACATGTTTCCGTGTGTAGGGGAGATTTAAGTGCTTGCTGTTTTTTGACAAAGATACGGCTACTTTCCCTAATTGGGTTTCCCCTGTCTTCTGCAAGTGACTCTTGAGAACTAGCAACCACTCAAATAGGAAGATACCGCCACCGACAATTTCTTTGAGATGAATATGGCATTAGCATTCCCTCTGGCAGCTTTGCTAATGGCATTTTGTACATCTTGCTCACAAGCAAATACTTTGTCTTCGCATCCATCTAACAACATTAAGCCTTACAAGCGCGTTTCCTGGAACGCAGTGCTAGCTCCAGCGAGAATGGAAATGCTTTTGGATCAAAGTCGTTGGGCTGCAGTAACTTACGTTAATGGAGGTACACTGCTTACGCGTCTTGATGGTTGCGGTTAACAAATTTCATATCAATCCACGCGTTTTCTGTGGCGGAGTGATGGCACGGCAGCCCACAGCCCTGTCTGCCTCTGGCCATACGACGTGGTGGGAAGACTGCCTTGATGTCTTCTCCTCCGAAATGTCAGGAACCCACCTGCTTTGTGTCGTGCCCGGCAGCCGGTGGCGTCAGCAGTGCAAAGGGCAGAAGTAACCAGTAGTTTTAGCTTTTCGTGCCTTTACTTGGTATCTTCCAGGCACCGTCTTTTCTGAAAACAACTAGTGACGCTAGGAAAGCAGTCAGAAATGCTATATTTGCATTATTAGTCAATGCTTATAATGCGTAGAATAGAAATGCTTATAATGTGTAAAAAAGAAATGCTTATATGTGCATAGAATACTAAATGCTTACGTTTCTGCTCAAAATGTTTACCTTGAAAATTCTTTTTATTTACATTTTCAATAGAGCTGCTAGCACAGAAATGCTGTGAATCACTTTATCCTGTCTGTATATGCACTCTCTTGCTGCAATGCATATTGCTGAATGTGTTCAGCATAAACAGTATAATCAGCGAAACTATTGTTAATGCTTAATTGCTAACTGGATCTTTGCACGTTTGCAGAATTTTTTGGCAATGCCATTGCCAGTTGCTCAAAGGAAAAAACTCCTCACAAAGAACCCACTTGTGAGTAAATTATGCTTGCAGTGCTACATTTCTCAGTAGCAGACCTATCATTAATAGTACAAACTTTTTAAAATAACTAAGATGCAACAATAAAGCCACGACAAATATTAAATACGTGCTAAATAACTTGTTATAAAATTTCAGATAATGCTAATAAACCTTTTTTACAGTGGTGTGACGAGTTCCATCTGTAGAGTGATTTAAGTGTCGTCATCTTAATAGCTCTTTTGCCTGTAGCGATGTTATATGGTCAAGATTAATGATGAGGTATAGTATCACTGTCAGTCTCAACACATTTTTCTTGATATATTTTCATTAGATTAATGACCTCATTGTAGGATAGGCATAACTTGTCTATAAAGCAATCGTTATGTTTGTATATAGATTGATAGAGCTCTCCTCCCTTCGTGGTTGTTCTCCTTCTTCTTTCAGCTCTGCGTTTCTTGCGTTCATCATCTTGCAGGTTGGCGAGCAGGGAACCGGGATGAACTGGTGCTGGGCATGCTGACTTTCCCTGTGGTCGGTCTTCTCAAGTATTGAAGTCTTCCTCTCTGTGGTCAGTGGAGAGTAAGGTTTTGAGGTCAGCTCGTGCTGTTTCCGAATGCTCTCATCTGAATTTCCTATTTGTGGAACTGAGCTGAGTGTCTGAATGATGAGGACGTTCATAAAGTCTCTAAAAGGGAACCCACTGAGTGAATTTTCATCAAGTGGAGATTTCCTTAAGCCTGTTGAGTGCCGAAGGCTTCATTCTGAATATATCTAGCTGAGGTTAAACAGTTTATCTTTTCTTGTATTATTGGTAAAGATATCTTCATTTTGGTAAAAGCTCTTCCTCCAGAGAGGCAAAGCTATTCAAATCTTAAAACACTTAAAATTTAACCTCTGTAACTATTTGCAGAATAGTTAGAGACTTCTGGTCTTTAGAGTATCTTCTGGTGACCTGAGCATCTGGAATTTTTGCTGTTCTGGGATATAGCGAATAGTGCTAGGTGTTTGCTGGGAATCAGCAGGAGTTAACAGAAAACAGTATCAGCAGAGGGTTGAACCAAGATATTTAAATATTCTACTGCCAGTTTAAAACTGGAAATAGTATCTTTTTCTGGAACCTGTGCTGCAAACCCAGATATTTATAATAACGTAAAAATAGTGCAGTTTGTGTTTAGATGAGCACTTCAGGAACTGCTGCTGCAAAATGTGCTCTTTCTTGCTTTAACAAGAAAAGGTCTTCTAGGAAATCTAAATAAAAATATTTCAGATCAGGAGGTAATATTTAATTGACTCATCTCCTCTTCTTCCCTGCTTCCTCCATCAATGAGTTGCATGTTTCATGGTTTAGAATAGATGGTGAGGAGAGGAAAGAGAAGGTCAGTGCTCGTTGTGTAATTGGATTGCTTGGGAACCTTCCTGCGCCGGTATTTTTGGATCAGTTGAAGTATTTGTAACTTGTGCCTTTGCTGTGGAGAATATCCTCTGCGTGGGTTTTAAGTTTCTGCCCCAGTGTCTTTAAGACAGCGCTTTTTGCCATTGGAAAATGTGTGGGTTTGGGGCGGGGGGGGGAAGGCATCACTTTAGTCATAGACACCTCATTGGCTACGAGTCACGCTTGGAAGGTCAAGGGTGCTGATCTGGAGTTAAGCATAGGAGCGCCCTTGGAATTGGGTTCATCTTCAGAATGATTGGGAAAGGGGTTTGGGTTGGCTTGGGGTTTCTTTGCTTGCAAATAGAATTTTTTGCATATGGCAGTCATTTTGGAGATACTTCGTAATGAAGGAATTCTGAATTATATTGGACTTTCTTAAATTTTAGGCTGTTCTTAAAGCTCCTTGAAGCTTGCTTTGCTTCTCCCCCCAAATAGCTAACTTGATTGCATCCTTCCTCTTTGTTCCTTCTTTCTCTGTTGATTTCTGTTTGAAACCTTCCTTGCTCTTAAGCTTGTGGTAGCGATGCTGCCTACCTTTGCGGGGGAGAGGAGGCACTGGGCTTGTTGATGTTTCACAGCAGCTTATTTAAAATAGAAAAATCGACTCCTACTCTGCAGAGCAGAACTTGCTTTGGAAAACACAGGTAAACCACAAAACTGGGTTTCTTTTAGCAACAGGAACAGATGCAGAAAGTGGTGACGATTTAACCTGTTCTGGAAGAGAAGAGAATATTTTCCTGCTGGTTCTGACTTGCTGTCCCAATGCATTATACGCGTGTGTTTGTATGAATACATATTCATACATTATTTATTGACACGGGAGAGGTTGGTAGTTTACGGTCCATTAGATTCAGTCTCAGAGTAGTGATCAAAGACCACACATCTATTGCAAATCATTCCCTTTTACCTGAAGTGCCGGGGGAGATGGAAGGAATTGTGGCCTCTTTTTGCAAGAAAACAACTGAATAAGAGAACTGCCTTTATTCTGCTTGTTTCATGTTACTAGCTGTTTTTTCATAATGGAATTCTATAAGAAGTAGTAGGTAAATCTTGGGATTCTGAGGATTTACATTGTGCAGCTTCTGTGAAAGTGTCCCCGTTTTCTGAGGATATTGAATGCATCTTTGCTGATTTAAATGGGGCTACTCAAAGTATTCAGTGTAAGCATCAAGGTCTAATTTAACTCCTCTGCCCTACTGACAGGGAGCTAGGAGGACGTTGTCTGCAGCAGCTCTGGGCCAGTGCTTGCCTGGGTTTCAGCCGGAATACCGGTTATGTGGATACCGCCGCCGACACCTCGATACCCCCCTGGGACGGGGGAATTGCTTGTGGGCTTCGGGCAGTGACTGTTCTACAGGCACGTGGTAAAAATTTGTAATCCAGAAGTGGAATTGTGTTCTTCCTGAAGTCCATAGCAAAACTCCTGTAGGTTAATTTGTGTAAACTATGATGCAAGAAGAGGGTAGAAGAAAAAAAAAATCGGGTTGGGGAGGCGGTGCAGAGAAAAGTCAGGAAGCAAAGGTGCTTAGCTGAAGTTCTGCACATCTGTAGTCTGTAGCGGTAAAATTGGTCTGTTCCCTTAACCACGTCTCCACCAGAACCCCACAGCATTTTGATTAACTTGCATGGCAAGCTGCAAGCCAATAAAAAGTCTACAGTAAATGGAACTGAAGAGTCAAGGATTAAAAAATGTGTGCTGATTTCCTTGAGGGTTTGTTCTGTGATACAGCTTTTCTTAAAACAAACTGCCTGCTTGCCTGGGAAAAAGGGTAGAGCATCGCTGAGCTCGATCCTGCTCCCAGTGAAATGGTATTTTTGGCTGAAGGAGATGGTAATTTTCTCCCCCACTACGCACTTTTAAAAAGTATTTGGCATTCTAAAAAGCAGAGGAGATTCAGTGCCAGGTTATCAGTCCTGTGGTGCTGGGTGATAACAGTGTGATGTGTGCCCATCCAAACCCTTGCACCTATGTAATCCAAAAACGTTATGTGCAAGTATATCTGACAGCCAGGTCGTGAGCTCAGCTAATCTGGGATGTTCAGAAGCACTTAGGGAGAAGAGTTAGTTAGGAGAGTTTATTGACAGCAGCTGCTTGTATGCTGAAATAGTTTAAAGACGACATGGTTGCTGTAGGGGCACCGCAGCATCCGTGAGCACGAGAACCTTTGCTCCATGGCTGCATGATGTTTTGTCTGTCCTCCTAGCACTGAAGGTATTAAACCCCGCAATCCCAGCCAAACAGCAGCTCCAAAAGCCCCATCCCACATTTTTTTTAATGTGGAAATCCAGCTGGGAATATTGCTGGAGGGCCTGCAGCTAAAGTTAATCCAATCAAACTAAGAGCCCGTAGAGGAAATAGAAACCAACGTGTAGCCGCAGACCAAAATCAGTGTGTGCTTGTTAGGATCGAGGTTATTCCACTGCCAGTTATTTCCCCTGAAACACAGGAAGTATCTGTTGTCCGTGTCTTTTGTTTAATGATATTGCTAGACACTACGGTTGACGCTAGGGTTTTTTGCATGAGGCTGATCCCAAGAAGAAAAGCAGAAAGATTATGCTGTCAAGAGCAATAAGTTCAGGTTGTGGCTTTCTATTCTGTGGGTTGCTCAGTATTTAGAGGTTGAAGAAATTTGAGTGCCACTTCTTAAAGAACAGTGAGCATCCTGTTAGGAGATGATAATTCGGTGTATTGCAACAGGAAGAACAGCTAAAATCTATCTTGAGAAGTGGAGCCAAAGAAGATCATTAGAGACTCCCTCTGGATTAACTTTGACTGTAAATCTGCATTTAGAGCTGAGCATTGTCTCTTCGTAAATTCTTTTCTTTCCTGAATCTAAGAAACTGCAGTCAAGACATGTTCAGTTCCCTAATTATTGAGGTGGAAGCGGGGAGGAGTCTTAGTTACAAAGGCTAATGGAGAACAGAGTTTCCTAAGGAAGAACTGTTGTATAGAGAGTCAGGATATTTGTGTAAGTTTATGATTTCTGGGGTTTAAGAACCAGTTTTATTGCTATGGCTTAACTGATGCAGCACTCATTAATTACAGTTATCGCATAGGGAGCGGGGTGTGATGGGAGGGACTGTGCAAACTTCATCGAGAAGCTACTGCTCTTTCCCAGCAGGCCGAGGATTTTGCATGTAGGCAGAGAGCTGCCTCCTGCACATCAACGTTATCAAAAGCCTTGTTCTATCCAAATGGAAATTACACAAGCTTCATCTTCTGAATCTGTTCTGAATCCAAGGAGTTTGGAGTGATTTCATCTATTTTTCTAGCCTGTGAGAAGCAATTCAGTGCAGCTGTCCCTCCAGCTCCCTCCGAGGGACTGAGGTCTGGTGTGTGGGAGGGCGCCTGGCTTCCTGCCCTGGGAACCCCCCAGCAGGGCTGGCGTTGCTTTCTGCACAGAGAAGAAACCCTCAGTCCCCTCTTTGCAAGGGTCTCCAGGACCCCCCCGAGGGCAGCCACTCGGGAGAGCAAAATCCAAACCCTCCTCAGCCCAGCACAAGTGGAGTGGTCCCTCTCCTCATTACGAGAAGGTGGCAGGAGGCAGCAAAATCAGACTCCGTGTTGTGCTCCCGTGAAAGTGAGAAGTAGGTACGTGGCATCCATGGGCTAGCGGGGCAAGTCAGAAGAGGCTTGATGTGCAGAGACAGACCAGTAGATATTACTTGACGCTTTGGGAGCTGCTTGCTCACTTCTATCTCTTGCGTTCCAGGATATCCAGAAGAAGTCAAAACTTTTTTTGGAAAGCGTAAGGCTCTTTCCTTTTTCAGAATTGAATTACTGTGTCTGGAGGTCGAGGTAGAGAAGGCAAACTTGCTTCAGAAGAGAGTTTGAGAGTTTAATAGATCATTAGGACTTTTTTTATTAGCGCAACTTAACCTAAATTCTGAAACACAAACTGGAAGGGTGCAGCCACCACAACGTACGCAGACCTTTTTTTGCCACAGTACAAAAAGATACCTTACAGGCTTCTACTTTAAGCTGTTGGACAAACTGAATAGGGCCATTATTGTAACATCCGTCCTCCATTAACTGTTTCTAAATGTTGTAAAGCACAGGGAAATATTTTTTTTTCTTATTTCAATACAATTATTACCCCTTTACTAGTGAATGACATGAAAAAAGGAGTTTCTCTAGGGGACGCGTGGACGCACTTCTCTAAGGCTGCCTCTCCTAAGGACAAACCACTTAAACCTGCTGAAGTCCGTTACACTGGGATGAAATTAAATTAACTGCTCCAGGAAATGACACAAATATGCCATTAAAAAAAACCCCAGACAACTTTGATTGTAACAACTGGGTTTGATATCCAAGCGCTGGAGCAGAGAGAGCGTGTGTGTAGAGATGTGGAACGGATCAGACCTGGCCTTGAAGAGGGTGCCAGGGAACGTGCCTTCGCGAAACGGCGCTGTGGATCTGTCCCTGCTGCTGCTCTCCGAATCGTCCGTGTCCTCCAGGAGTGGTACCCGAACCGGGTCAGCGTTCTGGCTGCATCTGCAAAAGCACTGAGCAGAGCAGAGGGGTTACTTCATGTCTTGCAATTTGTAGACCGTTTCCATGTGTATACCCATCCTGTTGTGACGGCCTGCTGGAGTTTAATCTGCAATGCAGTGTAACCTCTAGGTACTTAAAAAAAAAAACCAAACCACCAAAAACAAAACAAAAAACCCCCCAAAGCCATCCTGTTTAGTGAGACGACTTCTGTCTTCTCATTGTGCAGTTGGTTAGTCCTGTCTGAATAACTTGAATTTGTTGAATTTTTCTTTGCCAGGCCGCTTTTTTAGTTTATTAAGCATCCTGTTTTCCACTGTACTTGCAGTGCTTTCCTAGCTTTGCAGATTTACTGGATTATGGAGGCAACAGTGACTGTTAACAGAAAACATTGACCAGAAAGAGGAAAGTCCCGCAGACCACGCTGTGTGCCCTTCTGCTTGATGCTTTAGCTGGTGCTCCCTTGGTAGCTGGCGATCTCGCGGAGCGGTCGCTTCCCTGGGCCCTTCTGCACCCACCGGCCAGAGCAGCCTCTCGTGCACAGCGGCCGTCCTTGCCTTGCCTCTGAAAGCGCTGCACGTTAATCTAGTTTGATGCCACTCGGTGTTGCTGCTTTTGGTCAAATAACACATGCCACTGGGACTTGTTCCTGGTAGGGTGGAGTTGCTTCTTAGGCTCGTTTGTGTTTTGGTTTAAAAAGTGTAGGTTTAAATCATGGATGAAATACTGCCGTCTACAAATACTAGAAGAACTGAGATCCTGACGCTAAAAAGATTGGGGTAGAAACCTTGTAAAATGTGAATTTATTTTCCAAGCAGGGATAGGCGTAAAAAAGTCACAGAAATGAAGAATTTGGCACTACAGTAGAATTGTAATGTCTGGTATTTCCTGCTGTCTTTAAGAGTGAAGTCTGCTGTTTCCTCCAACTGGCAAAACTATTTAAACTTAGACGTGGCCTTCCCAAACAGAGCTGGAGAATAGATAAGCACATGGTATCCCCCAGCCAGGTCCCTGCGTCTGATCTCTGATCCTGCACTGTGGCTCTGGTCCCCCCGAATAAGAAGTCTGAAGATTTTGCAATTCTGCTTCTTACAAAGAAAAGCTGTTTTGACTGATCAAATTATATTTTGTTTGCTAGAATTTTAAAGCTACAAATCCTGCCAAGCCTGTGTTAGGGTCTGTGTTGGACATACAAGTCTCTAATAATTGTAGGTATGCATCCCAGTTTTGTTGGAAGCGAAGAACCGAAGGAATCTCAGAAATCGGCAGAACACAGGGGCCACGGACAAAAATATTCCATCTCTCCCCATACAACAGTTCTTTGCACTGTACTGACCTGCATCTCTTCCTGAAGAGAGAAGTCTTCTCTAAAACATTTTATCTCTTCTCAGCAGTCATTCTGACCTTTCCTTTCACTAGTAATTTTTTTTGTCTATTGGATGTTTAATAGTAATCACCTCGTGTACTTAAATAATTCATTGTCATAGCTATACAGAATAATTCACAGCCAAAGCAGTTTGCTATCAAGTAGCTTTCAGCGTGCTTTTATATCACTTCTAATTTTATTCTGCCCTCCTTTTTCACCAGCTTTTCTAAGGAGCAGAAAAGCAGGATGAAAAAAGGTAAAGTAAAAGGATATCTCTATCTTATGCCTTATTACATGCCTATATGCATTCATGGGCTGTATTCAGAAAAAAACAGAATTAAAGTTACTGTTGTGCCTGATGTAAAAGCTAGCTCAGCCTTTGCGGTGAACTTCAATAAAAACAGGATTTGTACATTATCTTGGTCTCCTCACTACCCAGTGCTGCTGCCTCCAAGTAATCTCTGGCATGCTGAATATGAAAAAATCTAGAAACAGAAGGTTTCCAGGCACATTTGCCAGGGTTAATGCCAGAGTCTAAACATAAACTCTGCTGGGTCAGACTGTTATTTGGAGAATGAAGTGCCAGACAGAGCTTGATTTGAAGGATTAGGAGAAGGAAACACAGCACCTCTCCCCAGAAATAGACCTCTCGTGGATCGGAGACCCTGCTGCTGGGCGTTTGCTCTTCTGCCTCGACCCTGCTCCCCGTTGTCTCCAGCGCGGACACCGCTACCTGGTGCGTAGATTTTCACATACGGCTCCTTAGAAAGCAGCAGTTCAGAAGCGGGGCCGTGCACAGGCACTGCTTTATTTCAGCATTGGACATTCCCGGTGCCCCTCCGCGCTGGTTTACGCAGCCAGGCTGGGTCTAAGCCAGGCTGTAAAACCCCGAGGTGGCCGTCGCCGAGGTCTCTGCTCTCTCTATTTGTTGTTCAGACCGGCATGTATGGAAAACTTGATTTTGCTGCTTAGCTTGTGTTTACCAATACTGAGGCTCGGCCGCTGCTGATACATTACGTGATGTACTTTGAGGCAAAGTATTTTCAGTGGGTTTTTTTTCCTAAGTGGACACTATAAGAAAATACCTATGCAGGAATTATAGTCAAAGCTTCAAAACTCCTGGCAAAATGCCTTTAATAAAGTTTTTAAGTGACATTGCTTATTGTTGCCTGGATACTTCTCTTTAGAAATATTTAGTTGAAGCAACAAAATTTTGCTGAAACCTTTAATTCTGCAACTGAGTAACTACCATCAGTAGCTTGTTCCCCAAGAACCATCTGTACGGAGTGCCAGGGTTTGCTCAGCTAGAAAAATGAGGCGGTTTTAGCCAGTTCCTGTAACTTAAACCAGATTTTATTTATTTCTTTGCTATAAGCAGTGTTACTTCCTTAACCCCAGCTTTTTGCATAGTGGAAGAAAAACCCAATGCAACCCTACCTTCAGAAATATATGAGAGTACAGCTGTGAATGGTTTATGCCAAGAATAAACTGTAAACATCAGTGAAGGAAAACTGGGGGGTTTTGGGCTTCCCAGAGGTTTAAGCTTTCAGGGGAGCACTTGGAAGCAGTGCACGAAGGAACTGCTGATGCATTTACTGCTGTGACACTGGCTCCTGCAGCGCTGTCCTGTGCATCCGTCGCTTACTGGAAGATAAGTCATGATTAACTGCAGAAATTACGTGAAGCTCGCTAGCGATTGCCAAACAAAAACATGCTCTCATGAAGATGTTGGACCATGTCTTCAAAGTTCATCTGCTTGGTAGGGGCCGTGTGTAATTTTTAGGGCGAGGTGCGCGTACTCTCCAAAGTCTCATGCCCGTGCCTTTTAAATGGTGGCAGTGTTCAGACTAGAAGGGTTCTTCTATTTTTATTTGAAGGCTGTATGCGAACAGGCACGCCAACTACTTGCCAGCTGTCCGAGTTGTAATTTGGAGCACACTTTGTATTGAATTCTTGTCGGCGTTGTAATGAGTTGGCAGCAGAAGCGCCTGCATCTCCGTCCGCTCTGTTACTGTCCGTGAAACCCTGTCGGGAAAGAAAACACCGCTCTGTCTTTCCCACCAAAATGCATGTTGCATATTAGGCTGCTTAATGGCAGGAAGAAAGCGATGATGTTCTAAATAATCAGGATTTTTTTAATGGAAACTCCTAGAGGGAACCTGGTAGGGAAGAAATGAAAAGCACAAAGTGAACTTGGGGCTTTCTGGGCAGCAAGAAGTCAACAGGTCTAACGTGGTCGGGGTCACTGAGCTGTGCTGCCTCTGTTGGCACCAGGGTAAAAGATTTTCCTTTTCTGTTCATATAAAAGGTCTCCCAGAGCATATGCTGAGAGCAAAGCAGATAAACACATTTTTGCAGAATGAAGGAAGCTTGTGCTGCTTTGGCTGCTCGATCCTTACAGCCGTTATTTCCCAGTTCATTAGGAAAGCAAAGGAGACAGAGCTCAGCTGTGAGCAGGCTCGGTGTCAGGCCTGGGTGACAGTGTCCTGTCATTTGGTGAAAGAATTTAATTGCAGACTGTAGTTGCTAACGTGTACGTAACTGCATGAGACAACTTCCAAGCATTTCTGAGAAGCCAGTAAAGTGGTAGTGAAAAATCTCATTTTGTTCCTAGGTTATGTGTTCACTTTCCGCTAATTTCCAGGGAAAACACACCCGCTTGCGAAACCAGCAGAAGCGATGCTCTGCGCCAGCAGCCAGGCAGCTCCGCGAGTCTGGCAGAGAGGGGTTTTTTCGACGTTGCCCTCTCCTTTTCAAAACTGAGGAAAACCAGGCTTCAGGCTTTGCATTTTAGTTCATCCAATGCACATTTCCAACAGAGAGAGGTCAGCAGTAAGAGACCCAGATGACTTCCCGCAATTGGATCGGGGTAGCTGTGTGTGACGTGCAAAACTCGTCCTGAAGCGGGCAGTAATATCGGGCTGGGTAAAAGAAGACATGGCTTTTTTGTTTTGTTAAAGCAAAGAGTTGATGCTCTTATTTAAGTTCTGTTGCTATAAGCCATAGATGTGCCGAGATACATAACCTCGTGATGCACGGCTGGATGCTTTGTCCTGCGTTGTTGTGGTCTGTGCATCTTAAACAGTGGGGGCTTTTTTGTATGATTCATAAATCCAGCCTAGAATTAGGTTGAAAATCCTGCATCTGCGGCTTGAAAAGCAGGATTTGTGTTTTGGTTTTTTGTTTTGGTTTGGTTTTTTTTTCTCTAAAAGACCCTCCAAACTTTACTCCAGGTGTGTAGGTTTGATAGCTGTTCACCATGCTGTGAAAAGGGAAGCCGGAGGGGAAACCGCTGCGCTTTTTTTTTTTTTTTTTTTTTGTCTTGCCAACCTTAAAGATGTACGTGCATAACACTGAGCTGCAGAAAGGGATTTCCAAAGTAGATACGTTCTGACTTTTTAGGGCTAAATAGACCATGAGTTGCATGGCTTATATTCTCTCCAGTGGCATGATCAAAATTGAAATTACTGCCGCTGTACTGGATCAGTCCTTGCATTAAAGGAATTTGGCTTTACGTGCTGGCCTCCAGCAGAAAGCTGGGATCTGAGTAATGAGTTTCCAGAGAGCCGTGCGGCTGGGGTGGCAGAGACTTCAGCTGGGCGCTCCTGTCCCCTGTGGCACGTACGCTGGGACACCTGCACCTTCAGGTCAGTGCCGGTCTGAACGCTCTCCATCTACTTAGAAAGCACGTGCTATGTTACCATTTAAACGTGCTATCTTTCTTTTCCTTATAATTTGACTATTCCTTGACTGTGGCTTAAATGTAAAATACCTTCCCACCTTTAAGATAAAGGTTATAATGATTTAACCAGCTGGCAGGTACTGCGGGCTTTCTGTCAGCAAAGTTGTCTTAGGATATAAATCAGCACGTTGGTCCTTTAGAGACAGTGCTGCCAAAAACATGTGTGTTCTTTTTACGTTAGCACGTTTTTCACAATTATTCTGCGTACCAGAGCTGGTACGTGGGCGTTTGGGGATATGATGTGTTGCGAGGATCGCAGCTGTAATTGTAGCTGTTAAATGTTCTGTATTGCACTCATTCCAATGAGCAGTTAAAGTCACTTTTGGACAAAAAGTACTTCTGAGCTCAGATGGTTATATTTTGGGAAAGGTAAATAGTTGCAGTGAAAACCAGAGTGCTGTTCAGCGAGAGCAGTACCCACGTATGCGAGAGAACTGCTGCCAGAGCCGAGTGGGCATGGGGATTTATATTAATTTAAAATTTTGCTGCACTCTGTCATCAGTATAAAATGCTTCTCTTTTTTAATCTGTCAGTAACAAATAGGAGCTGACACGATAATGTAATAGTTGCCAGTGCTGATGATTAAATGTGACCTGTATGGAGACTGCAGGACTGGAGAAGCTGGTAACAGAGATACCGCAGAGGCTGTTTTTAAGGACAAAAAGGGTGTTAATCAAGGTATTTCACTTAGGTAAAAACATGTGGCTGATTAATGTAAATAATTGGTCAAATGACACTCTTAGGAACCTTTCAGATTCCTTGTACTCATTGCAGCTGAGGATTCAAGTAGTTTGAATGCTTCGTGTGCGAGCTGGCTCGCTGTCCTCCTCCCTGGTGGTACCCTTCTTGGGTGGGGGGCTGAGGCATCACCCCGGGGTGCCCAGCTCCCAGGGACCCACCAGCTACTGCCAGGAGCGGGGGGAGATGGGAGCTTGGGGAGGGTGAGGAGTGAGGAAGGACACGTGCTTGCTCTTTTCTGATGTAAAGTCTGCTTTTTCTTCTTCAGGGCTGTGATCAGATGCCTCGTTATGAGGAAGTTACTAATGATCCGGAGGAACAAAATGATCCAATTGCTTGTTCTTGCCAGCCAGGCTGCACGGTGGGATGGAGTAGGTGATCTGTCTACTGCTGCCTGCAGTCGCCTTATTTAGATGTTTTTTTGCTTGCTGTGAATGATTAACCCACAGTGAGACCTTTCCTGGCAGTCCACTCATTGCATCTCATCAAACAGCACTGTAAAGAAAAAGGTATAAGTAAGGGGCTTCCCCTGTTTGATTTGTTGTTGTGTTTTTACTTTATGAAGACAAATGGTCAGAGTGATGCATTCTACATTGTTCTAGGAAGGCAGTAACGTGTTGCTGAGCAGAAAGACTAGCAGATCCAGTGCCTGTGCCTGGCAGTGCAAGCAGAACGCATACCTGTGCTAGCTCCTGTGAGTTAAACACAGCTGGCAGTTGCAGTTATTTTCCCCCGTAGGTCCCAGGACCGCCGTAAAGCAGAACTGACAGTTCAGTTACTGCTTAAAGTTGCTAAACCTCACCCGGCTCGCTGGGGTTGTTTGGTGGGAGCTCCTCAGCCCCCGAGCTCCGCAGAAGCCTGAGACGATGGCTGCGTGTGCTGCCCTGCTTCCCCTCCCAGCTGGCGTTTCCTCGGCGGTCGGATATGCTGTCAGAAAGGTATAGCTAATTGAAAAGCAGTTTGAGCTGAATGTGGTAGCAGCGGCATCCAGGAGAGGCCAGTCACGGCCATAGCTAGTGCCGTCCAAGTACCGCTCCGGGAAGGGACTGGGGTGCTGTAAGACCAGCAACGCGGTGGGCTCTCCGTCCCTGCCTGAAGACAGAGCCCAGCTCCCTGAAATAATATTGCGAGGCTGCTCCTGAGAGCCTTGTTAGAGCCCTTAATGCTGCTGCCTTGAGACTTGCTCGGGCATTGCTTTCGAAGCCTAGATGTAAGGGAGACTGACGAAATGGTTTCATCTTTTGCTTCATTAACTTGCGTAGTAACAATATAATACTTGATAGCTTGGAAAGAGGCAGTGTAATGCCTCCGTAAGCAGCAGCTAGATTTTGGAGTTATTGTTTGTGCCATTAGTGAGGGGTTTAATAGCTTAATCCATCTGGAAAGCAAGTAGATTTATTAGACTGTGCAATAAATGGGCTCATAATTACAGCAGCAGTCCCTACTAACTGGTTTTCCTGATATGGCATAAAAGTATGATATACAAGTAACTTCATCGTCAAAGTTTTGTAGCAATATTCTGTACTAGATTTACTAGAAAAACAAGGCACCTTGATAGTCTCTGGTGTCCGAGAGCCTTTGCAGTGGCTGGGCCTGGCCAGCTGCTCTGAATGCGTATGGGCTGAGCAGTTGTGCAAAGAAATACGGATAAACCCATTGTTTGCAGCGCAGGCCAAGGGAACACCCTCCTAGCATCTTAGAAAAAACATTTTTTCTATCTAGTTTAGAATACAATTACTCTTTGCGCTATACTAGATGTTTTTAAAATTAATGCAGGCTGATGAATGCTCTTCAAAGTGCGCAGCATGTGCAGGGGTGAAGATGACCAGTGCTTGCTTTGTAGGACCGACATAAACAGATCTTGTGTTTTCTGTTGACTATATCAACGCACCTTCTAGAGTTGTGCGTCTTATTGTGGATTCATAGAAAAGTCGAGGTTGCAGGGGACGTCTGGAGATCATCTAGCCCCACCTCCTGTTGAAAGCAGGGCTTAGACTAGCTTATGCAGGGCCTTGTCGAGTCTTGACGCAACTTGTCCACTTCATTGCAATGAAGTGTGCAAGTTTTTTTTAATTTTCCAATTTTTTTTTCTAATTTTAGATCATAAACCATTCCTGATTGCATGACAGTCAAAGGCCTGTATGTCATTAAAATCCTGCTCTTGTGTGGGGAAATAGTTTGCTCTAACTTGTGTTAACTGTCTTGCGTGCAGAGAAACGTATGTCCGTCCAGAGGGCAGGAGAAGGCGGCTGTCCTGCGGGGGAGCGGGGCGAGCGTGGGGTGCAGGGTCTCGGGGCAGCAGCTAAACCTGCTTGAAAACCTTGCAAATTGTGTAGCCGCATGGATACCAGCACTGAATGTGCCTGATGCTGAAATCAGATGCAAATCTCAGTTTCTAATAAGAAATGTATCCATAGTATATGGATATATTCCATATATCCAAATCCATATATCCAAAAGTATCCACAGAAAAGTACTTTGACTTTTTGAATTAACTATTGTATAGCCGCGCTCTTTGCCGGTGCTTAATAAGAGATGTGTTGCTACAAATAAAACTGTATTAGGCTCTAATTGGACTGGAAAACTGTAGGATAAGCTGCTGGATGCAGCTTCTTCACTTTATATTTTAGATCCTCTCTGTCTAATCATCGACAGACGGAGCACTGGAAGCAGTGAGGATTAGAAGGTAAATCTGTGCTGAAGAGCCAGTGGAGAGGCTGGTAATCTAGATTCATTTATGGTAGATAGATTAGTTTCTGTTTGTCCAGTCTTGTAATTTCGTAGCACTTAAGGAAAAAACAAGCAATCTTGACAATGCACTATGTATTAAAATACCGAGTATCAGCTCTGTGCAAATCAAGTATGAATAAAATATTAGAAGCGAGGCTTGTCTGTTGAAACCGGCTTGCCCAGGTTACCATTCTGATAAATTGTACATATTGCCAGAATACTTTTGATGGTTTTCCTCCATGCATAACACCTCCAGGTCCAGTGGGTTGCAGAACAGTGCTAGTTTGTATGCCTAGTGGGGAAGCAAATGCATAATGAAGAAATGATAGGAAGTAAGTCCAAGGAGCCAACACGAGCAGATTGACAACGCAGGTAAAACATGTTTGGGAAATGCGGAGCTGTCAGGAAGTTAGGTGATTCATAAATATCACATTTTAAGACATAAGTAAGCTTTGGCAAAGGATCTGAAGTTTTCATGTCATTACAATTATCAAAAAGAATTTTGCACAGTTATTGAAGGCAAATCCTGAGTTCTTTGGTGTTTTTCTATTACATGACATTGTCACAACTAGCCTAAATAATATTTTGCTGTGTGTAATTAACAGGAAAGGGGGTAAAAATTCTGTCTGAGGTTTGTGTAACCAAGTATTACTTTTAGTTCTGGGTATCTATTGAAGTTCTAGTCCTGTTGCTTTATTTTGTTAAATTGTGCGACGTATCTTTTCTTTAAATATTGAATTGAACATATCTCAGATTGGCAGTCACTGTTCAGGGGTTTTTTTTTCTCTGTACTAAATAGCTTAGTCTGGCATAGAGGCTTCAAAGTAAATAGGTACCTTATCACAATTCAGCAGAAATCCCTCATCTTAAGTAAAAATACTGTCTGTCTTCCTACCGAGCAAACACAGAGCTGGTGTGTTGGACTGTTTGGAGACCTCCGAGACTCAGCGGGCAACTTACTTTTGATTATTGTTTAAACGCAGAGAATTTAAATGCGAATGCTTTAACTTGCTGCCAACCGACGTGTTCTTGGGGAATGTACTTTGTGATGTGGTTTCTGGAGTCCTTACTCGGTGATTCGTTCAGGAAGGCATCTAGTATTTTTAACCAGCTCAAAACACTTTGTGCTCTTTGCTCGTGTGAGTAGGGTGGATGCAGAACCGTGGAAGTTGGGCTCTTGCTGCACGTGATGCGTCCTCTGGGGCTTTTAATTCAAGTTAAATGCGAGTCATCTCTCTTGGTTGGGGAATCATTGATCTGGTTTATTAAAAGCTGATCCATGCAACGTGAGCAAAAAAAAAAATGACAGCATTGAAATAGCCACCGGCAGCTCGTATCGCATGCTTATCTAAAAGCGCAGTTTGTATCTGTGTCGCCCGGTGAAATGGGCTTAATGGTTAAAAATAAATAAAAGCACATGGCCAGCAGCCGTATTCCTGTCTGCATTCATCCTGCTGTCACTGTCACTGCAGTGTCACCGGTAACCTGCACAGATGGGACCTTTGGGAGCTGTGAGAAAGCTTTAAATAATTCTCTCCTCTAGCCTGGGTAAAATGCATCAGCCCTTACGCAGAGTGTTGTGTCCAGTGTCAGCACATGATGCTGTTTTAAGAGTCTTTTTTTTTTTTTAACTCTGAATGCCAGTGAACCTTGAAAAACACCTGAAGATGTGGGTTTTTTTGGAAGGGCCCTGGGGAGGCTCTGGGCAGCAGGGCTGTGCTGCTGCTTCGGGGTCCTCCTGGCAGCAGAGCCTTCCCATTCCACTTGAAATACGTCCAGGTTGTGGAAGCCCAGACCCTGCGAGGACCAGCACAAGCGCTGGAGATAAAATGCTCTTGTGGGCAGATGGACAGCAGCAGCACTGAAATCTCACCCCTCTGCAGAAACTAAATCTCACTTGCTGAAACAGGATTGGGATGGTATGCCCGAGGATTGCTGCAGGTTACCCACTTCCACGCCACCTGGTTTAAAATGAATTCACCGCATCACGTCGATTAAGACTGGGAAGGCAGAAATGCTTTTGGGAGTGCATCCTCCCTTTCCCCACTCCGGGGAGGTGCAGGTGGTGCTTCTGTGCCTGGGGAGCTGCACCTTCCCCCCTAGAAAATACCCCGAGGTCTTCCTGTGCTGGAGAGTATCGCTTACAAACACAACCGTGCACAAAACGACTGCAGCGTTGCCTGTTGGATTTACAAATGGGCTAGATCGACGGTTCTGTCCAGGAGAGAAGCTTCCTGTGTGCATCCTGGGCTTTGAAGCTGAGCAATGGCAAGTGAAGCACCGGGATGGTTCCTGTGCCGAGTGTTTCCTCCTGGGACTTGGTGCCCGTCCTCTTCTCCGCCTGCCCATCACGCCCTGCTCTCCCACGAAGCATGTACGGTGTTTCTGTCGCTGGTTTTGTGAGCTGTCAGCAGGAAAAGAAATTGCATTTTGCTCTTGTGTAAGGGCTGCGAAAAGACAAACTACATAACAGGAATTGTAAGTTAATTATTTTATCTCTGTTTTGAAAATACAATATGAAAATGAATTTGTCTCAAATGCGTCCATCTCCACTGTGCTTGTGAAGGGAGCGCAGGGGATCAAACCTATTCCTGCCCACGCTAAAGTAAGCTCCAAATGGCGAGGAACCAACAGCAGCGCTACGTTTTGGGGCTGGGAGGACAACATCCCAGCAGAGACCTGTTAAAACAGCTTAAATCGGGAATGGCTGATCTTGCAGGAAAAAGCCCTTCAATAAAAACCTCACAAGTTGCCCAGAAGCAGCGGGATCTTCCTTTTCCGAGGGACCACAGCTTCTTTGCCTCACCTTTTTCTAGGGTTTCCTAGAGAAGTTACTATTCTCCTGTTTCTCGATTTTATTCTTCCTTTTGCTTCTCCTTTTTTCTTCCAGAGTGGTTCAGATTAATCCAAGGGCTGTCCTGTTTCCTGGATGTTTGGTATTTTATGCAGAGCGCAGTGGCGGTGGAGGAGAGGCATCTTCGTTCCTGTGCTTGAAATTTTGCTCCATCGTCTCAGGATTTTCAGAAAGAGAGAGTCCTCTTACTGGTTTTTGACAGTAAATACAATTGTTATTACATTAATTACATATAAAAACGCAGTATTTTATAATGCCAAAGGATAATTTAATGTTGATAATATAAACTTTAAAAAATAAAACTGAAGGACAGAAATTAATGCAATGTCAGTGGTCAGATGAGTTCAAGAAAAGGCTCTGATGTTCAGTGAAAATTAGGTTCGGCTTAAGATCTTTGGTAGATGCACGTTGTGTGAGCGTCAGTAGCACTGCAGAAAAGTCAGAAGGATTCAGTGGACACGTCTGTGCCTGGAAGTGTTGCATCAATCTCATCATTTGCTGCAACGGAAAATTTATCTCTAACAGAGGAGGATGTGTGATACAGCATCTGCTGGAATTTAACATTTCCAGATTAACACTCCTGTGTAACTCCCACTGAGATATCTTAAAGAAGCTGGAACAGGTTATTGAAATAGTTATATTTGATGGTTCTTGGAAAACCAAAGAAATGCTAAATATCATGGTAGTTCTCCAGTTAATTCCCACACCTGGAAGGGAGTGAAGTGATGAACCGCAGAATTGCTGTTTGGGCTGATGCTGGTGTGGATCAAAAGGAAATGATCAAGTCATTGCTCACAACAGTCTGGACTTCAGAGAAATTCTTACTTTTAATATATTCAGCACAGCTTTGCAGATTAAAAAAACCCTGTCTTATGAGGGACTTCCTATGAGAGAGAGACACACGTTTTTTTAGAATGCAGATAACTTAGTTTTATGTAAGAACTGAGAACCATAACGGGATCTGTCATTCTCAGATACACAACTGGGGCTGTGGATTCCTAACTCACAGCATGGAATACCAAGATTTGCCCAGGCATCATTAATAAAGCAGCAGTATCAAGATTTTATTTTTATTTAACCCAGTTGTTCTTTATATTAAAAACAGTGTTTCAGAAGCCTTGACACCTCACTTGAATTGGCAAAATGAGTTTCTCCAATTGCATCCCTGGTTTGGGATACATTTGAAACTAGTCATTCACTCTGTAAGGAATGCTATTTCAGTGCATTTTAATTAGAATTTATATAATGATTTGTACAGCAACTGCGTAAGGGTAAACAGTGTAAAACTAAACAAGTATTAATTTATAGATTATTTGCGTTGTCGCTGTAGGCCAGCTGTAAATACCAGCAGCGCATCGCTCTGCTGCAGCCATTTCTGTAGCTCGCAGCAGTGATTCAGTGTGGGACTTGAAGGAATTTGAGCCAGACTTCCGAGAAGTATTTGCCCTTTAAAACCTGTGGCTCCACTATTGCTTGAGGGATAGGGATCGACTTTTATGATAAACAGCTTGCGCCTTCAGATTTAGGTGGGAGATGTTTCGGTGCACAGCCTGGGAGAGGCTAGGTATGTCGTCCTGCAACATGAGGAGAAAACAAACGTGGGTCTCGTGGATATATTACTTCATACCTTAAAAACTACTTTCCCATGTTGTACTCCTTAAATCTTTTAAGTATGGTACGATGAAATCCTTTTCATAAGAACAGCAAGGGAATAAACCAATTTAACACAGTCCCTTTGTGGGTTTAAATTACCTCCTTCTACTGTTGAAATTCTGAATTCTTTTTTTTTCCTGCAGTTGAATAAAAATCCATCTATCCATTTAACATGTAATAAGCCTTTCTCCTCCACTGATATTTCTAGGGGTTTTTTGTGGTGACTGGTGAGGCTTAATGCGATGGTTCTCTGAAAATACTGCACTTTTCTTTCCGAGTCCCCTTTCAGTTCATTTATAGTTCATAAAAACTAAATATTTCAGCAGCGTTGCCAGGAAGCCGTGGATGCGGCTGGACTCGACCTGCAGCATCTCCTGCTCTTCCCTGGAGCTGCAAGGCGAGCATAGGAGACGCTTTGTGATGCTCCAAATTCCCTTCTGTCCAAGGCAGCAGAACCCAAATAAAAGAAAAGCCGTGTATAATGGCATAGCCAGGACCTTTTTGCAGCTGTGGGCTCTGTTTAAACCATGGAGTAACGGGCATGGGGCAATAGGGATGGAAAAAGCGTGGTGATGGTGTTTCCCCTTCCCTCTCTCCCCATCCCATGGTAATCCAGATGGCTTAATTAATTTTGAGTTTTATAGGTAGAGGTGAAGTGTGTCAGAAGTGTCATTCCCCATTTAAAAGTGAATTATGCCTTTGTGTAAAAAGATCAGAGCATATTTGTTGAGGTCATCCTGAAAGCATCATCACTAAAAATTATCTGCTGATGCAGAAAATTGGATTTATTCTTATGCTAGCATTTCCATAAAAATACAATTATATATAAATTTATGTTCTCTAAAAGCTTGTAGTAAACTAGGCTTTCAGAAAATAAGACACTTATCTTTTAAAGCCCAGTTTTAAATGACCAGATGGTGCTTACAGTATGGAAGCATAAAACTGGTGAGAGATAATTGATTATTTCCACTTAAAAGGGGGGGGGGGGGGGGCTGGAACTCGAGGTGAAACTCCTTTTAATTGCTGTATGGTTAACTCCTGCCTATCAGCAGAATATCTACAGTATCTGCAGCCGTTTCTGGAGCACCTTGTTGAAATTGCCGCTGGCCAGGTCCAGCAGCGCCGGAGCATGCTGGCACGTCTGGGGCTGCACGAGCCCCCCCGGCTCAGCTGCCGAGCGGTCCCCGGGGATGTCAGATGGGGCTGCAATTAAGCAAAGGGTTTAAAACTTAACTCAGCGGCTCTGATACTGCGGCTTGCTAGGGAGGCGAAATTAAACTTCTGTTTTAATAAGGATTTTATGAAGTGTATCTTAAATATTCCTGCGCGTTTGAAAAATGCACGTGTCATTTGTTTGAAGGACTTCACTCCTCAGCAAAAGCAGGGTCTTCTGAGCAAACGTGCTTAAATCACTTCAACTTCTGGATTTATTTCCATGCTGCTCAGCCTTGCTCCTTTCCAGGGCTGTAACGGTGGTGTTGGAGTGCACTTCATACAGCAGGAGGTTTATCTTGCAGAGAAAAAATAAAAGAAAACCCCAAAACAGGGTTTACATAGTTTCTGCCTTCTCCTGGGGGACCAGGACACGTCAGCCCCCGAGCGTGGCCGTGGAGGTCCTGTCCCCGGGGACGGTCCGTGCTTTCCCAGTCCCTGCTTCGCTTCTTCAGGAGGCTCCTGGCTCGGGGCCACTGGCACCATCCCCGCCGGGGCTTGGGCTGTAAAGTCCTCCGATACCAGCCCACTTCCTCCTCCTCGCACACATTGTTGTTCTAAAAGTGCATTTCAGGTGCGGTAACGTCAAGAATCAATCCAGCCTCGAGTGTTGAGTTTTCATCTCAGAAAAGTGTTTATAGTGTGTGCTTTAAAAAAAAAAAAAAAAAAGGCAAAAATAGCCATCTGGTTTTAGTAGCTGTCTCAGTGATTTCAGCTGTGTGAACTACGGATATTTCTAGCCTTCAGGTTTTGGTCGTGGAGCTGTTTCGTTGGAAATCCCTCTTTCGTGGTGCTGGGTAGGTGGTGGTTATATTCTGCTGAGGATTTCTCTTCCACCTGTGCGCCAAGACCGGTGAGAGTTTGTTTGCTGATTCCCAGTGGTTGCTGAGCATCTCATTACCATCAAACTTTTCATTTTGAAGCAGTTGCCCTGCGATCGACGCCGTTTCTTTGCATCCTTTGCCTTTGGTGAAAAAAATCTGTTGTCACAACGGGGGGTGAATCATGACTCGGAACGTTTGATCTTGTTGCTTATGCAGAGCTGGAAAACCCCAAATTCTTTTCTAGGTGCCCCCGCCTGTCCCCTTCCCACCGAACACCATCGTGGTGTGCACGTGGCGACGCTCCGCCGGACAGGCTCTACCGGGGCTTGGAATTAGC
Source organism: Morus bassanus (assembly GCA_031468815.1). NCBI lineage: Eukaryota > Metazoa > Chordata > Aves > Suliformes > Sulidae > Morus > Morus bassanus. Next base: position 1,691,412 of record CM062581.1, on the reverse strand, counting down.
AGAACCACCAGCTCTGGCTTTAAGCACCGCCACTTGAAAAGCTTTCCCCTCTCTGTTTTGCAGGTATGGTGTGAATATGCGTTGCTTGGCAGCTCGGGTCAACTACAAGACTCTGATCATCATCTGCGCCCTCTTCACCCTGGTGACGGTGCTGCTCTGGAACCGATGCTCCTCCGACAGAGCCGGCCCGTTCCCCCGCAGCCTCGCCGGCCCCGAACGCCGAGCCGCCGCTGCCGCCGCCTCCGAGAGCGACCTGGCCCGGCAGCAGAGCGAGGAGGCGTCGCCCCAGGAGCAGCAGAAGGCTCCCCCCGTCGCGGGAGGCTTCAACGGCAACAAAGCCCCGGGGCTGAAGTACGAGGAGATTGACTGTCTGATCAATGACGAGCACACCATTAAAGGGAGGAGGGAAGGCAACGAGGTCTTCCTGCCGTTCAGCTGGGTAGAGAAATACTTTGAGGTTTATGGGAAAATTGCTCAGTACGATGGTTATGACAGGTTTGAATTCTCTCATAGCTACTCCAAAGTATACACACAGCGAGCACCTTACCACCCCGACGGGGTCTTCATGTCCTTCGAGGGCTACAACGTAGAGGTTCGAGACAGAGTGAAGTGCATAAGTGGTGTTGAAGGTTTGTCGAGTATTTTATTTTTTTTTTTAATAGTTGAAATGCTTCTTAAAGTTTGCTGCCATCATTTGAAACGCAAAGTGATCTTAATTCTGTTGCGATAGTCTCGATAAAAAAACACCTTGAGAAATGGTGCGCAGCCTCCACTTCGTGCCAAGTTTTCCCGGCTCCCATCCTGCATCCTGGGGCTTGGACTAGACGACATTTAAAGGTCTTTTCCAACCCAAACTATTCTGTGATTCTATGATCTCTGGTTTTACTGGTTGCAGCAAACTCCGGAGGTGCCGGGATGCTTCTTTTATGGTGCCACTGTCAGGTTTTGGCATTGTTGTTGACACTCGTCGTATCTGTCAGGGAGCCACAATTATTTTAAAATCTAAAATTAACTAAAAAAGCCTGGCCCTGCTGTCTGAGGAGGCTCCTGCTTCCCTGCGGGCCCAGATACAGCCCCATGCTCCGAGCCAAACGGCACTGCCAGCTCCTGCGCCGAGTAAATCGGCATCACCGCGCTGCCGTGCCCGGGGCAGGCAGGGCATCGCCTCGCCTCGTCCTGCAAAAGGTGCTGCTGCCCACAGCAAGGCGAGGAGGTTTCCGAGAAACACTGCAGGGTCAAAAAGCTCTCCAGCCATCGAAGCATCCCTGGATAAAATTAATATATGGTAAAACCTTTCCAATTTGCACTTTTGCTAAACCACGCAATTGGTAATTAGGACACAAGGTCTTCCCGTATCTCAGCAAAGATTTGATCGCAGAAAATTCTTGTCGGGTTTCATATTGAAAAATTAATGACTTTATAAAACTGTTACAGAAGGTGACACTGTGACCCCTCATAAATTAAAGACCAACTTTTACTTAATAATATACATTAATTTTCATGCATCTCGGTGATGGGTGGTGCTCTGCTGTGTTGATATGAGCTCTTCCCATGATACGGTCACTGCAGAAAGCTGGCATGCCATGCAATTAATTTGCTTGTAAAGGATTTGCATAAACAAATGCATAGGGTATGTCAGTTGGGTTTTGGTTTTGTTTCTGGGTTTTTTTTAAGGTTGCTCTCACATTTTTATTATTTTTTTAACTCTCATTCTCCTTACACCTGCCAAGGAGGGGAAGCAAGACTCTGAAACTCAGGGCTCTCCCAAAGGTGCAAATGCATCCTGGTAACTACACGTCCGCTACGTGTGAGCATTGCCCTGCTCGGGGTTTACGTCGGCTGTGAGGCGCTGAGGAGATGGCTTTTCTTTCTAATTGCTGCAGTCATGGCTGATTAAATACAGCTTGTGGACATGAATAATAGCCATGGGTGCTGCTTTTGTTGTTGGGGGTGGGCTTGGACCTAGGTCTTGGAGCCCCACCAGTTTTTGTATGAAGTGTGGAAGATGCGCGAGATGCCCCTTGCAACTGGACCCCGCAGTTCTTGTGACGATGTTCAGCAAAAAGCTGAAATTCAGTAAGAACTAATTGAGCACCAGGACAGATTCGGCAGCCTCTTGCCTTGCCAGATGTGCGTGCGAGGTGCTGTGCGTAGCTGCGCTCTGCTTAAACCTCGAGAGACCGGCGAGTTTAATGCTCAACAACGTGGTTATTTATCTACAAACCTTGCTTGTTTGCAGCATGTGATTTAAGACCCATCATTGTGAAAAGTGGTGCCAGAGCCAGGGTTTCGTAAAGGCGATAGAGTTATTGGCATCCGGCAAACAGGTCAGAGAAGAGAAATAGCTGTAGTTTGTAGGGAAGGGGTTTTAATATTCAAATACATTCTCAGACAGTTTTAGGCTCTTGCCTTGCATCATTCCAGCTCTAGAGATTCTCATATTGCTGTGTGATGAAAAAAACCTCATGTTATATTTTCACCTCGTCTCTTTCTGCAAGGTTAATGTGTTGTTATGTCCTCTGACCTGGAGAATTTAATCTTGTCATCTTGTATAAATTTCAAGTAAAGCTGTTAGAGCAGATTTCTTTTTCTGCGTTTTTCAGTCTCGATGAATGCACCCTTAACAGAAACTGTTTAGCATTAGTAAGTGAGCTGGCTTCCAGGAGTTGAGATAATACATGGTATTTAAATATTTCCTGTGATGGTTTTCTCTCTAGGCAGCATTAAGGCATCACATCTCCATCAGTAATATTTATTAGTAACACAAAGCACCAAAATATGTATGAAAATGTATCTTTTTACATTTAGTTTAAGTATTCTTTTCATTGTACCAAATTTCAGAAGAAATTGGTTTCTGAGCTTGACATTGCCAAGGGGGAAAGCGGTGCAAATGCCAACTTGTTTATTTTCATCTTCTTTTTTCTTTTCTTGCGTGCGTGCAGAGGTTTACAGAACTAAATAACCTTGGTTTCCTGCAAGAGGGTCACAGTGATATAGTCCCACTTTGGACTCATACTTAGAGGTTGGGAATTTGTTCCAAATAAAATTCAGGACTTTAGGAGAATCCTGTTTTTATCCGTATCTTAAGTATCATGTGTTTGCTTGCTTGTGGAGGTATGGGTATAAATAAGTCTCCTCCACACAGTTTGTTTGCATTTCCCACGCAGCTGGTGATGCAATAGGCAGTTTATAGCGCGAGGGTTTTTCCACCCAAAGCTCGAGGCTGTGGCTCCTGGGAGCTGCTGAAGGGCAGGCAGAGGAGAGCCTGGAGCTTGGCAGGGTTTTCTGCAGGTGCGTCTCTGCTAACGATCGTAACGGAGGGTGGAAGTTTTCTGTCGAGCACGGCTGTGTGACATTGTCTGAGCTCATACAACGGTTTTTGCTTGTGAAATCCAATCCATCAGGCTACAGGAGATGTCCCCTGTGATCTTCCTGCTTTGAATCCTTGAAAGAGGTGGTGCTCCAGGGGGTTCTTCTGGTCAGTGCAGGCTTCTAAATCTAAAATCACCCTAAATGAAGTGTGCTCTCCTGCGAGGCTGCCAGCTTTTGGGACAGGGAGTCGTGTGCGGAGGGTTAATCCCAGGGACAGCTGGGCTGGAGCAGGAGCTCTGAAGACAAGGGACAGCTTTGGGTGGAAGAACTGGGGCGTATTCTGCTGGTATTGCAAGAAGAGCTCGGCTGGTTTCCACAGGCATCACTTCAGACTGCGCTTCTCATATTCTTGGGGGAGCCAGGGTAATTGGAGCAGATTTGTAGGTGCTGGGTAAATTTTTCTTTCAGCATCAAGTAACTCTTACCAAAATCTAGTAATAACATGTATGCTAAATTTGCAAAGACTTATGTGGCATTAAAGGGATTGTGTTAGATGTAACATTGTTTGGAGATTTAGTGGTCTCTGGGGTAGGGGGGGAAATCGGTTAGGGCATTTAAAATGTATTTTAAAATAGGTATGATGCTTTGGTAAACAATTAAATGAGAATGTATGGAAGACCATGATAAGGACTTCTCTGCCGCTCAAATCTGCTTAGTTTTGACTAGTCACGGATCTCAGTGTAAATGGGAGCAATTCACTCCTTGAACAGGACTTTCCTCGAGCCTAACTAATGGTGAAGCCTAGAAATATCATTTGCTAGAAGTAAAGAAGTGATGGGGTAAGGAGGAGGCATGTGCAGGGCTGCAAACACTGCGGTTTTTGAAAACGTGCTGATAAAATACTCGTTTCCATCCTCTCTCGTAGGTGTGCCGTTGTCCACGCAGTGGGGACCTCAAGGCTATTTCTACCCCATTCAGATTGCACAGTACGGGTTAAGCCACTACAGTAAAAACCTGACGGAGAAACCGCCTCACGTCGAGGTGTACGAAACAGCCGAAGAGAAGGACAAAACCAGCAGGTCCCCGGACTGGACGGTGCCGAAAGGCTGTTCTCTGTCCACAGTATCAGATAAAGCCAAGTTCACTAGCGTCAAACAGTTTGTCGCTCCAGGTGGGTTATCCTGAGTGCGTGGCAGCTAAGCCACATCCATTAATTTGCCCAGATGGTATCAGGGGAGCTTTAACTTGCTGGGATTAATGTCTTTTCATTTATCCTGCGTGACTTTCCATCCTTAAGATCTCACCTGAGAATGTCATCTTGTTTCTGTTCCTCTGGAGTTTTTCTTTTCTTCTGTTTTCTCTCTATCACTGCTTTTTCAACGCTATCTTAATGAGAAAATGGGTGGATGTATGCATGGAGGGCAATGAGAAGCTACGGTCACATTTCCTGAGCTTCTGTCTGAAAATAGAAGCAAAAAAAAAAAAAAGGGAACCAGTTGTGGAGCCTGGGAAATAGCGCTGACGTGTGATAAGCAGGTGTTGACAGACGATAGATAAGGTCTATTTTTAGCCTGGAGCAAGCGTAGCACGTGCGGCTCTCCACTGGGACCCGGGAGCTCTCTCTTCATTGGGATGCAACTATTTTTGCAAAATTTGAGATCTTAGTTCTGGCTGACCCAAGTTGCCTTAAACAAGGCAGCAAGAGGGAGCAGCTGCCCCCGTGCTGCGCAGGTGTTTGCAGAGGGCTGGGGGAGGACGGTGACGATCTGGGGCTGCATCCGGGTGCTCTCCTCCACCTGCAGACGTGCAAGGTGCATTTTGTTGCCGTCTCTTCAATTTACCGTGTTCTGTTCAGTACTTAGCAGGGAAATTCATTATTTCATGCAAGAGTTTCCTTTGTGCTAGGGCAGGCTCATTAATAAGGACGTAATGTATTTTTCCTCAATCAATACCCATTAGAATTAATGAGTCCATTACTTAAAAAGACAATGAAGTAATTTTCAGTTGGCACCTTAGGCTTGGGTCTCTAGGGAAAAAATTGTCGAACACTCTTGTGTCTTTGTAGTAGATAAATATGGGGAGAGGAAAGGCTAAAAGATCTGTTATGTATTCTCTCCTCATCCTTTATTGATGGCAGAGTAATCTGTGGGGCTCGAAGGCCACGATATGCATCCACTCGTCTTAGATGGCCTTAAGTAATGGATTTATAGGCGCTTAAGGCAGTGCAAGCAATGGGCAGCCTTTAGTTCTCCTTTGCTTCTTCAAACTCTTTTTTTCCCCTTCTGTTATAATTCATTTCGTTATCACACAAGCGTTTATTTACAAGGAACCATAAAACTTACTTGACAGGGATTGCGAGTGGGTTTTTTTAATTAGATTTTTTCATAGGAGCAAAATGTTGTGTAACAAAGCGCTTGATTTCTTCTCCCAAAGCAGATGTTGATCTCCAAAACTCAAAGGAGTGAAGCTTTTGCTTTAAGAGATTGGAAAACATGACATTCAGTCAAAATAATAGGCGCCATACAATAGCACCTTGCAGTGCGAGATGTGGAAGCGGTCGTGATGCAAAATGCCAGAGATTAGTTTGGGAGATGGGGAAACGCCTCCGCTATGCAGGGAAAGTGGATCATAACTCGTTGGTTGCACGTAGAAATATTTATAGGGCATTTCACATATAGAGAAGTAGCAGAAGGGAAACAATTGCCTCACGTGGGAGAATTTTATTCTATAGAAAGCCGTTAATTTGAGATGACTGTCTTGAAGTGTTTATCATCCCTCCGTGCCTTCAAAGCTACAGGATTTGCACACAGCCTTACAAACTAATTAGCCCTTTGATCTTCTAGTATAGGTTTTTTGGGGAGGAGTTGATTTTACGTTCTAAAATCTAGCCTGCGAGAGAATGCTGGATTTCATTATGTGGCATTGCCTAGGAGCTTTATTTAAATTTTTTTTTTTTAATTAAACAGAGTTTTGCCAATGGAGAGGTTAATAAATACTTCAACACATTAGTCTTTCTATATTCTTTTCTTCCCCGCCCCCCCCCCCAAAACCAATCAGTGCACTGTTTTTTGGAACTGTCAGGTTGGGAAAGAAAAAAGTCACAGATTTAAATATTAGTCCCAGGGGGGATCCTAAATACTTGCTTCTCGGCGCTCCCAGCTTTCTTTTTTTTTGCTGAAAGTGGAGCTTTATGCAGAAATGCGACTGCTGAAGCAGCGCCGTGTTTTTGGTGTCTTTTCTGCCAAGTGAAATTTTCAGTTTGGAACAAAAGGGTGGTTGTTGGTTTGTATTTTGAATTACAGAAGAGGAAAATCACGCAGCATCTATGTTCGTGCGGCTTGGCTGCTGCGCCCCATCCTGCAGGAAGAGTCCGGCTCTGCCTGTCCCGCATCCTGCCAGCAGGCAGCTGCAGGCAGCAGTCAGACCCGCCGTTGGTGGCCCTTTCCCTTCCCCCAGATCCTGCTAGTGTCCGTTGCACTCCTCCATCGACCAGCTACCAGAAGCGTCTGATAAAGCCATCGATCGAGCCCCTGGCACTTCTGCTCCACAGCGAAGTGCTGCAGCGTGTTAATGTAAGATGCAAACGAGTTGTTGCCGGTGCTGCGGGAGTCGGCCTTCGCCCACGGATTTACTTTTATCCTTAATTAAATAATATATGATAGCGCGCAGAAAGAATGATTGAATTATTGATGGGCTGCCCTAAAAGCTTTTGGATCCTGCCTGGTAAGAGGGCTTACCTCTGGAAACTGCACTTCATAGCTTAAACGTTTTGGAGAACTGAGTGCTTTACCACTGAACAAGGCTTTTTTTGTTTGTTTTGCAGAAAATACTGAGGGGGTATCTCTGCAACTTGGGAACACCCGAGATTTTATTATTTCTTTTGATCTCAAATTCATAACGAACGGGAGCATTTCTGTGGTTCTCGAGACGACAGAGAAGAACCAGCTCTTCACCGTGCACTACGTCTCCAACACCCAGCTCATTGCTTTTAAGGACCGCGACATCTACTACGGCATCGGCCCCAGGACTAGCTGGAGCACCCTCACCAGGGACCTGGTGACCGACCTGCGGAAGGGCGTCGGCCTCTCGAACACGAAAGCCGTGAAGCAGACCAAAATCATGCCCAAGAGAGTGGTGAGGCTGGTAGCAAAGGGTAGAGGCTTCCTCGATAACGTCACCATCTCGGCCACCGCTCACATGGCGGCTTTTTTTGCCGCCAGCAACTGGCTGGTGAGGAACCAGGACGAGAGGGGCGGCTGGCCCATCATGGTGACAAGGAAGCTGGGGGAAGGATTTAAGTCCTTGGACCCGGGCTGGTACTCGGCCATGGCACAAGGACAGGCCATCTCGACGCTGGTGCGGGCGTACCTGCTGACGAAGGACCACGCGTTCCTCAGCTCGGCTCTGCGGGCGACGGCGCCGTACAAGCTGCCATCGGAGCAGCGCGGGGTGAAAGCCGTCTTCATGAACCGGCACGACTGGTACGAGGAGTACCCGACCTCGCCCAGCTCCTTCGTGCTCAACGGTTTCATGTACTCCTTAATCGGGCTGTATGACTTAAAAGAAACGGCTGGGGAGAAGCTGGGGAAGGAGGCGCGGGTCCTCTACGAGCGGGGCATGGAGTCCCTGAAGGCCATGCTTCCCCTCTACGACACCGGCTCAGGGACCATCTACGACCTTCGGCACTTCATGCTCGGCACCGCTCCCAACCTGGCCCGATGGGACTATCACACCACCCACATCAACCAGCTCCAGCTCCTCAGCACGATAGACGAGTCCCCCATCTTCAAAGAGTTCGTCAAGAGGTGGAAGAGCTACCTGCGAGGCGGCCGGGCAAAGCACAACTAGAGCTTACAACCAAACCCCTCGGTCCTGCTGCCTCGCTGAGGTAGAGTTTCAAAGGTTGCGTCCTAAATTTTTTATGGACCGTTTCAAAGAAGTGATCCTTAAAACTGATCTCCTGAAATCATTGCATTCCAGTGTGAAAATATTTGGGTCTGATGGGTAGGGTTCGGGAACTTCACCTGTCTGTAGTGCTCCACAGCGAAACTATCTGTACAAAGCAAAAACCCCTTTGTGCTCCTGAGTTTGGGGACGTTTTGGGGTTTTTTTTTTTTCCTTTTTGTAGGAAAATATTTGCAGAAGCCATACAGGTCTCTAAAGTCCAGCACTTGCCTGAAAAGTTAGTCTGTGGCCTCTTTTAAAATGGAGTTATATGTGTATATGTTGGAACAGCGTAACAGATCATGTGGTATAACGCCGTAAATGTGTATTTACTTGTAGCCTGGGTAGTGGACAGTGTATCTTTTTAAAGGGGGTCTTTTTTTATATACGGATTCTTTTCTTGGGGTGAAAAATACACAATTTTTTTTTTTTTTTCCAATTCTCTGTATGGAGATCCTTTAGCTGTATGGTTTCTTTACAGACGTCTGGATGGAAAACACGCAGACAGAGTGTAGGCTTCGAAGTCGCGTCACATAAGCACAACTCAGTGGGGCTCGTGGAGCTCACAAAGCCTGCAACCGTACCACCCCCTTCTATAAAGCCAAATCTACCATCGCCCGTCAGGTTTGCCGGTGTCACCTCCTCCCTGGTAGCTGGAATCTCTTGTCGTGAAGCCTGATGTTTTGCACTGTATTTTTTAATTACATCTGGGAGGTTTCTCTAAGCTTTGGCAACTTCACTCTTTGGGAGACTTGTCTTGAATTCCTGAGTGTGACGTGGAGCTCATTTGGAGTGGCGCACAGGAAATTCAGTCAGAATTAATTAAGGTTTTCCTATGGTGATTTTCATTTTTAACCTGCTTGAGTATATCAGGCATTTTAAAAATTAAAATTGCCCCAGAGGGCTTTCCAGCTCCTCCTGTGCTTTAATACCAAGTTGGCATCTTGGGTGTGCTTTATCTTCGTGGCTCTGCCAAGCGAGCAAGGGTACTCGTGCAATAACCGAACACGCGCGTCCGAACCCAAGCGCTTTCACTGTACTGTTGTAATGCAGAAGAAACCAGGTGGTTTCTTTTTCCTATTTATCAACCCTTTACACCCACCATTATCTGCCTTCTTGGCGTGTAGCATCCTGGTTGATCCAGAAGAGTAAAACCAATCGATCGCATCATTAGATCAGGGGTCTTTAGTTTGGTAGCGTAGCAAATATCGGGTTATCAGCTCTGTTGAGGCATGCTGGTGTTTGCTGTAAGAGTCCCAGACTCGAAAGCTCCCGACGTATGCCGGCGTGGGAAGGACACGTATTAGCTTTGGGGTTTTTCCACTGATCCTATTACATGTTGTACATGTAGGTGGGGGTTAAGCTTAAGATGTTCATACTGAGGACAAAGTTCATTCAAATCACAAAAAGGCTGGGCACAAGGACAATATGCGTCTTGATTATTTTTTTTTCTTTTCTCTATTTTTGATGCTTTTTCTATTTCTTGCAGATATTTGAAAGAACTGTCTTATTACTTGATCTTTGCGAGTGCATACTACGATCATATCGATTAATGAGAAGTGGATGTCACAGGAGAAATTTCAATACCAAAGGTAGCAGAGGTGTATTTTTTTTTTTAACGAACATGTGTATACACTCACACGCGTGCACACACACCCCACCCCACCCCCCAAAACCCAGAAAAATGTGCTTCCTTTACAAACAACTGGTCCTTCCTGCAGACACAGAAACATCTTTCTCCTGCGTGTTTCCTCCATCTTTTGCCCATTTTTGGATTTGGAGAATCCAGAGAGACTCTTTAGGTACTGCTCAAGAGATGGTATCAGTGCCTTATGGAGGCCACAATTTCCTCTTTTCTTTTTTTAATTAATGCCAGCTGAAAAATTGCAGTGTCGCTGAACTTTCAGTGCTTCGCGAGAGTCAGCCCAGCAGCCGTTGGATAGGTGAGCTCAGAAGCGTAGGTTGGCCATGCCAACGCCGTCGGTCCCGTCAGACCACCTTATCCTTAACGTCGCCATCGCGTTTTTGTTGGCCTTAGCACACGTGTAAATCAAACCACCCACCATCAGAGGCCATAGAACCGAAGGGGGGTTGCGGGGGGGTTTCTCCTCTTAGTTTTTTAATTGAGTTGTGCAGCGGAAGAGGATTATTGGACATTGGTGCCCATAACTTCATCAAACTCACTTAAGTTGGGTTTTGTTTGTTTGTTTTCAGTCTTCAAACTGACAAAGGTCTTGGTCGCTAAGATCTGTTTAATCTTTCCGTGAGGCTTCCTGTACATAGACTTCATCGGAAACATAGTGCGCGTGGGTATATGCAAACCAGTGACACACAAGCACAACTGTACAAGTGTGGCAGTGCTGTTTTTCTCGGCCATTGTGCAAGACATTCACTGAAAGCTGCTATTTTCATTCACCTTGTAATTGTACTTTATTTTTTCTACTTTTTTTTTTTTTTTTTTTACATGTGGGATATACACCATGTGTTAAATATGCAATAAATTGTTTACAGGATGCTCTTGTAAAGGGTAGTCCTTTGTAAAGCTGTACAGACTTTGCAGTTTAAGCACAATGTGCACATGTTAGTTTTATATACAGCGAGACATGACTTTTTGCAGAGGGAAAGGTTCTACTATGTTTATATACAAAAGTAAATGGATCAACATTTGTGCTTAATGTAAAGCTGCTTTATAAGACTGTAAAATAAATTTTTTTATCTTAAGACAAGCGTGGGGTGTTTTCATTATTTCCGTCGGTTCCTTCTGCCCTGCGTGTGGTTGCAGATGAGCCCTGATGAGCGATCGTCTTCGTGGTTCTGAGATGTCTCCTTTTAGGGAATTTTAGAAGGTTTTTATTCTAAGAAAGATGGAAAATGTTCTTTCTTCGACAGTTAGGAGTTTGCTCATTTGGGATAAGGACCACAGACGTATATTCTCTGTCGCTCAAGTTCATGCAGTATGCTGCCGGTGTGAGTTATTCCTGCTAAATGCATCTCATTTTGAGGTCATATGATTTCTGTTAAATAACAATTTGAACTAACTGGTCACTCACATCTGCCCTAACGAAGCCGACAGGCAGTCTGCTGAGGTTGCTTGTAATGTGCAAGAAATGCACCGGTCTCTTAACTCCCGTTTTCAGCTAAAAAATCTGCAACTCCTATCAAAATTCCGCCCCAAAACTGGGACTGAGGTCACCTCTGCCTTAGCCACCCTGTGCCCGAAGTGACACTTCCCACATGGATGCAGAAGTGCCGTTAAATCGGAGCTAACAACTTTTCCTGGTCAGCGGAAAGTCGGTGCCTCCTTGGCTGTAAACGTGGCCTGCGCCCAGGATGCCACGTTTGACTTGGTCCTAAATAATTTTGCGTGACTGACATGCATAGAGCAAATCTTCCGCAGCCGGGCAGAGCTTCGGGACTGTCTCACAATTGCTTGGGTGAAAATACTGATTTCCGTTACTTAGCAGTTTGTTAAAAACGTATGAATTGAAAATAGAAGTGGATTTAAATATGTTGTCTTGGTGATGAATTTGAATGTTTGCTGCTCAGTTTGTGGTGAAAGGAGATACATTTACCATCTGCCTGGAGTGACTGATAACTCCCATGTATGCGTTGCACTTCCTGAATGTTAAATAGCTGCTTCTATACTTTACTAATCTCTTCCAAAAACAGCAGGAGCTATTTAAATGCCAAGTGCTCGGCGTTTCAGCCTATTAAACAAGGTGGAGTTTTGCAACGGCGAAGTGCAAATGTTGAAAGACGTCCTGGCCCTCACCAGCTTGAATCTTTAGGACGGTAAATATTTTAAGAGCTCATCTTGTTGAATTTGTATCTCTAAGCAACTTGCTGAGTAGCTCTCGTTGGGTTGAACTGGAGATTAACAGGACAGAGCACCTTGTGCCGTGGTAATAACCGCTAACGAGCAGCGGGTTGAGGGGGAGCAGAGTGGTTCTGGTTCAGCTCTCGTGGCTGCTCATGCGTTTCCCATCTCAGAGGAGAGGACTACACGTGCCTGCCTTGGTCTGGAAGGGGTCAAAGCCCGCCGTGCCGTTGGCCCCGAGCGGAGGAGCCATCCCGTGAGCGGCACACGCTCCAGAGTCGGCGCAGGCCAGGGGAGTCTGTCCGTCCGTCCGCACCCGCCAGGACAGATGGGTCCTGCGCATCTGCCAGCTGCCCCGAAAGGCCGTTCATCCACGGGGTGGAGGAGTTGCTGCTCCTTTCGAGGTGTCACCAAGCCTTTAGACCAGGGAGTTGGTGGACCCTTGTGCTGTGGATACGCCAACAGCGCTTCAATCCTCGGGGCGTTTGGGTGGCCACAGACAACCTGCTGCTGGGGGCTCGCTGTTGCTCTCCCTAAGGAGGCAGTGTGAAATATCTGATGGTTAATTACAGCAAGGTCAGGCTTCTGGTGCAAAGTATGGGAAGAAACAAGAGCATTGGCCTGGCCTCAAGCACCTGAGGTTCTGCTCTTGCCCTCGGCATGTGCAGACGCTGGTACCAGGTCGTGCCCTTAGTGGTGGTGAAGGTGAGGTGTCTGTTGGTTTGTTTGTTTTTCTAGATTAGATTAATGGTATTTGCTAGTGGGAAAATGCTCCCTGTACAGCTTCCCTTCTGCCCCATCCCGCTGTGGCTCCCTCCAGCCCTCACCCCCGGGGCATCCTGGCCCCCCCCATCAGCAGAAATGCTGCGCTAAAGAGTTTTCCCTGTTTATAAGCCCAGTCCGATGGCCTTCCTGAGCTTAAGCGATGCCACCGTCTTAAGGCACTCCCTTCTAAACGGATTCATCATGGTTTAGTGGCTTTGTGTCACCCCGACGAGGAAATACAAGAGGCGGCGCTGATGCACGGAGCGGCTTCCCCGCGCAGCAGGGCTCCAGCGAGGGAGGCGGCAGCTTCTTCACCTGCGCTGGGAGGCGTAAATGGTGCACGGACACACTTCCCGGGCCCAGGCGCCTGTTCGCAAGCGAAATCTCTGCTGAACCTTTCTGGATGTGAAAAGAGGCTTTGAGGATGCTCAGGAAGGGGCTGGTTGTGCAGGCGCCAGCTTCGGCGCCCGCCGGGGATGCTGCGAGGGCTCGGGGCTGCGTGGGCACGGGCTGGCTGCATCCCACGGCGGGGCCCGGCTCTGCTCCCCCCCGGCACCCAGCTCTGCTCCCCAGCCCAGCCGGAGGGACCCTGCGGCCGGCGGTTTCCTCCCTTCCCTGCTGTTTTCCAGGTGGGATATCAAACCGCCCTTTGCACGATGCCCTTTAAGGAACCGAATCAGCCAGGGCCGCCCGGGCACCGAGCACCTCCCGGCACCTTCAGCCGCTCGTGTGCAGGAAGCATCTACAAAGGCTTGTTTCTGCAAAGCCCATTACTGGGAGGGGAAAAAAAGAAAAATCCAAATGGCATCGCTTGGGTGGTGAATACTAACCTGTTAATTTGATCATAAAGAAGCCTTTTTATTAAAATCCCGTCTTTATCCCAAGCGCTCGCAGGGCTTGGCTGGATCTTATTAAATGCTCCGATATTTCACTGTAGCTTTTTGTTTTCCCTGGGCCTTGTTTGAACAATCAAATGTCAGCAGAAGCAGCTGGTGGTAAATGCCATTTCCCTCTGCCCAGGGACCACGGGACTGGCTGCTGGGTGCTTAACCGAGAGATGAGCTGCTTAGAGAGAATTAAATATTAATACTGGGTATTGCTCTCTTTAATGCACTGGGCCCGGCTTGTGCAGAGCGGGGCTGTATCCAGCTGTGCCCGCGGGTGCCACGGGCAGGCAGGGCAGCGCCTGAAGCTCCAGGGGAGTGATGAGGAGGAGGGTGCCAGGGATGGCGAGGAAGGGCCGGGGGTGATTTTTCCCCGTGGAGTCCCGGTGCTCCAGCGAGGGCTTGGCTCCTCTCCCACCACGCGGCTCCTCCTCGGCACCCGCTTCCCTCCCCGCTGGTTTTCCGCAGCCGCTCTCCTCCTGCTCCCCTCCGCTCCCCGCCGCATCCCCGCTCCCGGCTGGGGCAGCCGTACCCCCACGTCCTCCAAAACTTTAACAGTAATGTCAGCACTGGCACATTCCTCCGTCTCACATGCCCCGTAAGCAGAACGTGTCAGCATGTTCATTTTGTAATTAAAAATATTAATTAAGGCAGGCCGGTGCCAGAAATGGGTTGCGTGAGCTGGGCTGTGCCAGCAGCCGGGGCTGGCTGCGTGCAGGGGCCGAGGGGGTGTAGGGGGTCCTGCTCGCCGCCCGCGATGTGCCGGGGCGATGCTTATGGCCGGACCCCCTGTTTCCACCCAGGCTCGGCTGCCTCGGTGCTCCTGCCATCGCTTTCCAGAGGCGGGGGTCTCCGCCGGGATGCAGGAGGTGGGGAACGGGCGCTGGTGGAGGAGGAAGAAATGCCGGGGCGAAGCCAGAGCTGCTCCGCGGCACCTCCTGAGCTCGGCGGTGACCCGCGGGGGCGAAGCCCACCCTGCCCAGCCACGGCGAGCCCCCCAGCTCCTCGGGGCGGAGGCGGCGGGGAGATGGAGGGACCGCAAACAGGGGCAGAGGGTGGTGGTCTCCAAAGGCGTTAAGGGGTTGCAGCGGGGCTTCTCCTCTGCTCACACAACAGGCGCTAACAGGGACGCTGGAGCTCCTGCTGATGTTCATTTTTTCTTTTTTTTTTGGACGAATTTTAAATTTTCTAAAACCTGGTTGGTTTTTTTTCCCCCGAGTGCTCGTGCAGCACTGCTTCTGGAGCGACCCCATCCCGTAGCAAAGCCCCCGATTGCTCTTGCCCAGCTTTCCCTGCCCGTTGCAGAAGCGGGTGAGGCAGGGATCCTGCTCGGCTTGCGAGCGTCGCCCGCTTTTAGCCATCCTGCCCTGTTATTTGCAATGACTTTTGTAAAGCCTTTTGTGGCCCTGACAGCAGCAGAGGTCTGCCGGTGCCGCTGCCAGCGGGGCTCGTGGTGTGCTCGGGGAGCCGCTCACGTGTGCAGGTCCCACTGGCAGCACGTGGCATTAATGCCCACCGAAGCAGGGGGCCGTGGAATGCTTTGCAACCCCTGCGCCAGCCCCGGGTCACCTACGGACGTTTTGCAATTCTGCAAGTCAGGCATATTGCGAGCTCGGCTCCACTTTGCTTTAAACTAGCACAAGGTCTGGAACAACTGATTGTCTTCATTTAGAATAGCTCCAGCTGACAACAACGAGCTTTATATACAACTAGCTCCCTTTTATGGGGAAAAACCAACTTGGACCAGCAGAATAAACCATCGCATTCGTATTCCGCAGTCGTCACCTTGTGAATTGTTCCGTGTTGGTATTTGCACTGTGGTCGTGCCCAGCAGCGCCGGCTGGGGCTGCAGCAACGCCTGCTGCAAAGACGCTGCCGCCGAAGCGTGGGCAGCGCAGGCAGAGGTCCCGGCAGGAGCCCTCCTCCTCCGTGGGCACCCGCCTGGGCTGAGCTGCTCTCTGCCCGGCACTCAGGCGCAGCAGGATCAGGCCCCGCAGGGCTGCGGGAGCTGGATGTGGCAGGTCGGCCCCCGGCGGGGTTTGCACTGAAGAGGCAGTGCTTGCAGTAGGCCATGAATAACAGGGTAAAGAATTAAATGTGCATAATTAAACATGAAAGCTTAGGGCTAAATTAAATATTGACCAGTTCTCCCTTTGCACCTCCCTTTAGCAGCTCCACCGTGATGCTGCGGGGTTCGGAGGCCGCCTGGGGTGTCCATCCAGCCACGGAGAGGAGTGGTGGTGGCTCCTCGCTGGGTAACTTGCCCAGGAGGGAAGGGTTGAGCTGGGCTGCCTCGATGAGGTCCCCTTTGTGAGGAAGATGGGAGACCAGGCTCCCTCTGGCCGCGGTGACCCCTCCAGAAGCCGGCACAGGGGCTCGGCACCGGCCGGTGGACCCGCTGGTGTGCTGGGCACCGTTGGTCCCGTCACCCGTGGGTGGTGGGGGACCAGTGGGGCCACACACCAGGCTTCGGGCAGGGGAAGGGCGAGAGATCCTGGAGGGTCACCTCTGCTCGCGCTGGTTCCCGGCTCGATGGGGAACTGTGTGCCGAGCCCGACCCTCATCTCCTGACAGCTGCGGGGCCAGGGATGCTCCTCGGTCCTCCCGTGGAATGGCTTTCACGTGCCTGGATGTTTCAGGGGTCGGGGGGAACCCTTTCCACGCTTGCTCTTCACCTCTCAACAGAAACTTTGGGAAAGTCCACACCCAGACTCTCCGGTTAATTTAAAGAATAAAAAAAGCAGAACAAATACTTGCTCAGAGCACGTTGCTATCAACTCCATGTGCGTCAGACCCGGGCGGCGAGAGCGCAGACCATGCACAGCCTTGCAAGGGCTGGACTCTGCCCGCCCCAGCTGCCACAGGTGCTGCAGGCTGGCCGGAAAGCTGGGCTCAGCCTAAAAGCTGGGTTCAGCCTGAAATCTGAGCTCAGCCTGCGGCTTCCAGGGCTGGGGTTCTGTGGGTGCCTTGTGGCTGGGCAGCCTGCTGTGGCTCCCTCCAGGCTGGCAGGGCTTTACGGGCAGCTCCGGGTGCAACGTTGGTCCCTGCAGCTCCCACTGAGTCAGTTTTTTGAGGGCGGATGTTTGTCCGCAGTTCAGCAAACAGACGCCGTGTTCTGGGGTATGGCCAGCTGGGAAAAGTCACCTTTATGCTCCTGCTGCCCAGTTATAAGTTAAATAAAAACCAGAGAGTGATTAAAACCAGAGCACGTTGTGCTGGTGAGTGCGGTGGGGTGCAGCCTGGGCCCGTGAGCTGTGACCACGGGTGGGATGAGCGCTGGCACCCACGGCACAGCCTCTGCTCCAGTCCCACGCGTGAGAGCCACCAGCATCCCCAGGAGTTGGATGTGCACACCTGCGGGGGTGGCCGTGCACATCTGGGATGAGTGTGCACAGCTGGGGCGGGTGTACACTTCTGCACGGGGCTGTGTCTGCACGCAGCCTGGGGGACAGATGATGTGGAGGGGTGTGCGTGTGCCCAGTGCTCCCCAGGACGCGTGGTGCTCCAGGGCTGGTGGCAAAGCAGCTGCGGAGCCAGCGCTGTCCCTGTCCCCAAGTCGTGGGATGTCTCTGCTGGCTCTGCTCAGCCCCCAGATCCCAGCAGTCACCTGCTGGGCCAAGCTGGGACCCCCAAAACCTGCACTGAGCGTCCCTTGCCCACAGCACACACCAAGAGCCGCTGTGACCCACCCCGGATCGGCAGTGCTCCCTGCACCCAGCCATGCCCAGCTCATCCAGTTCTCCATTAAAGACAGAGCAGGGCGGTAGGATCCGGCCAACACTCAAAACCTATTTTTTCATTTTTCATCATCTCCGGCTTTTAACACCCTCAGTAAAAGCGCGGGGAGCTGGGCTACGGCGGCAGCTGTGAACCTCGCTGTAGGCTGGAGCAGAGCTTGATGCTGCTGGGGTGGATCCTGGCCAGCCCTCGGCAAGTGCATGCCGGCTGCACGGCTCAGGGAGAGCGGCCGGGATGCTGAGCCTGGCGGTTCCACCTCGCCTGTTAGAGCTGCCCGGGCATTTGCACCGATGCGGGGCTGGATGTCCCACTCGCACGTTATCCCCATGGGATTTTGGGCTGCGCAGACCTTTGCCGAAGATGCGGGTGCTCTGGCGGTGCCCCGTCTCCCGCTGGCTTTGTGCCATGCCGGCAAGGCCTTTACCCAGAGCACAGCACCCTGGGAGGCGGCTGAGCCGTGCAGCCGGGGGCTTTCCCACTGCAAATGCCTTTTCCCAGTGCTTTGACCCCAAGAACAAGAGCCAGCAGAAGCTCTCTGCTGGTTTGTGCTCGCTGCTGGTTTCCAGACCCCCAGGATTTCCTGCTCGCATGGTTGTATTTCAGCTCAGTTCCTATTTTGCTGCAAAAACCATAGCTGGGGTTCAGCTGTTCAGTGCCGGGAAGTTTCCACTGCTCTGAAACTCGTCGCACCAGTAGCTGAGGCACCGCGGGGCTGGCACAGCCTTTGCAAGCGCTGAAAATGCCGATTTGGAACCACGAGGTTTCCCAGACTGCTTGTGCACGCGCACGGTGCTGGGAAGAAAAGTCCTGCCTCGGGCTGGGGATCGTGCCCAAAGCGGGGTTGAAGTACTCAGGTGCCGACCTCTCCTCCGCTGCTGAGAGCCGCCAGCACAAATAAATGCAGATGGATTATTTCATGGGTTTGTGTCAATGATTGTGTAAAAAAAAAACAAGGAGTCATTTTAAAGTATTTCATGGGTTTATTGCAGCGCAGCAGCAGACTTCATCCTTTCCAGCTCATTTGACCGGCTGCGGCTCGTAAACCCAGGCAGGTGAGGGTGTAAGTGAGTAAATCTACATCTTGGTCTCTGTGGGCAATGGTTTGGAGGAAAAAAGAGCCCAGGCAACGGTTTAAAACACATGCTCAGTGCCAAAAGCTTGGGGTGTGCAGAAAGGCAGCGTTTTCTTCCTGCTCGCTGCTCTCCTGGCCTGTAGCCCTGCAGGGACAGGGCCCGCAGGGGGATGAAGCCAGTGACAATCTCCCCTGGGAGCTGAGCTGTCCTCTGCCCCACAGCTGGATGCAGATGTGCGTGTGCCCAGCCCGGCCGTGGCCTCACCCGCCCTGTGCCCTCAAAGCAAATCTTAATTTTGTGCCAATTTGCCAGCGAGGGGGGGTAAAAAAACGCGGCAGGAGCTGCGGGTGACCCAGGGGTGCCTGGTTACCCATGACACAGCTCCTCCTCCAAGCAGCACTGCAATGAAACCATCTTCTTTGCACTGCCTGGGGACAGCTTTACGTTCTTCATCCAAATAAAAGGGCTGTTTATAAACCCAGCCCTGCGTGGGCTTACGCCGGAGCACAAGCATCGGTTCTGCTGGCGTGCGTCCGGCCCCACACCCCTGGCTCATCCCTGCTTGGGTGAGATCACCCCTGAGCTCCTGTTTGCTGCCAGGGATGAGTTTCGTGGTAGCAGACATCATTGCCACGGGGTTTGGGTTTTGCTGGCAGGATCTGGCCCTCTGCACGGGGGTCGCTTCATTAAGGAACCTGTTACCGGACCCATTGGTGCAAATCCCCGTGCCCTCCCCGTAGCTGCCCCTTGTCGGTGGGTCAGCCAGCAAGGCTCCGACATCGGGAAACGGGCACGACCTCAGCCCTGGGGCATCCCTCCTGGTGGGAACAGCACCCGAAAGGAGGTCGCAGAGCCCTGGGAAGCCGCCGTCCGAGGGGAAGCCGTGCTGCAGTGCCGGCAGGGGAGGGTTAACGTGCTCACACCCAGAAACTGATGTCAAGAGACTTTCCCTTGCGATTGAAAATGCAGGATAGTGCTGCACATTCAGCAGCCCTGATTTCAAATGACCCTTATTGCTTCTCCCTGCAACCTGTGAGCAGTGCATTACGCCCGGCTCCAGTTCTTCCAACTACTTAATAATACAGGAGCAATGCCCATGCAACCCTCTCCAGCAACTCCCAGACCTCAATCTACCGCTCTATTCAAATATTGTGAAACACGTTACCAACAGCTGCAGTAAAAATAGAGGCTTTAACGGGGAGGAGAAGGGGAAACGCGCTGGGTTTTGCAGCCGGCGCAGGCGTGGGGAGAGCCAGAGGCTCCTGCTGTGTGGTGGCCGAGGGGGACCCCCATCGCCCGGCCGGCTGCGGTCCTCCGTCCAGCTGGGAATGGTGTAAGAACTCTCTCCAGTTTGGGAGCGCCTCCTTCCTCATCTACGGGAGGGTTTTAACTTTATAGTCTCCTTGGAGACAGTTAAGTAAGTTTGGGGTGTTTTCCGGTGCTACAGCAGAGGGGCCTGGGAGCTGAAGATGCACAGGGCGGTCTGTGAGTTAATATTTTTTCCTGCCCTTATTGCACTTCCTTGCAGCCGGGCTGAAGCTAATCCAGAGCACGATCTGAGAGCGTTTGGCCACAGTTATTTCCGGTTTTATTTTGTTGCCTTTTTCCTGTTCCACTAAAAGACGAGCCAGAATTAATTTGCTCCTAATCTGGGAAAGCAGCCGGCGGGGCTGACCTCCGCCGCGTCCTTCCCCCCGAGCCCAGCCGGGGCGCGGGGACCATCCCGCCGGGTGCTGGCAGCAAGCAGGGCTTTCGGCAGAGCCTCCCTGCCCTTCCTGCCGGGCTGCAGGCTTTGGCAAACCTGCCCCAGCCCACTCGCTTGGCTGCCTACGCCCCAGCCGGGCTTCCAGCGCGGCTTGGCCATGTGGGCTGTGTTTGTACACAGATGAGTAATACGGTCGCCCAGAGCCAGCGCCGGCGATAACGCAGCATCCGACCCAGCCCCACTCCCGGGAGCAGCGCCGTAAGTACCGGCCGCTCTGCTTTTTCCCCCCTGAAATCATTTCAGCTCGCTGCTTTTCACGCCGCCCTGGGGATGCCGAGGGTTTGCACGGCATGAGGTCGCCCGTGGGTCCGCGATGGGAGGCTGGGAGTTCTTCAGACACGCCGTGAAAAGATGAAGGTGGGAAAGAGCTGCGTGCGGCGGGGATGGTGCGGTGGGGCCGGCAGCAAGTTTCTTTTTCTCTGCCCTCCTACGGCACCAGCAGCTCGTGGCTGCGCTGATCCTTTGCAGAATTTATGGAAGTTTCACTTGGCAGCGTTTTAAGAGCGGGACGGGGCGCTGAGACGCGGCCGTCCTCCTCCTCGGACGGATGAAAGCACTGGCTCTGGCAAAGAGCTCAAGCACGTGCCTGAAACGCACTGATTTTGGAAAGCCTTAAGCTTACGCGTATGCTCGGAGCTGCCTGCTCGTCTCAGATCCCGAGCAGATACCAGCAGCCACCCGCAGCAACAACAACCTCCTACAAAGCCTCTGTTGTTCTGCTGGAAAACGTCTTGGCATGTCCCATGCTGCTGACTCCGGTGCCAAGCACTGAAAGGCGTCCAGCTGCTAGTTTTACAGTTCAACTCATCTCTCTCCTTGTGCCACCGTAAGAAAGTCATAAAAGTTAATATTTAACAGCTAAAATATTTTCCCCTTCATTGAAAGACATCGGCTGCCGGCTGGGGCTGGCGGGGACGGCTGTGCCATGGGAAGGCTGCTGCAGCAATGCTCCGCGCTCGCTGGAGCCAAGTCCGGACACGCGGCAGACGGACGGTGACAGGCGATGTGACAGGGCTCCTCTCGCCAGAGACAAACCGCAGCCTTTAAGGGCGAAAGCTGGTGCCAGGCAGGAACCTTCCCCGGGTGAACTTGGCACAAACCAAAGGCTCCCGGGCTGGACCTGCAGCCTGTGGTGCCTGATGTCCCCATGGGGCTTCGTGTGTGGCCACAGGGGGAGGAGGAGGAGGAGGAGGAGGAGGAGGAAGAGGTGTGTTTGCAGCCAGCTGGGTGAGCCTGCAGAGTTTGTAACCTGCTGTTTGCAAAGGAGCCGTTTGCAGGGGTCACGGCTGCGATGGGCGCCCGTCCCTCATCCCACTCCGCTGCCCCCGGAGCACTGCTCCCCAGGTGCCCAAAGTCAGCCGAAGGAGGAGGAAAACATGGGACTGCAGGGTGTGCCCAGCCTGCTGCTGCACCCCGCAGCTCCGGTGACTCATTTTGCTCTTAAAAATACAAGTTCTTCGTTAAGGCTGGGCCTGGTGCTTCCCATGTCCTTCCGTGGAGGCAGCCCGGTGCAGGGTGTGTGCAGGGGACCAGCTCCCTGCTTTAGACGTGGTTTGCCTGGGTTGCACCCGAGCCCACCCAGCGCAGGGCTCCCATCCAAGGGCTCTTTGCAAATCAGGGCTCCCGCACCCCACGGCGTGCCTTTGTAAAGAGCTTGTGCGGCTTCCTCAGCTTCACCGAGATAAGAGACATTATTTTTGTTCCGTCCCATCATCGCCCTCATTTGTGTTTACATCAGACGTGCGGCGGGGATAGGGAAAGGCAGAGCTCTGTGCCAGGCTGCCCTTTATTCCTGGAGCATGCAAATAACCAACGGCAGCCCTCGCTCCCTGCCCTCGCTCCCTGCCCTCCAGCTGGGTCCTGGGGCTCTGGAGCCCACCGCAGGGATAAGGTCCCCTTTCCCCGGAGAGGTGCAGGAGTACCGAGGGGATCGCGGGGGGCTGCAGGCTCCACGTAGCTTTGAGGCAGCACGCTTGTAGTTGAGCAGCCAAGAAAAAGCTCCTGATTTAAGTCTAATCTTTAACTAAAGGTATTTCCAATTTTATTTTATGTGGGGTTTATTGCCCTCTTGCCTCATTAATTTTTTTCCCTCCTGTTAACTGCCTCCCAGCCACTCCTTCTCTCCGGGCACTCCCCGCACACGGTGGCCCACGGCGTTTTGCCCGTGTAGGTTTGCACCAGAGCTGCTTGGCCATGCAGAGAGGTAGAGTATGGGCGGGGAGGAAGAACAGGGGAAGACAAAGGGTGATGCCAGGGGCCTGGAAAGGGCAGCAAAGGGGTTTGTTTGGGACTGGCAAGTGCCTGTGCAGCACCGGCAATGCATGCTGATGGTTGCAGCTCAGTGTGTCCCGGTGTGAAGTTATGGGATGGCCAAAACACCATCCCAGGAGCAGCTTTCGGGAAGCTGCGGAGGCTCTTCCTCATGGCTCCATGGGCGGGAGGGTTGCAGACATCTCTCATAAACCTGCAGGGACCAGTGCGTTGGTTGTGTGACCAAGCTGACCCGGCACGCCGAGCCTCGGGCTTTCTTCTTGCCCAGCTTCCCCCAGGCCGGGTGGTCCCTTGCAGGAGGGTGCAGGAGACAATGTTTTTTTCACTTTTATTTCACAGACTGGAGGTGGAGGCGGAGAGGGGGAGAAGCGGCGCTGCCGAAGCCGTCAGTGGGTAAGAGATGGAGACGTTGGGGCCGGAGGGGCTGCACCGCGGCACTGGGATGTTTGGTGGGGAGCAGGCAGAGGGGAACCAGCCCAGGCGCTGCCTCGGACCCTGCGTCCTCCTCACGTCCTTGAGGAGACCTGCCTGCACCCTGCAGCCCCCCAGCCCCTGCCCAGGGCTTTCTGTGCAACCTCGAGGTGCTTGGGGGATGTGGGTGCTGTTCCCGCACCACCCCTTGCTCTCTTGGGGTGATAACGGGGTTTCAATCCCTCTGGGTGGTGGGCACAGGGACGTGCCGCCCTTCTCCCCCTGCCCCTTTTGGTTACGGGTGGTAGGGAGGGATCCCAACATCCCCCGCAGGGATGGATGCCATCTGCCCTCCCCATGCCACGGGAACCCCCCCTAGGAAGCATTTGCCATGTGTGGGTTTGGGACCCCCGCATGGGAACACTGTGCCACATCCTCCATGAACGCTCGTCTCCCCCAGGCCACCCGTCCTGAGGCCGGGGAGCATCGCTTCGCCCGTCACGGGGCAGCCCCATCCCCGTCCCATCGCTTCCCCGGCGGGGCGTGAGATGCAGCCACGCAGCGTGTGAGGCACCGCCGGGGCTTGTCTCCAGGGAAGCCAAGCCAAAAACATCCCTCGGAGCTGGAGCCCCGACGCACACGATGCTGAGCCTCAAGTTACCCCGGCTGCTCAGCATCAACCAAGTGCCTAAGGTCAGAGAGGAGCTTTTCTTCCCTAAGCCCGAGGTTCGGTGGGATTTTGGGAGGTGGCATGCGGGAGCAGCGTGCTGGGGTGGCCATCCCACCCGGGGCTCACGTCCCATGGGGGGACACGGCTCTGTCCTCGCAGCCGGGTGCTGGGTCCTGAATCACGGGCGCCCTCCTTTTGGCAACCTTCCTTCCTTCTCCTCCGACTGCCACCGGTGCCAGTCCTTGCCTTGCAGGGGTACCAGGAGCAGGGGATCCTCTTCGGGTATCGCCCCCCCAGAAGCTCAGCAGCAGACTGCCTCCTCAGCGTCTTCCAAATGACAAATGAGACCCTAAATATCTGGACGCATTTTGTGCCCACCTGGTAGGTACCGTGCTCCGGGTCTTCAGCATCCATGGGAAGAGGTGGTGGATCTCCGTGGTGGGAGCCAGGCTAGGGGAGCGGGGACGGGGGACACCCAAGGGTGCGATGCTCACCTTCCTCCACCCCGCAGGTACTTTGTGTGGACGCTGGTGGGGCGGCTGCAGGGGCCGGGGGGCCGGGAGGACCCCCACGCCTGGCCCCTCCTCGCCTACCTGCTGACCTGCTGCGTCTACCCCCTCGCCTCCAGCTGCGCCCACACCTTCAGCACCATGTCCACCCGCACCCGGCACATCTGCTACTTCTTCGATTACGCGGCTCTCAGCATGTACAGCTTGGGTAAGGACAGGCAAGCCTGCAGCGGTTTCGGTGGGGTGCCAGTCCCCAGCACCTCCCCGGGGCAGCAGGAGCTGAAGCACAGGGAGGTGTCAGGGATGAGGCTGAACCCCAGGTGCTCGGACGGCTCATATCCACGGGACAAGCAGAAACGGCGGCTGCTTGTGTGTAGTTTCCCTTCTTCCTCCTCCTCCTCCTCCCTGCAGCCTGGCGCTTGGGAGGGACCGTGAAGCATCTCTGACACCGCCACAAATAATTATTTGGGGCTGGGTTTTGTACTGGGCAGCCCTGGGACAGAGGTCTGGCTGCGTGACACTCTTCGGTATTTGTCGTAAATAGAATAAGTTAAAAAAAACCCACATTAACGGCAAATGCTGTCGGTGAAGTGGGTGGCACCTTGCTGGGGGCAAGCCCAGGGTAAGCAGCAGCAGCAGCAGCCAGGGTCTTCTCACGGCACAACGCACCTCCGGCTCCTCAGGGAAAGGCGTTTGCAGGAGCTGGCCATCACGGCGTCTGCCTCATGCTCCCCTTAGCTATTTAGCTGCTTGTCTACCTTAATTCCCATCTCCCTTCCCTGAGAGTGCCCAATGCCGAGTGCCAGCGTGAAGGTTCGCAGCTGCGCCCAGGAGGATGCTGAGGGTCCCCGGCGGCACTAACCAGGCACCTCCTGCATTCCCAGGGTCTGCGCTGGCGTACTCGGCGTACATTTTCCCAGCAGAATGGGTCAACAGCACTTTCCACCACTGCTACGTCCCCATTGCGGTGTTTAACACTGTGGTTAGCACCAGTCTGTCCTGCTATTCCAGGTAAGCGCCTGCCTTATCTGCCGTGATTGCTACAGCATAATCATTAATTAGTACTATTAATAAAGCTTTTCAATTACAGGCTGTATTGTAACAATATGAGCCTTAAGCTCAGGAAGGGGAAGAAGGGGACTTTTGGTTTGGGAAACGCGTTGCGTGTTGGCACTGGGAGAGTTTGGTGATCAGACTTGGTCTCTTCTCCCAAGTAATGAGTGATAGGACGCGAGAAAATGGCCTCAAGCTGTGTCAGGGGAGGTTTAGGTTGGATATGAGGGAAAATGTCTTTACTGACAGAGCGGTCAGGCATGGAACAGGCTGCCCAGAGAGGTGGGGGAGTCACCAGCCCTGGGGGTGTTCAAAAACCGCGTAGCCGTGGCACCTGGGGATGTGGTTTAGGAGGCCTGGGGGTGTTGGGTTGGCGGTTGGACTTGACGATCCTAGAGGTCTTTGCCAACCTTAATCATTCTATGATTCTATGACGAACGCAAAACAATTGAAGTAGCTTTAGTTTTTCAACGTTCAAAAGGTAATTCTGTACGGTGCATGCCTGGCAGGAGGAGACCCACCTCCAGCGCCTTGTTTGGGCTGTTGTTTTTCTAACACAATCTGCAAAAAGGGGTGGGCTCCTGTGCACCCGACATTTAAGCGTGTGTTTAGGTTTAAACGCGAGCGTCGTCCTGCCAAAGGCACGTATCGGCCGAAGTGCTCTGTGTGTGTGTGTTTATATGTGTGTGCGACAGATTTGCAGAGGAGGAACCTCAGCATTGTCGCAGCTGACTGCATCATTTTTAAAGCATGAGCAGCGTTGCGTGCACGGTATTTTGTTCCTGAATGGCATTAGATAATTTGTTTGGAATAACTCAAATGTCTAAACTATTTGGCTGATTTCCAGTGATACATGCCGTGCTAGATTTCTGGCTGGTTTGGTTTTTATTTAATTCGTGGTAGATACCTCCCTGAAGGCTGTGTTTGTAAAGCACTTGTGTCTGTCATTACGATGACATGCAGTTTGCTCTGCAAAATGTACGAGTCCCGTTTTCACAAGTGGCATCAATCGTTTGGCATTATTCCTTCCTTGTATTTTGGGGGGTCTTTGTCATGTGGTCGCCTGTTGCAGCATCACGTAGCCCCGGGGGGCCTTTCCTCCCCGGCTGCCGTGGCCCGGGCAGCCCCCCAGGACCCCCCAGCACAGGGCTGTGTTTCGATGCTGCTGCCTCGGCAGAGAGAAGGATGCTCCCACGCCCTGGCAAACACAGCAGGAAGAAATCACGCTTCCCCTGCTGCAAGACGGGGTCTGCTGCAGGGTGGAATGCAGCTGAGCATCGCCACGTCTTCCCGAGAGAGAGTGCGAAGCTCTCGATATTCTTTACGGATCGTGCAAATTTGACTCGTTTAAGTGTCTGCTGAGTATGGGAGGATTTGCTCGCCTTTTGGTCTGTGGGTTACTCACTGGAGTAACGCCCTGGGGTGGAAGATTTGGACCTATCCTTGGTATTACTGAGCAGTACTGCAAACTCAAGGATGTCTCTTGGATCACTCAGTGGATGATGCCAGCTGGGGCTTGGTATTTTTTCCTTATATTCCTCATTTCTTTCTCTTTCTTTTTCTCTCTTTTCCCCCCTCTTGTTTTTGTCTTGTGCGTCTCTTTATTGTCTCATTAGATGGGCTTAGCAAACGAAGCTCACTGCCCATGTGCTAATGCTCGTACTTACCACTTGAAGATAACACTTAGAAAATATCAGCAACTTGAGTTCCAGATTAATTTGGATTGTTTAAAAAAATTATTGATCTGCAAATTTAATTGTCAGCATCTCTCTACTACAAAACTGTAAGTACAGTTATGTGAAAAACATGTAACTATCGCTGTGTGATAGAATAGCGATTCCTATTGTCTCAGTAATTTCCATTAGAGAAGTAGCAAATCCATCAAATGTCAATTTAAAAATAAAAAAATTAACAAAAGATCCCTGGGGGAGCAGGAATACTGAACATACCACACCAGTGTGGGCCAGCAATGCTGCTGGTTGACCCCCACGGTGCTGAGCGGAGCCCCCGTAATTCATCGCTGCACCCCGTGCACGCCACGTCACGTCTGGGGACCGCGTTAGCCGTGGGGCTGCCAGCACCCATGCATGGTTTTGCGCCCACCTCTGCCACGGTTCTTTCTAGGTTTGTGTAAGTGGCTTGTGCCAGGCTTGCACCCCGGGGTGCCTGAGCCACCGTCAGCGGGTCGCGGACGGGGAGGTGGCGAGGCTGGCCGCCCCCAAGACCCCCGCGAAGCCGCCGGCACCTGGGCCACCCCGTTTCCTACCGCAGGGTGCTGCTCACCCACTGCATTCGCTTCAGCGTCACCCTCGGCTGAGTCACACCAGCCAAAACGTCCCTCCGAGGCAGGGGGTGGATGGACAGGAGTGGACTCGAAACCGAATTGTGCAATGGGTGGTGACGCTACCGAGCCAGGTGTGCTCGGAGGGGACCTGCCTGGGCACCCTGGGTCCTGCCCAGCTCGCCGAGGGCTCAGCAGCGGCACAGCAATGCTGTCGGGGCGGCTCCGCCAACCGCACCCTGGGCAGGGCTGTCTCGAAGAGCCGGGAGGGTCTGCGGCTGCCGGGAGGGTCCGTGGCTGCCAGGAGGGTCCATGGTCACTCGAGGGGAGAGAGGCGAGCAGCATGCCTGGCCGTTCCGGAGAGGTTCAGATGAAGGAAGAGCTCCTGACCCCGGCTGAGCTTCCGCACCGTGGCCAAACGCGGTGGCAGAGTATGCTCAGCCTCTTGCATGCACCCCATGAAGGTCGATGGGAGTATGTTAATGCAGAGGAGGATCAGTGATGTGATGAAGGCAGGAACTTGCAGTGGGGCATGTGGACAAAGGTGTTTGCTAAGCTGCTGCACCAAATTTCCTCGACTTCTCAGGAAAATTTTGCAAACCTAGATGGCTGGTTGATGAGTCAACAGCAAGAATTTTCGCTTGGTTGGTTTTTGCATCCTGTGCCCTAGGAACACTGAATTGCTGAAGAGGGAAACCTGCAGAGCGACTGAAATAAGTGTGTTTATCCTTTCTGTGACATTAGATAACCCTGTCACTGAAATAGAGAGCGTCCGAGTGCACACACACCCCCCCCGTCCCCCAACGCAGGATTAGCAGCCGCATAAAAGGTTTCTTTCATGCTGGAGGATTTGGCATCTCCCTACAGACATCCCCATGAAAGCAGAAAAACCTGTATGGGCTTTTCACGAGCACAGAGTACGCTTGAACTCTGCTGCATCTCGTGCCGTCCTCCGTGAATAGGGCGCTGTCCCCCAGGGTTGCCGTGCGCCCGGCCGTGCGCCCAGCCTGCGATATGGTGGCTCTGTTTTGGCAACAGAAGGGCGCAGGGTGGATCGGTACGTGGCCGAAGGAGTGGGAAGATGTGTGGCAAGGGTGAGCGCAGCGCTGCGCAGCAGCAGGTGAGCAGGACGGGAGTACAGCACCGGGCAGGTGAACTCCCAGTAGGAAAATGCAGCATGAATCGTGCAGAAACACAGGAGAAAATAGAGCAGGAGGCATCTTCAGCATCGTCGTGATATCTTCAAGCCACAGGCCATGGTGGAAGGCCAAACCGAGGAGGAGTGAGACAAAAGCTTTTATGCAGTTAGTGGTTCTTGCGCATAAGTTGAGTTTTTGGGGTTTCAACCCATATTTTGGGTCATAGAGATAGAGCTCTTCTGCTTTGCAGGCAGGTCTGTTGCAGTTCTGCTCAAGTTAATCTCCCCGTTCCCACATTGGGATAAAACCCTACGAAAGCCCGTCTTTCCCAGCAGGGAGGCCTCGGAGAGAGGGGTTTTCTGTTCCCGGTCTGGAGCTCCCGTGGCTGCAGCGGGAGGGCAGGGTGACGGGCTGGCTGCTGGAGCCTTCCCCGTGGTAGGGAGCATCCTGACACCCACCCTGCTGCCCCCCAACCACCCCCACGGCCGGAGGGGCAGGAGGAGACATGGGGTGCGTCGGGCATGCCATGCCACCGGGGGCAGGTGGAGATGCTGTACGGAGCAGGCGGGCCGGCGGCTGTGCCAGCGCATGGTGCGGCTCCGCAGGGCTTTCCGTCTCCAGGTTTCATTTGAGTTGTGTTCCCCATGCGGGAAGAGCAGGCTGGGGGCTCGGCACACGGCTTGCGACCCAGCTCCAGGTTTTAAAATGGGTTTTTTGGGACCTGGGTGGTCAATTCTTTCATGATTTCGGCTAAGAAGTATGTCCTACGTTTCAGCAGCGTGATTTCCTGGAGAGCAAAATGCAGAGTATTACTCCCCATACAGCCACAGGCTTTCCTCCGCATATATAGTACGATTATAACCATCAGGCTGCTTCTTCCAGTGTAATGGTGATGTCGTTAAAAAGTAACTTGTTAAATTAATATACTTTGCATTTTCAGTAACTCTCTCCATGCATCCTCTGAAATGACAATTGCAAAGTCTTGCCCAGATGTAAAAAAAAAGGATGCCGCAACATTTCATGCATTTCCGACATAAGCTGCAGTACGGCTTAATTAACAAAGAGTGGCGATGACAGCCTGAATGCTGCATTACCTACAAAGCCTTCCAAACCAAGGCAGACGTGTTCTCCTTGATGGCTGTGCTCAGAAGGCTTGGATTCATAACTGAGAGTGAAAACTCAGAAACAACTGCAGGGGCAGCAGGTGTTTAAAGCCCGGCTCTGTTCCTAGCTGCTGATGGGTAACGGCTAATGAGCAATGGTTAAAGAAGCAAAATCAGCCACGCCAGGATGGTGTAAAAAAAGGTTGTTTTCAGAGATGCACCTGCGACAGCCAGAGCGTGTAACAGGGGAGGGTGGCCCCTAAATCCTTCCTCCCCCAGCTCAGGACTCAGCCAGGGAAGGTTCAGCCACGTGAGCTGAGGGTGGTCGCAGCTTTAATACTCTCGGCACACAAAAATCACATTGCTGGGGCTGAGTTCACGGCCTTCCATGGGGAAATGTATGTGCAGTCTATATACTGCAGGGCACGGTCCCCAGCAAACAACTGACAAACAGAAACCAGTGCTTATGTGAGCCTTATCTGCAGTGCTGTGCCATGTGAAATACCTTCTCTGTTTTCCTCTAGGTTTCTGGAGGTGGAGCGGCCCAGGTTCAGCAAGGCTTCCCGCATGCTGGCCTTTGTGTACCCGTACCTCTTCGACAGCATCCCTCTCTTCTACAGGGTATGCCTCCCACGGCCCATGTTCACAGCACCGAGACATTTGCTTTCTGCAGGGTGGGAAATATCAGCTGCTTCATCTTTGTCTGAAAATATTTGGGAAAATATGCCAGCCCTTTTTTTTTTTTCTTAAAGGAAAACAAACTCCGGCAGGAAAAGAGATTTGGTTATTTTTTCCTGCACCTATTGATAGGCAGATTCCTTCCACTTCAAAGTGCCGCGCTCAAACTTTTCCCATGCTGGAAACTTACTGCCTTTGAAAGCTTCCTAAACTGGAGCGGGTTGGGAATGGTGCTGCAGGGAGGTCTAAGGACAGGAGGTGCAGGGCTGGGATTTGCATGAAATGGAGGCAGCAGCCCTTGCAGTGAGCCCTGAGTCCCACACCACGTGCCCTGGTGTCAGGCGATGGGCAGCCAGACACGATGGGGGCTTGGGGAATGGTGCCGCTTCCTTTAGACACGTGTTGTTCCCCTCTTTCCCTTGCATGGTGCCCCTGCGTGGACACGTCTCTGCTGCTGCAGTTCTACCTGTGTGTGGTGGAGAGCTGCACGGATGCTGCGATCCTGGTCCACTACAAGCACACCATCTTCGCCTTCCTCACTTGCTTCATCTTCGCTAGCCATCTGCCGGAGAGACTTGCGCCAGGGCACTTTGACTATATTGGTAAGTGCCAAAAGGGTGAGTTGGCATTGTTTTCTCATTATTTTCAGGAAGAAAGCACATTAAAGCATGAGTGACTCCCAGAGGTTATAATATATTCCCTGCTGGAAATCAGAAATGTGGTTTTACATACAAGATAGAGCAGTCCTGCCTAGGTAAAGTGGGACTGTAAACTGTTTCCAAAATGTTTCACAGTGGTTTTCGTGACTGCAAATCACTCATTTCTCATGCAAAAACCCTCACCTGTGGCACGGCGGTGCTTCACAGTGCCACGCCGGGGCACTGCAGGAGCAGCCACCAAGGAGACCGGATGGCAGTCCTGGCCGTATCGGGGTGTCCTCTGCTCCCCCCGCCACGCCGTGCACAAGCACAGTGTTCCTCAGCACGTTGCGTGTGCCAGGATCGCAGCAGCGAGCTGCACGTCCCTCGCTTCCATTACAGCTGGCTGCATTTTGGAAAGGAAGATTTCTGTGCTCTGGTGCCGCAATGATAAAAGCCACAGAAATTAGTAGAACAAATATTTAAAAATGTGATGCCTGGAGGCAATGGATGCTATGCAGCAGGTCTGCTGAGCCCTCACGGCGGTGCTTTAATGAAGCCCAAGGAGTTTCTTGGTGAGCGCTTTTGGCTTTGTTGCAGGGCACAGCCACCAAGTTTTCCACGTGTGTGGGATCATCAGCACGCACTTCCAGATGGAGGCCATCATGATGGACATGGCCGAGCGCCGCGACCGGCTCCTGCCCGCCTCGCTGCTTCCCTCCTCCCTGCAGACCCTCGGGTCGATGGGCATCTGCATGGCCGTCAGCCTGGCTGTCATCGGGCTCTGCTCCGTGTCCCTGCGCTTCATGCCAGAGCCTTTGCAGAGAGAAAAACCACACGGGCATTAGGCTTCGGGTCTAGATAGTATTTATGCTGCTCCATGGGAGAGACCCTAACAGTACATGTATGGCATGGATGAGGAGGGGTTTAATTCGCCTACGCTCTCTGAGAGAATGTTTATTTAAAATTTTCTCAAGAGCGAAACATATTGCACTGGTTTTTATACATATAGCTTTAAAGCTGGGAACAGATTATGAAATGCTTTTAATCAAGTTGCTATTTCACCACAAGAACTATTTAAAATAATCTTAACTTTTTTTTGTAAAAGGGAGATAAGTGCTAATACTTTCCAAAGCAATCAGCATTCATCAGGTCTGCCTTATGGAGGAATCAGGGAGGCAAGTGAACGTGGATGACGCTGGTCATCTGGTGACACAGATGTCCTTGCCATCAGTTTAGCCAAGACCCCTTGGCAAAGGCACGAGCAAGGGCTCTCCCAGGGGCTCCCTAACTAAGGTTTTCACCTTGAAAGTGGCATTATTTTGGAGATTAAAACCTCAAATATCCATGTCACACAGCCTTACACTAAACCCAAGTGCCTGACAGATGTGGGATTGAGAGAGACTAGAGTTTGCCTGTTTGAAATTCAGCTATTTTTAATCATTACCCGGAAGGAGTTACTCTAGAAGAACTCTCCAGGGGATGTTCCTCCAGAATAGCTTTTTTTTGGGTCCAGTTCCGGTGCATAGGTTAGTCCTGGGAAATTAATTCTCATGGGAGAGCTGAGCTCCTGCCTGCGTGGGCGACGTGACTGCCCGGCAGCTGACGCAGCCCCAAGCGCAGAGCACGGGAGGCACTGTCCCTCCCTCCTTGCACCGACACCTCCGTCCTGTACTCACAGCTGGGCTCCTCCTCTAACCTCATTTGTGGCATGAGATGGAAACAGAGGAAGAAATACCTGCACCTGCGAGGTGAGGACGCGGACTTCCTTACAAGCACTGTGTTTGCGCCGAGTATTTAACGTGGGTGTGAGGCCGTGCTGTTCAGAAATGGTGTTTGACACCTTGTCGAGGGTGATGGCTGAGAAATTGGTGACTGCCACGTCGAGGCATCCTCTCCCGGGTGTTTCTGGAGGCAGGACACTGGGCTAGACAGACCCTTGGCCTGAGGGTGTGACTGATGGTAGAGCCATCCCCTCTGAACCTCTCTAGTTTCTGGTCCCACTCGCAGAGATGAATGTTTTTCTTTTCATGAGTCAATAGGACGGGGGTGTCTGGGGAGAATAAAACATCAGCTGAGCAAGAGGTGGGAGTCTGTATGGCATAGAGTCGTGAGCACTGTTGGATGAAAGGCACGGGGGGGTCAAACCCTGTAATTTTAAAGCATTTCCAGAGTTAGACCCCTGCTCGCCTGGCAACAGCCTTTTGCTCACACTGTTGCTCCTTGCTTTCCTTTGCTGCTGGATTTCCTTTGTGCCTGGATTTTACAGGCAGAAGCAGGGAGCTCTGGAGAGAGCCTGGAGGTCCCAGCCTGGGCCGGGGCGAGGGGGAGCAGCCCGCGGGGAGAGCTCGGCCGGTGGCTCCCATGATGGAGGTTGTCACGTTGGATTTACCTTAACGCCACCCAGGAGGTACAGGAACATGTGCTGCAGAGATTACTGCTAGGGAATATTATCAAGCTTCTTGATAATCATACGGGTGTATAATTTGTTTTGTGTGTAATTACCTCTACCAAGGTATAATTGATGCACTTTTGAGTGACAATACAATGGCTCGTTACATATATTGTGGGACAAATAAGTTTTTTGAAAAATAGCTTTCTTTTGAAAGCTGACCAAGATTTATATTAATATTTATAAGCACTGGAACATAATTGTTTATCCAACAGTTTTATTTCATCAAAAGAGAAAACTAATATAACTATCGCACTGATACATGCTAACCTGATTTGTATAGGTTCATAACAATACCATCTGTGAAAATTAATCACTTCAGAGATAATTGCTGATAATTGCAAAGCTTATTTACCTTGTGTACTCGTGTGACTGGAAAGGAATCTGGCTCTTTGTGCAAGACGTGATTTAAAAGTCTGTAAAATTTACACGAATCATTATAACTTTTTTCTTGGTTGTTTAACTTTTGAACTTGGGAATTCCTCTCGTCCTCTTTAGGTGAAATTATTTGTAGGAAAACTACATTAAAAATATAACACCGTATTATACATTACCACAATCCCTCTGGATCCTGCAGCGCTTTGCATGGACCCTTTGTCTGGCGCATACTTTACATACTCCGTGAGTGAATGTTTGATCTGGAAGCAGCACAGGCCAGCCAGATTCCTTGTTCAGTTGGAGATGGGCCTTCAAAAAGCTATTCAGTGTACTAGATTTTATTCACATAAAGAAATAAAAATTCTGTGTCAAATTGATACGAGTAAATAATACAGGATATTTATTTGTCAGAACGTGTTGTTTTGTTGTGTGTCTGCGCCCAGTCCAGACCAAATCCCAAACAAAACGATTACCTTTATGGCCAAATCCCAGAGAACATCACTCATCCACTCTTCAGCCAAGCGGATTTTACTGCGCTGACAAACTATGCAGATACAGCAGATTTTTAGGTCTATTGAGATCCTTTGGGTTAAAGTAAAAGGTGAATCTGAATATTCCTGAATAATGCTTAATCCAAAAGGTGCATGTCTTTTTCCAGAAGAGTATAACACCCAGCGGGGATTTAAATGAGCTGGAATGAGGGTATGTACGTGATTGCGGCAGGAGTCAGGACTGTCTTCTGGAACACCTCCCCAGGCAAGGCAGGCGTTGTCGTTGGGCTCGCTGCACCTTCAGCCCTGGGAAAGGCGTCCAGCATGTGAATCGTCAGCTCGATTGCTAAACCACCTTTCCTCCTGTGGTGATACTCAATTGTGGTCTCATCCATCCTGTGTGCATCACTCTCCAGGTGGATATCCGTACGCTGGGGTTAATTTATTAAGTCCTAAGCGATCTGGGATCAACAAGAAGCGAGACGCTGCCGCAGCAGTCAGCAGAAGCGTGAGCGGAGTTTTTTGCTGCAAGCACAGCTTCAGGCGCTTTTATCCGGTAGTTCCCAGGGCTTTGGGAATTCAGTCCGGTTTTTAGGGTGGCAACCCAATCTTACCAGTCTTCCGGTGCAGGGCGAGGATGGCGGTGGCTTGCGAGACGCTCCGTGATGGTAGGATGGCACGCGGGGCTCTCGTTCTGCTCCCGGCGAGGTCACTTCAATTTTGACCTTTTGTATCCTTGATGTGTGTTATGAGAACATTAAGAAATATGTCTGTTTTGATGCATTTTAAAACACCGTTTAAGAAGTGAAGGTTGGCCTGGGACAGTGGCTTGTTCTGATAGTGGTCACAGTAAAAAAGACAAGACAGCTTGTTGGGACTTCCTTGCACTTTGTTTTTCCTTTTTTCCCCTTAAAGGGGTAACTAATGATGCAGTTAAATTGCGCTAAAATAAGAATTGACTGGTGTCAGCGGTTTAGGCGAGATTGAGTTCAACCCACTGGAGGCCTTCATTGCTGCTAAACCAGGGTTAAACCCCCAAGTTACTTCATCTTTTCATTGATCAACCCCAGTTTCCCCATTTGAATTAGAAGTGTGTTTCCTTCACAGATAGAAGGTCTTGCAATGGGCCTTTTTATGCGCGTCTTAACTTCACATTTTAAATTTTGTTTTCACCATTAAGCATTTCCTACAGGTTAGGAATTAACTAATTTACCTCCAGGCAGGTAGTGGCTCAGCCACAGGAAGGGCCTGGCCCAGGGAACTTGCTGGATTACACCTCTTTTCCTGAACCCCAGCCTTTATTTACACTAAGCAGATAAAACAGGCAAAGACAAGGCACAGCCCGGGCCACCTCTCAGGGAGAGGCCTGTATTCGGCACTGGTGAGGCCGTACCTCGGATACTGTGTTCAGTTTTGGGCCCCTCAGTACAAGAAGGACATTGAGGTTGCCCAGGTTGCCCAGAGAGGCTGTGGAGGCCCCATCCCTAGAGACATTCAAGGTCAGGTTGCACAGGGCTCTGAGCAACCTGATCTGGTTGAAGATGTTCCTGCTCACTGCAGGGGGGTTGGACCAGATGACCTCTAAAAGTCCCTTCCAACCCAAAGCATTCTGTGATTCTATGATTGAGGAGCTGGAGCGTGTCCAGAGAAGGGCAACGGAGCTGGGGAAGGCTCTGGAGAACAAGTGCGATGGGGAGCGGCTGAGGGAGCTGCGGGGGTTTAGCCTGGGGAAGAGGAGGCTGAGGGGAGACCTTATCGCTCTCTGCAACTGCCTGAAAGGAGGTTGTGGTGAGGTGGGGGTCGGTCTCTTCTCCCAAGTAACAAGTGATAGGACGAGAGGAAATGGCCTCGAGCTGCGCCAGGGGAGGTTTAGATTGGATATTATGAAAAATGTCTTTACTGACAGAGCGGTCAGGCATGGAACAGGCTGCCCAGAGAGGTGGGGGAGTCACCATCCCTGGGGGTGTTCAAAAACCGTGTAGCCGTGGCACCTGGGGACGTGGTTTAGGAGGCCTGGGGGTGTTGGGTTGGCGGTTGGACTTGACGATCCTAGAGGTCTTTTCCAGCCTTAATGATTCTATGATTCTATGACAGGCTCCCCTGGCCTAGCCTGAAGCCGGGGCCTTGAGCCTCAGCGACATCTTGTCTCCCTCCCTGCTCCAGCCTGTGGCCAGCTGGCCGGTGGGAAGGCGGCCACGGGGCGGGAAGGCGGGGTGCGGAGGGGCACCTTCCCTGAGGCAGGGCCTGGCTCCGGCTTCTAGGCCCGGCTCTGGGCCTACCTAGGCGGGACCAGACGCCGCCCGGCCCCGGGGATCGCCTCAGCGGGGCCGCCGGGCCCAGCAGAGGGCACCCTCGCTCCGGGCCGCGCCCCTCGCCGTCGCCATGGCAACGCTTCCCCCCCCCCACCCCGCCCTTGCTGGGCGGTGGCGGCGGCGGCGTCACCTCAACGTCCCGGCGCGCTGCGCGGTGACGCTCGGGGAGCCGCGCGCGCTGATTGGTTAGATTTGAATCGCAGCGTAGCGCGCGAGGGCCGCCGGTCAGAGGCGACGCTGGAGCCGCGGGAGGCAGCGCCCGCCTCGATCGCGATACCCGGCCCCGCCCGTCCGCGGGCCCCTCGCGACATGAAGGCGGTGTAAGGCGCCCCCCACCCCTCCGCCCCCCCACCCCCCCCCGCGACCCACCCCCGGCCGGCCGCGGGGCCCCGCCGGGCCGCCCCTCAGCCTCCCTCCCTCTCCCAGTAGGGCCAAGACGCCGCGGAGGCCGGCGCCGAAGAAGCCGCCCAACCCCAGCCTGAAGGATCCCGTGGGGGTGAGTGCGGGGGACACGGGGGGGGACCTCCCCCGGGGCTGCTCGGGGGGACGACGGGCCCCCTGTCTGTCTGTCTGTGTGTCTGTCCGTCCGTCCCCCCCAACCCTGCCCCTTCCCCAGGTGTACTGCAGGGTGAGGCCGCTCAGCCGCCCGGACCAGGAGTGCTGCATCGAGGTGATCAACGAGACCACGGTGCAGATCCACCCGCCTGAGGGATACAGGATATTCCGCAACGGGGAGTACCGTGAGGTAACGGTCCGGGGGATGGCGGGGGAGTCCCTGCCTCCGCCCTCCGCCTTCCAGCCTGGAATTCATAAAATCATAGAACGTCCTGAGTTAGAAGGGACCCACAAGGATCATCGAGTCCAACTCCTGTCCCTGCACAGGACAACCCCAAATTCACACCATGTCTCTGAGGGCCTTGTCCAAGTGCTTCTTGAATACCGCCAGGCTTGGCGCTTTGAATCCCTCCCTGGGGAGCCTGTTCCAGTGCTCCACCACCCTCTGGGGGAAGAACCTTTTCCTAGTATCCAACCTCCATTTTCCCTCATTAGAATCGTTAAGGTTGGAAAAGACCTCTAGGATTGTCAAATCTAGCTGCCAGCCCAACACCCCCAGGCCTCCTAAACCATGTCCCGAGATGCCACGGCTACATGGTTTTTGAACTTCTCCAGGGATGGTGACTCCCCCACCTCTCTGGGCAGCCTGTTCCAGTGCCTGACCACTCTTGCAGTAAAGGTGTTTTTCCTAATATCCAATCTAAACCTCTTCTGACACAGCTTGAGGCCATTTCTTCTCATTCTGGTCAAGGATTGAGGGCCTTTTCCCTGCTGTCAGTGTTTTCTGTTGCCTTGTGGTGTCTCTGGTGATGTGCGAATTGGCAGTTTGCGCCTTTAGAAAAGCAAGTTTTCAAAACCAGAAAACCACCTACAGCAAAAATGCCCCCTTAGCCATCAAATTTATTCTCCATATGGGAAAAGGCTTCTGTGGGGTGGAGGAGGAGATTAAAAGGAACAAAAGCAAAGCTGTGAATATTTAGATGGCTTGAAGGGCGTTTTCATGTAGGACTAATTAAAAGAAACCAGCTCTAAGCTAAGCCAGTCACAAATGAATTAATGGTTGATTTATCCCAAACTTAAATTGGGTAAAAAAAAGCTGTTTCCCTCTTTATATAATGCGCGTGGGGGGAAGCTGTAGATTATGCATACAAAGTGGGGAAACGTCACGAAGTGTAGAACAGTAGGTAGCAGGTCACAAAAGTGGTTCGTACTGTTTACAAATGTTTCCTAGGAGAGGCGGGCTTAGGTGGTGCGTACAGACTGAGGGGCCAGAGTACTGTAGCACTGAACACGATTTGGTAGTGAAACAGTTAACTGCAGGTTCCCCGCACAGCGCTGTAACTCTAAATAACACGAGGTCATAGTGTTTCTACTAAAAAAAAGAATGTTAGTTGGGCTGTAGAATACTTTGTTTCCGATTTCAGTATGGGAAATTCTTCTAGGAAGTACAGAAAGTGATCTTCAAAGGCTTAAATAAAATAGGCAAAGATTAATTAAAAGTTTGGTAAACAAAGCTTTGCACAAAAACTTGAAATTCAAATGTTTGCGTAAGCAGGTGTTTTGATTGAGAAGTGCCTAGATCAATATACTTTTTTATTTAAAAACCTGTGACTGGAAACTGAGGCTAGACTGGAAAAAGACACAGGCTTAAAACAAAATGATTAAATGCTGGAACGACTTGACTTTGACTGTTGTGGGTGTTCCTTTGCTCAGTGCTCGAGTAGGTGATGGTTGGAGCTCAGAAAGAGCTGAGGGGTTGGGCTTTGTGATCATTCTACTTATTTCTGGACTTAAGCTCTGTGAAAATGAGATGGCTGCTGTTCTTCATGATGCACATCTTATTCTCAGAATAGTTGTGTTGGAGCAACTGCCCGTGTTCGAACACTGGTATAATCCTAAAGTAGAATCTTTATCATTCTGGTAAGCTGATGGAAAGTGGTTCAAAGGTATGAAGGGTTTTGAAGCAATGGCCTTCTGGACTGGGAAATATAAGGCTTAGGACGGTGTATCTTCCCTTCTTCAGACACAGTATTCATTTAAAGAAGTGTTTGGCACCCTTGTTGTTCAGAAGGAGCTTTTTGAGGTGGTGGCTAAACCTCTAGTGGAAGATCTCATTCGTGGGAAAAATGGTG
Organism: Morus bassanus; assembly: GCA_031468815.1. Classification (NCBI taxonomy): domain Eukaryota; kingdom Metazoa; phylum Chordata; class Aves; order Suliformes; family Sulidae; genus Morus; species Morus bassanus. The sequence goes on along the minus strand of CM062581.1, from coordinate 1,652,041 downwards.
AGTACTTGTTCTCTACCATTTTTCTGCCTGTCTATCATGCAGGGGTTTTTTTATATTGCTATGATTTCACATGTCTCAAGGTTTCTTAGCTTGTCTAGGTAAAAACACATATCCCTTGTTTGCAATGGGAATAGCTCCCCTGTTACAACATCCTTGGAAGTTCTTCTTGCCTTTCGTTACTTCTAAACCTATTTACCTTTGCTATGACGTGCGTGTTACTTGTGTCAAGGTCTAACCTTTTCGTACACCATTAACTGGAGAAGCTTTTTTTTCTGCAGAAAGGGATGACTTATCCACCTAAAGAATGACTGCAGAAGTAAATCAATTTGTAGGGCTTGATCTCCTGGGTATGGTTTGATATCACGGTGTTGGTTCTTGAACTGTCTGGTTTATGTCAGACTCCTCGGTAACAGTCATAACAAATCAGCCCTCTGCACCTGGGCCTTGGTGGCTTCCTTCCATTTTGGCTTCCATGTGCACTCTCCCCAGAGAGGATGATAGGTACTGTCAGTGGTAGTTGAAGTGGCCATCAATGAGAGATGCAAACACTGGTGATGGCGGAGGCTTTTGATGGGCTGGAATAGTTTATTGTTAACTGTTCAAAAGGAGTCATTGTTTTTTCCAAATACATTTGACCCGGGAAAGACAGGGTGTGCGATTATAACTGAGCTTTTTTTTGAGACAGTGAGGATGATTCTGTAACTTTCCTGTCCCTCCTAGGTCTCCTTTTTACATATGGTGTGACAGGCAGTGGGAAAACACACACCATGACGGGATCACCTGGTGATGGAGGACTTCTCCCACGGTGTTTGGATATGATCTTCAACAGCATAGGACCATTCCAGGCCAAGCGATTTGTGAGTAGTTTTGCCCTGAATTCTCTGCACTGTTGCTTGTAACAGCCTAAAAAGACTAGGAAAAACAAGGTTCTGTTCAAAGTGTTTGCCTCCTGTCCAGTCGCGTGGCTGGAACACTTTAAAAAAAAAAACCAACCAAAGAGATCCCACCCGCTGGAGATTCGAAGACCAAGGCCAAGGAGGCAGGCGTAGTAGCTAGGACAGACATTTCATGAAGATGTACGGTCTGGCTATCCTTAAAATTGTCGCTCATTCTTTAACTTTTTTAAAATAATAAAAAAATGAAAGAGGAAGCTTTCTGAGTGATGGAATGAAATCCAGCCACAAGATACAAAAGCCACAGGAAACCATATCTGAAACAATATAGGGCATGATGTGAGGCTTTCCTTGTGGTCAAACATCTCTAGAGTTTTGGTATCTAAATATATTTGAAAAGATACTGGAAGTCTTTTCCTTGGTGGCATGCTAGCTTGGAAGCTTTTAGGAAATATTGTTAGCTTGAAAATATCTGTTTTCTGTCAGATCTACTTTGCATTAGCCAGCAGATTGAGTGTTAGTGAGGGGCATGGTGTTTGCTGGTTGCCAGACAGCTTGATCAAATAATTTGTTTTGCTGGCCAGCACCTTATGTTCTCTAGTGTTTGTCATTATATTGTCTAAACATACTCTACTCACTGCTCAGGTTTTTAAGCTTGATGACAAGAATGGTGTGGATGTTCAGTGTGAAGTAGACGCTTTATTAGAGCGCCAGAAAAGAGATGCCATGCCTGTTCCAAAAACTCCATCTGGCAAGTATGTAACTATTGTAACACGCAGAATGAATTTAGTTAATGTAACTGTTATTCTGAAGAGTGGGTTTAACTTGCCTTGGTCTCTTTATCCTTCTCTTGAAGAAAGGAAAGAAAAATATTAATGGAAAGCTAGTACATTTCATGTGGTTTGAGCAATTGCGTAATTACGTATTTAGATTAGAAGACTTAGAATCAGGCAGCGGAAGTCGATTTCTTTGTACCTGTTAACTCATGAGTAAAAAGCTGCGACTTCACCAAGTAGGAACACTGTGAAGTTAAACCTGGGGATATTTTGCAAAATAGTGAGATTGCTGAATGGAGGATAGAAATGCTGACTATCCAGGAGCTTTGCAAGGCATTTCTGACTGCAGCCAAGCACAGCAGTGTCAGGTGAAAGTTCACCTACCTAAACTTTTCAGAGTGCTTTTTTTTAATCTAACGTGACTGGGGTTGTGGTCATTAGTTGCTAGTGTGAGCACTTCTGTACTCGAATCGTGCGATCTTTCGGTAGACTTGCTTTTTAATTGTATAGTCGCTCCCTGACACGTTAGCTGGCTGTGGATGCTCCGCTACAATCACTTGTTATGTGTGTTCAACAGGCGACAAATAGATCCAGAATTTGCTGATATGATCAATGTGCAAGATCACTGCAAAGTGGAAGAAGTTGATGAAGATAACGTCTACAGTGTCTTTGTCTCCTATATTGAGATCTACAACAACTACATCTACGACCTCTTGGAGGAAGCTCCCTTTGATCCTATAAAACCAAAGTTAGTTTTATTAAGTACCGTTACTCCTACTTGAGTTATGCTTTTGCGGGAACCACAATATGTCTTTGTGGCTGGACTCTTGGCGAGTCTGGCTCAATTCATGGAAATCACTTTAAAAATCACATGGAATAGGGAATGTCCAAGGAGTCCAGACGAAAGTATTTAAGTGTGCCAAGTACTGATGGTTGTTCTAATGCTGCTAAGACTTGGTGCTCCCTTCCTCATTATAATGGGAGATTAATAAGCACATATTTAATTCGTGAGGCAGTGTGTTGCATCCCACTGAAATTCTAAGTCTATTTATGCTATTCTGCAAGTACTGTTCCTGGCAGGTGGCTGCAACTTGAAGAGTAAGCTGTTCCATAGCTGACGTTTTTCTCCTGGAAACAGCGTATTACTGTTTTGTCTTTGCTTTACAGTTAGTGCAAGTTTGCGTATTATTTCACTTGATGTCAGTAATTTCCATAAAAACAGAAATGAATTGTCCCATAAATGAAATTCTGGGTATTTTTTGGAAAGGTGTGTACTTGGCTGATGTCTAAAATCGGTAAATCTTGAGACCGTCAGAAAAACAGTCTGCAAATTAAATTTTGAATATACTTCTAAAATTCTAAATCGCTTGAAGAAAACCCTACACACATCCGTCGGTACACGTGTTAACTAAAGAGTTGGCTGATTTACAAAGACTAACTACGGCAAAACAAGCCATTGCTCTTGAACATCAAGAGCTGTCTCCAGCGTACCGATGTGAAATGAGTTTGAATGTCTGAATGCTTTTTAAAGAAGAATAAAATTATTGGTTTAGTATTATGCCTATGTCCAAAAATCAGCCTGTGAAGAATCTTAGATTATTTCTATTTATGGAAGCTACATTGTATTATATACAAAAAGATTTTAGACACAAGCTGAATGACTTAATATTTCTTAACCCTGTTTTTTTGGTAGGTGGAACAATTGCAACACTCCTGTGCGAAATGGTGACTTTATGTATGTGCATAAGCATATTATTCCCAATACTGAAAAGTGAAATTTTCTTTTAGTAGAAGCAGAAAAAAAACCCACCTCAGACTGACTCCCTATCTCTTCTTGCTTTACTAGCGAATATAGAACGCTGTTGAAGCCATCTTGCTTCTGTATGCATGTAGAAAAACAATAGCTGCCATCCAAAACTGTGATTTCCAGTAAGAATTGCAATTAAACGTAGCTTCTAAATTAAAGCAGTAGCTGAAACGTAACTAATCTTGGCTGAATGTGTGTCCATGTACTTGTACTTCCTCTTCCATCTGCTGTAGGATAATTGACATATTCGGTCTGAATTTTGTACTTAAGCAAAAGAAAATTTGCATGACGCAATGTATTGTTGTACAGAAAACCCCACTCAATTTTAGCGGGTTTTTTTTTTGTTTGTCTTATTTCTTCCCCATCCTTAAGACCTCCACAATCCAAAATACTTCGTGAGGACCAGAATCACAACATGTACGTCACCGGGTGCACGGAAGTAGAGGTGAAATCTACAGAGGAAGCTTTTGAAGTGTTTTGGAGAGGTAAATCTTAGACTGTAACTTCTTTAAATTCAGTACAGATGTGTAATCCTTTACACTATCATGCTGAAAACACTATTGGCTTTGCCAGGTGGCAAGTCTGTTAAATGAAATGGGTTTTTGGAGGGATTGTTTTTGTTGTTCTTCTAAACAGGCCAAAAGAAGAGGCGTATTGCAAACACTCAGCTGAATCGAGAATCTAGTCGCTCTCACAGTGTTTTTATAATAAAGTTGGCTCAGGCACCCCTGGATGCAGATGGAGATAACGTGCTACAGGTGAATTCCGGGGCCGGCTATTAAAGGAGAACTGTGCGCGCGTACGCATGTATACGTGGGTTAGAAAAGGTGGTGAACCTTGCAGCATGGCCCGCTGGAACAGTTCCCGTGTCTTGGGCGTACATATCTTGCTCGTTAGCAGTTTCTTTCTGAAGGAACTCAAAATTATTAAATTTCTGTCAAAGGCTAGAAATAGTCTCCTTTTTGTAACGAAGGTAAAGCATTAACCTGAGTCCGAAGCTGCTTATTCCTTTGTTCTTTACTTCTGCTTCTTTTGAGCAGAAGCTGTTAAGAATCTAAAACGTGGAGGATTTGAATGAGCGCGTTGTTATATCTATCTTGTGGCCCGAGACAGAAGGGGTCTGCTGGACTTTACTCACAAAAAAAGCTAGTGGCACACAGCTTCTTGCGTTAAGGGCTATAAAACCACCCTCAGACTTTAGTTAAAGGCGCAACACGTATTCTTTTTAAGCGTGCATGCTGGTTTAGGTTTGGAGGGGTGGGGTGTTCCCCATTAGAAGGAATATAGAGCTAATCATTAGCCTGACATAATTTGTTTTCTGTAATAGGAGAAAGAACAGATCACTTTAAGCCAGCTGTCTTTAGTTGATCTGGCTGGAAGTGAAAGAACTAATAGAACAAAAGCTGAAGGGAACAGGCTGCGAGAAGCAGGTACGTATCACCTTTAGACAGCCTGGTAATTTTATGTGCTAAAATATGCTCGTGTTAGTCTTGTCTCCTAGTAGAAAAATCATAGGAAGAACTGAAGTGTTCCTTTATGTTCAGTTGTCTGATTTGATGACCTTAAGTCCTCCAGTTTGGAAACCAGAGGTTTTTAATAGCATGTATTCTGATACTTCAGTTAACTAGAGCAGTTATCAAATATAGATATTGATAGATATTAGAACAGTAACAAATATAACTTACGTCCAGGCAACTTATTTTTAAGTAAACTGCTAAATAATTTGAGAATGTGATCCAAATGGCTGCTTACAGAGTTTTTTGTCTTGTGGTTTTTTGTTGTTTTCTTTTTTTTAAGGTAATATTAATCAGTCACTAATGACATTAAGAACATGCATTGAAGTTCTACGAGAAAACCAGATGTATGGAACAAATAAGGTACGCAACCCATTAGCTAATTATCTTTGATTTGATGACGATCTGATGTAACGAAAGCTTGCTAGCACTTTTATGTACTTTATTTTAAGATGGTCCCGTACAGAGATTCCAAACTGACTCATCTCTTCAAGAACTATTTTGATGGTGAAGGAAAAGTGCGTATGATTGTGTGCGTTAATCCTAAAGCTGAGGACTACGAGGAAAGCTTGGTAACTTCCTTCAGATCTTACCTCATTCCCTCTTACTCTTTTTTGCCTGTTTATCACTGAGTTACTGTACTTGTCTAGTAGGTGACAGGAATAATATTTTTTGTTGCTTGGACACTAGTAATCAAATATAATAGTACAAGGCAAATGTGCCCTCCAAGTCATCTTTTTCCTCTTAAGAATGACAACTGCTACTTGCCTGCAAAATAGGAAGAGTTTCTCTTATTTGCGGAAGTCCAAATACTCCGCTGTATTTAGGTGCTTAATCGTACTGTGACAGTACTTGCAAAAACTTTGGCTATCTGCACAGTCGGTTTCGTGGTCCCTTGGGGGTGGAGGTCTGGGAGGTGTTACTAGGAAGGTTTCTGGATGCTCTGCTTTGGAACCACAAGCTATCTAGCTGGGAACTACTTAGGATTATAGCTTGATAATGTCTCTTCTAATGCTTTTATTGACCTAGGGTATCACTTTCAAACTTACATTGGACTGCTTCTGGTTAGTTTTGTTGTTAAGCTTGCTCTGGTTCTTTTGTAGCAAGTCATGCGCTTTGCAGAAATGACCCAGGAAGTTGAAGTTGCAAGACCTGTTGATAGACCGCTCTGTGGCTTAACGCCCGGGCGGCGCTTTAGGAACCAAGCCTTCAGAGAGGAACTCTCACGGAAATTGGAGATGCGGGGCGGCCCAATAAATGGAGGTAAATACTAGACCGCTAGGTGATTACAGCACAGGGTTTTTTCTGCTAGGATTTGAAGACTATTTTAACACAAATTATTTGAGCCTTGAAAGTGCAAAAAGAACTTCACTTAACTGTTAGTTGTGAGCCTTCTCTGCAACAGGTACTGCTCTTTTCATACTTGCTACTTGTGGTATAAACCCAGTTACTGTGTAAGTCTCAATTCTTTTGTTGTTGGTGATGAGCTGAATTCACGGTCCCGTTACTGCAGCTCCTGAAAGGAAATTGTGCTGAGGAGGATACTTTGATGTGTTTTGTGGGCTTCAGGCCTACTTTAGAAATCAAGAGTTGCCTGGAGGTATTATAAAGCAACAAATCGAGAATGTCACGTTTAATCCTTTCTCAACACTGTCATCTCTTCTGAGAACTTCTAGTTGTCATTAATTATTCTAAGTTCTGCCTGCTTCACGATACCGTGGGTTGAATGATCTGTGGCTGTGCATTGTCAAATGGAATTTTTCTGTTCTGTAGCTTGCTAACAGACTTTCTTGGCTTTAAATCTTACAGAAACAGAAGAGCAATCTGTTTCAGAAATGTTTTTGCAGAATTTACCTCCGTTGCCTTCGTGTGAGCTATTGGATGTTAATGACGATCAAACGCTTCCAAAGCTTATTGAAGTCCTGGAAAAACGCCATAAACTACGACAAATGTTGTCAGAGGAGTTTGCCAAAAACGGTAAGAATTTGAACATCAATGTGGAGCTAGACTTTTTGGTGCCCTTATTACTACTCAAGGCATCTCTTCTGTACCACCAGGAAATAAGTATCTTGTCTAGGCTGATCATTTCAAAGACCTTTTTTGAGGTAATGAAATAGCTGGTAGTGTTAAATTGGTAGGAGAAAAAACAGAACTGCTTTTGATGTTATGGAGATACGGTGAGAAGATACAATATATCGATTCTCTTGCAGTGCTTGCATTTAAAACAATGCTGCAAGAATTTGACTCCAGTGTTGTATCCAAGGAAAACTATATTCAAGGAAAACTGTCCGAAAAAGAGAAAACAATAGCAGGACAGAAAATGGAGCTAGAGCGCCTGGAGAAGAAAATTAAAACTTTGGAATACAAGGTCAGTTTTTTTCATTGTCTAAAGCTAAGCACAGAATGCATTGTCTGTGTACCATTTGGCAAGCTTCTTGACGTCAGATTTTGCTTGCAAGATGGCTATTAGAAACTAGCTTGGAAGTATTTTGTGGGGAACGGCACTGAACACTTCTAACTTTTTGGCTTTTTTATGAGATGAGGCTTTTCTTAATACATTAAGGTGGGCAGCTTATAAGAAAGTTGTAAAATCTCTGAAACTTTTTGGAATGTGGACTGTTTATCTGGGTGTATTTGTACAACAGCTAATATATTCTAGTATATGTTAACGGTCAAATATAACTAGCAATTCTGGGCTTAGATGGTTGCGCTTCTAAGAAGCATAGCCAAGTCCTTCCTCTCTTCCTGTAGATCGAGATTTTAGAGAAAACTGCGACAATTTATGAAGAAGACAAGCGTAATCTTCAGCAAGAACTAGAAAGCCAGAGCCAGAAGTTGCAACGTCAGGCTTCTGACAAGCGTAGGTTGGAGGCACGATTGCAAGGCATGGTGGCAGAAACAACCATGAAATGGGAGAAGGAGTGTGTAAGTACACTACCATACCTATTAGAAATACGTAGTGGCGCAATGCTGGGGGGAGCTGGGCGGCTTGTTTTTGTGGGGTGGGGTTTTTTATATAGTAGTAGTATTAAGAATGGAGGTGTTTGGCTTTTAATTATGGACTTGAACCTAACTTATGATAAGTGTAGTATGACACAAAAGTTCTTCAAGGACTTTTGATGCAGCTGGAGTAGCTCTCTTAAGCACTGTGGCACTTCATTTCAATATCTGGAATTTGTTCTTTTGGGTTTGTGGCACTCTGACTAAGGAGTGATTCTCTTGTTCTGTCGGTTGTCTGTAGAAGCCTGATGTCAGGGTTTCCCCTCTATCCTCATGTAAACTCTTGCTCAGATACGCACTTGACAAGCAATAAGGAAAGAACCTGAGGGGTTAGTTTTTACTATGGCAGGACTCTTTACTGATTCAGGATCGTTGAGAGAACTATATTAGACGTGATCCCGTTTGTCCTAATTTAGGAAGCAAAATCATTATGGCATTAAACAAACTGTTTTATAATCTGGAAAGTCTTTCTTTAGCTTGATATGTCATTATTTCCAGTAGCTTATATCTCAGCGGGGAAGAACTTTATTCCATGTGGAATATGCAATTTCCTTCAAACTTTCAGCACAATTACTTGTGCTTTCGTGTGAGGTATTTAATGCTTTTCCTCACCTGTCTTTGTAGGAGCGTCGTGTAGCAGCAAAACAGCTGGAAATGCAGAACAAACTTTGGGTCAAAGATGAAAAATTGAAGCAGCTGAAGGCCATTGTTACTGAACCAAAAAATGAAAAGCCAGAGAGGCCTTCACGGGAGAGAGACAGAGAGAAGCCTGTTCAGAGATCAGTGTCTCCTTCACCAGTACCTGTAAGTTGCCTTTAAAACTCTTCTTGATACAGGGTTAAAACACTTCTTGATACAGGGAAAAGCATATTTATAAAAATGTACTAAAATGCAGGCCAATTCTCTTTAGTGGCTAGAAAATAGTTCCCAAGCACAGAATTTGGATAACTTAATCTTGCTTTGAATTCTTTGTCTCCTGTTGTATTTATCAGTGCTCTTTATTTGTGCTCTTACGTTCTAATGCTACTAGTATTGGAAGCATACATCATTCTTAATGCTGCCACTGCAACACAATACCTATCCAAAACCATAAGCTTGAATAGCTGAATTGTCACTCTGCACATTGTCAGTATTCATTGTTTTTGTTGCCTTATAAGTTGACGGTTCTGTATGTTCACTAACTTCTTTCCCATTCTCTCTAGCCTTCTAGTAACTTTATTACCGAGGTCGCTGACAGCCAGCGGCTCGCGAGCAACCCGCAGGTGCACAGACGTTCTAATTCTTGTAGCAGCATTTCTGTGGCATCCTGTGTTATGGAATGGGAGCAGAAAACCCCTTCGCACAAGCATACCAGTGGCACTTCTAATGCAAGGAGTAGAAAACAAGAACCAGAACAAAGTAGAGACTATAACGCCTCAGACAGAAGGCGAGGGATGTGCTGGACTGGAGTCATTGAGGTTCCCAGACGTAGAGATGAGCTAGAAATAGAAGAGGATCAATGCTGCAGGGTTAGTGCTGCTCCTGTCAAAAGTTAAACGTAGTGTTGCTTAGTCTGGCTCAAAGGCTCATTACAGCTGCTCTCTTACATTGAGCACACCTAACCCGGGTTGGGGTTTCCCCCTAAATGTATTTCTTATAGAACAGTACTGTTCTGAGTTGAGTCTCACTACTCGTTCTATTTGACTTCTTAACTTGATGTTTAAAAAATCCTTAAAAGCAGCGTGTGTATTTCTTGCTAGCGCATAGATAGCTCTTGTAAGGAACTTCCTAACTAGCTAGACCTTTTCTCTAGCTGTAAATGTCCTTGTGTTTTAACTTGTGTCTGTCTCCTCGAATCTCTTGCAGCCTGCAATTTACCATAGTCTGTTTGGGCAGCTTAAAAGGTGGTCTTATGAGCCGTATCTGCAAATGCCTACTGGAAATAGTGCTTGGATAAACATCTCATTTGCGTGACTGTTAACTTTAACTCTCTTAGAATAGTCTTCCCTAATTTTCACATCTGCGTTAAAACTGGGGGCTTTGCTTACAGGTGGGAGACTTTTCCTTATTAAACTGCTGCGTGCAAATGTCTGTATAGATGGTGTCTCTCTCGCGTTATAGCACTGTCGCAGTGGCTCAGGTAAATCGCAGAGAATTGTACAACCCCAGCCTCTTGAGAGAGCTTCTCGAGAGGAGGAAAGTTTATTGTGGTATGAGTCATTTTTCAATAGTGTTCTCAAAATTTCTGTTGCTTGCTGGCTCTTTGAAGTCAGGGACATGCTTTTAAGCAAGTGCTATTCCAATTAACTAACGCACGAACCACTGTCAGCAGAGTAAGGGATGTGCTCTCTGCCGCAGTAAAATGTGACCGGTAGTTGTGTACCCTCTCCTTGGAACATAACTTCTAAGGCACCTTGGCAGAATTGTTTCAAAAAACTATCAATGGAAATAAGTATTTGCCCACTAAAAGGGAGGAAAAAAAGTCTTGAAATCACAGATTGCCTTCTTTTTTTAATTTTAATGGAGATTTTTTGCTGAAAGCTGCATTTCCCTACATACATTTAATTTTTAAGGGCTGCTTTAGAGGTTTATCTGCAAAGGGTACAGCCAATCTCATGTCTGTTGGTCAAAGAAATCCTAATTGATGCTCATCACCTGAAAATACAGTGGATGCAATTTGCATTCATAGATTTGGGGTACGTAACCTCACCATGATTCAGAGGTCTCTAAAATTAGTACGTAAATGGAACAGAGTCTGCAAATGCTTTTTCAAAAACCCATTCAAAGATCTTGAGGCAACCAGGTTTTTAACCAAGTTTCCAGATTTTTATTTTTTTCTGATTTCCCTGAGCAACTGACAATAACGTTCATGTTCACAAAATAAAAACGTATGAGCTTCACTCACTTCTCATGGGTTTCCAACAGCTGAGTTCAGAAGCGATAGCACCAGGACAGGGGATGCTGCTTCTGCTCTGTTTATTCAGAAGCCATACGAGATCTTGCATCCTTTAGAGATGTTGGAAATCCATACCCAGTCTGCTTGCTTTGCTGCCTCAAAAATACATTTTGATCCATGAATGCATCCATGGAAACATAAATGTCTCCTTTGTGGTTGGTTAATATGTTCATAGCAATCCCTTTTGATTTGGAAACTCAGGAGGAGCATTACCAAACATAAAGATGTCCTCCTTGAGGAAACTTTACTAGGTATGGAATGCAACAGCTTGTAAATTTTAGCTAAGTGTTATCCAAAAAATAGGAATTGGCACAGAAATAATCCATTAATAATTTTACACGAGGCTCTTGGTAATGGTGCCTTTCAGGATGCGCTCTGTAAAGCGCTTTAGGAGCGCAGCTTTGATCTTCATACAAACGCATCTTAACCAGACCTGCAAAGTTCAGTTCTGCTAATGATATTCTCCAAGAGATTTACTGTGTGCTGATTTCTTCTGATTCTCTTCCACTCTGATCAGAACGCACCTCCAGTTCGTCTCAGACACAGACGGTCACGCTCAGCTGGGGAGAGATGGGTAGATCATAAGCCACCTTCTAATCTGCCCACTGAAACAGTCATGCAGCCGCATGTCCCTCATGCCATCACAGTAGCGGCTGCAAGCGAAAAGGCACTAGCTAAGTGTGACAAGTATATGCTGACGCACCAGGAGCTAGCCTCTGATGGGGAGATTGAAACAAAGCTAATTAAGGTAAAGCAAACGCCTTCCTCGTCAACTTGTGATAACCCTGACAAAACCTATTTCTGGCAATGTGTTTGTGCTACAGGCTTACTGGCTTGTGAAAGGGTACGTTTGACTCGGTCTGCTAAGAGATTTGATTTGAAATTTTTGTGCAGTTGGATTCAAGGGAGCTTTTAGAGTCTGAAAATACTTTTCTTGAACTTTGTCATTACTTGATATGAACCATTACAGGCTTGGTTATCTCAGTCATCGTTCTCCTTGAAAATAATTAAGGGTTTTTTTTTTCTCTAGTAAAATGCAATAATCCATTTGTAGTGGAAGTTTCTTAGAGTTGTGGCTGCAGCTAATCTTGTGGAGTCAGTCTTGTTGGAGTGATGTTATTGGATTTCCACTAGCGGTATGAGTAAGCTTGCTGCAGTGATGGATGCTCAAACGCTCCAGGACATAATTTCTAGTAGTCAACTGACAAACAAATTGGTGAGACAGCCTGGGCTTTGAACGCTTGCAATGTTTGTGTCCCAGAACGCTGACTGTACTGGCCTAAGGCAAATTGAGAGCTCTTCGTAATTTGTAGCAAGAAGCTTTTGGTTCACTTTTCCTACAGTCATGGGCCTTCCAATATTGCCTTTTTTTCTTTTTGAGTTTTAAAAAAGGTCTCACTCCTGTAAGGTAACCTTGTAGGTTCCAGCAACGTTTTCAAAAGCGAAGTCTTGGATAACTGACAACGTACCTGTTCATGCTGTGGAATGGAACTGTTGAAACTAAGCCTGTGATGTGATTTCTCTAGCATTACTTAGTCGTCATTATCATACAGAAGTCTTTGTCATCATAGTGACTGCTCTATGGGTGTCTTGCATGATCAGGCTAGATGGTGTTCACTCTTTATTGTCTTATGTATAATAAGAGAAGATATATAATGGGGGAGAGTGTATTTGTGCACATATGCTTGCTGGCTACTAACCTGCAAGGAAATGACATTTGTAAGCGCTTAAGTTTTCGTGTGAAAGCTGGCACTGTAGCCATCATACTGACCTCGTGACTGTACCTTGTTTAACTGCTTTTGGTTTCCAGGGTGATGTTTTCAAAACCAGGGGTGGCGGACAGGCTGTGCAGTTCACAGAGATAGAGACTCTGAAGCAAGAATCTCCAACGGGGTGAGTTGTCTTAGTTTTAGGTTCTGACGCCGTTGGCGATATGTAATTCCAGTAGTAGCTGATTCTGGTCTAAATGATTGAACAAAACGTTGTTGCATCTAATTTGAAATCGTATAAAAGTAATTTGGAGAGGCTTATAGACACTGTAGCTGCTTTTAAGGCTGGTCTGCGGCTGAGAGCAAAGTATTTATGTAGAGTGTAATGTGTATTCTCCTGTGTATGAGAATCTGCCAAAATACATGACGCTTGTAACTTTTTTCCGCATACTCCTTTCAGTCGAAAGCGAAGATCATCACCTTCCAATCCTGACCCACCCAAGGATGCTGCAGACTCCGAATGGACTGATGTAGAAACCAGAGTAAGCTATAAACGAAGGAGGGGGACATCTCATGCTTGATCTGGATGAGAATTTGGGGTAATGCTGATAGCTGGGGGGGGGTTAACAGTAGAGACTGATTTTCTGTGTCTTCTCAGTGTTCTGTGGCAGTGGAGATGAGGGCGGGATCAGCTCTTGGACCTGGATATCAGCATCATGCTCAGCCCAAGTAAGTGTATCTCTCCTTTGTAGCTGGGGCATTGCATTCTCTTTCCTGATAACATCTAAAGTGAGATAATTTGCCCCTCTCCTTGACCTTGCTGCCCTTCCTGCTTCAGGTTTGGGGTGCACACCTCCCTTATACTGTAAGATAAGCAGGCTTATTCAGTGTTGGAAACTGGGGACAGGATAGACCTGTAGGAGACTCTAAGCAGAATTATTAACTTTTCTTCTGGGTAAAACTCTGGCATTCAGTGCAGTGAGCAGAACGTCAAGTTTGATCTTGTGCTATCGTGACTGTAAAAAGCTGGGAACTGTAGGATGCCTGGCAGGTCCAGAGTGGAACAGGGTTAGGGATGGCAGTGACAAAGTACTAAGCTGCATCCCTCTTCTGTCCCCCTAGCTTTCATCAGATGCTGATGTAGTAAAGAATACTCATTTTTGTATCCTTAGATAAATTTAAATTGAACAAGGTTACAATTTCAGTATGGCACAGGGAGGAGAGAACTGAGGTAGGCTATACCTAATGGTATACTTGAACGTAGCTGATATTCCAGGTGCTACCTGCTGTGTAATTGTCAAGGCACCTACTAGGGAAGCACAGGCTCTAGTCAAGCTAGAAGCAGCTTTCCTCTTTTCCAAATGCATAGATAACAGTCTGAATTCTTCAGGGCTGTCTTATCATTCTTTAACGTGGTGGGGTCAGTGGCGGCTGCACACATAAACGCAAGCTTACAAGGTCAGAAGTCCCAATTTCTAGCAAAAAGTCCAAATGATCCTGCAGTTTGTAAGGCTAGTGCCCTACCTTTGAGCCCCACGTCTAAGAAAACCAGTCACTGACAAAAGAAATGCTTTAGAGAAGACAGTTTTGTTAAACTAGGTGTTGCAGAACAGAATTCAATATCCAGATTTGGCCTCTTGCAGATAGGTGCCGGCAGTGCTGTGGAAGTCGCCTATTCAGCTCAGGGGAAGAAAATTTGCAGTTTTGCAGGACATGTTTACAGGCAGGAGAGAGGGCTGGAGAGGTAAAGAGGTTTCTATGAAGCCAAAATGAACTAAACTTTTATTGCTGTTTGGAATCCAAAAAGTTTAGAACTATGGTGGAGGAAGGGTATTTTTGGAGAGTATCTGAAATCAGTAATCCCCTTTCAGATAAGGTGACAAATATGTGCCTTTCATCATGTTAGCGTATACGTTATTACATCTCTTGTTAGAAACTGGGAACTGTTCAGGCTGGCTGCTGCTACTTGCAGCCTTGCCACAGCCTTGTAATATTGTAGTAGATCCTTTAGTTTGCCTGTGTATTGAGTTGGAGCGTGTATTTATTTGAACTTCTTTAATTTAAATAAAACTTTGGTTTGCGCTCATGGCTGACTAAAAAAGAAAGCAAAAATACAAGTGCTTCTTGATAAATAAGCTCTTGAGCTTTCTTGTGTTGATTGCTGCATTTCTTAGCATAGGAGGTATGGGGGACTTATGTATACAGCAGAATAGGTAAATAGGCTATTGACCTCTGTGAAGGAAAACTGCTGCTGTGTAAAACCTGAAAGTTGTCCGGGGCTTTTTTTCCTTTCCTTTTTTTAGGCGAAGAAAGCCATGAACATAACGTACTGCTGCGTTGGAATCCTCTTGATTTTATCAGACTGATGTAACATCTGCTGCCAGTGATAAGCTTGATAAAAAACCGCTTTATTATCACTACAGGCTTATATTTTTGTAATGGCCTCTGCCAGGCAATGGTTAAGTGGGAGATACTTCTTGCGATCCCAAAGAAGCGTATGTGTGGGTGTGTATATTATCAGTAGGTGTAGGGAGGGTTCTGCCATTGTGTCCCTGGGACTTCTTCAGAACACCTTCTGTCTCGTATGTATGAAGCCTTTGTTATTAAGCTGTATCGTTATAGACTAATGACACAAGGCTTTTGCCTTGCCTATTTTTTCAGCTTTTTCTAGTGCAAAATACTTCTATTCCGGTCACTATCCCTTCCTTGTCAGGTCCTCTGTTTTGAAGAGGCATAAATGCTGCTATTTATTTAGATGCAGTACCGCACTTTAAGAGTGTTTCTATGCCATTTCATATTTTATTGTTACTAGCAACAGCTTGGTAATACGGATTTCTTCTGGAAGAATTACCTGAATTACCTTTGTTTATTTAATATGCAAATCAGCTTGTGAAAACATTTCAATCTTCAAACCTTCATAGTAACGGAGCAAGAATACTGATACGATGAGTAATGGTGACTTGACAGCAGACCTACTTTGTTTTGTAGTGCAAGTGAATAATTAAATGTTTTACATTTGTAGATATGGGGTAAAAGGGTAATTTGCTCACAGATTCGGTGAGAACTTTATATGTGTGGCTCTGCAAACATGTTAAAATAAATACTTTTATTCAATGGCTCTTACAAACCCTGTTGTTGTTACTTAGGGGTATGCTAAGCTACAGAAACTAAGGTAAGCATCGCAGCATCTTGACTGTATCTCGTGCAAAGAGCTGTGAATGAATGCACCTCTTGGGATGCTTCTGAAGTTGAAACCAAGGAATCTGCGTGGATCCCCAGTTATGTTTTGGACAACCTTATCTTCACGCCTGCAAATTGCTTTCAAGGGCAGTTGGTCCCCTTCTGAGTGAGTGACTGCCTCGTTAAAAGATGTTGAAGCTTTGAGCTTTTTCCAGCATACGAAAAAGCTTTTCTAAGTAGTTTAAACATTTTTTATAAAGCCTAGGGGATTTTTTTTAAGGAAAAGTGACCAATATGAGTGCCTGTTTGTAGCTGGTATAAACAAATTTATTTTCAGGTGGTCCATGAAAATGCTTATATTCTAAAGAAACACCATCTTTTCCACAGGTCTCATAGGCCCACAGCCGGAGCAGAAAGCTGTGCAGCAGCAGTAATAGCAAGCGCTAATGCCGTCCCCTGTGGTAGTCTTGGCATTCACCTAGCTAAGAGCAGGCTTGATCGTAATCGCTCTGAGAAAGTACAAGGCAGAACATGATTATTCTATTGTCTTGAGCAGGCAGCGCTGCTTAGTGGTTTCTGAGGCTTTCTGCCTTGGACTGGGAAACAAGACGTCCTACTTCAAAAAGCTACAAGCAGAGATGGCTCTGTGTGGCCGGCGTGCATTTTTTTAAATGTGTGTTCGGGATGCTGGTTGAAGTACGGTTTTGCTTTTATTTACTGCCTAATTAGTTAAATGCAATGTCTTAGAATACAGCTAGTAAGTCATAACTGGCAAACAGAAGAAAAAACAGCCTCAAGAGATGTGTGGGTTTAAAAGAGGCTTCTGTGAACTTGGGGTTGACAGGCAAATCCCGTGCTGTCTGGTGATGGAGCGGTGGGGAGCAGCACTGCTGTAGCTGCATGGTGAGCTAATGCCACTAGATGGTGTGAAATAACCGTCAGGGGCCCTGCAGGGAGGGAGGCTTTGCCCTGGGCATGGGGCAGGGAATTCCTCCTTTTGGGATACCCCTAACCTGTGCAGTGGGTGCCCTGCTGCCTTCCTGCCTTTGCTGCTACCCCGTGGGAGGATAAGGACAGGAAGGGCAGCCAACAGAAATAACCATGAAAGAAACTTAAATAAGGCCCATGCTCCTATTTCTGGCACTTAAATTAACTCCTTCCCATGCACTGAAATAATTAATCTGCTATTAATGATGAGCAAGCTGTCAAACGCATTATCTCTTTGATTTGAATTCAATCATCCTGTCAGAGTAAGTCATATTGAAAGTGTTACTGGGGAAACCTGGGAGGGAAACATGAGAAACTGATATTCAGAACTTCGTAAAGGAAAAGATTTAGCTACAGAATATGGCTTCATTTGGGTCGCTTCAAAGCAATGCGAAAGGCATTCTGAATCAGCCCTCAAAACGCTGGGGTTTGCATCTCTGGTGGTGTGCGTGGCCAAAGCGTTTATTTCTCAGTCCTTGCCAAGTTCTGTATTTTGATGCATAATGTTTTGCAAGAGCTTTCCGACGAAGTTTGTTTTGAAGGAGAACGCTGTTAAGCACAAAGAAGATAGTTGCTGCAGCTGCTTTATCCTATTATGAAGGCTAATCAAAAGTGCAAATATAAGACCTTGCGAAGGAGGATGTCTGTCCTTGCCAGTGCTGGGAGGAAGGTGGCAGCACGGTAACAACTCGTCTGGAATCTCTGACTTGTGTTTCATGTGCCTCGACTGCCCTTGAAGGCCTGTTGCTGAGCTGGCTGTGCTGCTTTGTGCCTCTGAGCAGAATATAAGGGTAGGGTGAAGGCTGGGCTGCTCTTCCTGGCTTGAAGTCTTGACTAGTCATCACCCCTGTGCAGCCAACACAGCCATGCTGCACCTCCCTCTTATCTTAATTAGTTACATCTTTACCGAAATGCTATCACTACCTCCTGTGATGGGCACCATAGATAACTTTAAAGATTGAAACCTAACGAGAGAGACCGAGCTTTGCAAGCTGCCCTGGGGTCGTGTTTGGAAAGAAACAAGATTTGGATGAGAAGCCAGGCTCATCTCGTGAAGCCTGTTAGCTTGGGGGAGGAGAAAAACATGGGGGCCTTTGCGGCAGCCATGGCAGGAGGAGCTCAGCATCCCCATCGAGCTCGGATTCCTAGCTCGGGTCTAGCAACGCTCCTCTATCAGCAGAGTTGCGTTTGGTGCCATTCCATCGCATTCCTCTGAAGTCGTTCTTCATGTCTCTGCGTCGTCTTCACATATTTACTCTCGCACATAGTCCTGGCGGTGTTTACTCTGCAAAGATTCCTCTAAGACTCAGCTAAGCACACAATTTACTCAGCTAACAAGGGCTGGCATTTATTGTGGGTATCTTTGTGTACTTGTCATTCTTTAGTCTCCGTTGACATTCAGTGGGAAGCGTTAAAACAAACAGCAGCACGCAGTAGGAGGGTTGCCTGTACCAACGCTCCTCTGGAAGCAGCCGAAGGAGGCTGCCTGCTTGATGTTGGCCAGAGTCTGCTGTCAGTGAGGATGGAAAAGCGTTTTTGAAGCAAGTGGGCTTTTGGGGAAAATTTTCATCTTTGGAAATTCAGCTGGTTTTTCTTTGCAGTGCATGTGTACCTCCCTTTATTTTTCCCTTGAGCTTTGCACTGATTGCAGCTAACATTTCCCGAGAGCGGATAAGGAAGTAGCCCTATGGAGTAACTCAAAGTTCAAGTTTCTAGCGGGCAAGCTCTCAGGGGGGTTAGCCCTGCATTTGTTATTGCCCAATAATAGTGCAATTTATTGGGCCTAGAGCAATTTATAGAGCAGGGGCTTTAAACCCAAGGGCATCTTGGGGTCTCGCTGTCAGCAGCAGGAATGTTTGCCTGGAGGGTGGAGGGCCGGGACTCTGTTTGCTCTCTGCTTGGAAGAGGCAGCTGCCTGCTTGCCTCCCTGTTGGGATGCTTGAACCTGTTGCTGAGGAGAGCTCAGTTATACATGGAAACAAAGTACCAAAGGCATGATAACGTATGTGATTAGCGCTTTTCTTCATTTAAACAGCATTCCTTGCAGGTCCTTGTTTCTGCCAGCCCTCCCCTCGGCCGACAGTATCGTACCGCGCTCCAGCATGGTGCATCGCGCTGTTTTGCAAAGGCATGGAGCCCGCTGGTGAAAACAGCTCTTCGGTGCCTTTGTTCTGAGGCTTGTTTCTCTGATTTCCGGTTCACCTAGCTGGAAGCCTGCAGAATTTCAGCACATCCAGTTAGCCATTTCTCTCTGGAAGCGAGCTGATGAGCAGTGGGTGCCCTGCTTGGTGAGCAAGCCTGGCGTCAGAAGAGTCTCGGTGAGTTTGCTTGTCCTTTAGTTTCTTAGCAAGCCAGCATCTGTCAGGAATACTGAACTGAATTCGTGTTTACCTTTTGAGGTAACAAATTCCTACCACAACAGGCTGAAGTCTGCAGCTAACACTGCCCGATCTTCCTGCCAGGTCTGAATCGTCAGAGTTTCCTACTGGCAAAAGGTGAAGGCTCTGGAGTCTGTTGCCTGTGTTGCTTGGATGTTTTTGGCATTAATTGGCTGCAGCCTCTGCTGAGTAATGAAAAGCAGAAGAATAATATGCAGGCTCAACCCTGAAATTGTAGACACAGTGAGCTGGAGCAGACCTGCTCTTGAACTGGGGCTGTTCCAAAGTCCACCATCTAAAATGGGTCAAGATAAGGCACAAAAGTTCAGGACACCAATCTTCCATGTCGTGTTCTGCCCCTCTGCATCTGCGGCAGTGAATCATTCTCAAGGATGTAAGTACCAGAAGCCCGTAGGATTAGCTGAACTCTTCCCAGTGAAGTTAACGGGGTTTTACTGCCTACCTCGCTAGCCTGCCTGCTCTTCTTGCCAACTGCTTTGCAAAAAGAAAAAAAAAAAAGGTGCCTGCACTCTGCCGCTGTGAAAAGCGTTCTGGCTGAACCCAGGCTGCGCGCTAGGCAGGCTGCCAGTGAGCAGGGGAGGAAAAAGCTGATACGGAGGAGCTGTTTGCTTTTGGACCTGACAGCTCCTGTGTGTGCTTCACACTTGCACGCTGATGTGCTCTGACCCTGACCCGAACGGCTACAGCTGTTCTCAGCCTGGCCTCTCAGTCTGGGACCATCAGTCTCCTGATCCTCCCGTGCTGCCTGGTGGAAGGTATTTGCTGAGAGGGATCAAAGGCATGGCCAAAAAACCTGACTAGTCAGGGGGTAATGGAAGCTGCCTGGGGTGGAAGCTGGCTTTTGCTTTGAAGCCATTGCAGAACATTATGGTTTGGCTGCGTCTGCCAGGTATTGCCGCCTGAAGGCGTGTGAGCCGTGCTGGCAGCAGAGTCGGGCACTTGGTGCTGCTGTGGTGTCCTCGCTGCGTGACGGGGAGGCAGAACGGGCTGCAGGGGCAGGCGCTGACCTGAGACGTACGAAGCTCAGCTCTCGGTGCTGTCCTGTCTCCATCAGACCTTCACGTTGCTGCTCCACGTATAGCAGGGCTGTGGGAATTCTGGCTCTGAACAGCTCATCCCCAAAATGGAGGCTGGGATCAGAGCATGGCTGCTGGTGTGTGCTTGAGAGACACTCACTTTTTAGTGATTATTATTGCTTTCAATACACTTTCTCACAGTGAACTGTTCTCTGTTTTCCACTGCCTTTTGTGGGTCCCTCTCATGTCCAACTGATTATTGCGGAGCGTTATGTGGCCTGTATTGTGGCCACGTGGTGCGGGCAGCGCTTGCTGGCCTGGGGTGGTCCGTGGCGGGGTGGCCTCCATCACCCGCCCTGGCTACATCCACGGCTGGACCCAGCCTGCCAGTGATGGTCTGAGAGCGGTACTCAGGGGCTGGGTACCAAGGCTGAAAGCTGACTCTTAAGAGTTTGCAGGAATAAGCTTTAGATTGCCCAAAGGAATCAAAATTGGAGTTGCTATTCCTCCAAGAGGCTTGCTGTTCACGGCATAGCGTGAATAATTATAAGCAATAATCCTGGCAGGCACAAGCAACCCTCGCAAAATCATGGCAGCAGATGAAGCGCTGGCACGTGGCAAAGCTCGTGTTGGCAGAGCGGGGTGGTGTTGCGTGGGGACAACGCTGGGAGCAGCATCTGAGGGCTTGCAGATGATGAAAACCACCTTGAACCTTACTACTTCAGGCAAAACCGTTTACCTTACTGAGGAGGGCAGCTGATATGAAAAACGGCTGGTGTCTGTGACGACTCGGCAGTGTCTGCGTCCCAGGGCCGGGGCTTTATCCCTCCTTATAAACAGGGCAGATGTTTACGTGCAGGCATCCCCTGGCAGTGCTGGTGGCCATCCTCCTTCAGGCAGGACCCGCCCCAGCAGCCTCCATGACATATAAGTAATCATCTTTTTCCAACGAGCTGCTCCCCGCTTCCCAGAAATAGCATTTGTCTCCAATGTCTGCCTTGATTTATGTTGAGTTCAGACGCTGTTAAAAATAATCCGCCCACATGCTAAAATTATATTGTCTCCGATTATAGTCAGCTTTGTGGACGAAGCGCCTATAAAAAGATGAGTAGAAGGGTGCTCGGGGTGGGGTAGCGTGCAACAAGATGTTTTCTGTAGGAAAGATGTTTGTCCTTTGCCTTGACCGGAGCCCCTGTCCAGGGCCAGGGATAGCGCTGGCACAGCTGGATCGCCCCGAGTTAGCTCCCGGGGAAAGGCAGCAGGCTGATTCTCAGTGCGCCCCTGCAAAGAATTCGTGTTAGCTCCCCGAGGCTGGGCGTGCAAGAGTTAAACGCATCATTTAACCTGCGGTTCAGATGAGAACTCTTTAATAGGGGAGCAAGGACTTTTAGCTGGTAGTAGGGAAGCCTCCTGCTGCCCCACAGCTCGGTTGTTCTAGAGCTTTGGATACTTGGATTTATTTTAAAAATACCACGAGCCGCTCTTGTTGTTTTATCAAGAAAAAAAACCTAGAGCCTGTAAAATACAATTCCCTAGGATAGAAGGCTAATCCTCTTATTTCTACACATTTCTGGATGATTAAATGGCTGGATTATTTAAGTAGTGATTTGTTACTAGATTGCATCATCAAGGAGATCTAAGGCATAAATATTAGCTTTGGGCTTTTGGCTCTTTACTGTTGAAAGGGGTAGAAGGTGTTCTGCAGACAAAAGCCAGAGAAATTAAATTAAATGAGCATGTGGAGCAGTGGGTCACGGCGAAGCCCCTAAACCCGTATTGGCTCGCAGAGCTTTAACCTTTACAGAGAACACGTACAGTAAGTAACATCAGTTTTGCCCAGTAAATCTTGTATCCTACTGTGTTTCAAAGTGAATGAGCCCTTCTGCTG
Organism: Morus bassanus; assembly: GCA_031468815.1. Taxonomy (NCBI): domain Eukaryota; kingdom Metazoa; phylum Chordata; class Aves; order Suliformes; family Sulidae; genus Morus; species Morus bassanus. The sequence goes on along the minus strand of CM062581.1, from coordinate 1,629,937 downwards.
TACTTGGATTTGTTTGGAAACCATTTGTTCGCTTCTCGGGCTTGGATTAGCCTTTCCCTTGCGCGGATCCAAGTCCCGGCAGCTGCTTGTGCCGCCTCTGCCTGGCGAGGGGAGCGCAGGGGAGCTCGGGGTCCCGTAGGGGTTTGCCCCAGCACCAGTGGGGCTGCCTCCCCGTCCCGCATGGTCACGGATCAGCAAACGGTGCCCGACCATGTTGGTGCTAGCTCTGCTCCCACCACTGCCCCCCTCTGCCTGCCCTGACGTGCCTCTGGGACCCCTGCACCGGGGGGGTGCAGCCTTTGAAGGACAGCTAGAAAAATATTGGGAGCGGTTAACGAGGGCTCTGGAGAAGGGTGGCTGCGTGGAGCACTCTGCCTTCTCATGGCACACGGGGGGAAACAAACAGAGGAAGACTTCCCATGCTGTGCTTCATCATTTACTGGCAATCCTCTTGGCGCATGAATTCCCCAGGACACGGGTGCGGGAGAGATCTAGTCCGTGCTGCTGGAGATGCACAGCTCTTGCATCTTAAATGGTGTTTGATGCTCCCACCTGGCTGGTGCAAGAAGAGACAAGCCTGCGCTCGAAAAGAGCTCTGACGGCCAAAGGTGGCTGGAGTGAAGAGCATCATCTTGGTGTGTGCAGCGGAGCACGCTGCCCGTCGGCTGCGGCAGCCTCGGCAGCGTGCAGCTGCAAGGTGGCTTAGAGGATGTCCTCATGTTTTCCTCCATCAGCGGTTAAAAACCATGACAGTGAGCACAAGGACAAACACAGGAGCAAAGGGAAACGGCTCCACGCACCCAGCTGGCTTGATTTTTGCCCCAGTTTGACTAATGAGACATTGGTGGAATTTGTGTGCCAGCGAGCTGCCCAAATGCAGCCTCCCTCTCGCACAAAGCAAGCCGAGGTGAGCTTTGAGGCGCGGAGCGTGGATCGCCACCTCCTTTGCTGGCAGCACCCATCAAGTCAGATGTTCCTTGGGATGGCGGGGGGCAGAATGAGGAGAGAGGAGGAGAAGGGAAAACCTCTCTAGTGGACAGCTGGGAGAGAAGCAGGGGGTCCCTGGATGAGCATCCTCCTCCTCTGGGTCCCTGGCTAGGCTCTGGCAGTGGGGGTGATGCTGTGAAATGTCTCATACCTTCTCCCTGGTACGGTTGCGCCTTTCCTCAAGATCAGCATTGACTGGAATACGCCTAATTAAGTGTGGTTGTTTTGCACTAATTGGTTGTTAAGCCTTGTGCACGTATAGTGTCGGGCAGCTTTTATCACGGTAAAATGACTGTTACTGGCTGCTTACCTGCGAGGCTGTGTTTGTTCTAACGAGTTACAGACTAAATGCTACAAGGTGAAAGGAACTTGGCGTGGAGTTATAGACTAAAAGCTATAATGCAGAAGGGTGGGGAGATAAAGGGAAAATAGGATGGTTTAAGTGTCAGTGGCAACAGCTTTGACAACAAACCCGGCATAACAGTGGCGTGGAGCCTGCCAGTGCAAGGCGATAAGAGCATTTGGGACACCGAGGTGGTTAATGCACCGTGCAGCATCTCCGTACCGCTTGTTTTTTAGTGCTTTCGGAGAGAGGTGAAGGTGAAACGAGCCTCCCCCGGCTCTGACCCCTGCCTGCTGCTCAGGACCGTGGCTGCAGCCGCTCACGGTGGCGCTGGGGATGGCTGGCGTGCGATGGGGCATCAGGGCTTCGTTACCTCCTTCCTGCCCTGCTCCGAGCTCGGGGGCACCAGCTCTCCCTGGGGTCTGGCAGGGCAGGAAGGGCCGGGCTGGAGCCCAGGGGATGGGTGGCTTGGTCAGGTCCTGCCGAGATGCCCAGTGAGTTTTGGAGAGGCACCTGCTATTTGGTGGTGGGTCTGGGGCTTTGCTGCTCTGGTTTTGTGTTGTATCCTCCAGCTGGCATCCCCCAAATCGTTCCCAGCCGGCCGTGTAAGGAGAGATGGGTGTTAAGCAGTGGTTTGGTGGATGCACTGCAGACTTTAGTAACAGAATAGGAGCAGCACAGAGGGAAGGAAAGGAAGAATTAGGAAAAAAAATTGTTTACTAGGAAATGCATTTTTGTCTCTAGTTAGAGAGAGGAAGGTGGGGGCATGTGGCTTTGGCCCTGGATTAGGGGCCAGCAGGTCTGGGGCCTGTTTTCTGTGTGTGATGTGCTAAAATCAACTGGTTTGAATATTTTCAGGGCTATTGGACAGAGGAGGGATGTGATAGGTGGCTGAAAATAAAGGAACGCACTTGGCAGGGTGGGCCTTCTGCAAGGGTTTGGCTTTCCGAGGCTTAGAAGAAATGCTGTTGGAATGAACCAATGCAAAAAAAAAAAAAAAAAAGTTGTAATAATAAAACTATTTGAGACATAATACCGATATTAAAATTAGGATAAGCAGGAAGGGTGTTTTGCTGTGGACTTGAAACCGGAGCAGAGTTGAAAGCGCAATTCCTCAGCCGCTTTAAGAAATTCAGTTGAAAAATAAGACAAAGTAAATATTTACTTGAGCTTGGACTATCCGAATGCATTATTGCATTGGGAATTCTGAGCTCTGGTACGTTAATGCTTTCATCTGTTGTGTTAATAAACCCTCTGACAGCGGGGCCGGAGCACACCCCGCCGACCCCGGCACGCGCGAGGAGCTGCCCATCGCCGGCCCTGGGCCAGCCCGCTCCCGCATCCCCCCCGCCGCTTCTGCCACCTCTTGTTTAAACACAAGTTCTGCTTTTTAATGAATTCAACCTTCAATGCAAATTAGATTCTAAATAATAAGTAATTAACTTTATCAAATTGACATTACCGTCTATAACAAAATGTCAACATTGCCTTTATAAACAAGGCAGAGCTGCTATTTGCAGAGCTGGGGGGGAGACCGACTCGGTAGGAAAAGGCAGCAAAGCCCAGACAAGAACAAATGAGCCTTTTCTTGGGCTGTGGTTTCTCATCCACCGCCTTTCAGAGGGGCTCCCTGCGTCCCCGCAGCCCAGAGACCTCGGTGCCCTTCGCTGCAGTGAAGCCAGCCCGTGATATCCGAGGTGGCACGGTCAAAGGATGGCGGGGCGGGATGCCTCCAGCCGCCCCCAGACAGGGCAGGTATCGCGAAAGCCTTTGTGTCATTCTAGGCGAACCTTAGAGATAGTTTCATCTTTAAATGGTGCTTAAGTAGAAAAGCCGGGTTTAGCTGATGGTATTTCCAGAGGTGTAAAACACAGGCGAAGATGTCAGGCTGCGGTATTAGGATTCAAGCCTAGATTTCTACCGTCCTCTCAAGGTCTGGGTTTGACACCTGTGGATTTTAAAAGAGAAAAGATAAATTACGGATTAGAAAATGTGGCTCTGGATCTGGAGTGGAGGCTAAGCACCTGATGGATGCACAGGCCTAATAGAAATGTGAAAATTTGCAAACTGGGAAACTCCTTTAAAAAAAATAATCCAGTGTGTTTCAGGAAAAAAAAAAAAATGTGTTTGCTCTCACATATGGAAAGAAAATCACTTCTCCGTGTGCACTGGTGACAATATCGTATATTTTCTTATTACCCAAGAACTGAAGTTACTCATTTACCTCCGGTGCCCTCGCAGGCAGAGGTTAATAGCTGCAATAAGGATAAAGTTAATTCTCCCTCCTGAAAGCACAAACCTGGGACTGCGGCATCAGGGCAGAATTTAAACACGTAAAACTCGCAGGGCTCTGCCCCAGCGGTTCTGGTGAAGGAAGCAGGAAATATGGCCGTGCTTTTTTTTTTTTTTTTGTTATTTCAAGGTGTTGTGCAATGCAGGGAACTGGCGGGGTTGGGAGCAGGAGCCCTGCCTGGGGGGGGCCACATCTGAGCTGGGGGGGGTGTGATTTGGGTCGTAATTTTATAAGGAATTCTTTTCATAATGGAAAATATCCATTTTATTCGCATGGGTGTTTCTGTGAATATGTCTTTTTTATTTTTTTTTTTACTGTAACTCAATGTTTCTGGCAAAGGCCACCAAAAATTTGGCAATCGAAAAGCAAGCGTTAAAATAAAACTCTCCGTGGACTAGCAGCTCGGAGGTATCTGCCCCAGGGATGGATATATAGGCAATTAAAAACTTTAATGCTCTAATGATCCAGGTGCAAAATGTATTCTTTTTTTATTATTATTTTTCTGAAGGTTGCTATTTAGTGTCCAGCCATTCAAGAAGATGCCAATGGGATTTGTGGCCTTTCTTTTCAATACACCTCTTGGCAACAACAAACAGGATAAATTTCAGTTTAAAGGATAATTTCTTAGCATTGGGAAAAAAAATGGGATGGGAGGAGGAGAGCAGCTCCCCACCTGAAGCCGGGCTGTGGCTTTGGGGAATGTAAAACCATTTGAAAATACGCTTTTGACTCAATCCAAAAATCCATCTTCAGTTAAGATTAAAAAAAAAAAAAAAAAAAAAAAAAACCCAACAAAAAAAAAAACCAAACCCACACATTAATCTCATCAGTGGAAATAATCATGTTGGGTCTATGATCTTAATCTTTTATGTCATACACATCTGGAAAAGTAATTCGGGGGAAATAATATAAACTTCAGCTAAGCTGTATAAACCCAACGAGAGCGTGATTTCACTGAGCTGCAGCGCGGTGGCCCTTTGTCACACGCCTCCTTGTAACAATATTGACTTTATAACACCTCCACTTTGTTCTCTTCCTTAACAGGACAGCTGCTAAGTGCTGGTAAAACAAATATCACATGCTCCGTGGGGCTCCTACAAGGTTTGCAATCAAGCTCTCTCTAATAACCGCTTAAATACTCTCATCAAGCTTGTCCTTGCTGTTTGCTTTAGGACACAGTGTTTTTCTCTCCCCTCTGTATTTATTCTACACGAGTGATAGTCGGAGCTGGAGGTCACGCAAAGTAAATGCAGGTGGTGGGTTTTTTTTTTTTTTTTTCCCCTTTCCCTGGGTTGACTCTCATTGTTGAGTTTGCCTTTCTCCATCAGCGGAGTGGATGTGGCTCTAAAAGCATTGCCTTGTTTTTCTGAGGTTGGGTAATCTGCCCTGAATGCAGCTCCTTATTCTCTCCTGGCAGGTTTTCAAAACCAAACGGAGCAAATGAAAGGTGGCAAGAGAAATAAGAGCTTGTTTAGCAAGAAGAGGGGAATCCACATGAAATTATATTCCCTCTTTGCATGGCCTCCAAGGTCAGCAGAAACTGGACCAGTGGCTTGTGAGAGGCTGGAGAGTGAGCCAGAAAAAAACAAGTGGCTGATTACCCCTGCCCCATGCCAGGGCAGCAGCTTTCCTTCGCGGGTCCCCGTCTCTTCCCGAGGAAGCCGAGGGTTGATGCTGCTGCCTGTTGGTTTCTTGCTTTGCCTAAAGCCGCCCTCTGATTTCCGTGCGTCTGCAGCCCACGCCTTCAAAGCCGCTGCTCCAAAGTACAGCTCTAGGATAGCTGGGGCTGCTGAGTTATCCTAATGGGAGCACGGCCCCTTTCTCCTCCGGGTGACTGGTCTGCATTTGGAGGACACGCATCCATTACTTAGCTGCATCCCTGGAAAAGCGCCCTGGGATGGCGTGCTGTACATCCCCCCTGCCCTGCATGCCGGGTGCTGCAGGGTCTGGGAGAGCGGTGGGGGCAAACACCTATGCACGGGAAAGCACCGGGAGCGGGGCCGGAGCGGGGGACCGGTAGCATTTCCAAAAGTGATGGCTCTTTACAGCGTGTTGCACCAGCCCCGATGACAAGTCTAATACAGCCCATTGCATTCTTGGCTCGCTTACCTCTGGCAACGACGCAGCCTGAGTGCCTCGGCTGCAGGGGCTGGCTCTCCAAACGCCTTTCAAGCCATTTCCCCACAAAGCTGCTATTATACCCTAACGAGGCTCCTCGAATCCGCTCACCCTGGAGCAGCTCTATTCCGTATGACCGAGCGAGCCGTGTTGTGTGCGCTGCACCCAGCTGCTTCCACGTTAGAGTTGGAAACTGGAGCTTTATGATCAAATAACATTTTGTCTGATTTTGCAGCTCGCGGGGCTTTGCAAAAATCTGCGCCTCGTTGTACCCAAACCGTGCTGTGCTCCTGTAGCTCGGGTTTTGGTGGGGATGGCAAAAGAAAGCAGCCTGTCCGACCCGGAGATGTGGTCGGCATGGGTGCACGTGCAGGGCTGTGCCTCTTGCAAACCCACTGGAGCCCAGCAGTTATTCTCCCTTGCAGAGCCAGGCTTGCCAACCCACGTGCATGGCCCAAAATTAAAATAAATGGTTATTTTACTGAGCTAACCTATTGCTGGGGTGGGGACGGAGAGGAAGATGCTCCGCTCAAAAGCACCTTGCCTATCAGAGATGTGCAGAAGTCCACGAAGGGTTCAAATATGGCGTCTAGAGTGATTTCTGCCGTTAGGGGTGCACAGTAGAGCCAACCCCTCTCTCCACCGCTGCAGTGGTGTTGCTCGGCCCCGTGTCCTGCCAGGATGGGGAGCGGGCGGCTGGGCGAGAGGCACACCCTGTAACAGCCTGCCATGCGGCACAAGCAAAACGAGTCAGTGCTGGGACTTCAAAAATCCATAATTATTGTGCAGGCAGGGGAACTGTCCCCCATTCTCCCCTCAGATATACGCCAGAGATTAAAATAACCTTTATGAAGCTGTATAGGTTTATCCTAACAGACCAGGAAGACCAAGCTGAGCCCACCACAACTTCTGTGCTTTCTGTGGAAGATGGGCCAGTAATGCCAGCTTCCCAAACTTGCTTGTTTTGTCGCCTTTGTCCTTTTCCACGTAAAGGTTACCTGCTCCTGCACCGAGAGCTCTCTCTGCGTGCATGCAAGGCAGCTGCTTCCCTGTGCTGCAATCCCCCGGGGCTTCCATTTAATGTCAAAGTGACTTCTCTGTTGTTAGTAGTGGGGACGTGTCTCCTGGGCGATCCCTGGTCCCAACAAGGGGCTGTCTGGCCACGGCGGCGGCCCAGGAGGGTCTCTCTGGTGATGGGAGAGCAGAGCAAGTGCCTTGGGGAGGGCAGCGCTGGGGAGCTGGAGCTGCCCTCGGTGCCTCCCATACCGGGAGGGATTTCTGCAAGGCTGGGCGCCCTAAAGCCCAAGCCTTGAGTCTTGGCTGGACAGCGGCTTGTCCCCTGGCCAGCCTGGGGTGACACGAGCGGTGGCCCCGTGGCCGTGCCAGGGCAGCGCGGTGCCCTCTGAAGCCCCTGCACCGAGCTGCAGGTGGGACATGTCCCTAACACGCCAACAGTAGAGAGAAAGAGCTCAAGAGCAAAGATGAGAGGACTCAAACGAGCCCTAATAATGCCTGGGTCCATGACAGTGCTCCTGGAGCTGGCAGGTTTATTGCTCCCCGCCTGCCTGGTTGCTCCTCCAGCCCTCAGCAAAGCCGGAGGGAGCAGCAGGGGCCGGCAAGAGTTCCCACGGCTGCCGCCGGGAGCGGGGTCTGGGTTTCCATCGGGTTACGCCGTGGTGTCCCAGCTGAATGCGGCCCTTCAGCTGCTGTAGGTTTTCTCAGCTTTCTGGTTTCCTCTAGGAAAAACAGAGCTGGTCAAAACATACGGGAGGCTCTCAGCGTAGGAAAGGGGGGTTCGTCTGGGGTCTGGGCTGCTTGCTCCTGGGTTGGCTCAGGTAGGCAGAATGGCAGGAGTGAGCGTTTTTGGGTTTAGAGACTGTGGGTTTTTCTCCATGTGGTTCCTGTGACCAGCCTCACTCAAAATAATCAGATTACGCATTCCCTTTAAAAACAAGGGGAAACGCTGCGTATTTTCTTGCTTTCAAAGAAAGGATTTGCTCATGCTGAAGTCCTTGTTTAATATGCATAGCTCCTGCACGCTGGATGCTTTCCAGGTATCACAGCCTGGCAGAGGCCAGCGGCACTCTTGTAATGCAGCAGGTCCTGGTGTGATGCTGCGTGAGCCCCCCCCGGCGCACGTGGTGAGGGTCCGGGCACTGCTGTGATGGAAAGCGATGGGCTGGTGGCGATGGCATGAGCGCGGTGCTCTTGTGCAAGGGCGATCAGCCCCGGGCACGGAGCCTGTGGGAGACCCTGCTCCAGACCGAGCCCTCCTCCTCTTTGGGCAATGCTTAAATATTGCTGGAGGCAGAGAGCAAGTGCTCCCAGGCTGCGCCTGGATTCCCCATCCATCTTACCCCCTCGGGGAGTGGCTTCCCATTGGGTTGCTGCCTTGTTCTGGAGGGGCTTCACGTCCCTCTGCCCCCTCTCCTGAGCGAGCGGGGCCGCCAGCCGCTCCGCTTTCATGCTGGTGTCAAAGCCAGAGGCTGATTCTTTCCATTGGGTCATAAATTTATGTCCAGCCAAACACAGTCATTAACTCAATGCTGTTGGTTTTCTCAGCTCCTGGTTTCTGACTGGAGCTGACCAAATGCACTGGCAGCACCGGAGAAGGGGCTTTCAGGTAAGAGGGGTGGTAAAACATGGGTGCTGACTCCCCAGCACTGTAGTAAATCTGTCCCCAAACCAGCTTCCCAGCCTGAACGCTGTAGCAGCTACTCTGGAGGTGACCCTTATTGCGCAGAGCACACGTGGCTCCCTGGGGAGCATCCATCTCTCCTCCACACCTGCACCTCCGTTCGGAGGTCAAAGCTCTGCTATCACATCTCCAAATAAACCTTCCCTCCATTTTAATTTGAAAAAAAATCTGTTTACACCTTATAGGAAAGCTGCCACCTCAGGGAAGACAAGTGACGGGAGTCCCCATCCCTCTCCTGCCCGCCGGCGTGTGCCGGGGCACGCTCTGCCTGGCACAGGGACCGCTCCGTCTGAGCAGCGGATCAGTGTGGAGGCCTGGATGAGGACGCAGTGTTTAAATCATCGGAGAGACCATTTAAATGGGAAATCAGTAAGTGAAGCATGAGAGATTGATTTATATAAATTTTATGGCCAGGGACTTCAAGCTGTTGTCAATATTTCTGCATAAATAATGAAAAGCATTAAAAGGGGGTAGACGTGACCGACGGCACGCCTAGATAAACCTCGGGGCTGGCAGGGTTGCAAGGTGTGGGGAGGGCTGCAAATCACGCTGCTGGCAGGTGAAGCTGCTGACACACCATTTATTTTCCTGTGCTGACAGCATGAGCCCCTTCCTCGCTGGCACTACCAGCAGCAAGGCGCTTATTAAAACAGCACTGATTTAAAAGGAAGGGGGAAAAAAAAAGAGGTTATGATAGGAAATGATGAGCTGGGCAGATTTTATATCCCATCCCTAAGTGGCATTTGTTGATTTGTAGCAGCAGCAGGCATGGCTGTTCCCCTGGCTGCAGAAAGGCGATGGGGAGCATCCCCGGGGCATGGGGGATGCGGTCCTGCCCGCTGGACGAGCACTGGCCGAGCCCTGGGGGACAGGGCTGGCGTAAGACAGCGCCGGGTGTCCATGGGCAGGTTGGGATGATCGTTCACCCTAGTGTTTTCACTTCTTAACAGGACCCTCCTGCTGTGGGGCTCCTCCTGAAACCCCGCTGCGGTCAGAGGGGGCTCTGGCTGCCTTCCCCAAGAGGCATTTCAGCAGCGCCCGTGGGGGCTGCCCCCATCCTAGAGTCTGTTTGTAAATCATTTAGATGTTTTCCCATTTCCATCTTTGTGGCCAGGATGATGCCTGCTCTCACCTCATCCTCGGTCCTGTTGCAATGCCTCTGAAACAATAACCAGGCGGGAGCTGGCACCCGCTCGCAAAACATCCATTACCTTGGTCTCTGCAATCAAAAGCCATTTATAGTAAATGTGTTTGCTTTGTACTGAATTACTCACAATGCTGCCAAGTACAACCACACCAGCTGTTAATTAGAGTTTAGCTTTTATTACCAAAAAGTCTGCTCTGTTGATATGGAAAATGGGAATAAAAAGTCATTTAACCTATTGTGATGTGAAAATAAACGATGACTTGTTGGTTTAATTAAATAGTCTATTTATCTAGCCGTCAAAGTGTTTGAACATACACAGGATTATGAGCAGCATTACCCTGGCTTGGTCTCCTGTTGTCTGAATAATCCATGTTGTTTGAAGTGACGGTTACCTGCTAAATGGCCCATTGAACTCAACATGAATCTTTCAGCAGAAAAGTCCGATGCATCACTTTGCTTCCCGCGCTCTCTCGTGTTTGTTCGCTTTCCTTTCCTTCCACGCACCAAGGAACTGCCGCTTCCTTCCCGCCACGCTCGTGCAATTATTCCTGCTGCACAGCAAGGGGCGTCAGCATCAGCCCCTTCCCTGCATCTGTGCATGTGCGCGCACATTCTCTGCTTCCCAAAAACATTCCCGCTGGGCTCGTTTTGGGATGGCGCTATGGGTTGCATGGAGGAATTAGTACCGGGGTTTCCAGTACGGGCTCTGTCTTCATTTTTTGCACCCTGCTCTTTAGGATAAAGCTGATAAAGCAGTTTCTCTGTGCTCAGATCTGATAGTCTTTATGTCTTGTTCCTTTTCTTTGTCCCTGCAGCTCTGTCTTGGTTCACCAAGAAAAATACAACAAACGGGAGAACCGGGATACGGCTTGTGATGAACCCGGCACATCGGGACCGCCAAATGGCGAGGCTTGGCTGGCAGGCGTGGGGAGCAGGCTGTGCTAGATGGAGCAGCTCTAGTGCTTCTCCTCGGGGGAAAAGAGGGTGAGGACTTCTTCAGATGTTGAAGAGAAAAATGGATTTCAAGGCCTAAAGGGATATCTGGTGGTGGGAAAGGTACCGAGGATTGCCTCTGTGCTCCCGGGAGGGCGAACGGCTCAGCGCGGCGGCTCCGGGGACAAAATGGCATCTCTGTGCTGGGATACTGAGCGAGGCAGGGATGTAAATCCTGGAGTTTCCAGGGCACAGCTCTCAATTACGAAACGAGATGGGCAGCAAGGGAGCTGGTGCTAATGTGATTCAGATGATTCAGGAGCCGGCTCTGAGTTCAGCTGCCAGGCAGAGCATTGCAAGCCGCCCTGGAGGACACGGTGCCTCTTTCTGGAGGGAGTTCAAGGATCTTTACTCATCTGTGGCAGAAATGGCTTTGTTATTGCTTTTTTTCCTTCTTCCTCTCATAGAGTATTTCACCATCTGCCAAAGCTGGAGGGAAGATTTCTTGCTCACCAGGCTGGGGAGGAGAGCGGTGGGGTCCCGCCAGGGCTGTGTGGGAGATGCACACACGTTTCTGTCTCGGGTGCCTGTTTGTTTAATACAAAACAGACCAATCGGTGCCACTGAGAATGTATTTTATTCTTGGGACATGGGGTTGTGCTCCTGGCACAGGTCAGGGGCTTCTGCCTGTCCCTCCCACCACATCTCCTCCCGTCCATCAATCCTCCATCAGACTTGCCTGGCTTGCCATGCCGTTGTTGGATTGCGAAGGTGATGAGCAGCCTTGGCAGCTGCTTTGCAAAATGTGCCGATGCATCTGCACGTTGCAGCTCTGCCACCGTGCTCCCATCGAAGAGAGGACGTGCTGCCGGCCGCCTGCCTTACCTCCTGTCTTCCAGCCCCATGCCAGGCTCGGTGCAGCCCACAGCTCGTGGCAAACGTCCCTGCCGTGGATTCCCTCCGTCACCCCGGTCCTGGTTTTATCGCCGGTGGAGTAGAACTAGTGCTGGCAAGATCTGGAGCGGGGTGTTTGCCTGGGTGGATTTGCAAGGAGAAGCTGGCAATTGACGGCAAAGACTCTTTGGGCAGAAGTTCCACTAATCTTGGCATCGCAATGTTTTCCCTGGGGAGCTGGGAGAGGAACCTGTTCTGCCTTGAGGTAGGTGCACCCTGCTGCCATCGACCTTCTCCCCCAGGCAAATACGGAAGCTGTGTGCCAGCCCTGCTCTGCCAATAGCTCATCAACCTTTCTAACGAGCAGGGGTGTTGCTGCTCTGCCTGCTTCTTGCTGGAAACCATCTTCAGCTGCTTTTCCGCCCCAGACCCCAGAAGAGCAGGGTGCTCTGACCCTGCGGGGGTCAGCTGGCTGAGGAAAAACTTAATTGCACGTTACTCTTTTTGGTGTCAGCCTGACGCTTCCTCTTCAGATCCTGCAGCGGTGGCACGGAGCACGTGCATCCTCTGCAGAACTCTGTCTCCACGAGAGCGCTAAACTTGTCATGGCTGTTTACTTATGCTTTCACACTGTTTGTGTAGTCAGAAGTCTTGATCTCATATTTATCTCCTCTTAAAACAGCTACAGTTTAGAGTTTAAACACATTAATCATTTCCAAGCCTTTAAAGGGCTTTTAAGTGGAGACACTGGTTTTGTTTGCCTTTTAATTTTTATTTCAAGTCTCCCTTCCGAATCAGAAGGCAAGTGCTTTAAAGGACATTGAAGGAGCACACTCTCATATAAACTGCAAGCTGATACGTATGCCCCCATGCTAAAAAAAAAATCCTGCAAGGAGCTGTGCTTTGGAGGGACACCTCTGCGTGGGAGCAGCAGCCGGGTCCTCGTCGCTTGGGCTGGTTTGCATCTGCTGAGCGGTGCTCTGCTGCAGCCTGCTCTTGGTGGCAGGTCCCTTTCGGAGGGCGCGGGGCTCCTCGGGGTGCCCCTGGCTTCGCGGTGCTGCATCTCCAGCACAGGGGAGCCATTCGTGCCCTGCAGCCAGCGTGGCCTTTCAGGTGGTGTGTGCGATCGGCACGTTATGGGCTGGGGAAACGCTGCCAGCCTGGGTTTGTGTGGTCTGGCTGCAAGGGAGGTGCTAATGCATTCGGTGGTTGGCTTGGCTGAGCTGCTCCAGGGCTTGAATTTAGGTTTTCACAGTCCCTGGGTCTTATAAATAGACGTTGCAGTGTTTTAGCTGAAGGTTAGAGGTGATCAGAAGTGCTGGCAAAGCACAGCCTACCTAAGGAGATAGCTAATGGCTCTTTGGGGTCTGCATTGGTGTTTGGGTTGTAACTCTCCAGTGCTGCTCTTGCCCCATCCCCGGCAGAGAGGTTGCGGGCTCTGTGGCCGACCATACCAGGGCTGCTCACGGTCGTGGGGTTTAAGCTAAAAACCTCTCCCAGGACTTTGGGGGAAGAGAGACGAAGCATCCCAGCTCAGTCACGACGGAGCGGTGCTGGCTGTCCTTCAAGGTGCTGCCGCAGCTCCGCTGGGCACACAGCGCTCAGGAACACTTTTGGTAAATACCGGCACGCTTATTTACTTTACAGGGAGGAAATTCTGCCAAAAGTAAGAAAACTCATGCAGCATCCATTTCATATAGAAATAATAAGCATTGTGAGGGACTAAGTGCTTCGGGACATCAGTCAGGCACACAAAGCCCCTCATTAGCAAGGGGCTGTGACCTCAAGTCATCAGTGTCTCGCTAAAATGCATGAAATAAGGCTGCTGGTTTCTGCTAATCACCTACAGCCAGGTGTCAGCGGCTGGGAGCTGCCGGCTGGAAAGGCAGGATTTGGGCAGCTGCCCTGTCCTCCCCAGCCCCCTCGGGCTCAGCACAGCTGCACCGCGGCAGCTGCAAAGCACTTTGTCCCCGTCCTCCCCAGCCTCGGCGGGTGCAGAGCTCAACGTTGTTAATCCAGCAGCTTGCACAAGCAAAACGTGCAAAAAGCAAACAGGGAGAAGGGAGTGCTTGGCCTGTCACCTCCCGAACCGCTTGCCCAGGCAGCACGTTAACACCGACCCTCGCACCTCGTGTCCCCCACCCTGGGAGGCACCCGGGCACTCTGGCGAGGGAGGGATGCTGGAGAGGTGCTCGTAAATAAGGGCGCATTTTCCACCGCTCCCTCAGCGCAGCTGAGGTGTGAGATGCTGCTGTTTAATCGGGGTGTTGACATTTCTCCCGCGGTGGCATGGGAGTGGGACCCTCCGTGCAAACCCCTTTCCTGCCCATGAGCAGCTGTAAAGGTGGGTTTGCCGGAGCCCATCTCTGTGCCATGCCAAATTACGGTTGTTGTCCTTGGAGTCCCGTCTAGGTGCTGCAAACGGCTCCAGATGTGTCACCGCTGAGCCCGTCTGGATCTGCCAAGAGGCCTGGACGAAGCAACGTGTCGCTGTAAAGGGATCCGTGCTGGCAGGAGCCAGGACGTATCTTCACATAGCAGGGAGGAAACCTGGATGTGTTTTATTTTCTCCCACCTTTTGGGACGGATGAGTGTCTGCATCCCACATTGCCAGAGCCGGAGCCGAGAGCTGAGGAGGCTTGCCAGGTGTGGATGAACATGGAATTACCATCTCATTGACTTGGGGAAAGGGAATTGTGTCAGTGCTGGAGAGGCTGCAGGGCTCCGGGTGTTACAGCAGTGGCTCATCACCTGCATGACCGCCCTAGGAATGAGGCGTTTCTCCCCAAAACTCAGCATCCTGCACCAAGCAGATGTCCTGCCGGCCACGCTGCAGCTGGAGGGCAGCAGGAGAACTGCCCTGATCCCTTGGGGGTTTTTTGGGAGCTCCATCACTTCCCAGCTGGCGAGCTGGACATGCAGAGCCCTTCTCCTTCACAGCAGCCGATGCAAAGTGGTGTGCGAAGGGCTGACTGCATTTAAAGGATATCTCAAAAGAAGCAAAGAAAAGTCCACGTGTTCCATGCAGGACATGGACATTCCCCAGCGATGGTCAGGAATCCGCCTCAAACCACCCCGTCTCAGCCCACAAGGTGGGTTAGCTGGTGGGCAGGGGGATGTGGGGGCGGGAAATGCGTGAGCAGCGATCCCAGCAGGGATGCAGTGGTGAGACCTGGCACTCTGGCAGATGATGTGGATTTGACATGCTCCCTCGAGGGCTGTGGGTTCCCAAACCAGTGCATAAATTACAGCGAGGCTTTGCTGACCTGGCACTCATATCTGCTGGAGGCAGCCCCATGCCAGTGCTCTCTGCTATGTAAAACCAAAACCAGACCCATTTGCTCAGCACTCTGAAATTCCCAGCGAGAACAAAATCCCGCTGAGCTGAGGGCGAAACCCAACAGAAACCCACGGCGTGGAGCTTGGCACAGCTCTTTCCACCCCAGATAGCCACGAGCAAACTCTTTAAATTTTATTAAAAATACGATCGCCTAATTATGCCTTTGCGCCAGTGTTTCTGTGCTCCTTTGGTGTTCTGCAGGGAACGTGACCCGAGCTCTGAAGCTGTGGCTCGTGTGAGACCCGTGGGAGGTGGGAGCAGCCTTTGCTCCCAGTGAACGGGACTCCCTCGAGAAAGTTTTATGCATGTGGGAAACAGAGTTGGTGAGTTTGTCCCAGTTATTCCCTTTTGGGCGAAAGCAGGGGAAAAGCCCAGATTTCTCACCATCCTGGTTTGTGCTCCAGTCGTGGGACCGCAGTTTCTCAGAGTTTCTGCACATTTGCCTCTCTTTCTGTTGCTCTCTCTGCAATTTGGGTGATGCTATGGATATCTTTAATAACTGCCTTACTGTAAGCAGCTTTCCTCTAAAGTCTTTACAGTCTCCTCAAGTTTTGGCCTGCAATGTTATCACGGCAATAGTGAAAGGAAAGGCTAGAAATGGCTTGGGGACTAAGTCCGTGGATGCTGGAAGCACCGGAGGGCTGCAGCAGCGATGGTCTGGTGGGGAGGAATAGCTGGTGCCGTGGGAGGAGAGTGTGTCCCTGTGCGCAAGAGGGCTGGTGCTGCCCACCCTCCATTCCTTTCTTCCTCGCGTTTGCAGGATCAGCCCCTAAATGAAGTGCTAACCAGTGTGCTGGTACCGGTGCCGGTCGGTGGTGCTGACGGGATTTGTGCCGTAGGTCCCGGGAGGGTGGCTGCCCTGCACCCAGCGTCATCGCTCCGGGAGTGAGCTGCTGTGCCTGACGGGGCTGGGGGGTGCGGTAGGTGTTCACAGCTCTCCTCGCCCGAGGAGATGCCACATCCACGGAGCATCGGGATGGGACATCCCACTGCCGGGGCTGGTGCGGCGGGTGATGAGAGATGAACCCCCTCTGCATCCTCCTGCCTTTGAGCTGCATTCTCCTCCTCAACATCATCTTCTGTTTCTCTAAGGCAGAGCCCAAAGGTGTCTCTGGAAATGCAGTAGGTACCTGAGCAGCGGTGCTGAGCAGATGGAATTGGCTCGGTAAGCCTGTGTTTAATCTGCCCTTGTCCCCTTTATTCTTTGAAAGAAGAGCCCCAGGTCCCCCGCTGGGAGCAGCTGGGCAGAGCCTTTGCAGAGGACACATGTAATTTCTGTAGGTGACTTTCTGCTGGGAGAGCCCGCTGGCTCTGCACCCTTCCCGGGCAATGCTGCTGCCGGCAGACAGCACAGCCACCTGCGGTTCCTCCACTGCCGCGGCCGAGCAGGGACGGATCACCTCCCACCTAATAGCGATGCTTAGCACCGAGGAAGCTGTCTGCATCTTCCTGCTGCTGTGCAAATATTAGCTAATTAAGTGGCAGCAACCTTATCGAAAGGACACTTGTGATGGCGTTGTTTGTGGCTACAGCAGGTAACAGGGAGGATTAATTCCCAGCCGTCATTTGAAAAAAAAAAAAAAAAAAAAAAAAAAGAAAAAGGTGGTGTTGGAGCTGGCTGAGGATTTTAGCAAAGCTTTTATTGTCAGCTTTTGTCGGGAGGAGGGTTTGTCAAGGGAGGACTCCCAGGTGCCTGGTGCGGGGTGGCCTGGGGGGTGCACGGTCCTGGGGTCTGGGGAGACCCCAGGACCTATCTCCTGTGAATCTGGGGTTGGCTGCAGAGGCCAGGCGTGCTCCAGGAGAAGGATTGCAGACACCCGCTCCGAAACAGCCGGTGATGGTGAAGGAGGTGCGGGCAGCGCTGAGCTGGGGTGCAAAGGCACTGGCCTCCCACCAGCAGTTGTGCAGCTGCGGGGTTCGGAGGAAAGGCCGGAGCTGTCTGCTTCTACTGCGCAAAAAGAAATGATGTCTGAAACCTCAGCGCTTTGAAGGAAGGGAAAAACCATTTCAGGACCCCTCCAGACCTCATCTCCATCACCCCGCCCCAGGCACCCTCATCTCTGCCGCTGCCCTCCGGGGTTTGCTGTCTGCAGGTGGGAGGCTCGTCCCCGCTCCCACGGCACCTCGGTGCCGGGCTGCTGGTATGGGACTTCGAGGTAAAAGGCATTAAAGCTTGTGAGCACTTGGGTCTGACAGTAATGAGGGCTGGCTAAGTGGCTGCGGCAGGGTTCCCCTGAGGGTGATGCACCCTTGTTTTATCTGTGAACTGGACGGTTGCTTTCTGTGATGTTTATTTTAAGCAATTTTGCTAAATACTGTGAATTATTCCTGTTTGCTCATGAGTGCTGATCTTGAAAGCAATCTAAGAGGTTCAGATTCCCGATAACTTGCAGTGAGATTATTTCTGCTCCCCTGCAAAAACCTCCTGGCTATAAAGCATGATGGGCAAACCGGCAGCCCGGTGTTGTTCAGCTCTCCCCTGTGCCGGCGATGCTGCTTGCACATATTCTTCTTTTTCCAGAGCGGAGGACTAAGTGGCCGTTTGCCAGCGGGCTTTGGTGTGCTGAAGGCCCATGTGCACCTTGTTATCTCGTGCCCAGTAACTCGAGATTCCCTCTTGCTTCCTTCATTAATTTCTAGCAAATTCATTTTGCATCTTGCTGTAGAGGTCAGTGCACTGAAAGACCTTTTTTTTTTATAAAATCATTGGAAACAAGTGAGGCTGGAGGTTAAGTGTTACCTTTGCGGCTGCAAGACCTCCTTCCCGTTGTGCCAAGCAGCGAGGGGTCTCACGGTCTCACTTACATTGCTTTAATTGCAGAGAAATTCCACTGATTTTTGTACAGCTTATACCATGGCAGACAGAAACAGTTTTGGTAAGGACATGGTGGGCAGCAAAATTTGGGCCTTTATATTGAAAACCTGTCCTTTAAGCACCTCTCCAGCTCCTGCAGCTCCACAACTGTAACAAATGCTTTTTCCATAAGATGTCAGTGTGGCACAGGAGTTTAGATGCTTGTTTGTTACTTGTGGGAGTAATCCATCACAGGCAAACGATGGAAAACCATCTTCTGGACCACCACCAAGTTTCAGCTCATTTACAGCTCACAGCATTAATTTTTTCACTGGCAGAGAGGTGAATCGCTGCGCTGATCCAGCGCCACGGAGGGACGATCGCTCACCTCCAGTGTTAAAATCGGCGCAAGATGAGCCCCGCAGCCTGGGTCTCTCCTCCCGCCTCTGCATGTTCGGCACTTTCATCCTACTGACTCCATTGGGCTCCTTTCACACCCCAAAAAATCCGGCCTCGAAAGCTCTCTCCTCCCTTCTGTTTGAAACAATAAGCAGGAAAAAATGTCGGTGTGTTAATAATATTCTGGATGTCTCTTATGCACCAGATGTAACCAAAATAGGGAGCCGAAAAAATCCCCCACTTAGTGATGCTTTTGGCTACCATATGACTTTAATGATGTGTGAGGAAAGGAAGGCAGGAGTCCATAAATGTGGGCAAAGGTGGATATTTGGGCAGTGTTTTCTCTGACCCTTTCCTGGGATATTCTCCCCGCAGAAGCCAACACGTGGGGAGAGCTGGAGGTCGTGGCTTCATGTTGGGCCAGCCACGTGCTCAGAGCCAGGAGCTTTGCTGGCTGAGCCATTGGTGAGCCCAGAGGAAGAAATAAGACATATTAGGAGAAATACAGTCTTACAGCAAATGAGAAAACCAGCCAGGGCTCTAAGCCACAAAACGCAAGGAACAACCCCACAAGACTGCGGTTCTAACGCAGCGGGGAGTTTTATTTAACTCGGGGCTGCGTCGTGCTGTTTTTGCACTAAAAGTTTTTTCGGTATCAAGATTTGGCTCCTAACGTGGGACCAAGCTGTAACTAGAGCCCCGTGCCAGCTCCTCCTGCTCGCCCCAGTCCCATCCTCCCTCAGAGCTGCCATGATGCTCTCCGTGATGCTCTCCCTGATGCTCTCCCTGATGCTCTCCGTGATGCTCTCCCTGATGCTATCTGTGATGCTCTCCCTGATGCTCTCCGCGGCTGCCAGCTCCAGGCAAAGGGAGGAAGGATGCTTGTCCTCCCCGGCTTGGCCATCCACAGGGAGGTGGGCTGGTGGCAGCAGCCGGTGCAGCGCTCCTCTGCTCCCGGCGTGGGCTTAATTGCCCTGCTGACGAAGCTGTGCTTGTCTAAGGGTTCTTAGTTTTGGATTTGTTAGGAAGGAGCGGCTCCAAAGGCTGCCGAAGCCCATGGAAAGCCTCCTGTTGACCTCATTAAGGGCTGGATCGATGCCTAGTGGCAGACAAAGGGCTCTCCCTGCGCAGCGCTGGCTGTGAGTGCAGCGCTACGGCCCCCGCTCTTCCAGCGGCAAGGACTTTGGGGGCCGAGGGGATTTATTTCCCCTCCGGGTAACGGGCACACTTGGATAGTTCAGATATTGCATAGTCCTTTTCCTTCTCCAGTTTCAATTTGATATTTAAATCCAGTAATATGTGTAATAATCTGCATGTCTGGGATTAATATAATGTTATATGTTTCTTGAAAGCCTTGCTGATCCCGTAGTTAATTTAATCTTTTATTAACATTAACTAGCTCATGTGGTGTCCAGCAAGCCCGGGGAGTACGCTTTCCAATACCAACAGATGACAAAGAGATGAAAATATAATAGCAGATGAATTCCTGCTTTACCACAAAAGCAGCAACGACAACAAGACTCCAGCAAAGAGCCTTCTCCTGCTCGGAGAGCATTGTCTCACAGGCAGAGCACGTACTGCGCTGCTAACGGGAATTGCCAGGAAGTAATACTTATTGTCGAGGCTTTGAAATGGTAAAGGAAGAGATTATTGAAAGGCGTATCTCTGGCCTAGGAGCAGCCTGCACTTAACAGCTATCAATGCACAAGTGCCAAGAGGAAAATGTTAACCTCCCTGGTGCCAAAGAGACTCCGCGGATCCATTCTTTGGCTGCTGTGCAACATTATAAAATAGAAATAATGGCATGCTGGAAAATGGCCATTTCGCTGCTAGAAACGCTGCTCTTGTGCAAATGCCAAGGTTCTATCTCTGGCAGAGGCACGGCTTTGCCCGGATCGTGAGTGTCAGCGCGGCAGCGTGCCGCCGGTGCCTGCCAGCCTGGGTGGTGCGGGGAGCACACACCACACCGTGCTGCAGTTTTGGGGGGGCAGGGGGGGGTGTCCAGCACCCAGGCAGCTGTGGCCACCCCTGAAGCACCCGTCCCACTGCAGGCATCCCCTTCGGGAGCCGCTTCAGCCCGGAGCCCCGCAGCTCCCGAGGGGCGGCGGGTGCATGGCGAGGCCGGGCTCCAGGAGCGTGAGAGCGGCTGGAAGTCCCTGCTGCCGACGTCCCGCTGCTGACCCGCGGTGCTCGGCCGGCTCGGCGTGTCCGCCCGCAAACTGCGGTTAAACTTGGAGAGATCCAGCAGTTTCGTTAATTTCCGATTGAATTTTTGCTGGTGCAGCTCACTTCTCTCGCTAAAACAAAGCGGTTCGGCACAGTTTGCTGTCTCTGACACATACCCGTGCTGGGATAACACTGGCATTGGATCCAGATGGGGAAAGGCTCTGCTCCGGTGGTGCAGAGGGAACCCATTAGCAGCATGCCGTATTCCAAGGAATTCCTTTTCAATTTCCTTCCCGATTACACCGCTTATCCCCGAGCATGAACCCTCCCCTGGTCTCCCTTTGGTTTATCTCCGCACTAACTCTCCCGAACTTGCATATTTTCTTTTCACTTCATCCTATTTTGGCAATTTTGGTAGAGCTGGACAGCCTGGAAGGTCCGTGCCGGTGGGGAGCAGGTCTGCACGGGGCGATCGGGTGCATCGTCTGGGACGTGCTGGAAGATGGGCCACGGGGTACATGGATCAGGGGGGCATTTGGGGCTGATTTGTCTTCGACGCAGAGTCCTACAAGAATATGGCGCCCGCATGGTGTTCACTTCTCAGGAGAGACTTTTAGTTGCAGCTTCTCTGAGCCGCTTCAGGTGGGATGAGAGAGATGCACTCTTGTGATGGAACATCCTTAATTTCTGTCTCTGCCAAGCCTCTGAAGATCACCATGCTATTTTGAAGCAGTTCAGTGCAACAGCAACTGGGCTTTGAGGGAGCAGGGCTGAGTGGGGTGGGTTTTTTTAACCGTGGGAGCGTGGGGAAAGGCTTGGAGAGGGCTGCCCTTGCACAGAGCTTCGGGCGAGCTCCCCTGTGTGCGTGCCCGGAGAGGTGTGTGGGCTTGCTCGCCTTCTCCCACGTGGCAGCAGGACCTGCCCGCACCCCGTCCCCCCATCCCAGCGCCGCTGGCAGCCCCGCTCACCTTGCACCCAGCCCGACAGCTCGCCGCGGCTGTGCCGCCTCCATCTCTCTGCCGGCAGCTGCACATTTGCTATTTCCCATCTGAAATGCCGTGCACATAAGGAACAGCGCATCCCCCCGTGCTGCGGCCGTTGTGCCCTGGGACTGCTCCCTCCCCAGCCCTACCTCGGGGCGTAGGGTGGACATATTCCATATAATATTTGTTTGCGCTTGCATCTAGAGGCCACTGATGACTCAGGCTCAGCTGGTCTCCATTATAACCTCAGATTCTTTCCTGAAAGCATTCGGCATCTTCCTATCGGACCCCAAAGCACCTTCCCCAGCGATCGCACACAGGACGCATTTACATTTGCCTGTAGGGTGTCTCACTCCGGGTTGCTCTGCCCTGAGCAACTCGCAGACCTCCCTTCCCTGCTTTTTCCTTTCCCAGCAGAGGTTTGATGCCAACCCGTGTGCTGTGTTTTGGGGAGAAGACCTGCGCTTGGCCCTGTTTGCTCCGTCCCGGGGGTGACGGGGTGACCGCAGGTGGTGAGCGCCACCGGTGATGGCCTGGGTCTGGCCAAGCTGTGCTGATCCTTTTGCCGGTGTCTGCAAGGCGGGGGTTTAAAAACTGAGGCTGGAGCAGGGCTGGGGACAAATTTGGCCTTGAATATTCAGCATGGGAATTTTCTTTTACATGCAACCAGCCCTGCTTTTGCGTGCTGCCCAAAAAACGAGCACCGTAAGTGATGCACCGGGGTGGGGTTTGGTAAGAGCCAAAGGCTGGCAAAATGCTGGTTAAACACCAGCTTCCCCAGAGCAATGCACCCAATTTGCACACTGTGAAATCAGACCAGTACAGGCTGTAAATGCAAGAAAGCAGCATAAAAAAGGCGTTGGTATAAACAGAAAGGCAAATGAGGTTTTCACCGGTTTAGTGAGAAGTTAGCAAATGAGCTGTAAAAGACTGGGCTCTGTTTTCTGAGCCGTAAGCTACAGTCAAAAGTGAGCTTTCGGAAAGTGTGGTCTCCTCTGAGGTCTGCGCCATGGTGAACACAGCGGAGCTTTCCAAGCCTCAACTGTTTTTGCTGGGCTAATAAAAGTTATAGGAAGCGAAGGAAAAGGCGTAGTGGAATTGGGCTATGTGAGAGCCAGGACCTGAGCTGAAACTTCAGATCTGGGCCCAGCTTTAAATAAACCAGACCAAAACCCAGCTTGTGGCTCCAGACGTGGTCACGATGCCGTGCAGCAAACGGCACTGTAAGCCGCGAGGTCTGGGGATGTGCGAAGCTGGCAGACCCCGGGTAGCTCCATCCCCTGCCAATTTCTCGCAAGGTCTTTAAAATTTTTCAGGTACGGGTCTGGTTTTAATTTGGGTTTTTTTTTTTTTTTTGCTTTGAGAGAAGGTGCACCAGCGTGCGCTTGGGGAGGTGTAAGGGGAGGGCAGGTTATGGTGGTGAAACAAAGGCAGAGGCGGTGGAAAAATCGTAGTCTGGGAAAAAATTGGCTCTTTCATACCTCTGGGGAAGGTTGCTAATTAGTTCAGAGTCACCACACCAGGGACCACCGCTTGAAAGGCAGAAATCGTCAGTGCTCGGGTTTGAGATGGTGAGGGAATATTAATAAGATCTGCTAAACTTCACCTTAAGACAAACCCATGTGGAAATTCAGGATTTAGTGCTGAAAAAACTGCCTGAGCAATGCCTCCCTCCGCCAGCCCCGGTGCCTTCCGCCCTGCCCCTGCACAGCTCCGTGGATGGGGAGAGCGGGTCGTGGTGGGGCAGGACGGTCCCTCGTGGGAGCATCGCCCGCGCTCCAGCGCGGTGCGCGGGAGCCCTCCAGCAGCCAGATGGTCTGTGCAACAAGCTGTGCGGCCATTTGGTCATGGCTGTATATTTAAGTTTGGGCTTTAAAATAACCTGGTCCCAGCCCTGCGTTCCTTGTGTGCTCAGCACTTGCACCGGCCGTCGGGGTTTTGAGTGTCTTAAGCATGCGCCTGCGGGTTTATGGGTATTTAAGCGCTTTGGGTGCAGCTTCCCCTCTCCCGGAGGAGCTGAGGACGGCAGCGCCGAGCTGGGCTGGAGTTTTCTTTGCGGGGGACGTTGCTGTAAATAAGAGCTTTGGTGCGTGCAGAACTGCGGTTTGGGGAGCTCTTGTGTGTACCCGTGCAGGACCGACCCCCTCCCCAAACCCATCTTCAGGGTAAAGCTGCTTGAAAGGAGCTTTTCTAATCAGCAGCGTAATCACTCCAACTCAGCTAGGTGTGTCTTTATTGCACTCTAACACATGCCCTGTTATGTCTTATTGTTTAATGGGTACTTGGCATATCCTTGGTATACGCCTGTCTGGGACCCATTGGAGATAAACTCTTCCTCCATTAACATCAACTGGAAGTTTTTATGGGGTTGATGAAAAATATACCTGGGACAAATCGTTGTTTTATGTCTTAGAGAAGTAAGACCTAAGAGGCCTCCAGACACGCAGTAAGAGAATCATCAACCATTAACATGAAGGTATAATTTGTCTCTCATCCTGTTTAACATAGGGCTGAGGGATACTTTCTAGGTAAATACAACGTTCAGCTGTCTTCTTGGCACAGCGGATAAGGGCAAATCCACTTCCTTGGCAGATTATAATGATATACATTAGCCACCCAATTTAGTGAAAAATATTGTTTTCTCCTAATTAAGCAAATTGTTGCAAGCTAGGTCGCTGACTCCTGGGGAAGTTACAGTTTCTGCCTTCTAGGCTTGCTGACAAGAGAATAGATTTATCTCCAATTCAGATCACTAGAGAGGGTTCTTGGCATTTTATTACCACATGCAACTTTCTGGATGTTACTAGGAGATTAATGAAGAAGGGAGGGCGCGGGTGAGGGGAGTTTAGCGACAGTCTGTGCATGACAAATATTAATTATATTTAATTTCATATGCAGATGATGCAATCAGCTGTGCAACACTGGAGATAACACTTTTGTCTAGGTTTGTTTTTTGACCTTGAGAGGCCATGTTTCCCCCTCTCCCTTCTTCCCACACATCAGAATTCACATCTTAATTACTGTCTGTGATTTGAGTTCCCTTTCATACGCGCAGATTAGCGAATGTTAACACATGGGATAGACAAGATAACTACCTGCGGGTCAGCTAACTCTCGCCCTGGAAGGATCCTGGTGTGGGATAGCCCCATTGCCCCAGGGGGAAGGAACCATCACCAGCTTCTCCTTCCACCAGCTTGGAGTTGCCTCGTGAGGCCACATTAACTAACTCAGAAGTATCGCCCCCGCCGGGGATGAGCGGATGGCATTTAGCTGTCGCGGGTCTGGGCACGGCAGGGTGCTGGCTGGCAGCACCCTCTGTCCTGAGGAGGTCCCCAGCACCCTGCGGAGCCTGCAGGCATCACCTCCTGCACCTGGGAGCCATCGGTGGTGATGGGGAAGGCGTCGGAGTGTCAGCCCGCGGTACGGTGTTAGTGCTCGCGCGGGGAAGCCTGGGCTGGGAGCAGGGAGCCAGCACGGCAGGGCTCAGGGATGCTGTTAATATTATTTGTAGTAGTTAGGATAATAGTCTTCCTGAACAGAGAGGAAGGAGCGTAGCACGCACAAGGGACTTTTAACGGTGTTTTATTTAGGTTTTGAGCTTCGGTGCATGCCTGGAGTGCAGCTGGCACAGCCCCACAGCAAAGCCTTACCTGCACCCCTCGGGAGCAACCTCCTCCAGCACCGGTGTGGAAATACGGCTGGGGAGAGCCAGGCACGCCGTAAGGAACCCACCTTCATCTGCACGCGAGGGGAAACCGCAGAGAGGACGAGGCTGGTGGCACACGGGGCGCCGGTGAGCGGCCACCACTTAGGCACAGCATCGCAGTTTTATTTGACAACGCCGCTAAGCAGCTGGTCTGACACGCCAGAAGGATTTATTGGGAAAGCGTTGGGTCAGCTGGACTGCTGCATGTCCTGGGTTAATGTTGAGATCGATAGCGGTTGAATACAGAGTAAACTCTCCCTTCGTGTGTGTGTGTGTGTGTATATATATATATGCATGCTCTCCCTGTGAGTGTGTGTGCATACATATATGCACATATACGCATATATGTATCTGTGTGTATGCATATATGTAATTAGAAGTGCCTGTAAGTGTCCCATACCAGAAATGGAGCTAGTGAAGGGCGTGAATTTTCTTAATATTCCGGCCGAGCAGCTCTTGGCCAGAATTCCAGCTTTTTATTAAAATTTGATTCAAAGCCTTCATCCGCGGTACTATTTTTTCTGTCTTTAAGGTCTTAGTGCTTATAAATGTCATCACCCCTGGCTTTTATTTTGTTCCATGAACTCTCGCAGACTCTGGGAAGCGGCAGCGGTTTATTGTTATAAGGAGCCGCTCTGCGGGTTGGGAGCTGCCGGCCCCGGCTAGCGCCTGGTGAAGCCGCCCCGGTGCTAATGCACTATAAATAATCATAATGTAAAGAGACACTGTCAGCTTAAATACATCAGGCTTGTTTTCTCACAGAGTGGCAATTTGCTCTGTCATTTATAGTTATGCAAAGTACGGGTAAAATAGTAATATCCTCATCTGCTAATAGCTTACAAGCGGCTCATCGGAGGGGAAATGGCTGTGCAGAGCCCAGGAGAGGTGCATCGGGCTGCAAGAAGCCTGGAAACTCCTCGTGTCTGGCACCGTGGGCTCTGACACCTGATCGGTTTTTAAGGCTTCCCCACTCGGGTGTGTTTCCTTGCTGCTTGTGTTTCCCCAGCCCCTTTCATTTGTTTTTCCAGCCCTTTGCACCCTGGGCTCCTAATTTTTCTGAAGCTTTTAAGTTATTATTCCAAGGGATAGTTTTATATTAAAGCTTGCTAAAGCTGCTTTGCTTTAACAGGCATTTTGTCTACAGCTATCAGTTTTGCAAAATGCTTGGGGTGCTTACCGCTCAAATGTTGAAATTATTTCTTCCTGCAGGAGCCCTTGGGGTCACCAGCCTGCTCTCAAACCCGCGTCCCCCAAAGCCACAGCACCCAGCTGGCACAGGACCGGTGCCCCGAGCCTCTTCCTCTGGCTGGGGGACGTCCTGGTCTTCACGCTCCATCGTCGCCCCGCAAGGCAGAGATGCCGGAGGAGGTAAAGGGAGCCTTTCTAGACTAGCAAGATTTTGAGACCTAACGGATCCTGCGCATCAGCTAATTACCGGGCAGCTGAGCGGCCAGTGGCCTCCGTCGCCGAACACGGCTCCTTAGTAAGAGGCTCATTAATTAACGAGGGGTTTGCTCTGTCGGGCAGTGTTAGCGCAGTGTTAGCGTGGGCTGGTGATGCTGCCCTGCGCTCGGGGAGGACGAGGTGCCCGGGAATGCGTGGCTTACACTGAGTTTCTTATATATTCTCCTGACCTGCCTCCCCCGAGGGATTGCAGGCATCTCACAGGCTGGGTCTGGCCATTTCCAGCCTGTTCCAGCTCTGATCCTCCCACAGGGTTTCTTCCAGGTAAATACTATTTGATTGTCTCCAGGATTAGCTGACAGCTATTTCCTCTGGCTCCCCATTGCCCAAGGGATCTGCTACGGGTGATGCTAATGTGCCTGTTTGAACAGTGCCAGCAAAAGTGGCCTTTGCTTGTGTGAGGAACCCCTCCCCGGCCCCGCCACGAGCCCACGGGTGCTCAGCAACGCTGGAGGAGGGTTTTGGCTCCTCTTGCTGGTCTCAAGGTCAGAGCGACCCGGGTTTCGGGGCCGGTTAAGTCTGGGAGCGCACATTCCGGATGATACAGGACTGTTTAAGGCCACACAGCAAATCCCCAGCTGTCAGTTTGCTTCAGAATGAATCTATGGTGTGTGCTTGATATGCAGAGCCATCAGCATGTGGAAGTGGGATTTAATGTCCAATGAGCCATAAGAAACAGCGGCAACAGCCCCAGCTTCCCCGGGGCGCTGGGGAGAGGCTGGGATACAAACCCCTCGTTCCAGCATAAGTGTTTTTCCACCGTTTCTCTGCTCCAGACGTCCCGGTTGAGCATCCTTCTGCCTGGCTCTGCCCCAGATTTGGTCCCAAGCCGTGACCCCCGGGCATCCCCCCAGCAGCTCAGCAGCATCAAGCTCATCCCTCGGGATGCTCTGCTCCCCCCCAGGCTGCTCCCCCGGGAGCAAACGAATCCGCTGGGTATTTAATTGATTCATCGTTTTCTGCCTTCCCCTTATAGGTACGAGTGTTTTCCTAACCCTTCTAATTCACGCAGGCTTGTTTTTTCCACTGTGGGGCTTTTTTTTCCCCCCTTCTCTGTGCACAAACAGACAAGATAGCTTAAGAGCTCTTATCTGCAAAGGAAAAAAAAATAGTCTTAATCCCCCTTTAATAACATAATATCAGCAGGTAACATGTTCAATATGGCAAAAGAACTCCAGCACCAGGTCAATAGGGTAGCTATAATTTTTAGCAATAAACAAAGCCTGCTTTTAATTACTTCTGTGAAATTGCTTGATCCATGCATGATTAAATATTCATTCTGTGTAACTAGACAGTTTCTTTGTATATAGATCCATATTAAATTTAGCTGGCATCCTGCCCACACAACACATCTAATAAATTCCTTTTAATGTGCTGCAGCTTTGAAGACGTTTTTCCTCCCCTCCTTCCCCCCATCTAATTTGTATAAATAGCTGATGTCTCTGCCTTACCTGGGCGACCGCATGCTCAGGATACACATGGAATCTTTTAGGAGGGGAAATGATGGAATTTGGGGGAGACATGGGAAAAATAAACCCTCTGATCGCTTGGTGATGGATCTGCTAGGGGAAAAAGTGACTCTTAGACCTTGTTTTTTCACTGGCTTGCCAGCTAACTACTTTGGCAGCACGTGCAAGAGGAAAAAAAATCCCTCCTTTTAAAGTAAAGCCAGGGCTGATGTAAATATTTATGTAATATTTTATTACAATCTGAATTTACTTCTTGATTGAAAACATTTCCTAGAAACCTTCTGGAAAATCAAATTAATATGTAATTTAAGTGTCTTGATTTTTTTTTTTAATAGTGGTTTTACCAGGAATGCTGATATCTATAGGTAGGGCAGAGAGCTTGGGTCGCGAGGTATGCGATCGGTGCAGGATGCCCATGGATGAGCGAACCTCGCCTAGATTTAAAGCCCTGCTCAGGAAAAAGCTGCACCCTTGGGAAACCCTCATCCTCCTCGGGGCTGGGGGCAGCCCAGCCCATCGCCAGCAGCAGCAGCAAACCCCTGCTGCTTTTTCTGCCTCTTCTTAATCGCACGAAGGCACGCTGATCGACACGGCGCGATGTTGACCCCAGCCAAGCGCAAGCAAGCAGGCACACGCGTTTCACACGTGGGCTGCGGTAATTAATAGGTTCAGGATGTTCACCCAAACACAGCCAGCCCAAGCATTTCTCCCTATCTGCTTGGCACAAGGATGGGCCTCTTGGCTCACGCCGGGGGATGTTCCCCCTCCAGAAACGCCCTCAGCCCTCGGTCAGATGCGTGGGCTCTCGAGCAAACTCCATTTATCCTCTGCTGCTGACGCCCGTCCAAAAGGTGCGATTATCTGTATGAAAGAGGTGATGGGTGAGCTGCCCCCGGGTGAAAGCCGGCAGCGGGCTGCCGAGGTGCGTGCACGAGCACAGGGGAGCGCGGGGCGTCACTCAGCATCTGTTAATGTTCAAGGCTCGTTGGGATGAGTCTGATATCCCCGACAGCCAGCCTTTTGGATGGGCTAAATTCAAGAGCTGGACTCTTGCTAAAAACTGACAACTTTTCATTTAGCCCAGCGAATCCCTCTCGCCTCCGACCGAAGGCAGCAGGCTGTGCCTGGGGCTGTTCCTGCCTGCACTCCTGCCCGCAGCCTGCCTCGGGGGCTGCCTGTTTGCGCCAACACCTCGCTGAGCATCCCACTGGCCCTGGTGGGACCGGGCTGGGGGGTCCCAGCTTGGGAGGATTTTGAAGTCCCCCCAGCAATGGACCAGGGCTGGCTGGGAGGGCGAGCAGCTTTGAGATCTCTGCCCCAGCTGATGGGAGTCACGGAGGATAACGATTTCCAGCCGACGAGCGCTGTGCTTTCAGGGTCCCTTTTGCATCTCCCATCCGACCTGTGGCGTAAAGGATGCCCTCACCTGCACCTTCCTCCCTTCCAGCCGGTGCTCGGCTGGGGAGCATTGATGGAGGTGCCCAGCTGTGATTTAAAGGCTTCAAGTGACGGCAAAATCATTTGCCCAAGGAAATAGCGGCGATGATTTGTGCTCCTCTATTTCCAGAAGGAAGAACGGGATGGTCATGCAATCCATCAGCCAATTTGGGGCAGAGAGGATCAGCTGGCTGGGCCAGCTCTAACATCAGCGGTGACCCCAGGTAGCAGACTCGGGTCCCCCAGATGCCTCTGATGACCATGGTCCTCGAGGGGCTTGGTGTCACCCATCTGTGGGCACACTAGCACCCATCGCCTCTGCCGCGGAGGGCTCCGGGCCAAGCCTCTGCCCATCTGTGCTTTGTTTGCCACCACAAACCTCTTTATTGATATTGCAAATTGAATGAAATAGCTAGCAGATTTTAAAATTAATAATGTATTTGTTTCTGTCATCAAGACTGCATTGTTTAATGAAATCTAATTCAGTGGAACGTAATTACTCAATGGAAAAAAAAATCATCTCTTCAGTAATCAGATCTGCACTGATAAAGCTAAATCCAGTCGTGCTTCCAAACCCACCAGCCAAAACAGTGGTTGGGCTTGTACTTCGAGAGCTCTCCTTGCCCACGGGATGGGGCCTGAGCACGGAGCTGCTGCTCCAAGTCGGCTCAGCATATCCCCTGCTCGCCCTCTTACAGTGGAATTCATCTCAGGAACAGTCCAGTTTCTGGCTGAATTCACAATATTAATTAGTGAGCCTTTGTTTCAGACTAGAACTTGTTACGCATTATCTTCTGCGGCAGCAGCTTCTATAAAAGTCTTTCTCCGCTTTTCTCCCCCTTTACTTTTAATCTCACGTTCAGGCTTTTCAAATCAAAACAAAAGGATGTTTCATCTAATGAGGATGCCACTAGTGTTTAGGAAGCATTATTTTTATTGTATGTTGCAGAAAAAAAATATGAATTCCTTGGAGGCCCAATACTTAAAGCTGGAAGAACAGACTGCTTTTAAATATGCTTATAAGGAAATATAGGAGTTGTAATGAGCAGGCAACTGAATTAAATGACTGGCAAGCCAATTAGCTTGCTTTAAAACATTGTATTCATTAGAATGAAAATAAAGGCAAAGTTTTTATGGATAATTGCATCTTTTAAATATCAGTATTCTTGATCCATGGTTGTCTCATAAATATACATTATTATATAATCCTTTAAAAAAAAATACGCCCATTAATAGGAGCACAAAAAGTACCCTAAGTGCTTGAATTTATGACATGAAATGAAAAAAAAAATGTAACAAAGGCAAAGAGATTTGACTTTAAAAGCTCAGCCTGGCACTTAGCTGTTCCCTGGTGTGCCCGGGCACTGTGGCGTGCCCGGTGCTGGGTGAAATGGCCCTGGGAGGTGCGGTCCTGCGGGGCCAGTGGTGGAAGGGACGGATCCTGCACCACTCTGGGAGCTCTCGCCAAGCTGTGCTGGATGGACCCAGCAGCACCCGGGACGTGGATCAGCACTGGGAGTCACCCCTGTGTATTGCAGGTAAGGGACCGCTGGGCTTCGGCTTCTGCCGGCACCACTGGGCACATCGGCTCTTGCTGCGTCACTGCGTAGTTTTGGTCACCCGACAGCAATCGGGGTCCCCGTGCTGTCCCCGGCTGCATCCCACCCCAGCGTCAAGGCAGGCGGCCTCTGTTAGCACCCTCGCTCAAAGCTTCTTGGGCTGAGACTCTTCAGCCTAGCTTTGACCCAGAGTAATCGTTGAGTCCCGAGCCTGAATATTTGATTAGTGTGCGATTAGCAGCCGGCGTGTGCTGGGGGACGACATCCAGCCGCCGGGGTCGGGGCTGCTGGGCTGCTCCGGGGTGATGGCTCATGGTGGCTTTGCACTCCCGTGGCCTTCCCTGTCCTCCCCCAGGGTGACGGGGCAGGAGGCTGGGATGGATGGAGTATTTTCACCTCTTAAAATGTTTTAACCCTGCAGAGCTGTTCAGGACGCCTTCTCCAGCCTGTAAAGTTTTCTCAAGAGCACGCTTGAGGATATTCTTACATTAAAAATGCAATTAGCCATCGCCGAGCCTTTCCCGATGGACGCGTGGGAGGGCGGGGGGATGCTGTGCCCAGACGCCGTCCTGAGCAGGAGCAAAGCCCTCGCTGCACCCGAAGCAGCGGCTGCTGTCGCATGTGTCCCTGTGTCCCGGCCGGGATGTCCACGGCTGCACTGGGAAGCCCAGAAACAGCAGTTTATGGTAAATTTGGGTCAAAGTCATGCCTTTTATCTTGCCCAACCCATCGTGGGGCCAGCTGCGGTGTTCCTGCTCTGCAATCCCACGCCTGTCTTTCCTGGGCTGAACTGGAGACTCGACCTTGCACGTCAATAGCTGCTTTTTGCCCCTAATACGTACAGAGAGGCCGTCTTGGAAAAAAGGAAAACCTGGTATGTCCCAACACTTAGTGTCCGTTGCAAGCATCCTAGCGAACCCCGGTGTCCCGGAGAAATACGTGATAAATTTGGCAAATACCGCTGCTTGAAAACCTGGCTGTGGGGTGGAAGAGGGGAATGTGGGTTTGTTTAAGCCAGCGGAGCTACAGGGCAGCCGCTGCGGGGTTCCCTCCTTCTGATTTATTGGCTTGGGGGGGGCAGGAAAACCGCCCGCATCGCTCTGGGCAAGCCTGGCTCCGCGGCCTCCTGCTCGCTCAGACAATTTCCTGATTTTATAACCCAACGGAGAGCGCGCGATAAATTACCTGAAGTGGGAAAGTTTGAAACAGTCTTAATTTTGCAGTTGTGCCCAAGTTTGCCACGTCTGGCACGACAGCAAAATGAAGGTGGTCCCCAACCCCCTCTAAAGCATCCCCGTGTGACAATTAGGATGAGCAGGAACTAATCAGATGTTGCTTTATTTTTGTTTTTAACAAGAGAAAATATAAAGGGGGTTGTATTCCTGGCAAGAGAGCACAGGTTCTGTGCGCAAGGATGATGGCGGGTCCCTCCAGTGAAACGGAGCGGCTGCTTTTGAAGGGAAATATTTTTCGGGAGGGATTTCACGTCACCTTGCAGCCGGAGGGGCCAATACTGCATCAATCAGCGATGCTAAAAATGAAAGCGTTGAGAAGGTGAATAAAGGCAGAAAGATAAATTTAGCTTCTCTTTCCCCCCCTCGAGGTGATAAGTGCTACCTGCGCTCCAAGCTTTGCTGGAACATCGCACTTTAAGACTAAACTAATAGAAGTTGCTAGCATGTGCAATTTGGAGCTTACACTGTAAAAACCTAACTTAGTTGTCCCCTGTGGCTTTATTTATGGCTCTGGGAGAATTAGCCTGTCAAGCAAGGAGTGTCGCTGGAAGAAAGCAATCCGCGGTTAGAGCCTTACATGGGAAATGCTGAAACCGCTCTTGTATTTCAGTCCGCCTGCTAAACTCTGCGCCGTTAGCAATGGGAGAGGTTTTCTCCCCCCAAAAAACTCATTACGTCGGGGTGATGCCTGCCTCCGTCTGCTCCTGGTGCGGCGCTGGGAGTTGGCTTTCACGTCAAAAATACGTGTGGCTGGATAAGGCCGTGAATGTCTTTAAACCCCTGTCCTGCTGCTGGTAAAACTCGCAGTGTTTAGTCCTTGTATTCCTAAGGCCTGGCCTCTGCGGTGGCTCCTCCTGCACCAGAAGGTTGCTTCCCTCCTGCTCTCTCTCTCCTCTCTGCAAAATCAAGATTTAAAGACTCACTTAGTTGCCAGGCAAGATGAGACACAAGTTAGTCAATGTATGTACGATATTTTGAGAACATAAAGTGCACGCATTAATAAATTACTGTCCTATCCTAAGTGCTGTAGGTCCAACCTAACAACACGGCACAGCGCTGACTAAGTGCAGCGTGACGTGGAACCAGCAGCGTGTTCCCGGTGCTTATTTTCACTCATTATTCCAGAGATAAGTTGTTGTTATATGATAAAACGGGATAATTACCAGCTGCCTTTTGGAAGGCAGCTATAAGCAACAATTGCAGACCATGTAGCGGATTGAATTAATTTTCTGCCATTTTGCTTTCTTTTCCAATCTCTCTCAGGGTAAATAGGTTCCTGCGGTTCCTGCCATTTTCTATTCATTCTGGGCTTTGTTAAGAAAATGAAGCGTCAGAATTGAGCACCTCCTCTGTTCTGTGACTTGCGGATGCTGTGTGTGCGGACGGTAACGCGCCGTCCCCGTCAGGCTGCGTCTGACACCAGCTCCGGCACCTGGATAAGTTTTTCCTCTTCTTTTTGCCCTTTAGGTGTCTCCAAAAGTGAGGGCTTCTGGTGGGAGCCTGGAGGTTGGGCTGGGCCAGGGCAGGAGCAGAGGAGAGCGTGGGGCTGCAGCGCTGCCCCGGCACCGGGCACGGGCACCTGGGACTGCTCTTACCTCAAAGACAGACGGAGCTGAGCCAAGGGAGGCATTTGCACGTGACAGCAGCACTAGAAGTGGCCTGAACTTTCTGGAGGTTTTAATGCTCCAAGTAAGCATTTAAATAATCTTACCTCTATTTTTGTTGCTGTACGTCTGCTCCAGAAATGGCCAGAGAGATTTAAAATTGCTCCAGATTAGGAAACATTAGAGCATCATCCAGTGCAGCACACATTCTTTTTCTGTCTGTCTTAGTTATACACTAAACCCATGGAAACTGGATTTATAACAGAAATGCTAGGACAACCTTTGCTCCTGTATTGCTGCCGGCTGCTGCTGCAGTGTATTTCTAGTGCATCTTTTCCTCCCTCCTTCCTTCCCTCCTCACTCTCGTCTCTCCCAGCGGCGATGGGTGCTGCGCTTTACCCGGCGCCTCCCCTATGGTGAGTGTGTTTAAAAACCCAGCAGCCCTCTATTAAAACACACCCTGTCCTGGCAGGTGCCCCAAGCTCCCTGACCCGCCTGCCGGGGTGTTCCCAGCTCGCTCTCACTCCAAATCATGGAAAATTCCCTTCTTTTCCTCTCTGCTGCCCTGCCTGCAAGGTCCTTCCTCGGTGCCCGAAGGGTGGCTCTCGG
This sequence comes from Morus bassanus, assembly GCA_031468815.1. Classification (NCBI taxonomy): domain Eukaryota; kingdom Metazoa; phylum Chordata; class Aves; order Suliformes; family Sulidae; genus Morus; species Morus bassanus. Next base: position 1,595,759 of record CM062581.1, on the reverse strand, counting down.
TGCCCGATGGGTGGCTCCCAGCGCCCGCATCCTTAGACATCAGCCAAAGCACGGGCAGCCCTGGCAGCTCGCCCGGTACGATGGGATGTGCCAGGAGCAAGGAAGACCATGCGTGTGTTGTGAGTCCCAGCAGACTTTTTCCATGCCTGGAGCTGGAGTATGGTGGCCCCTCATTTTTCCTTTGCCCCTCTGTGGTGTCCGTGCCCAGCTGAGCGCGTTTCCGCAGGGAGTGACACATCCCGAACCTCTCTTGGCCGTTTCCTGCTGACAAAACTCTTCTGCTTGCTGAAGGGTTTTGCTGGGGACATTGGGAAGGAGGGGTCCCCATGACGCGGCTCTGAGGAACGTGTGCTCCTGGCCATAGCTCCACGCTTCTCCTCCCAGCTACCAGTTTTGCAAAACGCCCACCTGTTTTGAGCAGTTTGGCTCAAAACTTTTATCACCTTTGGTTTGAAACTCCCAGAAGGTGATTTCCCGAGAGGAATAAAGCTTGAACGGTTTAGATCCCAGGTGATGAGAGCTCGTCTCCAGGCATCAGGGCTCACTCTGCCCGTGGCCGCAGGAGCATTGGTGCAGGGGCTGGCCTGGATAGCCCAGCAAGGGGTTTAGCGCATGCTTTAACAACAAATCACCTTGTTCTTAGCTCCTACTGCTGAAGGAGATAGTGGGGGAAATGCATTATTGGGTTTCCTTCCAGGGACATTTTGCTTTATGGTTGGTTTCATAAGCTGGTGTGACTGGAGCAGCCCGCTGCATTGCTGAGTGCCACCTAAGTAGGGCCTGGCATTAAAGAATAATGTTAATTTTTCTTAAGCGTTGGCAATGCTAATGGCTTTTTTGATTACACTGCACGCTTTGTTCTTCTGCTTGGCCAGCAAAGAACAGACACTTCTTAAGCGAATGTGCAGCACTTCAATGGGAGGAGGGAAGGGGCAGGGATGCCCTCGCCCATCGCTCGGTGGCAGCTATGGCAGCACGGCGTTTTCAGATGACAAGGACAGGTCACCCCTACTCAAACAGTGCCCTAAGTCTCACTTGCACGGCATCTTTGTCAAACTGGGCCTACCTTGGTTTTCCCCTGGAGTCACTGAAAGCTTCCTGGTGATTTCAGGGAGCTGGATGTGACCCCCGGCAGCGCACGACGAGGAGCAGAGCTCCTGGGAGCAGAGGGTGGGCAAAGCCCTGAGCACAGAAACCCACCTGAAACACGAGGGCTTGGCACGCCATGAGCTCTGCCAGCTCTTCCCGGGTTTTGTGCAACTGGAAATGTATGCCACTCAGGTTTAATAATTAATCGAGGCTTTATTTAAGTCCATCGCTACACTGTACTGCAGTAATGATTCATCAGATATGTTCTTATAGTGTGTACACTGTAATTTTTGTTAGAAGGTACTTCTAAAACAAAAAGCTCGTCGTTACCTGTTTGTATTCAAACCCCTCATTAGTTACTATGTATCATGGGTCAATACACAGGCATAGAACAATCCCTTTTCTTTTCTTGCAATGATTAACCCATCTATCAACAGTGTCTGTTTAATATCTCTCACTATAAACAGTCGTTATTTGCAAGTATAGCCAGATGGGCAGATAATTTAAAACATAACTTAGAATCTATTTTAGCTTTTAGAGGCCTAACTTAAAAAAAAAAATCACAGAAATGCCCATGCAATCACACGCCCAATTTGTGTGCGTAATTACCTTGATTACATGTGTGCTTGTGGTAATTGTCACCACAGATGGTATTTGGATGCATGAATGGTCACTTGTGCATGCAAAACCGCTCCACATACCACACCAGGGTAATTGCACATGCAAATTGAATGCGTATCTTGCGCAGCCCGCGCTGCACAGTGTGGCATGCAGCGCCGGAGCCAGGGCTGCCGCCGCGGGCGGCCGTGCCAAACCTGCGCCCAGCCCCGGGAAGCTCCGTCCGTGGTTGCGGTGGCTGTTTCAGGCACTTTGGTAAACACCGTGGAGAGATGGAAGGAGGCTGCAGGGGTGTCCGTAAGGCAGTGCAACCTCACTGCGTGTCCCGGCTGGGAAATGCCACGGGCAGCCGGGAGCAAGCGGGTGCTGGGGTGGTGCTGCCTTTTGTGCCCTCACTGGTGCTGATGGGGGATCACCCCGTCTGCCCTTTTCCGCAGGACAAATGCACCCTCAAACGCCTTTTTCAAGGCAGTTTCCTCTGCAGGGCATGCAGGACGGCTGCCGAGAGCCAGGGCTCCACGTGCCCCACGAGAAGGCCCAGCCCTGTCTTGCTCTGGAGAGTGCTGCTGTACCGGGGCGCCGTGCAAAAAGCCTCTGAGAGGTGGGGTTTGTCCCAGGCTGTGCCACCCTGTTGGCACATTCACGTGCCACCCCGTTAGCACATCCCTGGGCCACTCTGTTAGCACATCCCTGCGTCACCCCGTTAGCACATCCCTGGGCCACCCCGTTAGTGCATCCCTGTGTCACCCCGTTAGTGCATCCTTGTGCCACCCTGTTAGTGCATCCCTGTGTCACCCTGTTAGTGCATCCCTGTGTCACCCCGTTAGTGCATCCCTGGGCCACCCTGTTAGTGCATCCTTGTGTCACCCCGTTAGTGCATCCTTGTGCCACCCTGTTAGTGCATCCTTGTGCCACCCCGTTAGTGCATCCCTGTGTCACCCTGTTAGTGCATCCCTGTGTCACCCTGTTAGCGCATCCCTGGGCCACCCTGTTAGTTCATCCCTGGGCCACCCTGTTAGTGCATCCTTGTGTCACCCCGTTAGTGCATCCCTGTGTCACCCCGTTAGTGCATCCTTGTGCCACCCCGTTAGTGCATCCTTGTGCCACCCCGTTAGTGCATCCTCGTGCCACCCCGTTAGTGCATCCCTGTGTCACCCCGTTAGCGCATCCCTGGGCCACCCTGTTAGTGCATCCCTGGGCCACCCCGTTAGTGCATCCCTGGGCCACCCTGTTAGTGCATCCCTGGGCCACCCTGTTAGTGCACCCATGGGCCAGCAGCTCTCAAGACCATGGCTCCTGCTCGCTGCAAGCCCCCGTCCTTGGCTTAGAAGAATTAAACACGCCTGATGCTGTACTTACCAGGGGAGGAGAGAGAGACTTAGGAGGCAGTCTATCTAAAAGTTATTATTAATTTTTATTGCTGCATGGATTTAGAGATTTGGAAGAAGATAAATTCCAAACAGACATCCATTACCAAACCGACAGTGTAGCTTAAAGATAACATTTACATTCTGACGGTGTTTATATATATCTGATCCCACTCAATCTGCTCCCTGTTCAAACTTTTTGCCACCTTCAGAAGGATCAATACCTACATCAAAGGTTATATGAAGGTGGCCAGATTCTTTTAAGCTGTTTGCATAGCCCTCAGTTTACTGTGCTAACACAGGCTGGTACTTCTTCCAATAACTCTGTTTGCCTTGTATTAGGGCTGTTTGCTGAAACACCTAGCAGAATCCAATAGAGGACAGACTTTCTAAACATTTGGTCACATCTGTCAATCAATAACACCAATCGGTTTCCTGATACAAACAGCAAACTCTGCCAAATCTAATATTTGCCCAAACTTTTACTGACTCTTGCTGGTTTTAAACAGTAAAAGGCAACTGAGCAGACATTAGTGCAGAAAGGTTCTCACTAATATTTAACTCTGGGCAAACAGAGAATAATTCCAGCAATGAAAGGAGCAAAAACAAACAGTGTAATTATTGTCCCCTTTTTATTTGAGATAATTTGCTTAAATGTACAGCTATTATCTGTTAATATGGCGAAGGATAATTAGAAGGGACCAAATTGGGGTTTGGCTGAGACTCACACGCAGGCACACAGCGGTGCAGATTTCAACTCTTGAACCTTGCCCCTTGGGCTGAGAGCATGTTTGTGCAGGTGATCTTGGAGCAAACAGGGCGATGTTATCGGGGTGGAAAACACCTGACTCGAAAACAACACCGAAAAAAAAGAAAAGAAAGAAAAAGTACTGGGAGGACTCCAGGCAAACCTGAATTCCTGCTTAAAATGAAAAGGAACAACAGAGGCCAAATGTTTTTCTGGAGTGACTGCCAGGCTGGGACAGCCAGCTAAAAATTGGGCCAAGACTCTTCCATAAAACCAGGAGATGCTTTTCATCTGCAGCGGAAAGAAATCAGAGCTGGGCCAGCATCGACGCCCCAGAGGTGAGCGGGGCCGTGGGCCGGAGGCCGGATCCAGCCCGCGGTGGGATGCTGGGGACCCAAGTGGGGACCGTGCTGTGCCCAGGCATGGAGACACCTTCGTGCCAGTCCCCAGTTCCCGGTAAGGTGTCCCCAAAAAGTGACACCGCCCCTGCTACCCGGGCAGCTCCTCTCACTGGTGCTGGTTGGGTGGCGGAGTGTAATGGCACGGTTCACCTTTAATTCATTGTGTTGTGGAAGGAGAATAAGTGCGACAGATAATGATCTACACAGCTTTCCTTCTGGGTAACCAAATATATCCTTGTGCTAAGTGACAATTATTCTAAAAGCTTCACTTTGCAGGTAAGGTGCTCCAGCTCTGCTGCCTCAAATTGTTGTTTTCCTTGGAAAAGGAACCTAATTGGGCTCTGATCGAGAGCAGAAAATACCTAAAAGATGCAGAGAACAATATTTTATCCAGCTAACAGCCTTTTCATTTTGAATGCACGGAGTAACAATCCGTGCGACGTGTAGTCACATCTCTAACGCTTTGTTTATTGCAGCGCGCTGCTAAATATTAGATTATGGTAGTTAGAGAACACTTTTTGCAGGAGAAAACAACTGAGGCAGAAAGGAGGCTTGCTGCCCGGCGTGGCGAGGAAATCACACTGCAGGTGATGGGGACGACGCTCCCCAACGAGTGTAAATGGGTGTGAGCGGTGCCGGCAGCCCTCGTGCCCGCTCGGGTTGAGCAAGGCAGCTCCTCCGCCCCAGTCTGGGTTCACGAGCAGCTCCCAGAGCTCCTGCCCCCCCGTCCCCGTGACTATTCACTGAACTCCCGCTCAGATTTTGGCTAACCCAGCTCATGCTAAGGCCTGACGTATGCTGGGAGCAGCGCCACGAGGTCAAAGCGAGAGCATCACGTAGGCAGGACAAGTGGCCAGAAAGAGCTGAAGGGCCGTGATGCACCACGAGCACCTGCAGATTCCCGCCTGCGGCAGCCAGCGTCTTTTACCTGGCAGTTTTGTCAGAATCTGGTAACTCATGGAAATGGTATAGACCAAACCTCCAAGCTGGAAGGTATAAAATATCAACTTACTCAAAAAGCTTTTTGAAGCAGATCCAGCAGCAGCGGGACTGCTGAGGCTTTTATGCTTCCCGGTGCGATACAGGGGCTGCCCGCACCGTGGTGGAGGAGGAAGGATGGGAACTCTCACCCTTGGCTAGGGAACTGAGTATTTTCTTTTTTTGCTCGTAGGCACACAGTATTCAGAGTTACGGGTTATAAGTTATGAAACCTTATGACTTGAATGATGAATAAGTGAATTCAGTGATAGACTAGTACGGGCAAAAGGGGACCGAGCCCCTGTTTGTTGTGTTTATTAGATTTCTTAATGAGGTCATGAAATGAAGTTTAAATCACAGAGTGTGTTGTCCTGTAAATTTGAGAGATCCAAACGGACCGGGACAGTCCCGTGGCAGGATAAGCCTCTCGCTGCCTTTCAGCAGAGGTGCAAGGGTGCAAACGCCGCGTCCCGGCTCGCTGCTGTTGCAGCACCTTTGGTGAGCGCTGTGTTGAAATAGCCTCGGGGTGTTCACCTTCCCGACCCCATCCCCTTCCCTCTGCACAGATTGCGTGGGTACCAGCTGAGCTCTTGGCCCCATGTGTGCCGGACCCGCAGCCGCCCGCCTTCCTCGGTGGGACCATGCGCTCCGTGCCCTGAGCATCCCCGCCTCCGAAACACCCCTTCTGCCGGCGGCTGTTAGTCTGGGCAAGAGATGTGTTAGCATGTACGTGGAGAGAAGCCACGTGCAGACACATGTGTGTGCCATGCAGGGCAGAAGCGCACGTATAGGGATTCAAAGCTCATAAAGTTTCAAGGAGGCAAAGCTCTGGAGAAGCCCCAGCTGGCGTGGGGGCTGCCGGCACGGCGTGCGGCAGCAGATGGCAGTGGCACTGTGTCGCTGCCTGCCCAGAGAGCCCCTGGCAGCTGATTAACATATTAAGTGCTCAGAGAGTTGCAAGATCTGAGGCTTTGGGGACATGAAATGTACTCTCTCCTTTTTGTTTAATGTCAGGTGGAAGGGGTTGCATGTGAAAGCGTAGCTCCTGGCCTTGAAATTCAGCCCAAGCCACGCAGCTGAGAGATGGGAATCGCTTTGACGGCCACTGAGCCCACCCTGCTGCCCCTGGCGCTGGGGTTTGGCTCCATGGGGGTCATCTGGGCTGGCTCCAACACCGTGTGTATGGTGGATGGAAGGATGCTTGGGCTGGGCTTCAGCTGCTTTGGAAGCCAAGGTGATGCCCTGTGCATCCACGCTGTGGCTCCTGGCTGGCACTGGCATCCTGGGGAGGAGTGAGAAGCAGCACCTGAGGATGTGGCACGTGTTGATGGTCGCACATGGTGCCTTGAAACACAGGTCAGAGGCTCCCGCGGATGAAGAAACACTCACCTGGGACCCCTGACCTGAGCCCCAGACACGCTAATGAGAACAGGGTTATAGTTTATATCCAGATTTCTCTAATTTGCAGGTTGAAAATTAGCTGCATTGGACCTGATTTTCCTTCTCAGTTTATTGCTGCAATATTTTCCTAGACACCGAGATGAATCAGAGCATTACATCTCACTTTGTACGGTCTAGAATATATTTCCTGAAGAATGTCAAGAGTGGTTTACTATTGAGCAATTAACCTGGATGCTCTGGGTTAGGAGCTGCTGAGCAGCCATCAATCATGAGAAAATGCAGCAGGCGGGAGCGGGGAGGACGTCGGGCACCTGTGAGAGCAAAGCAGGTTTCCTTGTTGTGCCTGCGTGGGCGGAGGGGAGGCCTTGGGCAGAAAGCCACCCATCGATTTCTTCCCCGAGCTTTGCAATTTGGCCAGGACACAGCTTGCACAAGAGGTGACTCAGCTCACCTTGAGAGTGGCTGGAAGACCCTGCGGGAGCTGCAGCCCTCCTGCCATCCTGCCCCAGCCCGTCGCATCCAGTGGGAACAGCTTTGCTTCAGCTCCGCGTCCGGGTTGCATTCACCAGGTGAGGTGCATCGGCGTTGCCCAAACATGCTCTTTCGGAGGGTTGCACAGTAGAGCGACTGTTAATTAGCTCCCTGCCGAAGCTCTCGAGCCGAGTGCCAGCTGCTGTCCCACCACCTCCGTGGCGAAACCCCAGCCCCGCTGAAGTCGGTTGTGAAACTCCTTAACTGAGAAAGCTGGACCAAGGTTTCATCCTGCCCCGCTGCTCCCTGCCATGCCCTGACATACGCTGGCCAGCGAGCTCGTGGCTGTGCCGGGACGGGCTCCAGAGCAGCCCAGGCAGGGCCTGATCCTGCAGCCCCAGCCCCGTTGGTGTCTGAGGTATTCACCCAGACCGACGCTTGCACTGAGCTTAGGACCAGAAGAGAGAGGTACGTTATCTAGCGTCACCTCCGCTGCAGCGGGAAGGGGATGCTACCGCGGAGGAGGAGCCGGTTCCTGGAGCGATGGCCCCTTTTTGCCTCTGCCGGCTGTGGGGATGGGAGCGGTTTTGGGGGGAACGCTGCTGTAAATGACATGGGTGAAATATGCTCATTTTTTTCTTTAATCTTTGAAATTCTATCTCAGAGAAGCCCAGAGATGATTGAAAAAAAAGATAATCTGAATCTTCGTTAAAATGTATTTTTCTGATTCAATATATATGTATGAAAATCTTCAGAAATGCACAGTTCAGAAATATGGGCTATAGGGGTGACAGCTGCTACCATGCGGGATGCTCTTTCCAATCCATGAGCGATTTTGCTGCTCCAGAGCTCTTTCCCATCCCACATCCAAACTAGTTCACTGAGAAATGTCCACGAACTATAAAGCCAGCATCCAATATTTTTGTCTTTTTCTGGAGGCAGCTGGTCAAAAAGTTTCATTTCTATTTTGACTTTTAAATACGTTGAAACCTTATTTCTTTCTGCCTGGAACTCCCCCCCCAGCTCTCGCAATGGTGGCCGCTGGAGCCAGAGCAGAGGAAGTTGCTGCCACGTGGCTACCTGCCCAAGCACGGCCCGTGCGGGGTGACCTGGTGCAGGCACCCAAGATGCTCTTTCTCTCCCAGGGCAGACAGGGATGGGGATGTATGTGCCACCGCCGCCTTCTCACCGACCAGAGGCTCAGTGCAGGAGGAGCTGGGTTATCGTTACACAGCATCTCTCAAAGGTTTCTGCGGATTAACGAGATAAGCATAAAACTATATTCCTAATGCTCTTCCTGGCCTCCGTGAGCAGACCTGCATGCTGTTTGCCTCATGTAATTTGCAGCAAACTCCCAAGCGATGGTGTACGATATCCCGATGGACTCAGCCCTCCAAATACCGCCGCTCTGCTGGGATGAATCCCTGCTCTGCAGCCCGGGGAGCACAGTGAGCGACCGCTTGCGACAGAGAGGACATCTCCTTCAGCCAGCCTGGAGGAAAAGTGGAAGGGAAAGGCTTTGGCTTTCATAATTGGGACGCACAAAATGGGTGAGGAAGGCTGGGCTGGGAAGGGCCATTGCCATGAACCCAAGCTGCGGCGCGCAGCCATGCCTGCACGCGCCTGTGCCCCTCCTGCCCTGTCCAGTTTGGGCACATCTGTCCCCATTTGCCCTGGATTACGCTGCACAGGCAGCCATGAGATTTCTAAGCCTTTAAATGTCCCTGCAAGGCAATGTGCATTATTGCTGCTTATTTAGGATGTGACGCTGACCCAGATCTCACAGGGGCTTCCCATAGGAGCCAGCGCTTGCGTGGCCAAAGAGCAAAAGCAGCCAGCGCGGGTGGGTGAGGGCATGCCAGCAGGGACGTGCGTGATGAAGGAAAAAACCCCTGGTAGTTAACGATAGGAGTTGATAGCTCTGCTATAGGTGAATTGAGCTCAGAAACAGGGAAGGCACCAGAATCCAGAGGTGACAGCTGTGCCAGATGCCAGCTTGGTGTGCTGGAGGTCAAGGATGGTACCCACCAGCCAACACTGTGGGTGCAGAAAGAGCTGAGCTGGCCGGGAGCAGAAGGTGAAGAGCAACCCCAGGCTGTCCCAGAGCAACGCCCTGGGAGCTGAGGGCGATGTGGGGGGGATTTGTGGTGAAGGGGAGCAGGCGGCGAGAACCCAGGCACCCAGACAAGGCAAGGTGAAGGCCACACGATCTCTCTCGGTGGAGCGTTGCCAGCAGGCTCTTGTAGATAAAACCCTTGCTGAGGCTTCCAAACCACAGCAAGCTAATTGTAACTAATTATGAAATGTAATTGTTTGAACAAGGCACGGTGCTTTGACCTGAATAATAAAGAGGGACACAGCATCCTTCCCGCATCCCCCCGGCATGCCAGGGTGGAGGGGCAGGACCTCAGAGCGGCGGGGGGTCCTGCCGATATCTTGGTCCAACGGGTCGCTGGGAATGAACCCCGTAGGAGCACTCGGCATTTTCATCTTTAAGCAGGTTAAAAACCTGCAGCAGGCACCAAAAGATTCCCCTGTGACGGTACAGAGAGAAAACACTGTGGGCTGGGAGTGGGAGAGTTTAATTGCTCTGATGGTTAAAGGTGATGGTGCAAAATACAATGGGAGCATAATGGGAGGAAAGACGGGTCCAGCCCCAACACCCATGAGTCCGCCCAGCCAGCCACTCCTTGCAGACTAAATCCTCCCCTCTGCCCCATGCCTTCACTTTGCCCCAGCAAATGTGTTTATTAAAACCACTGAAGAACCCCCAAATTAAAGCACTTTGCGTATTTTCCTGCATAAAATCGCTGTCTTTGTGGCAGGTAGGGACTGGATACATCAACGCTGGGATTTCCTCTTCCACTCTCACCTTCCCTTAATTTTTTTTTTTTTTTGTTTTGTTTTTTTGTTTTTTTTTGTTTTTGCCTTTGGCAAAAATTCCAACGTTGGTTTAATGTTTGTAAAGCAGCGTGAGACCTGAAATGAAAGGTGCTACACAAGCACAAAGCATAATTGAGAGCCTGTGTGATGGGCTCTATAGAAATACGTGTATAATAATAATGACATTAATAATAGGCTGCTATTTGTCACTGAGCAGACCCGAGGCCCAGGCACGCCCCGAGCAGGCTAATAAAGAGCAGAGAGCTTCGGTCTGCATCCTGGTTTAAAATAATATCATATAATAACACCAAAATTGCTCTCCAAACCCTGACATCGTCCTGCTCAGCGCTCATGTATAGCCAGCAAAGTTTCCCTGGGCCTTTTCCCGGGACACAAACAGCTGCAAACATGGTTTCATGAAACCAGATACCTGCTATTCTCCTGCTTTTGTTAATAAACTAGTGCTTTTATGAGTCATTTACTGCCCAAAGGGTTTTTTTCTCTTTTTTCTACCCAAAAGAGAGGTGTCTGTCTTCTCTGATGTGTGAGGACATCTGGAGCAGAAGGTCATTTCAACGTCCAGTCATGGACATCATGTGCTGGAGGCATATGTCATCCTCCCGGTTAGTGATTCCCAACTGAAGTACCAAAGGTTCCACAAAACAGAGAGCTAATTTCATCAGAAAATATTAATTCACTGTGGCAACATCCTGCCATGGCTGCGTCTGCTTCCTGTCTTTGCATTTAGCCCGTTCTGCTCATCAGCAGGTTCATGCACATGAAAACGAAGCGGCTGCCTTGCTTTTCAGAGGTCATGGAAAAAAACCTCTGTGCTTGACTGCGCTGGTTCATCCTGGAGCGGGGGACATGAAAACGTACCTGAAAATACTGCAGAACGCAGTGGGGGGATGGACTGGGTGCCAGGAGACACGGGTCAGGTAAGAGGCCGGGATTTGGCCTGTTCTCCCGAGCTCGCTTGAGCTGCACCACCCTGCGGGGTGATAAAAGCTGGCTGGGAAGTTTTGTGAAAACAGACTTGGCACATTTGGCTGCCCAGGGGGCTGAAGTGCAAAATGCAATATAAGAGCAAAGGAGCGCGCAGCATCCGAAGGGCGTGGGTGCAGGAGCGCCCTCCCCTCCCACGGCTGAGCTCAGCTCAGTGCAACGTCTTGCATTTGCACAGGACTCAGCTCACCCAGCTCCAGTAGGTACATGAGCGAGGGGATGCTGGGGCCACAGCATCAGGCTCCTGCGCCGGAGGGACCATCCGAAAAACACTCCCGGCAGCCCAGCCCTTCGCAGGGCAGGAGCCTCTCTGGAACCGTGCGCTGATGGAGAGGACGGTGCTGCAACGGCTTCGGTTCTGGATTGACTCAGCTCAGCAGACCCAGCAGGGAGTCGCCAGAAGGGAGCAGAGCAGGGAGGGTGCGCCGTGCCGGAGGTCTGCCAGCCTTGCCTGCACCGCGGGCAGCACCGGTGGCCAGGCGGGCCGTGCCTCTGCAGTACGTACAACCCGCTTGGAGCCCTCGCTCTGGTCCTCTGCAAGGGGTGATCTCCCCTCTGTGCGTAAACCCCCGAGCAGAGGTGCTTGGGTGCCTCTTGGTGGTGATGATTCAGCCAAAGCAAACAGGCAGCCCGTGCCCTGCCCGGAGAGCAGCTGAGCAACAATAATTACCTCTTTGTTTCCTCCTTTTGGAGTTATTTGCGGCAGAAAGCATGTTTGCCTTTTTCTGTTTATTCACATGGTCAGTTCTCAAGTGCTTGCTCTCCGTACCTACGTGCCTTTTGTTTGTGGCCAGAGGATGAGGAAGATGAGGGTCTCCCCCCTCTGCTTCCCCACAAGCAGTGTTAGCCCCAGGCACAGGCTGCCCCTCTGCCCACCCAGCTGTACCAGTTTGGACTGTACTGGGAAGGGAACTGGCTGATCAACGCCTGCTAGACGGGGGCTGCTCTCTGCCTCTGTGTACATCCGATATGCACACACGTCTATTTTATATAAACTAGTGGGTGCATGTGGGAGGTAAACAAGGCAATCAGTCTGGTTCTGCAATCTGGAAGGGAAACAAAATATGTCTGCGAAGCCAGCACTAACCGAGGAGCGTGCTGAACGTGGCCGCTGGGGAAGGGGAGCGCCCGGCAAGCACGGGGCGGCAGGCACCCGCTGCACCCGAGCCGCGGGTGCCATCCCACCCTGGGTGGACGAGCAGCAGCGTGGGGTGCCGGTACCGCTCATCTCCCTTGCACGATGCCGTGCTGATGCTCTGTATAAGCCAAAATCCGCGGGCAGCCGTCCTTGCCCCTTCCACCGCTGCTCTCACCCTCCTTCCCGCCGCAGAGGGGTCTCCTCCGTCCGTCCGTCCGTCCGTCTGCCCGTGGCACGGTGCCGCTCTTCCGTGGCAGGCACGACGCCAGGAGGCACGAGGGTGCCTTGGCGTGGGGCAGTGTTCACTGGCCCTGGCCTGAAACAAACCCCTTCGAGTCCCACCCAAGGTGATAAGCAGAAATGGAGCCTTTCCGTAGTGTTTGCTCTGCGCGAGTACACAATAACGCTGTAACCTTGGGTTGTTTGAACTAGCCAGGAGTGTCATTGCCAGCATTATATTCAACAGTTGTACTTGACTGAATAAGCAGACGGGGTTTTTTTTTTCCCCCCCTGTCATAATGGCACTATCCCACGGAGGGGTGATGGATTGCTTTTTCGGTTGCACATGCTGTTATCGCTGCGCTGTTCTAATGCTAGTCAAACATTATTGTGAATAGCCAAACTCAATAGCAGCAGTGTTAGGCTGGAAAGTCAATATTAGCTGAGCAAACAAAGCAAATAAAGAGTTGCTATTTGCGTAGCTATGAGTATTTGTATGCTCTGCTGCCGAACAGGGTACTTTGAAATAATAAAAAAAAAAAAATTGCTTTTTCTTTAAGGCAGGGAATGTTTTTTATTTAGGGTAGAGGAATTGGCTTTTATTAAAGTTCACATTTTCTTCCTTAAAAGTTGTGGCAGCCCTGCGAGCGGCCCAGGCACGGCACCCCCTCGGCCAGCTCTCAGGGAGCAAAGCCGGGCGTGTGAGACGGCTGCCGGCGGTGCCGCCGCTCACGCTGACACTGTCAGATCCCCTGACCTTTAATGGCGCAAGAAAAAGTGTGGGAATCCGCCAGAGCAGCCGAGTGCTGAAGCAGCAGATGATATTAAGTTATCCATTCAAAGGCAGCTCTCCTGGAGGAGCAGCTCCGTGTTTCAGCGGCATCTCCCGGCAGACCCGTAATTGCTCCTGAGCGGCACCTCTCTGCCCCGAGGATGCTCCTCCACCGCTGGGACAGGGGCCATGCGTGGGAGCGCCTGTTTCGTTCTGATTTAATTTGCATTTCCCTGTTTCTTGTTAAGTTTCTGGCACTTTTCGAGGTTCGCTGCGTGACCTTCTAAACGACACACGCCTATTTATAACCCACTGTCTGTGGCCCAGTGCCACTTTTAGAAGCCCTGGGAAGGAAATCCAATAAACCATTCCTTCATTAATGCTGTATGGCCCAATGTACGCACCCACCGTGCATGGTAAGGAGGGGATGCCGTAGCCCCTCTTCATCCCAGGCTTGTTTCCTTAGAGAAAGTGTTGTTAAATACACACACCAGGCTGGATTAGCTCGGGGGCAGCAGGTCCTGGCCCCGCGGTGCCCCTCTCCCCCCGGGACCCCTTCCCAGCTGGGGATGGATGTGCTGCGTTACTGGTTTAGTCTGCATAGAATTTTTCATGAAATCTCCAGCCCAGGATGCTTTGGAGAGCTAAATAATACAGCTGGGGGATTAAATAATTAATTCCAAAGAAGGAGAGTAGCTGTGAGATGTAGGCAAGGGATAAAATATATATATGTGTGTGTGTATATATATATATATAGTGGTTTTTGGCTGAGCTGGAACGAGATGGGGAGTCGGGGGTGGTGAAGTGCAGGCTGCCTCTCCCTGGGAGGTACAGGAAAGAGGGCTCTGGTGCTGGGAAGGGTAAAAAAACCTGGAGGAGATGAGATAGGGATAAGGGCAACGCGAGATGTTCCTGCAGCTACCGACGGCTCCGAGCGTACTCGTGTCTGGGACACCTGCAGCCTTAGCTAGCAGAGAGGGAAGGTTGTCCTTGAAGATCCCACTCTAGAAAAGAAATAAAGGAGTCTGGGAGATGTCTGAAATCTGGAGGCTTTGGCTTCCTGCTGGTTTCGTGATGGCCGGAGCGGTTTCTGGGAACTCAGCAGTGGAGGCACTTTGCCCTTGGTGCCTCAGCAGACGTTGCCAGGGTCCCCACGTTGCAGGGGAATCACTTTTGGGGGAAGAGGAGCGTGCCTGCCTGCTGAATTAAGTGCATGCATTTGCTGTAATTTTCTGCAAACATCCCCTCATCGACTTGTTGCATCGCTGGCTGCTGCGTGGGTCCCCTTTGGCCACAGTTGGGCTCGGGGGCCCGTGCATGGGGCTGGGGCAGCTCTTCCCTCCGGACTGTCGGTGCTCTGCTTCCCCAGGGCTTTTGGAAACGTAAAAACATCCGCTACTAAATTCCACTCGGTGAGTCTTGATATCATGAAGCACATTTGCTCTACAATTATAGCCCAGGCTAATGTTGTTTGGAATAATTAAATTCACATGACAAATGTAGTCGCATTAATTTTATTTATCTTGAGTGGGTTAACAGGAACTAGCAATGGAAAAAGTAATTATTTCACTTCTAGGGTGCTGGGATTGCTGATTTGGAAATCTCTCCGAGACATATTCCTTAAATGTGGAATAGCAGCATGTGAAATGCATGAGGAGCTAATACAGTGCATAAAAATGAACATAATTTCTGAAAAATGGAATTAATGAGGCAATGAGACTGTTTTAATGAGCACAAGGTCTGCAGTAAATGTCACTGTTCCCATGTCTTTATTGTAAATTATAATGTACATTTTTAGAAAACACTGCCTCGACGCAAGCTGGGAGGAAGCTGCTGGAAGGCCGAGCTCAGCCTGCGGGGTCCAGGCTTTGCAGGGAGGATGCACAGCCCACAGCCGGTGGAGCAGCGCTCCTCTCCTGCTCCAAGCTTGGCACGAGTGATGCCTTATTGACATGGCATTTTTTTTCTCGCTGGGCGAACAGGAGTGTTTGGTGGTGGAGGCTGGCCGGGAGCGGGAGCAAACCGCCCACGTCCACGGCAGCTCCTGCCCACGGCACTGCATCTGCTGCTGTGCCCGTGAGACGAATGGGGCATCGATCTACCATGCAAATATTAGCCAGGTCACTGTGTGACTTCGGTGGAGGTTTGGTTTGATCAAAAGCTCATGCAACTGTTTAATTTCTCTTGTTAAATAAGGTAGGTGAATGGCAAGGGAAATAACAGCTCTGGGCTGAGCTTCCCTGCTTCAAATAAAAGCTGTGGCTTTGATACCGCTGAATTAAGCAGCAGCAGCACTGGGTCCCATGTGCTCAGAGCCAGGTGTGAACAAAATCCTTCTTAAAACTGATTCATCATCCCAAGTTATTGCACGTTGTCTTTCTAATTTTATTGCCAAGCATCAGCGCTGGGAAGGTTTGCAGAAAGTGGCTTCCCTGGGCAGGGACAGCCAGGATTTAATCTGGGCATCGAATCCCAGTGAGAGCTGGTGGGTGAGAAAGAGGATCTTTCGCTTTGCTCTTCTAATCTCTCAGGGAAGCTGCAGCAAACCTTCTCCCCGCTGCCCACAGCCCACCTCCCAGTGTCAAGGGGCTGCAGGAGGTTCCCGGCAGGGTACAGCCTCTCAGAGTGTGCAGGGCAGCTTTGGTAAACAGGGATGTTTCCTCTGCCTTCTGGAAATGAGGGCTGTCCTTTCCCTGACATTGCTGCTGAACACATATAGACATCACGCTGCCAAAGCTGGCAGGTGGCCCAGTGCTGCGGTGATGGGCACCACGAGAGGCTGGCATTTCCTGCTGACTGTGCAGGACACAAAGCATCACCTTTGCTTCCCCCAGCCCTGGCACCTTGTTGGCTAATTAATCTCTGTCCTGCAGATCACCCGTGAGCCACCTCTGGGGCATTTCGGGTTACGGCCGTCCTCCCGATGCTGTCGGAGAGGGTGACACCGGTGTGACCCCACAGCCAGCTCTGCCCTTGCCCCGAGCTGGGTGGCCAGGGACTGTCGCGCAGGCGGGCGAGCATCTTGCTTCATCTCAGTGCTCGGAGCCCAACGCAGCCTGAGCGGGTCCTGCTCCGGTCGGCAGCAGCTCGTGCCTGTGCCCCCCTGTCCTGCAGCCCCGCTCCCAGCCCTGCTGCCCTCCTGGGCTGGGGTTGTCCCCTTGAGGGTCCCTGCACAAGCCTTGTGTGTCACCACTCCTGTCCCGGCCATCAGAGCTGCCGCTGGGGATGGATGCGGCCCTTGCAGATGTCTCCCCTGCCCAGAAATCACACGGATTGGTGACGGCGAGAAAGGCCATAACCCCCAGTTGCTGGTGGAGCTGTGCAGAGGAGCCTCCCACATCAGCATCATCTACAGATGCTTTATCGGTCGTAAACCTGCTGAAATTTTCTAGGGAATAAACCCCCGGCATCCCAGACCTGTGTCTTTCCAATGAAAACAAGAAAGTTATGATGGCTTTTCTCAAGAAAAACAAAAAAAATAATCAGCGGTGACAGATGCACTGCCTTGCCGCTCGCCCCGGGGGATGTCCCACGCTCCCCACATGCCTAATCCACCAAGGCAGCCATCCGGAGGATCCGAGAGCTCCTCATCGTCCAAAGAGCCGGAGCCAGCGCGAGGTGTGCCAGTGCCGGAGGAAAGGCTCTGCTGGCACTGGCGCCGGCACCGCCGCCTTCCTGGGTGATGACTGGGTGAGAGGATAAACCCCAGCATGTAGCTCAGGTCATCCAGGGCACATCCCCTCCAGGAAGGCGGCTTTGTCCTGGGATGAGATATTTGAGCTCGCAGGGTTTCGCCGATCCCGCAACTGAGGGCGTTTCAGGTATCGGTCCTCGACGGCAGTGCCAGCGGCTAATGGCAAAGCCAGGACTGGCGGGAGAAGCTGGGGGCTCGCTGCTCCTCCGTGCCGGGTCCCCAACACCATGCACCTGACTGCCTAAATGGGCCCGTATTCTTCATTTTCACCTGTAAGGTTTCTGGTAGGGATGACTAATGTAATAGGGATTATTGCTCAAGAGCCGGTGCAGCCCCCTCGGACACCCAGGCTCCATCCCCTGGCACCAGTCCCCCCCGGAGAACAGGGACCACGGGGCTGCAGGGGCTGCTGGGTGCTCTGCTTTGAGGCAGCCAGTTAACCGGGGCAGAAAATACAAAGAAAAATACAGTTTTGACCACGAATTTCAAAAAATATGTTCCAATACGTTTTTTTCCTTCTTTTGTACTTGGGTTTCCCTTCAGTGTAAAAAGCAGGAAAAGAAAAAAAATAAATACAAAGGTGGCCTTGAGGAGAAGCTTTTTGCCTATTTGTTTTCCCCTCTCCCATTCTTCCGTGGAGGAAAGGGGAGAAAAAGGATTCAAACGAAAGGAAATACTTTCATTTCCTTGCGAGGTGCCCGGGATGTGGTGGGAGCGGCAGGCAGGACCGCGCTCCCCATCCCTGCCCGGCTCTGGTCCCCCAGCCTGGGGCAGCCGAGGCATCGCTGCAGGATGCGGCCGACGCACCCACGATGCGACCGGGAGGCCGAGAGCATCCCAGCCCGGCGGGGAGCCGAGCCCGTGCAACCTCCCAAATTTCCTGGGCTGGTCAGCGGGTGCGGAGCTGGCAAAGCTGAAAAGGGCTTTGCAAAATCAGGCTTTTTTAAACTCAGAAGAGGGAAGAGCTCTGTGACCAGCGTCTTCTGGCAAACGGCTGCCTGTTTACAGACATGTAAATACAACTTCACAATTACCATAAATCCTATTGTGCAATATTCTCTAGAACCAATTAGATTCTGACATCTGCTTAATGTTTAATTACTTTTTGACGAAGGAAATGGAAAAATTGACAAATAGTTTAATCCATCAAATGTCGGCCTTTTGTGAGTGTGTTTATATAAAGCTTACATGCCAACGTCTCTTAATTTTTCTTGCTGCTCTGGCAAGGATAAGGACAAATATTTATATTCCAGGCACACAAGATGGCTTTCATATTGTTTTCATGTTTAACTGATTTCAAATGAACTAAGATGGCTCTTAATGTGGTTACAAGAATTTGCCATTAATTTTCACTTAAAATTGGATCCAGCTTGCTACATGCCTGCAATATATTAAAGTTAATAACGATTTGTTTAGAAAACGTGGTGCTTACTGCTGGCTGATTGGCACACGCTCGCTTGGTGGAAACATCAGATTCCTATTATATTTAAATGATAATTAAGCTTTGAATATTACTCCTATTTTGGAGTGCTTAATGCAGAATATTTTTGTTAACACTATGGGAAAAGAGAGCCCAGTGTCCCTCTACCACCTCCAAACCCTGGGAAATGCTCCTGCTTTGCCATGGGATGCTCGGGCTCATCAATCCGAAACTCGGGCCGGTCCCTTCTGCTGGCTGAGTGTCCAGCTGTGCAGCCACCCTGCCCGTCCAACCCCAGCCAGAACGGCTGCACCGGGCTGGATTTGCCTTTCCCTCCCCTCCGCCGCTTTTGGGAAAGGTGTGGGAGAAGGAAAGCAGCCCAGCTCCCTGATACTTCACTTACTTACACATTTAATAAAAGGAATAAAATATCAGAAACGCAGGAGAACCTTTAATAATTCAGCGACGTCGAGTTGTTTCATTACCTTAATATTTGCAAAAATTGCCAGCAGCTCTTGACACCTTTTCTCGCTCACAGTCTGAGCCAAAAAAGCCACAAGGAAGTATGATATATTCACCTGCCCTCATTATGCTAATCACGGCATCGCAACGATGCCTGTAAGTGTCCTCGCTCCCCATGATGGAAAAAGAAGTGCAGCGCAATAAATTTGACCTAGAATAGTTGTTGGGAAGAGAAAAATGCGTAAAGCATGAGAAACCCACTGATCTTACTCATAGCATCTTTGAAAATGCTGTTATTAACTGACAATAAATCTAACAAACTTTATAATTAGGTTACTTCTTTCCTTTGAACTCCCATTGCCAGAGCCATTAGCTAGTGCAGCGCTGTGATTTATAAGCGAGAAGCACCACTAAGTTCGTCAGTTTATCGGCTTTTATTTTAAAAGGCATTTGTTTTCCCGTCTCCAAGGAAAGCCTGCTGCTCCCTGAAGCTTTGTTGGAAGTGGTAACGTGGCAGGTTGTTTTCTTTTCTCTCCCTGCCGAGACTGCCAGCCAGCACCCCAATTAGCCGCAGCGGTGATGATTTCTGGGATGAGGGGAGTTGTCCGCTGGGAGCTGGATGGAGAAGGAGGAAGTTCCTTCCATGTCGCCCATCAAAGGGGTGGCAGACGGTCACAATCCACCACCATGCCTGGGCTGACATCCAAAGGGTGCAAGGAGAGCCAGAAATTGGGAAATTTTCCCCCTTTTTGTGGATGTGTTTGTATTTTGAGCCTGAACCATCTGGGAAATGGGGAGGAGAACTGGTGAAAGCACTGCCAAAACCTTCTCACGTTTATCCCCTGAATTTTGAAGTTGCCTGATAGCTCGCAATAATTTAATTTAATAATTAAAAATACCGCTGCTGCAGGTTTGCAGGGCTGTCCCGCATGTGCCCGCTGCGTGATGTGTTTGCCCCGTCCGTGCATGGCCTCCCCCACATTCTCTCTCCTCCTGCGGGGTCCCCACTGCCCCGTGAGACCCCCCCCTCCTGCGGCTGGCCCCTGGGTGAGGGGCGCGGGGGGGACCTGTGTGACCCCTCCCCGAGGAGCAGCCGCCACGTCCCCTCCCTGCCACCGTCCTCAATAACCCTCCTGCCTGCAATAACCCAGCTTTCCTTGGGGCTACCAGCATCCTTGTATTTTTTTCCACGCTAATTAAGGTTATTATTTGTGTTTGTGGAGAGGGATGAAGGCTGCACTTGCTGCTCGCTGCAGCGGGCGTTGTGCATGGGCCAGGTTGGCTCGGACACTTTTTGTTAACAATCTCTCAAAATCAGCCATTTCCCTGCGGGCTTTTTGCTGTCAGGTCATTGCTTTAAAAAAAAAAAAAAAAAAAATACAACCAACCTCTACATGAAAAGGGTTCGATTTCCACAGCCACTCGGCGGGTTTTCCCACTGCCTGTGCTGACAGAAGGGGTTTTTTATTGTGCATCAGTTACTTTCAAGTGAATGGGAGACATTATGTTATTAAATCCCACCCTGCCTCTCGAGGTGCTTTTAATTTGTATGTTTAGGTTTAAATTTCTTCAGGAGTGCCAAACCTTGTATTTGTTTTCCTTGGGCTATTTTCATTTAGGGTTTCGGTAACTGTCAAAGCCTGTGAGTTAATTGTAGCTCACAAGGTTATCTTTCAAAGCTAACTTATATTTCTGTCATGTGCTGGAGCCAGTCCTTGACTGCCTATCTTTATGATACTGTAGATTTTGACTCTTGTAATTATCCTTTGAGTTTAAGCTGATTATGTAGACTTTATAACCAGTGTTTGTTTAATTTACCCACAGTGTGTTGTTTGTACAGTGGCTCCGAAAGTAAACACGAACCTGATTAAATGTCTCTGCCTGCCACCAATGGCCGTTTTCCCAAAGATACACTAAAATAAACAGTGGAGGGGCTGCAGGAGGGAAGTGGTGATGCTCGCTTGGCTCCTTGCTCTCGGCTTCAGAAGAGCCCCAAAGAGCTGTTTCAAAAATCAGTATTTTCTTAAGCCAAGTAAACCCAGCCCGAAGGCGTTCCCCTCTCTGCGGGGGCAGGGGTGCGCATCGCTGGGGAGGGAGCACGGTGCTGGCACTGCTACGCCGGTGGTTCGGCATCGCGGGGATGCTGCTGCCCAAGGAAATGGGGTCTGCGGGGTCTGCGCTGCCGCGCACGGTGGCATCCCGAGGGGCTTGGGTTGCCCCTCTTCCCCGGGGCAGCCGGGGTGCACCCACCCTCTGCGGGGGCCTGGTGCCATGCAGGGCTGGAGTGACACCGGCGGGGTGAGAGGTGACGTGTCTGTCTGTCCCCTGAGCACCTGGGAGGACAAACGCCTCTGTCCATACCTGCAGCACCCGCAGCGCTGGGGTTAGAGCAGCGTTTCACCATGCACCGAGCACCGGACCTGCAGAGCTCCTCGGGCTAGCTCGGCTGCTGCGGGCTGGGCTTTGCAGGCGTCCTTTTGTAAATGCGCTCATTCCTTATTAGAAGTAATTAGCTGTTGGAGTGGCATGGCATGTTACACAGGTGTTTGAAGCCAAGGTGTTTCGGTAGCTCCCAGCCCTCAGAGGGCTCTTTTGGAGGTAGATGATTTGGATGGGGAGCCCTTGACGTGACGGTGCAGGTCGGATCCTGCCTGCTTTACCCCATGGGGGCCAAGCGTGGGCACAGCATCCCACTGCTGCCGGCCACGGTGCTGGGCTGGGGCCAGGAGTCCCTCCGAAGGAGCCAAGCAAGGCTGCTGGGGACGGGCACCGCGCCGGCTCACCCTGCTCGGCGGCCACAGGGATGTTCTGCAAGTGACACATCGTTAATGAATATTTTTCTTTTCATTAATCAACAAGCTTTAAACTTACTCTTGAGCAACTTCAGCTTATTGCATTATCTGGCCTCTCGCTGCAACGGACAGGTTAAAACGTGCGCATCTTATCTCGGGGTTGTTTTTTTTTTCCTGTTTGCTCTCCCAGCCGTGCCAGCGCGCCTTCCCCTGTGCAACCCGGAGCCGTGCTTGGAAATGCCAGTCAGCCTGGGCACCGAGGACCTGCTGCTCTTGAGGAAAGGGCACCCGGAGAGGCAGAGGCATGCACAGGGTGCTGTGCATGGCCACCGGAGACACCAAGGGGTGGCAACCTCTCTGAGCCACCTGCAATGCCACAAGCCAGGCGGGAGAGCCGCAGACCATGGCGTAGGGCCAAATCCTGCCCTGGATCTGGCCGTGCAGAGGTATTGCTGCAGGAGGTGGGTCTGGGTCTGCAAGCTCGGTCGCAGACCCTGCGCCCTGGGCAGAAGCTTATTAATTAACGACACCTGCGGGTGCTGCCACCCTGGGGAATAAACTGGGAAATTGCAGCTTTTCCTCTCCAGCTGGTGGCACTGGGAGGACTGGAAGATGAAAGGCAGAGGCTTCCCCCGGGAATGGGATCAGGGACTCTGGACAAGCCGTGCTGGAGGTTCCTGCAGGTCGACATGGCTCCTAACAAAAGCGCAGGCTCCCAAAATTTCCCCCTCCCGTGCCAGCTGCTCGCTGGCTGTTTTGGTTTGCAAAAGGTGCAAAGCGGGATGGCAGGCGTCCAGCATTCCTGTGGGCTCCTTTTAATATTGGGTTTAGACAGATTGGAAAAACTCCTCGTTCGCACAGGCGCCGTGGGTGGTTTCCTCCGTTCTCCTCCCCAGCTCCGCAGCACCAGTTGCTGCTGCCGCTGCTTGGTGTCCCCGGGACTTGACCCCAGCCCTGCTCTCGGCCCCTTCTGCCTCCCGCCTTCGCTCAACGCAGATGGGACTTGGTCATCTGGTTGCAAAGGAAAAGCTGCCTCCTCCTTTTCCCCCTGCTGCTACAACCACAGCCCCCTGATCCTGGGCAGTTTTAGGGACAATAGATGCTATTTTCCCATTTCAGCACCTCCTCAGGGCCCGTTGGAGCGGCCAGCTGGTTCACACCTCCTTTTGCTCTCACTTCCACCAGTGTTTTCTCCAAAGTGGGCAGGTCCCTGCTGTGCTGGACCATCCCTGGGGCAGCTCTGCACCCACAGCCCTTCTCACAAAGAGGGTCCACAGCCTGAGTCCTGCTGCTCAGCATCCCCGCTGCGGTCCTCTGCTCCGGGCATTGCCTGCTTGGGGAGGAAGAAACTCTGCTTTTGCTCTTTTAATGACATTTTCTCATGTGCACAGTCACAGAAATAAATGCCAGCATGGTCTGCTGGGGAGGGGGGGTCTGCATCCCTCTTGGCCAAGTCCGTCATCTTCAACGAGCGCTGATGGGCGGTTGGTGCCTATGGGGGGGCGGGAGAGGACCAGAGCTTTCTCTGTGGGGTCAGACCACCCCTATGCATGCTGTACCCCCCAGCGTGGACATGGGGGACTGGTCGGACTGGAAAGGTAGGCACATGGAACGGTAGCCAAGGAGCGGTTGGGGTGTGCAAGGACTGAGGGGGGTGGTCAGGACAGGAGGGGCAAAGACATCGTTGCTGTTCCCGGGGCGTGCAGGAAGGGCTGATAACGTAGAAAGAGGGAGAAACTTCACATGAAAACTCAAATGAGGCAGCCCAGGGGTTAAAGGAAAGGGTCATGGAAAGAAAACAGCTTTTTCTCTTCTGCTGGAGGTGCCCCTGTCAGCTCAGCCTTGGCTGGCAGCCTCCCCCACGCCTCCGCTCCCTCCTGTACTGCTGTGGGGAGAGTTTCAGTCTCTTCTGAGCGCTTTTATCTCTGCAGATGGAAGTGTCTGAGGAGCCCCGGAGAGCCAACTAGGATGACCCCAGGCTGTCTCATGGCTCTTATCGCTCTCCTCTCCTCCCCCAGCAAACACCTCCCATCCCCACCTGCCTCTGCAGCTCCCTGCCTGTTCTTGGCACCTCCAAACCACTCTTACCCCATTAAACACCACTCCCCTGGCCCTGCTATCAGGGCAGGTGCTCCTCAACTGCAGCCTCGCTCAAAGCCAAGCTCTGGTGCCGTAAGGGAGGGCTTTTATATTATTTTTTCCCTGGGAGGAGGTTTGTAGAGGATTCCCTGAGCCAAGGCAAAAACTCTCTGCCAGGTCTCCCCGCTCAGCACCCGGGGAAATTCCTCTGGCCCTCGTTAGAATAGCACCTCCGGGCAGCCCTAATTACAGGGAGGGAGCTGGAAAGCATGCAGATGTCATTAACCACCCTCGGGTTTGTTCTGGAGCCAAATAAAACGGCGAGGGTGGTAAGGGTTTCCCCGAGGCACAGCCCTTCGGCCAGGAGGGCTGAGCCAGGATGGCCCCACGTGCTCGGGCAGCACGGTGTTGGCTCCGGTGGCACGGGTGTCCCTGTGCCGGCCCCGGCAGGGCTGGGGTCTTCACCCCACCAGCGACCCACTGCAGCCCTGGGGATGGGGAAGGGCAAGGAGATGTCTCAGAGCTGCTCTGCTGCTGGAGAAACCATTGCACGTGCCCATCCTCATCACTCTGGTCCAGCGTCCCGGGCTGGCTTCGCGGCTGGATCTCTCTAAGTCCACATTTCTAGCCTCTGGCCTGGGCTGACATCCGGAGCCGAAGGTAATGTGACTGTGTCAACCAGCGTACACTGATATCCGTGTTTATTTGTGTGTCATAAAAATACAGGATGCATACTTCTTACTCCCCCTTCTTTTTATGGAAAGCACTGGAGTCTCAGCCCTGTGCTGATAAAAGCTTTTTACAGGGTGGGTTGCCTACCCCACCTGAGGTGGGAATTGGATAGAGCAGGGGGCTGGCGCGGGGTTAACTGCCCGGGGGCTCAGCTGGTGCCCACCCGGGTGCTGTGCACCCTCGGGGTGCTGCCGGCTCTATAAATCACGCTTTGCTGCAGAGGGCTGCAGAGTCCTGCCCCGGGGCTGGGAACATCACAAGCAGCGCTTCCTTTTCTTCCCCTGGTTTTTCAATTGCTCTTTAGCCTTTGTTCGTATATTTTTGGTGGTGTGTGTCCTCATGTACGGGTGGGAACAGACGGGAAGCTGCCTGGTGCCAACGCACCATCCCCTGGTACAGGGGTGGATTCATCCCAGCAAATTGGTATTAGCCTCTAAGGGGTAAAAAAAATCCACAGCAGGCTGCGAGACACCCAGGAGATAGTGTTTTTCAGGAAAATATTGAGAAGCAAGAGTGCACTCATGCTGCTGTAAAAAGCCCAACACCTCCTCTTTTTAAAAGCTTGATGGGCTTTCAGCTCTCCTGCACCCACAGCGGCACGGTGAGCACCTCTCTGCTGAAACCACGGGCTGCGCTGGGTGCAGATTCTGCAAAATTCGGGTGTGTGCACGGCTGCAAAGCAGAGGAGGGTTTTCCCCTTTCCTTTCTGGCTGGCACTGGAGACCCACAAGCTCAAAAAACAAATCAAGCTCCCTTTGCATTTTAAAAGCCCTAAACCATACGAAGTCTTATCAGTCAGCTGCTTAATTTATGGGATATATATGCAGTTCCCAACCTGTGCTAAATCAATACCTCTCCACAGATGGATAGAGAGATAAATTTTAAAGAATAAGCTTAATTTTATTACTATCTTCTGAGTGGCCATTGCATGACAGCACAGTGCCAGATTGACAAGAGTTTGATGTTCGGTAATAGCACATCAGCAGGCCCCCGGTACTTTGATGTATTATAATAGTGCATCATCAGAACAATGGCGTTTTGATATATTGTATTAGAACATAATCTGAGTGATGGGGCTTTGATATATTATGTAAGTACATCATCAGAGCAGTGGTGCCGTGACATATTACCTTAGAGCACTGTCGGAGCTGCCGCACTTTAATGGATTTCAATAATACATCACTGGGGCCGGGGGTCCTTCGGAGCCGCGGTGCTGGCAGCCGGAGGGGCTGCTGTGCTCGCCGCAGGACATCTCTGCCTCTGAAAAACTTGACCAGTTCACGTAACAGCTGGAGCTTTCTCAGGAAGGTCCAGGGAGGAAACGCCGGGGGGGATCCGGAGCGAGCACAACCCCCATCTCCGTGGGGCGGTTGTGGGGCTGAGGGACCCCACCTTGGAGAAATCCCCCTGCACACAGCCCGGAGCAGGGAGAGGGATGTCTGTTTGGGGCTGGTGCAGGGGACTGGGCTTGGGGCTTGCTGGGTGCCACGTTTCCTGGCTGCCAGATTTTGCTGGCTGCCAGATTTTCAGGGCTTTAC
Organism: Morus bassanus; assembly: GCA_031468815.1. Lineage (NCBI taxonomy): Eukaryota > Metazoa > Chordata > Aves > Suliformes > Sulidae > Morus > Morus bassanus. The sequence goes on along the minus strand of CM062581.1, from coordinate 1,569,952 downwards.
TTTTAGAGCAGCCAGCACACCCGGTCTTTCCATCAGCGATAGGTGGCTGAGGGCCAGGACATGTGGTTGCACAGTGGTCCTGATGCCACCTTCACCACACAGTACTAAACTTCAGGTTTCATCTCTGAGCTGTGAAATGGAGGATATTTCCAGAGGGGCCTCGTAAGGACAAGCTAGCGCTGGCAGAGCATGCTGGCAATGAGCAGGGCTGTTGTCTGTCGTTAGCTGGAGAAGATCCCTGCATTTTCCTTCCTTCATCCATTCCCTGCTCGTGCACGAGCCGGTCGCATCCCCCCAGCCATGCCCTGATCCCCGTATCTAACGCCCCACAGCAGCGCGGGAGCATCCCTTCTTCCCCAGCCGAATCCTGGCTCCTGGAGCCGTTCTCATCTCCTCTGATGGGAGAGTCCTCTTGGCAGCACTTCAATGGACAGATATATCAGCTGCATGGCTGATTAAATTGCTTAATTTAGTGTCCCTGTGGCTGAGCTGCCCAGGACGTCCCATAGCCCTTTTGCATCTCTCTGGGTGGAAGGAGAAAAGTAAGTAGCGCGGCTAAGTAGGAAAAACAAGAAGAAATTTCAGCTTATGCATGCTGAGGTTTCACAGAAGTGCTCGTCAATATGACACCTGGGTTGAATGTTTTCTCGTTTTAGGGGAGTTACTGGCTTTTTGTTCATTGGTTTTTCTTGCCTTGGGGTCAGTAAGTCACTTGCACCTGCCTAAAAACGTCTTGTTTTCTCCTCCTCTTCACTTCAACAAAAAACCCATCATCAATGAGTCTCAGGTGGAACTTATTTCTCTTCGCTGAAATGGACATATTTCATCTCTCTGAAATGGAAGCATTTCACGATGTTGGAGCTTTTTTATTTCTTTTTAAATTACATTGGCTGCATCTAAACCTATTTCAAAACAGGAGAAGAGTCGCTCCATTTTAAAATGGCAAAATAAAAATTTTCAGCTTTCCAACCTCTCTTCCGATGGGATGCAGGTGGGGCTGAGCGCTGCTGACCAGCTTCCCAAGGCCTTTGCCAGGCCCAAGAAATGGATGTCAGACCCAAAAATGAAGTCAGAAACAGAGAAGAAGGAGGCAACGCAGGAGACTGCCGAAAGGGAGCTCTTGGAAGTGGAGAACAGCACTAATATTTTGGGAAATTGAAATTCCAGCCATGAAATTGCCTATCATTTATCATCCCCAACCACCTTACAAAGTAAGAAAAACAGGCATTAAGCCTTATTGCTTTTTAAATACTTATGATCTCGGGGAAAAGCCGTCTAATCTACTTCCTTTAATACGTATTCTACAAAAACGTCCGTGAGTGTAACAGTAACGGTTGTGTTTATATGTGCAGTTACACGTATGAAAAAACGATGTCAGGCTGTTGCTGAGATGCTCAGACGATAAAGCCCAACTCTGGGGCTCGGGGGCTGCTGTCGCCTCCCTGTACCCCGAGGCTGGGGGGACGGAGACTTCTCTGAAACCAGACCTCCCCGGCGCAGACGAGGATGCCTATTCCTGTTCCCAATAGAGAGTTCAAATGTATATTCTTACAGGCTGGGACTGAATTAAAAGCTCAGCAGGAGCCCTAGGCACCAGGGCAGACCCCAGAAGAGGCAGTGGGTTTCCAGGCTCAAGCCCCTCCAAGCCCAGAAAAGCAAGATTTGCCCTCAAAGCAAGGAGAAGGTTTTGCTGCTGCCAGAGCATGTCATCGAATAATTGTTTTCTGATTTAAAGGTTGGCAAACTCCTGAGCACCTCTACCCATCCCTGCCGTGCTGCTACCCGTCTGTCCCTCCCCATGGCGAGGTGCTGCTGCAGCTCCGTGCCCTGAAACCTCTTCGATGGTCATACCCCAAAACTCGCTTGTGTTAGCACCGGGAGCAACGCTTGGGCTTAATGCCATGCATACTCCGTGGGGTTTTCCTCCCCGGTGCTGAGGTCCATGGGGCAGAGATGCTCTTTCCCTGCTGTGGCACCCTTATAATTTCCGCAGTTAGGAGTTTGTGGGTGTTGGGGGGGTTCTGAGCACTGTGAATGTTCATAGCAGCGCCGTGCAAAGCCATTTAGTGCAAGTGCATCTGTAATTGTGATGCATTGGAAAAATTTGGTGTTCAGCGGCCGTTTCACTCGCACGGCCACCTGCACCAGTGCCTCCGGCTCCAACGTGGGCACCCGCAGCCATCCTGGCTGGTCTGGACCTGCCACCCCCTCCTGCAAGGTCTCCGTGACTCTGGGCACCGTGTGCTCCTGCCTTGCGGTTGATTTGCTTACAGTGGAATCAGAAAAAGCAAAATACCCCGTTGGGCAGCGTGGGGTGGGCTGCAGGGGTCTCTTGGACCTGCACAATGCCCCGAGCTGCCTCCCGCCGAGGAGGTGGCCATGGGGTGCCCAGTCCTCCCATTTCCAGAGGTTTTGGGGGATGCACCTCCCTGCCTGAGCATCGGAGGGTGCACAGGGCAAGAGCAGAGAGAGGATAAGTGGGAGCAATGCTTGATGCGAAAGCAGCTCTGCAGAGCTGTTGTCACCATCACCGTCCTCTCCGGGAGCGGGCGGCGATCGGAGGGGTGCTCGGTCTCCAAACAGCTTCAGCCCGGTTTGTGTTGTTCCCCAAAGCACCCGCGCGACCCCCCAGCACCCCTGCAAGTTGCCGGTCTCCCTGGGGATTTGCATGTGGAGCGGGCAGCTTCTCCCCACGCTGCTCTCGCCGCCGTGGGGGGTTTGGGTTCCCCCAGCGAAGGCAGAACTCCTCCTCCTCCATGGGCAGCGTTTTGGAGGTTTCATTGCACACCGAAGCCTCACGCACCAGAGGAAATGTTGGAGTTTACCTGCTAATGGTCAACCACAAGGCAAAAAAATAAAAAAAAGGAAGCAAACAAACAAACCAACCAACCCTGGAATGATAGGGGAACATAAATTATCCAGAACTGGCAAGAAATGAAAGTGTTGCATGGTCCCCTGACAGCAATGGGATGAATAACTGATGATGATTAGTTAAATCATAACATTGCTCATGCCATGCATAAATGATGAGCCAACTGCTTGCGATGCCCTGATGAGATGCAGCGTTCTTAGCTTTCTATCATTCCCACTTTGTAGCCCCAAAGAAACTACCACATTTCTGCATTTTTGTGTTATCTGGCACATCAAGCAATGCGACAATGAATATATATTGACCTTATTATAGCAGCCGGCTGCTTGTGCCAGAAGCAACCAGGCATACTTTGCACAAATTAAAGCTGTCAGCATGTAATTTATGGTTCATTGCAAAAGAGGAACAGAACTCTGAGGGGAACATTGTGGTTTGGGAAGCAGGTAGGTAGGCAGATGAATTGCATGATAAAATATCTTGCTAATGATGTGATGTTAAAGCTGAAGTGTCATTTTCATTCTGTTTTGCACATTTTTTTAGTTATTTCTTGCTCGAGATGATTTTCCCCTTTCCACAGTTGGGTTTGTTTTTTTCTTTTTCCCTTTCTAAAAGCTAAATTACTGGTTATACCTGAAAAGGATGAAGTAGGTGTGATAATTTACGAGTAGACAGCCGTTGTCTGAAGACAATGTGGTGGCACCCTGAGTGATGTTAGAGCCCCGTAAGAGGGAGTCAACTTACGGGCGCAGCCAACAGCCTTGACATCGGGGCAGGGCGCGGATGATTAAAGTTTTTCTCTTTTTTCAGACTAGAGAACAGTCTTGAGGAGAAATAAAATAAAGAAATCTATCTGTGCGCCTTCGCTCCTGTTGGAACACTCACACGGCGGCAAAGTCGTACATCAGGAAGGATGCTCGACCTTGCAGACAGCAGCCTCGGAGCCGACGCCGTTTGGTTTCATGGATGCTGGGTCCTTCCTGCCTTTTTGTTTCCCAATCGCTCAGTGGCTGAGGGAAAAGGAAAGGGGGAAACAAAGGGAAAACCATGTAATTCAGAGAAATAGGTGGGGGAGATGTGTTCGCGTGTGATTATGTCACCTTTGATAATGCATGGAAGCGCGGGAGCGGGGAACGTGAGAGCCGAGCGAGGAAAGGCAGGGGGAGGCTGGAGGAAACGGGGATTTACAGCCTGCCGTGCCGGAGAGCTCTCTTTAGTCCAATAAATAAATGATAAAATAATTAAATTCTGAAATAAAACGTCACTGAATTATTTAACTGCTCACCTAGGAATAGCTCTGACTCAGCCGGGTGAGCGCTGTTGTTCCGCTGCGGGTGCCGCCGCGTTGCGAAAACCAACATAGGACGCAGCGAAGCGCTCTTGGCACGGGGGCGAGCCGGGGCGGGCGGCATCTGAGGTCGGGAAATCCGGGGTTTGCTCCACTTTGGAGCCGGCCCAACAAGGCTTGAGCGATTTGGCACAGCGGGGAGGCAAGGAAACGTCCTTGCCCAGGCGGAGTGTGTTGTGTTGGGGACGTGGGGAGCGGGAGATGCCTCTGGAGTGGGGACCCTGCTGGGTGCCACCAGCCCTGCCAAGCCGAGGGGGTCCCCGAGGGGTGCGAGCCCTGGCACTGTCATGCTCCTTTGCAGCAGGTTTGCTGCTGCATTTGTCATGAATTTGGGGTGTCAGGCTCCTTAGAAAGGCAGAAAATTATTCTGCCGGTGTTTTGTAAAGCATGAGCACAGGTATGAATTTTTCAGAGCAAGACGTACGTGCCATGAGGGGTGCAATGGGGCAAACCCAGCCCTGCAGCCTCCAGGCACATCCCCTCCCCGGCCGGACTCTGTCCCTGCTCCTGCTGTGGACGGGGCTGCTTGGCAGAGCATCCCTCAGGCGGGATGCACTCTGAGAAACCAGTTTTATTCTCCCTGATCTTGGCAATTTTCCTTGCTGACACAGTCTCCCGGCTGGGCTCCATGCCTGCCACTCATGGGTGGATATTTTATTTGACATGGTGAGAGGAGGCTGGGCAATGCTGTGAACACGCGTCCCATGCAGGGACGATGCGTCGGTGCTGAGCTGGGGTGACGAGGCTGCGAGACGGAGCGGGTCCGGCTGATGTCACCGTATTTTGAGAGAGGTGACACAGTGGTGGGAGGCAAGGCAGGGCGAGGAGGCACTGAGCGGCGGCAGCGATGGCAGCTGGAGCGGCACAGAGACGCACTCGTGTGCCCCAGGACAGCCTGCCTTGCCTTGATTGGTTTGAGTCCCAGCTCTCCAGCATCAATAAAAGGTAAACTGAGGCTGAGAGCTGACTAAAGCCTCGCTAAGAGAGGTCCTGCCAAGCTGGGAGGGTTTCCCCAGGAGGTCACCGGAGCTGTGGCTCTTGGGGATGTGCTAAATTGCAGAATATGCAGGAAACTCGCAGGCAGGCAGCAGTAATCACCAGCATTGATTTTCCTCTTTGGACACTTCAGTTACTCTATCTGGGTGCGCGGCTCATTAGTTCAGCTCCTTTGCCTGTGGAGACGTTTCACCACTGTAACTGGTGTTAATTGGAAGACGACTGCAGCTGGGACTTGTGTTTGTCGTGCTGGCTGCGGCTTGCTTCTGCCTCGCCTCGCTGCCGGAGCGGGTCCGCATGCATCCGCGCCACGCCATCGCACATCGCCTGTGTGCCGGGGCTGGCACCCCCGGGGACCTGGCAGCACCGGGCAGCTGCCTGCCGGCCAGTCACAGCCTCGGTGGGGGGCTCGGGAGGGGACGAGGGGACGGGAGCTGCCTCTGTGTGCCAGCTGGGAGATCCTGGCTCATACCCGCCCCTCACCAGCGCTCTGGGAGCCGCCGCGCTGGAGCTGCCTGCATCATTTGGATGGGCGATGAGCCCCTGATTTCTGGGGGCTGGAAGCGGGGCTTGGCGCTGCAGCCAGCCGCGTGGTCCCACAGAGGGGACTTGGGTGGCGATGCTGTCTGTGGTGACGGCCCCCCCCAGCTCCCCACCGCCCGTGCTGCCGGGAGGACCGTCAGAGGGTTCATCTTCCTTGCAGGGAGCACATTTCTTGAGCAAGCGCTTGAATGGCCCTTCAATACAGCATCGCATTAACCGTGTCCACTCAATTGCCACTTCTCCACCCAGAGCAGTGATCTGGTGTGACCAGCAAGGCACCCATCCACCAGCCCTCTGCAAGCTGCTACAGCAGAGCTCTGCCCGGCTCCCAGCTCCGCGGAGGCTGCTGCAGCATCACCCACCGGCCATGCCCACGCTGCGGGTATGGGCAAGACTGGTGCTGCCAAAGCAGACAGCCAGAGCCTTTCAGAAAGGGGAAAAAAAAGTTTTTTTTAAAAAAAAAAAAGAAAACTCCAAGTTGGCTCAGTGCTGGCACTGCCTTTGAACCAAATGTCTCGCTGCAGCCAGTGACAGCTCCGCAACACGAGCGGTGGCAGCATTCGCGAACTATTAGTGTTAAATTATTCCAACAAAAGCAGGCCTTGATGTTGTGTTGAAGTTGATAACTTGAGGATCTGTTTGAAAAGGATAAAAGCTTTGCCATCAAAGGCTGGTTCCCCTTTTGTATGAGACACGCTGCTGAGCAAATTAACCATTTTTTGTAACGAACACATCATTCTGGAGGCTAATTAGCAAGCGTTGGGGCTCATGATTTGGTAACTGTACATTAAAAAAATAATAATAAAAGGATTGGCTGTTTTCTTGACGTTCAGTGGCATGCCTCCAATGCCGCCATGCTGCCTGGATTTGCTGCGGGCACAGGCAGGAGACGCGTTTCCCCGGCGGAGGAGGCGCGGGCACAGGTAAGGCCGTTCATGGGAGATTTTGGGTGACTGCAGCAGGTGATGCCGGAGGTGCCGGTGCCGACACGCCTGATAACGCATGCTCCTGTTCTCCTGCCCAGGAGTAAAGCTGCAATCTCTTTCCAAGAACGTTATCCATCACAGGGGCTTTTCTCCCCCATCAGCCATGTGTGGCTGTGTGTCCTGCCTGCGGTGTGAGCAGCGCTGGGGTCTCCCCCACCTCATGCTCTTGCTGCTCTAAACACCCCCCCTCCACTTCCCACCCCTCCAGGCTTGCAGGGGCGAGAGCCGGCAGCCGGCGGGGCTGCCCCGGGTGCCCAGCGAGGCTCCTGCTTGCTGGGGTGACGGCTCACAGCACTGGGGAAGGCGTTTTGGGAAGGAGGCGTGGGTGAGGCTGGAGGATGAACCGAATAGCTGGAGACGGACGGGGCTGGCGGTGCCGGGGGCTGTGCGGCATCTCGAAATGTGGGAGGCGAGAGCCCCACGTCCAGCCCCGTGCGGTGGTGGGTACCGCTTGCCGGAGGACCAACAGTCGCCCCTCGTCATCGCACTGATCCCTCGGGTGATGCTGGCCCCGCGCCGCCAGCAAGAAAGCCATCCCAGCAAGCAGCAGCGCCGAGGTTGGGTTCGTGCCATCTGACATTGAACCAGGGCTAAATTTGTCCGGTTTACACTTGGGAGGAGTGACAGCCACGAGGAGAGAGAAGTGCCTTCCATTTCCAGCGCAATAAAGATATGATGGAAAAAAAGTTTCATGGTGGATTAGCACCCTTGAGGTACTTGAATCTGTCACTTACAATACGCAAGATCCATTGCTTGACCTCTGCTGTGTGCTAGGGGATGGGGAAAAAAAAAAGAAAAGAAAAAACCCTTTTACAGGTTCCCTTTTGCGAACACGTGACAATCCACAAATCAAGCCCATAACATGCAGAACTTACCCGGTAATTAGTTTTATAAACACGCAATTCAGTTGATGTAACAAAAGCTGTAATTTAAAATTTGACACCATCTCCCTTTGCCGGGGGCCGGTGGGAGGGAGGTTATTAATAGCAGGAGTAAGAGTTTGTATTTTTCTTCTCCGTGGCACTTGGGAGGGGGGCAAATGACCTCAGTGTGAAGAAACTTTATTTTCTACTGCCTCTTGATTTATGTGGGGAATCTGTTGCATGATTAGCGCCTATCATCAATAACCAGGCGACGCAGGCTGACAGCTGCTGAGTGGAATGAAGAAACCCTGCGAAGCAAATAGCTACAAATTTCCCTGACAGCCCTGGTTCGATTACACGGCGTCAGCTGCCAAAACACCAGTTATTACAGGCATGGAGTGCCATGAATAGCTGAGCAGAAAGGAGCACGGGCAGCGGTAACACGGGGTGGGATGTTAACACCCCCGGTGCTCCTTTCCCTTGGCGAGGGCATTCGGGGATCATTTATTTCCAGCCGCCCAGGCTTGGTGTGCGCCAGAGCCTGGACCTGCTCTTTATGCTGATGCTGAGAGATCACCTCCTCCAAGACGAGTGGATGCGTGAGTGGCAGCATTTTTTCCTCCTCCCTGCCAGAGATATTAACGCTCGAAATAAGTTTATAACAAAACCCATGCCCTGGCTTCCCAGGTGAACACTTTCTGAGCATTTACCAATGCACATATTAGGAAAAACTTAGAGGCAGCATAGAAATAAATGCAGGGCTTGCTGCTTGCTCACAGCATCGAACCCCAGAGTCGAAGCGCTACGCAGAGCAGCAAATGGGCGGTAAGGGGGCAGCTGGGCATCGCTGGGCTCCGTGGCAAGCACCGGCAACGTCCCTCCAGCCACGTGCTGCTCCGTCCAGCCCTGGACACGCTCACTCAAGGCTTTGCTCGTGAGCCAGGCTGTTGGCAAAACCGGCTTGGGAAATAATTTTAAATTTTAAGCAAATATTGGAAAACCACGGTGAAAACCATCAACATACAAAGCGGAGCCTTTGCAGGCACAAAACTCAATCGCAGCGTTATACGCACCTAATCGGGGAGTCGTGGCGTTCCCCCAGTCTGACACGGCCCACCCAAGCTGAGCAAACACAGCTCGAATTTAACCTGCTTAATGCTCGTGGGGAGCTATTTGCAAACAATCCGACTTGCCAAGCGTCGTTCCCAAAAACGCGAGAGGCAGCAGTTCTGAACGACTGATAAATCTGAGAAACGTTCATCTGCTGGCAGCCTTTCCACATGGGAACAGAGGTAACACCGAGTACACCGCTTACTGGCAATTATTCAGCCCACACCACTTAATGTATATGCCCCTGGCAGACCGAGAATCTTCCTCCTTGCTTTAATAATGAGGGTTTTTTTACGAGGAGAGAGATGGGGTGGTGCAGAGCCCGCTGCAGCACCAGCCGCTCAGGTCCCTTCCGACAGTTGCGGGGTGAGGAGAAAGGAAACATTTTGTAAATGAAGATGAATTTGGCATTTTTCATGGGAATGTTTGTCAGCAAGCGCTCGCCGTGACACGCGGTCTGCTCCCCAGAAGCGCCTGGGAGGTTCAGCCCGCCGAGCTCCGCAGCGGCTCAGCCCCGCGCACCGTGGGTCTGGGGCTTGAGGTTCCGACAAGGGCAGCCTGCACCCACCCTGCGCTCAGGATTTGCCATTCCCCGGCTAGTTTCTGCTATTTTCCATCTTGAAAACAACACCTTTGAAGTCAGTCGCCCTTCGCTCAGCTCTAGTTTGCAACAGGGAACGGATGGGACCCACCAGGCAGACCCCCAGGGTAGGGCTGGCTGGAAGACGCATTGCCTGAGGTTTCCTATGGGAAAATAATTTTTTCCAGAGTTGGGCATGTTTTGAATTTAGGCTTTCGTGTCAAGTTGTGTGCCAGTGTTAGTATTTAATTTTGTTTTGATGTTTATTTATTATTTTTTTTTAAAGCCGCAGAGCATGTACTGGCCAGAGCGCTTCTGGTGAAATCTGGTTTTCATCTGCACGTGACGTGTCTAAGCAGGGAAATGCCCCTCCTGGGACAATGCTTCCAAAGGGAAAGCTTTGGGGTTGCAGGAGAGGCAGGTTCAGCCCAAAAGCCTGGAGCTGGGGGGCTGGCTGCCTGGGGGGCACGCTCACAGCTTCCCCCCCAGCAGAGGGGAGCAGCACCCAGCTTCAGACCCTCCAGGCTGCCCTGCGGAGCCGGGCGTTGCTGTTAGGGCTTTTGTTTTCTGGATGTCGACGAGAGAAAACATTTTAGCTTTTTTTCTTAAAAAGTTCAGAATTTTGCTTTTCTTCCCTGTTTGGTGTGAAAACACCTCCCAGTGCTGAGATTAGCCGTGGCCACAAGCCACCAGTTTCTGACTGGGATTTTTTCTTCTCTTCCAGGGCATCCGTGCTGTTGGGGACGGACACCAGAGTAAGGGCCAGGCAAGGGACCAGGCGGAGAAGTTTGCCCAAGGCTCTGTGGGTCCCGGGCAGCGTGTTGCAAGGATGGACGGGATGTCCTGGCTGTGCACCCCGCTGCAGGCAGTGCACCCCGCTGCAGGCCATGCTCCCCAATGCAAGCCATGCACCCCGCTGCAAGCAGTGCACCCCGCTGCAGGCCATGCACCGCACTGCAGGCAGTGCACCCTGCTGCAAGCAGGCGCTGAGCTGGAAAGCCAAGCATTTCCTTACCCAGACGCACGAGGCTGCCATGGGGTAGCCATGGGGTCTGCTCTGAAGAGCAGCTGATGGCGTGAACAGCTTTTGCTTTCCAAAATAGCATCTTTGTCCTCCCTGCTGGTGTTTCCTTGCCCTCGGAACCGCGTGGTTTCGGTAGGAGATGTGACACGCTGTCCAGCACCCCCAGGAGGGCTTGGGAAGACTTTCCATCATCTGGGATGGAAATCCTTCCCCTGGAAGCGCAGGATGGATCCAGCAGCCGCACTCCGCTGGGCGCGATGCTCCGGAGCCAACTCCGATTTGCCTCCCACCTGCTCAGCCAAGGCAAGCTCTGCTGCTGGCCCCTCTCCCCCAGCACAGGGTTATTTGTCAGGTTTTAGTTTCTTTCAGCTTTCCTTTTAAAATAATTGAAGTGTCAACTCTGGTTCATGGGCTGGTCAACGTTTTAATTCCTCCCTAACTTTATAAGGCAATTTCATGAATTATACAGTGTGGTAACAGAAGGAGCTAAATAAAGATGCAACACTAGCTGTGTTTAATAAATACACCCTCGCTATCTGTGGAAGCTATTTGCAAGTCAAAAATATGGCACACGATGATCTAGCTGTCGATTGCAAATTTTTTAGATTACTGCTAGGTCAGCACTATTTTATGCTAAATCCCATCAACTAAAAATAAAAGGAGGAGGCTGTGCACGGGGAGCTGTAAAGCAGAGGCAGCCTCGCCGTGGGCTCCCTGGTGCCGGGGACCTACCGAGCTAAGGACCAGGCATAAACGGACAAACTTGTATTTCTTCCCCTGACAGGCGTTAAGTAACCCCTCGGGAATTCAATAGGCCTGTTTAGGCGATGCCAGGAGGCATTAATAATAAAGGTGACCCTCACCTATGGCCTGATCCCCGGAGGAACCGAGCAGCCGCCTGGAGAAGGAGCGGGAGAGGGTGCACGGGAGGTGCTAGTCTTGGAGCTGCTGCTGAAACCTCACCGGAGGGGACAACCCAGCAGAGGGGGACGGCTGCTCTCGCCACGCTCTTGATGGGCAAGAAGAGGTTTTTGAGGAGCGCCTCCAGCAGCGTGGGAGAGCAGGGAGCTGGGTGCCAACGGCTGCATCGCCGAGTCTCTCTGCCATAAGCAGGAGCCGCTGCTTTCCTCTGCCTGCCCCGCACACCTCTGCGACAGACTGGAGAAGGGCGAGGGAGTGGTGAGGATTACGCCCTTGATGCTTGCAGACAGCTTTGAAAACAGGCAATTGCGCGTTTGTGGCAAGATGCGAGTACATTTTTCTATCTTTCTCAGGCAAATGCCAGCTTGCTCTCCTTGCACGCCGAGCCAGGCTCCTGCCTGCCTCAGAGCTGCTTGGGTTTCCTTGCAAAAGCTGTGCAGAAATACCTAACAGGGGTCCTTGTGCTGGGCTAAACACCGGTGTCGGGCCGTGCCAGTGCCGGGCGTTAGGAGATGCCACACAGCAGATGCTTTGCACAGCATCAAGCAAAAGGTGGGAGAGAGGCAGGCAGCAAAGCCTGGGCCGTGCTGTACATGGGGAGCCTTTGCGGCAGCATTGGAGCCTGCAGAGCCGCTTTCTGTCGGCAGCGTGGCGTGCCGGCAGCGCAGAGCCTGGCACTGCCGCTGAAACCACCACCCCAGCATGACAGGGGTGAGCGGGAGCCAGCCAGGACTCGGCTCCCAGGCAGATCGAGGGTGGATGAGAAGAGGTTCTAACACATGCACTCCTCCTTCCCTACACTAATGAGCTGCTCTCCCAGTCAACCGGAGAAGGTTTTCCATATGGCCCCCAGCCCACGCAGCTCAGCCGAGCGGAGCCGGTGATGGAGCCGGGGAATCACCATCCCTGCGCAGTCCTGGGATGTGCTGCAGCCCCAGTGTGGGGACCTGCTCCACTGCCTGCGCCTTCCTCCCCGCACAGGTCTGCAGCTTGCTGACATTGCATCAAAGCCCTGGAGAAGTGCCTGAAGCCATGCAGGGGCTGCCACAGCTCTCCTCGGCCCTCGGGGGCTAAAGAGGCTGCAAACAGCGTTGTGATGCTCTCCTGGTCATACTGAAAGTCACGCTTGGGGCAAGCAATGCCCTCCTGAAGGTGTTTGGCCAAGGTGACCCCAGTGCAGCAGGACTCAAGTCACATTCACCACCCGGCCAACCTTGTTGCTGTGGCAGCAATGGACTGAGGGAGAAGAAATACTAATATTTGTGCTTGTTCCCCTCTCCGCACACACAGTATATTGACCATTAGTTACCAAATTGGCTATAAAGACAGACTGAGGGTGGTTCCAGACTTCACAGAAATTAGTTGGATTCAATTAAGCTTCTCTCATTGCAATCAAAGCCAAGGGCGAGGATGTTTGCAGGTGCTGCACGCTCCGGAGCAGCAGCACGGGGGACAGCCACGCCACGTGGCTAAGGACGATGGATTTGAAGGTTGCTTCCCACAGCTGGAGCTCATGGCTTGAGCTTTCCCTTGAAGGCTCAGCTGGAGGCTGCAGGCGGACGCTGATGCTCTCCTCCGAAGGGCTGAACGGGCTCAGCCCGGCTGCGTTTGGGGCTCCCATCAGCACCGGCCAGCGCGCACAGGCCCCTGCCCGGCAGCAGGACCCCGCACGCCCGAGGGCGCCGTCACACGGGTGTCGCACGCTTCTGGGATGCAGACGGAGCTCGGCCTCCTGACTGCAGCCCCTTTCCCTGCTGCAAGGCTCAGTCCTCAGCGCTCGAGCAAGAGCTTTACCTTACTGTGCATTAAGCTGCGCTTTCTTAAATGAATGACATCAGGCTTGGCTGTGAATCAAGCAGACCCAGTTCTCCCTTCCCGTGCACATTACAGAAATCCCAGTCTCTTTTCCAGTGTGAGAGCAGAAAACGACTGGAACCGCATACTGGGAGGAAACTACCATGAAATAGCCCTCGGTCATAGATTAGGAGCATGTCATACGTTTCATTACCTGCTGAAAGACAGTTGCTGTGTGCTGGGGAATATTTATAAAGCCAAACTTTACAGCTCTCTGCCTTTTCCTTGCAAGCATGTAGCCAGAAAGGCATTAATAAAGTAGCCTTGATGATCTGAATGATTTATGGACCAGCAATTCTGTAAATAGGGTTCAAACTTTTAAAGATTTATTTGTTTTCCAACAAAAAGTCATCCTAGTGGTACGCAATGTATATACCGTGTAGGTTAATTATGCTATTTATATCTGAGATAAATTGTTCAGTGGGCAGTATGCCAATGCACCAGTTTAGCTCGATGCTAATGTTTTCTAGGAGATTTTTCATCCCCCTGGAAGTTCCGTAACGAGTTCATGCGACTCCACCAGCTATCGGGAGACGTGCGTTCGAGCCAGACATCACACCACTCGAGTGCCCTGCACAGTCAGGCCATATTTCTGATTTCTTATTAAAAATTCTCTTTGTTCCCCTCTGTCTGCTGTCGGTCCTTCTTGAGCTGAAGCACGCGAGCAGCAGCACGCTATGCCGGATTTTGAAGTGCCGGCAGCTTTCTTTTCAAATGCTTCCTTTAAAAACCCCTTCAATATTGCAGCCTTCAGAAGTCCTCCCTTTCTGCCAAGCCCTTACATTTCTTTTGTCCTTTGTTCTGCTTCCTTTAAGCCTGGTCCCCCTTCCATTATGCCTGCCAGAGGAATCTGCAGTACAAAGATTCCTACCAGTGCCTTGCTTGCTTTCTGCCTCCCTCCCTCCATCCCTCCAGCATCCTCCGTGATTACATCCTCTCCGTTGCTCTACAGCTGTTCCCAAACTCCCCTTCAGCATCTGAAGCTGCAAATCACTCCTGCCCCACATATGCACATGGGGTTTGAATTTGTGCAGCGTTTGAATCCCGAGGGCTGGAAGGTTTTTTGCTCTCGCTTTCAGCAGAAGCTGGGATGCGGTGGATAAGGCTGACTCCCAGTGGCTCACGGTCCTTGACTCGGCTGGTGCTTGCTCTGTTTCCTATTCAGGCGATGAATTGCAGAAGCACTCTTGCTCTTGGAAATTTTGCCTGTGCACATAAGTAGATTTTTATCCGTTCCTTCCAGATGCTGCAGTTACAAGTGCCCGTGTACATTTTGTTACGGTTCCCCAGATAACAGCATTTGGAGTATCACTTCTTCAGAAAATCCATGCAAAACCATCTGTGATTTTCTGCTCTTGGATGGATAATTGGATTGTAGTGTAGGGTGGGCTTGGGGCTGGGGTTTGTTTCCTTGCCTGAAAACTCGAAGGTACTTAGAACCAGGCTCCAAGAGGCTTTCAGACAAGAATGAAGACCTACATGCCCATTCCTGGCTGGAGGTGAGCAGTTTGCCACCAGCAGTCCCAGTTAACCCACAGCTGCCCCACTGGATGTCTCACGGCTGCTCTAGTACCATCACTTGCCAGGCAGGAACCTCATTTTTCCTACTCTAGGCTTGGTCCCATATTTTAAAGCACCCTTTAAAGAGATGCAGAACTTCTTTGATACCATTTTAATATCTGTGATAAGTTCCTTCAGGGCAACCCAGCTTTCTTTTCTTTCCCGTCAATTAATTAAACACTGCGTAACGGTGGCATTTCTAATTATCTACAGGCAGGACAAAACAACCGCCAGCAGCACAGCCGTCCTCACCCATCCCTACCACAAAACACCTCGAGGAGTTGGCACCAAGGGCCACCGGGATTAAGGACGCTGCTGCACGGGGCACGGCAGCAGCACGCAGTCCCCGCTGCTGCAGCACATCCCAGATGGGAGCAGCAACCCGCCGGCTGTAAATCACATCATGGAACAGGCGGAGGAAAGGAAAAGAAGTGGGGGAGATGCTGGAAAAAGCTGAGGGGCGTGCGTGGAGCGAAGAGCAGCCCCGAGGGCCGGCAGGCTGGCTGCGGAGGGGAACTGCAGCTTGGGTTGCGTTGCTGAGACCATCACAGGCTTCTGGGCAACCTGCTGGGCCATCGGCGCTGCGCCATCACGGTTGGTCTTGTCAACTGGAAGGGCATCGAACTGCAGGGCATTGAGCATCTGCTGCCGTGTTGCGGTCCAGCGGCCGCGCCGGCGGAGAGCTGAGCCAAACCAGCAGCGGGGGCATTAGCTGAGACACCCGCCTGCGCCGCCCCGAGCTGGAAGCGCCGGCCCCGGCTCCTCGGGGGTCACAGGAGGCCAATTCTGGGTTTATGCCAGCAGAAAAACCACAGCAGCCTGTAGGAAGAAATACAATTTAAAAAAAAGCAAAATGCAAAGAACAAAGAACGAGTGGGAATTTGGACGGGGAACGGAGCTGAAGGATGCCGGGTAATGCTGCAGCTTGGATGAGGCTGGCCCAGGTGGCTGGCTGGCTGCGATATGGTGATGATCTGGCCGGTCCCTGCTGCCCTGTTCATGCTCATGAATGGCCCCGATGCGGCAGGATGCAGCCAGGGAGCTCCAGGGCTGCACAAGCATCCCAGCGATGTGCTCTGCCCGACCCTCTGCCCGCCCAGGGGCTGTGATACTCCTGCCTGGTCCCCAGCACAGAGGCGGCCCCGGTCTGTGACTGGTGTCCCTCGCAGGGAAGCCCTGGCCAAGCTGGTGGCCATGGCTCCAAGGGAAAAAACTTTATCTCCTGCCAAGCCAGCAGTGATGGAGACATGGTTATAAATGCACTTGACGTTTGTTGGTTTTGTTGTTGGTTTGTTGGTTTTTTTTTAAGAAATAGCAACCCATCTCCCATCTGCCAGCTCAAGTGCCACGGAGCGCATCTCCAGCGCAGCCAGACGGCTGCAAAATAAACCTCCCAGGCTTTTTCCCCTCCGGTCAGAGGAGTCATCAAGAGCTGTTGGCTGTGCTGGCCTGGGGATGGTGCATTCCTGCTCACCTGATTTATTATCTCTGCTCAGCACACAGAGAAGAGGATTCTTCCCAGGAAGAAAAGATGGCAACTCGAGGCAGTCCCTTGGAAACAGTCAGTGTTTGTCTAAGAATTCCTTCAAAGGAGCAGAGGGAGGAAGGAAAAAAAACTGTAGCAGAGAAAGATTTATTTAAAAAAAAGAGAAATCAGAGGCACTTGCAAGGCTGGACTACAGGAAGGCAGACAGTATTTCTGTTCGGGAAGGCTGGGATGGAGACCTGCAGAGACAAGTTTTGCATATTCAGAAAAGTAAACAGCAGACTCAGCCTTGGTTTTCTGCAGAATTACAGGAACCAGAGATGGAAAAGACCTATTAACTCATCTTTCCATTTCCCTCCAGGGCAGAGCAGGATTGCTCCCTGGAGGAGATTATTTTTAGCACGCTGTTGAACAGAGTTTTCAACATCTCATGAGATGGGGTTTCTTTTCCAGGGATTTAGATGTACGAATGATAAACCACGTTCTGCCGAAAGAAGGCTTGACCCAGAGATGAAACGAGGATCAAAGCGGTGCTATGAGGTTCAGAAATGTTTGCCTGCGTGTTTTCTTCTCTCTCTAACATGTTTCTGCATCTCTCTACAGCGAGCCTTGCCTGGGAAGGAAGCAGAGGCATCGAAGCCCCATTTCTCCAGGGATTTTTCGTACAGAAAAGAAGAAATGTGACAATTGCTCTGGAAGAAGCTTCACACGGGCATCCCACATCCTGGGAAAACATGGTACACACTTGCATTTATGGGGAAAAAAAGAGGCACAGCACTGCTAGGTAAGCAGCACATGCACGGCGGTGTCCCGTAGCAGAAGGAGGTAAGCCGTGCCGGCTGGTGATTTCTGGCACTGGTTTGGGGTGACCGTGCTCCTGCACAGGCTCTGCAGGGAACCTGGTGAATTGGCACCTGCAGGACCTGCAAATCTGCTGCCTGAGGTTCAGGGGAGCTCTGAGCTCTCACAGCCACAGCATCTTTTAAATATGGCCTGAATTAACGCCGCAGCCTTGGTCTCCTTGGCGGGGTCTGCTGCGGTCCTGCACGCCTTGCTGCAGCCGCTCACTCGGGCCACGCATCGCTTGCAGCTTCCCTGCACCGCTCCTCTGCAGCGCTGCAATCGCTGCAGGCGCAGAGTCCAGCGGCTGCTCAGCTCCTGCAACTGCTGCAGCTCATTAAAAAGGAGAGACACATGCCGGGCCCTCTCCTGGACGCGACTCTCCCTCCTTCCTCCGACTCTCTTTGATCTTAAAATTAAAATTGTTTTCAGCCTGCGAGTATATTTTTGCTCCGTGCGGGCTAAGCGACGCCAGCCGAGCGAGGCTCTCACTCCCCAGCAGCCCTCAGTTCGTGGGGAGCGGCTGCACGACCTGGCGAAATCTTGTGTTTGCGCCCAGAGCAATTGCAAACAGTTTGCAAATGGTTTCAGTGGCTGTTTCGGTGCGAGGGGGAGGGAGAAAAGGGGAGGAACTGGACTTGGATGCTGCCTCTGAAATGATTGTTTGCAGGCCAGTAATTCAGGTTGCAGACAAGGCCCCATTGACTCTCCGGCAAAGACGGAGCGGTTCAGTTGTTAACCCTGGAGAAGCGGCTGCTGCCTGCATGCCGCCGGGCTGCCGAGAGCTGGACCCGCCGGACGCCGGGGCAGCACGGCCAGGGCATGGCTCCCAGCTGCCCGAGGGGCTGGCCCGGGTTCTGGGTAGCCTCCGCAACCCGGCTGCAGGGACGTGCTCAAGACACCACACAGGGACGCTTGGAGCCTGGGGCACTGTGTGAGAGCTGCTTCTCCCAGCGCCCTCGCCATCCCTTGACTTTAGCAGCAGCGCCCATGAGGTGTGCGAGAAGGAAAGCACGCGGGGGCATCCGTACACCCCTCCCAGGTTCATGGGAGCGCCTGGTGCGGGAGAGGAGCACCCTGCGTGCCGCTCCCCTGATCTGAGCACCCAGAACACCCGCCCGCGCCCGCTTAAAGGGCTGCTGCGGCTACAGGGTGTGCGTGGGGGTTTTGCAGGCGCTGCTTCCCCGTTGAGCTGGGGTACACACTGCCGAGGGACATATCGCAACGGCCACGCGCTGCCGCGGGGTATTGCAATGGCCAAAATCACAAGCGGTTTTAGGTCACGCTGCCAAACTCACCGGCAAAGGGTCTCGGCGTGACAGTTCCCCCCGCGCTGCATCCCTGTGGGATTCAGGGCGTTCCTCCTGTGTTTCCCTCGACTTTTTTCCCTCGCAGGTCAGAAGAGGAGGAAATGTTTGTCTGCGAGAAGCAGGTCTCTGGCTGAATTCCCCTCCTGTGGGGGAACCTATGTCAGTGAGAGGTTTAATTTTATGCGGCTGTGCTTTGCCCAAAAACATTAGCGTAACATTATCACGGGGTAAGTCAACAAATATGGAAAAATCTACCAAGGTTACATTTTACCCACTTCTCTTGCACCTTTGGAGATGAAACTCAAGCTATGCTGCTAAGTTACAGTGATTTATTGGTGGGCTGAGAAGCTGGGTTTTAAATACCGCATCTTTGGGATGCTGGCAGCCTTGCTTCCTATAAATCTTAACTAGTATTTCTAAGCCCTTTTATGCCAGCTGCTTTCATGTATTCAGAACCTTTTCCGTGCAGTAGCCTATGAAAATATTGAAACGATGCCCAGAGCAACACCAGGATATGAAGGGGAAAACTTTAAGATGTTTTGTAACTATTTTTTAACAGAACCTGCCAAATCTTAATTTTTCCAGTTTACAAGTAAGAGCCTCTAACCATCTGTTTGCTGTCAACTGATGTTTGTTTGGAAAGGAATTTTATTATTTTTTTCCATCTCGCACTCCTGTTCTTACAACTAGTTTACTGAACTTCATAAATGTCAGCTTTCACAGTTGTTTTGTAAGCCAGTTATGATTTAGGATTTAATCAAAATTGAGCAGTCAGTGTCTTTAATCAATCTGAATGGAGATCAAAAACAAAGAAACGGAGACTGAAAAATGAAACATTTAATGTATCCCAACAGTCTTTGAAAGAGCCTTATTTCCAACATAATAGCTACCAGGAATCATTATAACAAACTTTAAAAAAAAAAAAAAAAAATCCCCTCCAAAACTGCTTGTCGTGTTTTTTAAAGATAAAAAGGGCTAAGGCAATTTAAGGCTTAAAAGCAATTCCAACCTTTTATCTCATTAAGTATTAAAAATAAACCAGCATCAGCCACTCTGCGGCTGCGATGGGCCGTGCTGCAGGGAGCTCGCGGCACTAAGGATGGGGCTGCTGGTGCCCAAACAACCCTTTTCTCACCCCGTTTCGTCCCAGTCCTAGACAGCACCGTGCTCTCCACGGGGATTTTGGCACCGGCACCACCGCAGTCTGGCACCAGCCGCGCGTGCCCGACATAACACCGATTTACAGCGTGGAAATAAAAAGCAGGGAGGTGGGAAGCGCAGCCATTGTTCCCCTGGCAACCCTCCATCCCTCTCCTGCCCGTGCATTAGGACACAAACACGGGCCCCGCTCTCCTGCGCGAGGCCCCGCGTGATGCCGCGTCTCCTCCTGAAGCATCTCATCTGCAACGCCCTGTCGCACGAGGTTATTGGGCGCTTTGGGCTCCAACGGGGGGACCAGCCGTGGAAAAACCAAGTCATCCCAATGGGAATGAAATGACCCAGCATCTCCTCTGTGGCAGCGGAATCCCTCATTAGCTGGCACGACGGCCGTGGTTAACGATGCATGGGGCTCAGCAGAGCCGATGTGGGTCAGGAAAACCACATTAATTGGGGTGGCAAGAGGAGCAATACCCTGATGAATAACGAAGGAGCAGAACCGAACTCGGAGAGGCCTGTCAGTGCATCGGAGCCGTGGCCTCGCGCCGGGGGCTGCACCGGGTCCCACCGCCCGCTGGCACCACGCGGTGTAAGGAGGGTCAGACACAGCAAGGGGGATGCGGGGATGGAGCAGGGCAGCGCTTCCCCGGCCCGGCTCAGCCAGGCTCGGCTCAGCCAGGCTCGGCTCAGCCAGGCTCGGCTCAACCAGACTCAGCTCAGCTGGGCCCGGCTTAGCCCGGCGCTCTCGGGCGCCCCCTGCCGGCGCGTCCGGGCTGCGAGCCCTTAAGGGCAGGAGGCAGCGGGCAGGTAAACGGTGGGATTGCCTAAGCCCGAAACGGCCCCGTCAGCCCCGGTGGATAATTTAACTTAATTAAACTAATAGTTCTTCTCTCTGGCAACCCCTGCCGCAGCCCCCGTAAGCCGGGAGCAGGGCGAGGCTTCGTGGGGACCCCGGAGCACCGCTTCAGGTTTAATTTACGAACCAGCCCCTGACATTTAAGTTGAAACCACCAAGTTCCGCTTTGCGCTACAGGGCTTTGCTTATTCTCTCCTTTTTTTGGCTTGTAAGACCCTGTCCCCGGTTTGTTTGTGGGCTCTGGGGTGGTGGGGTGCCCACGTGGGTGCTTGTGGGGGTAAAGGGTGCTGAGCAGGCCCCAGCACCTCCTCCGAGCAGACCATCCCCACCTCTGGTCAGTCCTCCCCAAAGAGGGGAGCTGCAGCAGAGCGCTGCAGTAACCTTTAATGGGCTGCTGGGCTTTTAATGAGCAACTGGGGTTGGACTGGTGGGAGCACGGGGAGGGTGACTCGGTCCTGGGGTGCCTCAGCAAACGGGAATGTGGTTCTTCAATTCGAGGGCGTTGAGCAACTGCTCGGTGCAAAGACCAACCCAAACCCGCTGCTCCGCTTGTGCGGTGGCCCGGTGGGGTGGGAAGGGAGCCCCGGGAAAGGAGACTGTCGCTGCACAAACATCTCCTCCCTTGTAGCAGAGGATCCCCCTTCTGCTGCAGCGTCGACTTCCGATAAATGCTTTGATTTAGCCTCAGGGCTTGTGTAGCCTCATCCCAGGGTGACGTTGTATTCCATGTGAAACCAGCTCTTGGATGAGGCACAGGAAGGAGCAGATTCGAGCTGGAAACAAAATCCCATTCACCTTAAAGAGGTTTGTCCATGCAGAGGGAAAATACAGGGTGTCCTGCCTCATCTCCTGGGGTGCAGGAGTGCCAGGACGCGGTGCTGTGCCATGGGTGAGCTCCTGCATGCCAGGATGAGGCCCTTGCATCAGCAAGGGTACTAAAGCTCTGCCCAGCAGTCGAGCTGTATCTCCGAGCGCCTCTGGCCAGGCATTGCCTGGGTGCCTGTGCTGGGCACCTCGGTCCTGCCGCGGGCCCCCGCGAGGCTGCGGGATGCAGGCACGCCTGCACGCGAGCGGGGCTCCTCTAACCGCATCGCCGACGAGGGAGTCCGCGCACCCGGCTCCTGCCTGTGATGGAGACGGTGGCTGCTGGTGATCTCTGACTGATGGCGTTGCTCTGTGGTTTCCTGCTCTTCTGTAATCTTCATCCCAGCTAAAGCCAGGCTTAATTTTATTTCCACTTGCAAGCAGTTGCGCTGGGTCTTGGTGGCACAGGGAAGGCGCAAAGTGCTTCGATGGAGCCTGGCCAGGGCTTTGCAGAGACACCAGTGACGTGAGAGCTGCCACCTCCAGCACGAGAGCCAGAGCGCTGCATGGTGGCAGGGCTGTGAGCATCCGTGTCCTGCCAGGCTCCGGAAAATGCCCCTGCTCCAGCAACTGAGCCCTTTGACTGCTCTTGGAGGACCCACTCCCTGTGGAGGAGGAGAGGCTTTGCGCCTCCCCAGGCAGGGACAGAGCAGGGAGGAGAAAACCCATCTCCTGCAAAAGCTGCTGCAAGCATCGGGCAGGTGGGAGGCTCCCTCCCGGCTGCTTGCTCATCTCCCCTCCGCTTTGCAAGCAGGCATCCTGCAGGCAGTGACCGCCTGATGCCCGTGGTGTTGCCCATTTGCCACCACGGTTGGTGCTGGATGCTGCCCATCCGTAGGTAGCACGCTGGGAGCCCAGGTACTGGCAAATGTTACCCGTGTCAGGAAATCGGGGGTTTTATTCCTGCCTGAAACCCAGGCTCGGCGTCGCCTGGCCTTGCAACAAACAGCCAGCGCTTTGCTGGTGCTACTCTATAAAATTCCCTCTGAATCGAGGGAAATGGGTTTTTAAAATCAGTTTTAAAGGCCTCCAGGGGCTCCACATATTCTCGCAGGCCTTCCTCTTTATGTGTCCCCTTATTGTAATCCCCTCCACTTAGGATGTATGGGCAGAGCCGAACATCTGGCTCTCATCACACCTTCTGTTGACTCACTGCTCAGCACCAGGGCTGAGATGGCTCCCAGATGTTGCAGCGTGTCGGTGCCCCGTCAGCTGCTTGCTTTTACGGTGGGGGATAAACAGAGGTGGGTTGAAAAGTGGGGAGGGGACACCGAATAAGTGTTACCTGCGGGTTAGGGGCATGCAGGGCCTCATGCATGTTTCACTCGCCTTCCTTGGAGAGGTCTCATTTTTGGGGAAAACCTGCACAAATCATCCAGGGCTTCAGAGGTTTCCCTGTGGGTTGTGGCAAACCTGGAACAGGCATCGCTTGGGCTGGCTGCGAAGGCGGTGGATGGTCTTTACTGCCCTCGAAACTAACCTCATCCCTGAGGCTCTTACTGGGGTGCTTTGCTTTATTTTTAATTCAAGGCATGGCGTGCTGGTTCTGCATCCTGTGCTGGGAGAGGCGGCGAGCAGGGCCAGCAACGAAGCCACCGTGGCGCTGGTTGTCACCCAGCCTGTCCCAGAACTTGGGGAAGACCTGGCAGGGTCCTGCAGCACCTCTGCACACCCACCCACATGCGTTGTGTCCCCCTGGTCAGAGCTTTTCAAAACCAAAATGCTTGTATTTGAAGTTGAAGCATCAACTCCCCCTGAAGCAGGATACGTCCCTGGGGCTTTTGCTGTCTCGGTTGCCTCCGGCGTTGGAAGCGGCGTGCCATAGGAGCTGGCGGTGCTCAGCACGAGGTGCCTCTTGGGGTCTGCGGTGCTCCAGCTGTGCTCCAGTGCTCCCAAGCTCCTTTGCCCCTTCGCCAGGGTTGGCATCTCATTTACGGGTGGGACCTCCCATGATGTCCACAGAGCAAGCTGTGGCATCCCTAAATGTCCTGTGACCTCGCAAAGGTGACAACCACCCAGGTATTTGCTTGCAGATGGGTCCTCAAGATGTCCCAGTGGGGCTGATCTTTGCTCAGGCTGTCAAGGGGCTGGCAGGCAGCGGATGGCGTTGTTAGCAGGTCTGAAGCCTGATCTCGAGTTCTTTTGATGCTCTGAGCATTGATGTAGCTTTGGTTCATCTTTTTGTCATTGATATGGTGTGTTTATCTAAAAAGGAATCTAGTTTTCATTACCGTGGATTCGGGGGCTTTTGCTCTGCATGTCAATGCGTGGGAAGGGAGCTGTGTGGAGCCCCTCCAGAGAGGCAGCTCCTTAAAATGCCCTCTGCAAATACACGCCTTAGACAAAACAGCTCTGCTGCCCGAAGGCATTTCAATCCGCACTGAACCTTCGCTGGAGGAAGGCAGCATATCAGAGAGCCAGGATTTCTCCAAGGCAAATGAATCTGTTCTCATCTGGTTTTCCTCTTTGATGCATTTTTATGTTAAGGGGCCTAAGTGCTCTTTTAATAGTTCTGGCCTTGTCGGAGAAGCCAAGGTTTCTTTGCTTTCTTGTTTCTTCCAAACTTCCCTCCACAAGGCTCCCTGACAGCTCCTTCTCTGTGATGCAGATTGCCTCGGCCCTGCGCTTCACCAGCCCTGAGCTGGGAATATCTGTAGCTTCCAACAGCGATGCTCAAAAATGCATCGTGTCAAATTATTTGCCTCAACGACTGGAGGCTCCCAGGAGAAGCCCAGGCTCTTAAAGACAATAGTAACAACAAAAATTAAGTCTGTCTGGTGTTGGTTGTGGGGGTGCTGGGATCCACAGGCTCACGCCTGACCCCAGGATGGCGCCAAGCTGAGCACAGGGTCCTCCTCAGGTCCCTCCTGCCCTGAGCTGCTGTGCCAGCTGGCCTCTGGTCCACCTCGCCGGTTTGCTGCTCGTGAGCCGGAGAAAGGCAGAACTTGAGGGTGATGAGTGCTCGTGGTGCACCCGCAGCCCTCCGCTCCCGCTCTTCTGGGCCAGCTCCGGCCGTGGGTTTTGCAGCATTGCTTTATTTATCACCCTGGGAAGTATCCTTGCCTCCCCCAGCCCATCTGCCCCGTGGAGCTGTCTCACCCCATGCTCCCAGAAGCCCTTCCCGGAGGTCTCCGCAGGGCTATGGGGTTGCTCCGCTCTCACACGGTGACCAAGGGTGATAGGACTTTGAGCAAATCCATCACACCTGGCACCTGCCCGGCGCTGAGGTCGGTGCGACCCTGATGTCCCCTCGGATGTCACCGAATGGCCCGGGGGGCTGTGTCAGAAACATCTCCTGGGGTATAGCCAGTCTGGGGGTCCCTGCATCCAGCTGCCTCTGGCTTTGCCTTCCTCTGTGCCCCCGCGGGGAGCTGGCGGGAGGGCAGCTTGCCGACATCCCTCCGCTCCGTTCTCGCAGATGAAACAGGCAGATAGGGAAACCTGTGGCATCGCTTGCTTTAAGGAACAGTTTCCCTGGCCTCCTTCTTGCATGCAGGCTGCGTTTTTAATTAGCTTTTTAAAATATAATTTTAAACTTCTTTCTTCTGCTTGCGTTTTTATCTCAGCTTAGGATTCACAAAGCTTGACTATTTTGTTCTCAGAGTCAGCTGGATGATCAAGGTTTTTGCAGTCTGCTAAATTATTAAAGAAAACTCAGTTACTCACTAAATATTATTGCTTCCATAGTGTCAGGGAGAAGATCACAGTAATATTTTGTTAATTCAAACATCTTTCTCTTTCTCTGAGGCTGTTGATGACAGGCAAAGCGCTTGCATAATATACAAAGGTGCTCGTTACAGAAGGAGGACATAATTAATTTTAGCAGTAGCAATAAGTCTTTGCTACATGCAAAGCAGCATCAGGGACGTGGAGCTGGCTAGGAGAGTCTTCTGCATGGCTCGGTGGATGTTTCTGATGAATGGCGGGGGTAATGCGTTTTGTGCAGCTGCTGCGGTTGGAGCGTGATGGCGGGGTGGTGGGAGGCCGCCCCCCGCATCCCGACCGCTTGTCTGGCTGAAGACGGGCCGGTGGTCGTGGGATGCGGCATTGCCGTCCCTCTCGGCTGGGAGGACGCCGGTGTCCGAGTGGCGTGTGCCCGACGCCGAAAGGCTTGTAGCAAGGCTGTGCCCCCTCGGGTTGGGGTCTCTCAGCTGAGCGGTACCCAATTCCTGGGGGGGGCATAGCGAGCCCCACGCCATGGTGGGGAAGGCACATGTGCAGCTCACCCTGCCTCTGCCCCACGGTGATGGAGCGGTGCCCACCGTGAGTGCCCTGCATCCCTCGGGGTCCATGGGGTGCAACCCTTCCCGCATCCCTTGACCCAGAATCGCTCAGCTGCTCTCATCCCCCCGGCACTGCTGGTGGGGGCAAAGGGACACGCTGCCCCAGCCCGCCCGTGACGCTGGGAGCCATGCGTGGGGCCGCAGCACGGGAAGGCAGGGCTCTGTTGGCATCAGCATCCCTGGAGGGGTTTTGTCCGTGCCCTGCCTGCACTGCAGATGTCCCCAGGGGGACGGAGGCACATCCCTGGCGCAGGGCAGGAGGGGGAGCGCCTGCTCCCGCACACCCGCGCCTGCCAGGCTGAGGCCGTTTGGTGGTGATGCTGCCACGCACAGCCCGGGATTCGTGTGGCTGTGTGGCAAGTTGTATTTTCACACCAATGTTTTTTGGGTTTTTTGGGGGTTTTTTTTTTCAAGTCGTTACAAGCTAAACAGCTCAAATAGTCTTCAAGGTGAAATCTGCTTTTCATTACTCTGTAAGGGCACTGCGGCTTCATTTTCATAAGTTACATTACCATATGCAGCATTATAGTGCTTTGCTCTGCTACATATTGTCAACATTAAATAACCTCTTTTTGTGGTTACATCATAAAAATTCTTTAGATCTTGGAAGCAGACTGTGAATATTTGCATATGTATATCTTTAATTTTCGCAGAACAGGCTGGCTACCAGATGGGTGAACCAAATAAGCCTCCAACATTTATCTGAAAGTTAGACGTTTTCCTGTGTTGTTAACCGCAAAGGAAACTAGGTGGTTTTCAGCCATGCTGAGCCGCTGCCAGTCCCTAACCTTCGAATATTTTCACAGGGAGGGGGAAGAGGGAGGGAGCCTTTTCCTTCAAACCAGATGGCCGTATGGAATCAATAAAAGGCAGTTTTCAAAAGTTTGTTTACTTAACATTGAATATAATATGCCTTTGTGGTCCCTTTGCACAGCAGAAAAATGTGATCCAGCAACCGAGCTAATGAGTACGGGGAACGCGGCACAAACCGGGGGACGAGTCTGCTCCGGTTATTGGCTTTTTCCTTATTTTTACCCCAGCAGCCGACGGGCTCGGTGGCCGGCCAGCACCCTGGGCTGGGTGCTCGGCAGCCCCTGCCGAAACCCTGCGCTACTGCCCGCATCCCCAAGCCGGGGACACGGGGGCTTATCCTAAAGGACCTGCTGGGTTTTGGGGTGAAGATGCTCTCCCTGGGGACATAGGACAGGGATTATGTTTTTTTTCTAGTTACAGCCCCAGATTTCAGCGTTTGGGGGGTAACGGTGGTTTTTTGGGGTAGAAGGGTGTTGCCCCTCTTCCCACCCACGCTCCTAAAACCTGAGCAAAAGACGGGCTCGGCTCTCCGCTGTGTGTGAGAAATGTCTGAAAATTTGTAAGGTATTAATCTTCCACCGTAATTATTTTTAAACATCCCAAATTATACGAGTAGTACAGCAAAAAAACAATGTAGCCTTGTCTTTAAAGCAGAGACTCTCATTACGGCAATCTGTCATCTGTTAATTCATTAAGGCCCTGACAGAAAGAACTTAGATCAAAACTATTTTAAATGATTCCTGATGACACACAATGGCAAATTTCAGCCATTATTCCGGAAATGTAACATCGTTCCTTCTGCTGCCTTCAACAAGGGGCCTTCCGCCGATATTAATTGACTTCTAAGTGGTTGCATGTGCTGTGTTTGCGTTATTGCTCAGATGTCTGGTTTGACACGCTATTTGAGCAAGAAATCTTGTGCTTGTTAAAGGGACCGATCCGGCTCCAAAGGGCAGAGCACGGTTTGCTGGCAGGAGCCGGGGCTGCGGCATGGCACAGTGCAGCCCGGCAGGCTCGCCAAAGTGTGGGAGACCGGTTCGCCCTGAGAAAAGGAATAAAAAATATTAAAAATCTGTTTTTTTTTAAAAAAAGTCTATTGGTTGGTTTTTTTTTTTTTTTTTCCCCTAAAGATCCAAGCTGGATTGTAAAGCAAGTTCCAAATTTTATTTTCCTTTTTTAATTTTTAGGGTGTTTTGTGGCGTCTCTGCGGTTGCCCACATGGCCAATGAAGCCATCCAAGAGTCAACATCTGCAAACTCAAAAGCACCAGGGTTTCTGCTGGCAGAAACATGGGGGCAGGTGAGGTGCTGGGCAGGTGCTAGGCAGCAAAGGTTGTTAATGACTTTATTTGTAAAACAGCGTTATTGTTGCTGTTCAAAGCAAGATGCAGAAACTGTGGAACACACTTAGACATTTTTCCTCCTACTTTTCAACACACCTTCCTGCAGAAGTTCTTGTGCAGATCCGCTTTCCTGAAAAGCCCTGGCACGGCTCTGCCATGGCGAGCCTCTTCCAGCTCCCGCTCGTGAGCGCCTGACTTCATCTTCGTGTGGGAATTCAATCACATCCCCGCAGCTCTTTCTAAGCTGCTGGTTGCTGAAAGGCATGAGCCCCTTTTGCACCTGGGATGGTGCCAGCCTCTGCTCGAGCTTCCCTGCCTGGGTGGTGATTTATGATGGAGAGATGGTCCGAACACGACGCTGTGAGAGCTCTCCGGCCGGCTCGGGGTGGTCGTGGGGCTGAGCGCTTCTCGGCCGAGGTGAGGCGGGTTTTGCTGGAGCGGTGAGGGGTGTTGCTGGAAAGCCACACGCAGCCCCGGTGGGTTTTGGTGGCACAGCTTAGGCACTGCCCCGAACTCGCTCTGCCCACGTGGGGCAAGGTGGGCTTTAGGAACCTGAAAAAGTTGGGGGAAAACCCCCAAGTCCCGTTGTTCGTGCAGCCTGGTCCTGAGGCCAGAGCCTCCATGACCCAACAATGAGCAATCTCCCGTGGATGCTTTCCCCACAGTTGAAATGTGGTGCCCAGGACCATCACCATGGCCGAGAAAAGCTCTTTGCGAGGCTGGGTTTTCCCAGTGCCTTCCCGCTGATCACACCTGCGTGTTCCTGCCCCGAGCCCGGCCGTCCCCGGCTGCATCCCCCCACGTGCTTGCCTTGAGCCCCGCATCCCTGCACGGGGGACCTTTCGGGTGACGCGGGTCTGTACCCGAGAGCTGAGCCTGTTGGAGAGCAACCTGAAGCACGAGACGTTGGCTGTGCCATCGGACACTGCTGTTAGAGAAAAGGAGAGGAAAACCCAAGTTTTGGTACAAAACTTGATAATCCAGACTTTTCCAAAGATTTCCACGTCGTGACACAGAATATCTTTATTCTTGCTGAGTGGTGAAGGACAATGCAGTGGTGTCGGGGTTTTCTTCCTGCTGTGGAGGTGCGTGGAAGGGTGCTTGCTGCCTCTGCTGATGGCTGTTACAGCGATGCTTTGTTCTTGCGTGATGCGCGCCTGCCCGCGCCGACGCTGCCGCCGCCTTCGCCGGAGCCATGCTCCACGGCTTTCCCCTGGATGTATCGGATAGCCCTCGGGCAGGTAATGGAGAGGCAGTAACATGCTTGCAACAGAGGAAAAGTGGTTTTGTGAGTTGCCAAAAAAAAAAAAGTATTTCGTTCTGCTGAAGTCGTTTCTGTACTTTTTCCAAGTGAAGTATATGAAAATCCTGCTCAAATGATGCGTGAGTTTCTTATGCATTGGGCTGAGAGCTGGTAAATTGCTATGTTTAATTAAATACCTTGATTTACTGAACTTGAGGTGAAGCCAAGTATAGCGACAGGCCATTTTTATAAATTATGAGAAGATAAGGAAACCAACGATGATCCATAAAGTACTGTGGGGCCAATAAAAAAAGAAAAAGGAAGGATTTGAATGCTCTTTTTGTGCAGCAAAGCCCCAAGCTATTGCTGGGCACATCCCAGGGGGCTCTTGGGAATGTGGCAGTGGATCAGCTTTAGGCAAATCCCATCCCATTGAAAAATGTCATATTTGCTTTCCCTTGTGCTGCCCATGGGCTGTCCCCTCCCCGTGCCCGGTGCCTGTGGGTACAGGAGTAAGGACAAAATCTGGGAGCGGGCAGGTGAAGAGGTTTTGGAGAGAAAGAGCCTCCAGGCTGAAAACGGATGCGCCGAGATGGCTTGTGACACGTCATGGGTGGCAGTTGCCCACCCTGCAGAGCATCTCCTGGGGCTTTCTGAGCAAGGCCGGTGCTTGGCTGAGAGGTGCAGCCCAGTTCACCGGGAGCGGCTTGGTCCAAAGCAGGAATTGGGAGGGAAGGATGCTGGAGGAACGATGCTCACGCATGGCCGCGCCGGTGGTCTTGCCCATTGTGTTATGCTGTGGTCGGGTCCTTTTTTGTTTGCAAATGGGTAGGAAATACACCAAATCGAACAGTGAACACAGTCAGGGCTTGATTTGTCACTGAAGGCTTATGCGGGGACAGGAGGAGCCCTGCTCTGGAGGGAACCTGCAGCTCCGGAGACACCGGGAGCCCGTCCCTGTGCTGAGGCGTGAGGGTGCTCCGATGTCCCCCCTCCCGTAGAGCTGTCCCTGTTGCAGAGACGGGAGCACTCACTGGGACAGGGCTATTTTTGGTGTTAAACACCCTCAGGGGACAAGGTGTGAGAGCAGTTACTGCTCCGTCCGTCCTGCTCTGACGGCCAGGGCCGTCCTTGCCTGCTGCCTCCCTGTGCAGCCCTCAGCACCCCTGCAGCACCCTGCGCTCATCCCTGCACGGCTGCCCAGGTCCGGGCGCTGGAGGAGCAGCTGACATCGGAAACTGCGTCCCATCTAGGCTGTAATTTCTATACGAATCGAACAAAGTCACCGGGGAGGCTGGGATCGGGTGCAGGAGCACTTGCATCCAGTTTATTTATGTTCAGTGGCTGCTACCTTGCTCTGCGTGAGCATGACTCTTCTGTGCATAATTCAGTGTCTTTGTACTTCGTCGTACTTTAAATAGCACAGCGGAGCAGAGAAATAATTATTCTTTTTGGTTGGCTGGGGTTGAGTCTAAATCTGCACGAGCAGCGGCTGTTCGGGGACTTTCAGTGCTTGAGTCAGCGATCTTCTGACTTTGTAACTTCAGAAGGGGACAAGTGCTTTTCCTTTCTTTTTTTTTTTTTTAAAAACAATATATAACTACAAAGATATAAATCTGTGGCACCCCTGAAGCATAAATAGCAGCAGTGTGGCTAGCTTGCTCTGCCGCCCGTGACCCGTGAGAAGTCTTCACAGCTTTCTCTTCAGCTGTAAAATTACTTCAGTCAGCTGTGACCGGCTTTGGCAAAAAGCAAACCATCCCACCGCCGTCTCCCCGTCCCTCGTAGGGGCACCTGGGCGATGCAGGATAGGAGCAAAGGCAGACATTAAACATCATCTGAGCCCCCTTCCTTCTGGCCAGGAGAGCAGGAGAGGATGCACCCAGCTGGCGATGACGGGGTTGAAGGGAAGGACGGTGCACATTTGCTAATGAGTTAATTTGCAGGGGGCTGCCTGGCTGGGGAGGCTTTGCACGCTGCCACAAGCTTCGAGTGCTGCGGGTGCCAGCAGAAAGAGCTGCGAAAATATCAACTGGAGTGTTTACAGATTTATTTTAATTTTTTTCTTCTTTTTTTTTTCTTGAGATGCTGTGATTATGAGCCAGGCTTTCGGAGGCAGGAAGGGCCCAGCAGATGAGCACATCAATCACTTCTTTTATAAGCTTTTGAAGATTTTGCAAATCAATTTATTGCTTAGATAGCAGCCTTCCCGCGAAGGCAACAAACCTGGCACTGGATCAGGCAGGAGGACGAGTGTGTGGCGTGAGGAGCGGTGCACAACGGGCACCCTTCTCCTTCCAAATCCCAGGGTGAAGAGGAGCGAAACCCTGCGTGGGGCAGCCAGCCCCTTGCATGTTCTGTGCCTGTTTTCCTCTTTAAATCTGGAGTATTTGGGCTTGCTGGATGACTTGATACCCTGGGTAAAACTGTCAGTAAACACTGGTACCCCAGCAGACCCTGGGGACTTGAAGCCAACCAGGGGATTAAGAGATGTATAAACTTTGGGATTTATTTAGACAAAACAGGCTTGGCAGATTGGAGACTTTTTTGTATACAAGTGTACGTTGCTTCCCGCTCTTCCAAGCCGATTCCTCATGTAATACTATGGATAAAATAGTTTTGCGCTAGTTTCATAGGCTCTGCTCACCATTAATTAAAATTAGTAAAACAAGGCAAAATGGAGGGCTAGGATGGGCTAAAAACTAGGGTGCCAGATGCCACACGGTGGGCTGGGAGCGATGGCAAGCTGTCCTTGGAGGCAACGGGCGCTGGGTGCCCCCTCGCCCCTAATGCTGGCATAGGTGAGCTGCGGGATCGCTGCCCTCTCTGCCACCCCCTACGCGTCTGGGGAGATGGAAGACAGCAGCTCAGTGCAAATGGAAGAAGCTTAGATCTTTGAGAGGTGGCCTTCAGGTTTAAAAGTGTCCTCAGCAAGCACTTGGTATTCCTTGTGAGTGTATAAAGTGCGTGTGAATTATCCCTCCCTCTGCGCGTGCGTGTGCATGCACCCCGTATGTAATACGGGAAAAGGTGCCAATTCCTGGTCCGCACAGCCATACCTGGCCATGAGGTGCTGTTGCAGGGATCACCTGGGGCAGCCTGCTCACACCGAGCTCCTCTCCCACCCAGCACCAAGGGCATATTTTTCCAGGAATGCGAAATATTCCACTTGCCAGGAATCGGTTTATCCAACGTTGGCCTCTCCTAACACCTAGTCTGATAATAATGTATTTTTCCTGTAATTCCAATACTGTCTTTCCACCATGCAAAGAGGGTTTTGGCTGAGCAGTAATTAAGCTTCTGGTTTTAGCTCGGGTGGTTGCCCTGGGATGGCTCCATGTTCACCTGTGTCTCTATCTCAGCTCAGTGAGAAAGATGCCTCAGCTCCAAGGAAAACATCCGAAAGAAAACATGAGAGCCTGGCTTTCCTTGGGAGGCTGAGGATGGAGACAGCTTCATTTCTCATCGGCTCTAATTACTGTATGAACGTGCACTTAGTAATTTTCTGTAGAGAGTAAATGGCTTTTAGTTTGCAAAGTGAACTGAGTTAGGATCTGGCAGTGCAGGATACAGCACGGCCGGAGAAGCAGCAGCCCCGGTTCCGTGCCTTGGTGAGGCGCTTCCAAAGCAGCATGCAAGCAGGGGTTAGGTGGATCATTTTGGAGAGGTTTGTGTGCTTTATCTTCATAAATAAATTCTAACCTGAGCTGCTGGTTTTGCATATAGACTTCCACAGTTGGACTTTCAGTCTAGGCCAGTGAATAATACAGCTCTTTTAAAATGTCTTTTCAAAGTGTGTTTTCTTTCTGAAGACAGCAAAGGTATTCGGGAATGGCATTTAGTGGGGGTTTTCTCTGCGTTTTCCTGTGCGAGGGGTGAGCGGGAGGGGAAGGTCCTTCACCCACCAGAGTGAGGGGACACGGTCCCACAGGTCCCTTGGGTTTTGCTTCTGGGCTCCTCCGCTGCTGCCTCGCTTTTGCAGGCTGGCAGAGGAGTCCCAAACTTTCTGACACCCACTGGAAATCTTTGCCCTGGCTGTAATTTGTCTTCATTTGGGCAAAGCAAATAAGTCAAGCTGTTGAGTCGGTGCAGCTGCTCCCGAGCTCCAAGGAGGGGTGGTAAGGAAGCAACAACACTGAGCCGGTGCCTGCAAAGCTGGAGGCTCGGGGCCAAGCTCATCGTCCATATTTATAGCCGATGCAAAATTGATCCTTGCCGTTTCCAGACTCTGCAACCAATTAAACCTCTTGCTCCCTCTCCATTCCTGGGGCAATTACCACCTTGCGCCCGGTAACTTGTAGCTATGAGTAAGCCAAATTCAATTTTATCTAGTGTGTGCAACGTGAACTGTAACTGGGGAGCAGTTTCTTGCGTGCCGTCCCTCCCCAGCCTGACAACCAGTTTTACTACCCAGCAGGGAATAGACTGATCGCTCATTTACGGCTGCAATCATCTCCCTGTTACAGCATTAGGAAGGAATGAGCACCAAAAGCCATTATAATTAAGATCTCTCTGGAGCTGACAGTAGAAATAGATGGCATGTGGAGCTGGAGCTCTGTGGCTCAGCTGTTTCTTTTCGAGCTGTCACTGGAAAATTACTGAGGCCGACAATCATATTTTTAACGCAGCGGTGCTAAGTAATATATATCCACCTTGTGCTGGGGAGCGAAGAGGAGATGGGGGCTGGTGCTCTCGGAGCTCCTGCGGGCGCTGTGCTGGGCAGAGAGGGCTGAGCCATTCCCACCACGTCCCTCTGCCTCCGAAACCGCGGCTCATCGTGGAGCTGAAGGTCCTGAGCATTTTCCTATGGTTCAAATGAGCATCCCCTGCTGAGGGTGACTTGGCAGCTGGGACCACTGGCGTGGGACAGAGGGACCCACACCCAGAGTTTTCCCTGGGGCTTTCAAGCCCTGCTAAACCCTGGGGATGTCTTTGCAGCCAGAGCGGCTGCGGTGTGTTCCTGGAGACATCTGGGAGGTAAAAAATTTTAAAAATTTCCCTTTTCTTGTCTTCACATTGAGCATCTGAGGCTGCACCAGGGCTGCAGAGATGGCCCAGTGTGTTGAGACCTGTAGGTCTTCATACCTGAGAAACTATTGCTTAACAGAGATGCGTGATTGGAAACAGCAGACAATGCTTTCCCAATTATTTCATAATAACGGGAGCCGCCTCCCCTGCCCCTGGACAGCAAATACCACACAGTGATTCTTTAATTGAGGGGTGAGTTGGGTTTGCTGCCTGTTCAGACAGGGTGCTCAACCTGCTGCCTGCATTGCCTGCCTGCATTTTTGGCTTTTCGGAGCGATCCATCTTCCCTCCTGCAGCAAGCTTTGTGCCTCGCAGGACTCTGCTGGCATGCACCACCTCCCCACTCGCCACTGGCACGGTCCGAGCCAGGCAAGACCTCGTCCTCCCCATTTAAATCAGACACGCAGCATGTCCAGGCTGGTACCGTCTGAGAGGTGACGAGGTGCAGCAGCAAATTAATGGGGGGATGTGGCTGTGGCAGCCTTGCCAGCTGAGCTCTGCTGAGCCCTCACCATCCGTGCCACCGGGCTTTGAGCATGGGAGCTTTGGAGGGACCCCCTGGGAGGGCTCCTGGCCGGGGCACCCCCTCCCAGCCACCTCCCTGCACCCCCCACCCTGGCTGCTGATGAGAGAGTCCTACGGCATCCTCCAGGTCTTCCCAGTATGAACCAGGCTGGGAAGGTCCTCACCACTTCAACAGTTCTGCAGCCCAGTTTGTCTTTCTCCATTGCCAAAGGCCATTCTTGCTCCCCTGCGAGCTGGACGTGGAGCAGCCGAAGTCATGCACTTGCTATCTACATTTTTCACTGGCGGAGCTATTTCTTTTAAATGCCTGATGCCGCGTCTCATCGCCTTGGGTTACCTCTTGCCACATACCCCCATGAGCACACATGCTGTTTAAAGAACCGGTGCTCGGTATGTTATACTTCCTCGCCCTGTAACATAATACGCCATAAACACTGGTGGCCTTCCTTTTTTAATGTCTGGGTCTTTAAGAAGATCCATATTAAAATGTAATTTGTAGATGGGGATTGCACCAGTCCCTGGTTTATTTTGGCATGCTGGTAGCTCCCGGCACCGGGTCCTGCTGCTGCTGCTTGCGGTATGCTCCCCATGCACAGCTATTTACGGCAGAGCCTGGTGTAATGCAATGTGCAGCACTCGCTGTCCCCGCGGGCAGCGGCGATGTGAGAGCAGAGAGGAGGAGGGCGCACACAATCAGCTGGCGTATTATCATGAGGATCATTTTCTAATCGCCTTCCAGATAACCCCAGCAAGGCAGGCATTGCTCTGTGGCACTGCAAGCGCCCCTCTGCCACCAGCCAGGGTTTTGCCAGGGGAAGGATGGGGGGTGACACCATTCCTCGTGCCCCGAAATGGCTGATGGACAGAAGCTGTCCCCGGGTACGGCCACTTTGCCAGCCCCGTGTGCTCAGCGGGACACGGGCCGGGGAGCTCGCTCCGTTTTCTGTGCGCTTGCAAACGCACTGCAGACTCGGGCATGTCTGGGGCCACAGAGAGAGGAATACTCTGAGTCATCCCAACACACCACTCCAAGCACCCAACTAGTTTAGTAACCAGGTGATTTCAGCCCTTGGAACACTCATAGGCTGTGCAGATGGACCGGGGCGCAGGTTTGGGGGGATCAGCCGTAAGCCTCGGGACCTCACCGACCAACGGGTGGTCTAGCGACTCTTCCTCCATCACAGCGTTAAAAAGATTCAGAGCCAAACTGTCCTCTTCCGACAGCAAACATTGCATGGAAGTTTCTTTTTAAGCTGCAGATGAATTATTGATGCAATTATTCATTCTCATTTAAATATCTATTTAATGGCATTTAAATAACAGTGTTCGGAATGTGTCAACAGTTTACACAATAATTTGGATTCTGAACTTTATACCTCTGTTTTCTCCCCACACAAATAATTGAAGCTCATCCATTTTGAGTGACAATTGTAGATAAGTATCACTTTTTTTCTATTGCACATGTGCATTATCTAAATGTATTAAATCACTTACTCAATTTTAATTTCATTTGAATGATTAATCAGTTACTTGGCTATAATTATTTGTGTCAAGACATCTCCGATTAGAAAACAGAGCAGAGAGACAATTAGGAAAACAAGCGTGTCGAAAATCCACCCGATCATCTCGCAGCGCATGGTTTGGGATGTGGGAAGGCGTTACCGCTGCCGCCAGCCCCGACGCCGGGATGAGAGGCACAGCCTGCTGGGATTAGTCAGAGCCGGGACGTTCGGAATACGTGCAGGTGGATGGGATAAACGTTCTTGTGTGATCCCCTTTGGCTCTTGGATTCGGCGCAAGCTCTGGGGCGACTTTCGGGGCTGGACGTGGGTGCGCCCCAACATGGAAAGGGGTTGGTGCCCCACATGCCTCACTGGGACCTCACTGGTTTCAGGTGGCTTTAGCCGCTTTGCATGAGAGTGGGGTTCGGTATATCATTCCCAGATCGAAATGAAAACCTTGGCTTTAAAAACATGCTTCTGGCTTTGATCTTGTTTCCACACACGTGTAACTTTACGGCCTTTGCAGAATTAACTCCCGATGTGCATCTCTCCAAGAGCGCATCGCCTCCCTTAAGGTGGAGAGGTGGTTTTGCAGCTGCTCTTGAGTTTTTATTTTGGGGTTGGTGAGGATTTTGCAGATTTCGATGAGTGCTTTAATTCTCGGGTGGTTTGCTCTTTCTTGCCATGGCATCCCACCAAGCTGCAGGAGACGGGTGCAGAGGGGAGGACCTCAAAGGCCACGTCGCTCTCGGCAAACGGGTGATGGGTTTGCTGGGATCACGGCAAAGCCAGGAAGGGAGCAGGGTGCTGGCAGCGGAGGCTGAGTTAATTTGCTGAATTTTAGGGCCATTGCCCTTTGAAAAGGTCTTTCTGGGTGAGCGACCCGTGGCCTGCGATCCACCAGCCCATTCCCTCCACATTGCCCCACTTTTCTTACTGTTTTTCACCCCAGAGATGTATCCCAGATGTCAGCTTTCTGTAACCAATTTTTGCCGGGTGTAAAGCCCTGTGGAGAAGCCCGGGAAGGGCAGAGCCAGGCGAACCCACAGAGCTGACCTGGGGGGGCTTCTCCTCTGCAGCACTAATGGGAGGCGTCCTAATCAACCCTCTGCCTTGGATGCATTGCAGTGAACCCTTTGACATCCTTACCGGCCCAGGGCTGGGGAGAGCCTGCCCTGAGCTGCGGAAAACTGATTTAACCACAGGCACAAAGCCACCGGGTGAGCAGGATTATGCTCCTAATCCCTGTTCCTTTTGCCCCGGTTGCCCTGTGCCGCACACCGCTCTCAGGCTGCAGCTTTCAGGGGTGCACTGTCATTAAAACACCTCTTTTTTTTTTTTATTTTCTGGAGGGCTGTGTGGCTGGGAAGGCACTGAGCATGCGAGCATTAAAGCATAGCTGGAGTGGGAATTGCAAGGGTTTATATATATATATATTTATATATATATATATATATATATCCGGGCCGGAGCACTGAGCAGAGCCAGATGTTTCTCCCCTCCCGCAGCTTGTCAGCGTGTGGCGGCTGTTGTGTGCAGCGGTAGTCATGTCGGTGGTAGGAGGAAGCAGACACACATTGGGGTCACGGTGAGCTCCAGCAGATCCCCACAAGATTTATGGCTAAGCCTTCCAGCTGGAATGCGTCTGAGGCCGGGATGTGCTGGTGGGGATGTGCTGCTGGGGATGGATGTGATAGCGGGGATATGTGGGTCCCTGCAGGCGATGCTTTAAGTGTGGTCTCAGCCCTGGGCTGCGGTGGGGACCAACGGGGGGACCCCAAGAACGAGGGGAGCTGCAAAATGGGAAACACATGGGCAACGTGCTGAGGCGAGCAGCCTACAACCCTCCCAGCATGCTGCTTGTGGGTTTCCCATGAGGATCCTGTGCCATTAATTACCCCCGGGGGATTCTCCATTTACCCTGAGCGGCTGCAGCCGAACTCCCATCCCAGAGGCTTTTGGTCCGGTTTGCGCTCTCGGCGGAGGCAGGAGCCGGGTAATTGGGCTCCTCCAACATTACAGCTCCGGTCAGAAGAGCCTCACGCACAAACCATGCTGGCAGCATCCCTGTGTGCCGTGGCAGCGATGACAAATGTCACTGACCCAAGCTGGCATCACCCTGGCCCCGTTGGCCCCCCAAGCCTGGCCGAGCCCCCCAGCCTGCAAAGGCTCTGAGTTTCCCATCTCGGAGGTGTGGCTTGGCACTGCCTTGGGTGAAACTGTGGCGTAATGAGCCAAAATGTGCACTTACTGGCACTCGCCGGACCGGAGCTGGGTGTCAGCCAAGGGTTTGGCCCCGTCTCCAACAGCAGAAGAGATCTTCCCTTCAACATGTCCTCTAAGGAGGAATCTTCCTGGGCTGCCCACCGCAGAGCTGTCCGACCCCGCTCGCCCTTCACCCCCACGGACGGAGGCGCTGGGTTAAAGCACTTTCCTGTTGCAGCCCCGGATCCCCCCGAGCTGTCCCGTGGTGTTGCTGTAGCAGAAGCCCACGGGGCAGGCAGGGTGTGCTGCACCGCAGCTTGCACGTGGCCTTGGACATACATGCCTGCCTTTTTTTTGTAAAAATGTATTTTTTGGCTACGAGGAGGAACGCTGGAGCTGCCCCAATACTTCTTGTTGTTAAAGTGCCTCAGCAATTTCTGGGCTCCTCTGGCTCAGTAGAAAAATCAGGTTTTCATTTTGCCGATCGATACCAGAAGCAAAGAAATGGGTGTTTCTGTTCGAAGAGCGAAGTGACTGCTGGGTGCTCGGGAGCTCAGGCAGCTGCTCGCGCTGGTGCAGTGTCTGTACTGGGGCTGCACTGGGGCGGGTACGATGCCAGAGACGGGTCGTGGTGAGAAAGGCACGTGGTTTGCAACCAGCATCATCCACACCAAGAGGAAACACTTCTTATACTCGTGCAAAACATGCGGTGGTCCTCAGGAGTGGTGGTGCAGCCCCTTCCCTGCCCGGCACGGAGTGTGCAGCAGCCCACGCTGCGGGGAGCACGGGGGGACCCCGCTGCGGGGCTCTGCCTTCAGCACGCTGTGCCCAGTGCTTCACTTTACGTGGTGGAGGGGCGACGCTGGGAAAGGCGCTGATCGTTGTGGGAGAACAGAGCCCTTAAACAGCCTCGAAAATTGCTCTGGGATTTGTTTCATCTCTGAATTTTGGGAGCAACTTGTTCCTTGCCTCGTCTGCAGAGCTGTTACACTGGGGAGGGCAGTGAAGTCCATCAGGCTGTTGAAGTGCAATCGATGGTGGGCTCGGGCCATGTTCTGGTCCCGGTGTTCGCGTTGTCCGGGGTGGCTCTTCCCAAGACAGGAAGGAGTGCCAGAGCTCACCCATCGCACGGGCTCCCCGAGGAAATGGGGAAGGGTCCCTGTGCTTGGCCAGCTGGCAGCTTGCTGCGAGTGCAGGGCAGCCCCGCGTCCTCCAGCTGGGCAGCAGCAGCGACGTGCCGGACCCAACACGTGCAAGGGGCACTCACGGACGTTTGGGTGGGGTGGGTGTCCTTGGGGGTGTCCAGGAGCGCTGGCGCTCGTCCCACGGTTGAACAACAGCATGATACATGGAGCTTGTTCCTCAAATACCAGGAGCTTGAAAAAATCTCAGCTGTAATAAAAACCCAATATTTCCCACAATTCCTTCCGTAATGACTTTAGCACATTGATGAGATCAATGTGGCGTGGCTTCCCCCTCCTCTGGAAGGAGAGCGTCCCGTGGGGCAGGGCTGCACGAAGAGGGGTTGCACCATGCCGGTGCAGGGAGCTCCGGCAGCAGCAGTCATGGCATCGTCCTCCATCAGCGCGTCGTGAAATTGCGGGCTGTCTCCTCCAAGAAGACAAAAGTTTGGTGTTTGAACCCGCGACCGGCTGTCTGGGAGCTGCTCGGTGGTGGGGCTGCCTGCTGAGATGCCGGCGCTTGCAGAGGAGCTGGCAGCCCCATTCCTCATCCTCCACCTTCCTCCCCAACTTCATCTGTTTGCTAATAGAGATTTCAGCAGAACGAGCAATACGCCGATCTGGCAAATAGGTTTCTTGCAGTCCCACAGCATTTTTCATTAGTGCAATGTAAAAAGCCAACACCATCTATCACTGAGCTCAGGACAAAGGAACAACACGCCAAAGGCCTTGGAAGCAAATTCACCCACGTTACCAGTTTTCACCATCATTTCCCAATTCGCTGAAGGAGACGGTCAGAGCAGCTTGTGGAAAGAGGCAGCTTTCGTTTCACTTCTGGATAGTCCCTCCAGCGCCTCCCAAGGCACTTGTTCACTTTTTTTTTATAAGGGGAAAAATATCTTTCATTTTTCCTAATGGGCTGTTAATGGGATTGGTGTCACAGGGCTGCCCAAGCCATCAGCACGATGTGGGGGTCGGCAGGCTCCAGCCCGCGGCGGTGACCCAGTGTGTTTGGGGAGCAGGCACTTTGGCAGCAGCAGAGCATTTTACCAGCTCTGTGTTTACTTGGTTTTCATTTTCTTTCTTATTTTTGCGGCTCTGCTCCATTAATCTTCTTTGTGGCATCAGGTTTCTGATGCCTCGCTGTGTAATGTGTTCGGCAGTGCTGTGCATTTGCTTTTTATTTCTTGCTGATGGGGACAGCCGAGAGGGAATTGGTGGCAACTGAGATCATGCATTTGGCTCTTCTCGTGGTATCTTTCAGGCCATGATTGCAAGACTCTTTCCTCTTGCACACTTTAGGAAACAAAACTGAAATAATCCATAGATTCAACCAGCTTTGATGCCTGACTGCAGGTCCGAGGAGGCTCGTGGCTGGGGCTGTAGGCGGTGGTGGTAGAAGTGCCCGCAGCTATTGCTGCGCTCTTCTGGTCCATCGGTGTTGCAGGACCTGGTCCAGAGTGACCCAGATGCTCTTGGAGCCTGGACAGTTGGGATAAAACTCCTTCACTCCAGCTCCTTTTAATTACACCTTACACAGAATAGCAGCTGCCGAGGTGCAGCTTCCCGTCACCAGCGATGCTATTGGCAGCCCAGTTACTGGCTTTGGCCCTGGTACCAGATGCAAAAGCAGGGTTTTGTGTCCCAAACAAGAGCCTTTCACATCCTCCTGGGTCTCACGGGATTTGCTGGGCAGCCAGGGCTGTCTCAGAGAGCCCTGTGGAAGCTCCAAGGCTTTCTCCAGGCCGATGAAGCTGATTTCCCACCCAGCGAAGGCAGCGTGTGGGAGTAGAGGCTGCATGGAGCAGCCAGTCCGTACCTCACCTTTTCTGGGGTACCATCTATCCAAGTATCAGCCCGTACGTGTGCAGGAGAAAATCCTGGAGCATTAATTACCCTCTGCGAGATGCAGAACAGCGCTGTTGTTCCCAGCTGACCTCATTCAGGTAGGAATCTGTGTATGCGAACCCGTTTGCGAGGGCAGGCGGTGGGACTGTGAGCATCCAGATTGCGTTTTCTTTTAAGAGCTGTTAGGAAGCACCCAGCAGCACCCAGCATTGCTGCCTCCGCTACCTCCCTCCATGAGATAACTGGCAGCGGGCGCTCCCGACCTGGGGGTGCCATGTGAAACGTCAGCAAAAATAAATCTGGCTAATCCGGAGGAATGACCGGGCGCAGCAGCAGCCCTGCAGTTCCAGGGAGATTAAAATAAAGTCTTGCATTACACCACTTGGAAGGGCTGAGATTTACTTGGAAACTGAATCACATTAATTAGCATTCTGCTAATGGCTGTTTTGTATAAATATAGCGTGCCTTAATACCAACACGAGTCGCAGGTTGACATATTTAGATCGTTGATATCAAAGTCATTAACGCCTCTCCGTGGTAAACCTATTCTCAGTTGGGGCTGCAAATGGGATTCTCCTGAGCCAATCAATCTTACTAAAGCCTGAGAAGAGCCTGTTGATCTTTAGCCACCAAATGGATACAGCTTCCCAGAAATGTGCTTGCATCTGTCAAAATCATAAGCAGCTGGCAGCCGTAGACAAAGGTCATATTTGCTGCGAGTGTGAAAATAGGATCTCAGGACAAGAAATGCTGTTTAGCAGCGTATCAATTCGGGACGTGCTATTAAAGTTGCAGCACAATATGTGTGTGTGTGTGCGCGCGCGCGTCCATTCCTGCAGGCATTTGTACACATGTCAATTATATATTTATATGTAAAATTTCTCACGTATACCCTGTGGTCCTGGAACTTTTCCAGGGCTTATTAAAACTTAGTCACATCAAAGGATGGGAAAGGTCTGCCTGACTTTAGGAACTTGGAGAGCTTAAAAATTATTTTGCGCTAATTCACTCCTAATTTATCGTTCGTTATTGCCCTGATTAAAAGCCCCCCTGCTTGATAGCAGCGGTGAAGGTAACGGGTTCCTTTAGAAACTGATTTTTGGGGAATTTCAACATGGCAGGAGCACAGGGCTGCTACCATTTCTGAGAGCCCACTGTGCATATTAGTCATGTAATTACTATAATTATTGCACTTAGCACAGCAGCATGCCCTCTGCCAGGCTGTGCCAGGAGCCGACACTTGGGCCGTGGGCAGCCCCCCCAAGGGCTGTAGCCATGCGGGGGGTACGGAGCTGGCGGGACCGTGCAAAGCCCCAGCGCTGGTCGTGGACCCCCAGGATGGCTCTTGGGGCAAACAGCAGCACTGATTGATGCTCTGCTGCCTGTAGGGGATAGACCGGAGCACAGGGCTGTTAATGCACATACACCTCCCAGCCCCAGCATGTAGGGCTGGGAGCGACGGCTGCGTAGGAGCAATTGGCATCCCCTCGGCGTTTGCTGCCCTGGGATGGAGCAGATACCCCGTGCAGGTGCCCGCAGGACAGCGTGAGTTTCCTCATCTGCGGCGAAGCCCCTGGCCAGGCGGGCTTGTCCCAACAGTCATGCTTTGAAGCCGGGAGCGCGGTTTCATCTGGGGTTATTATTAGATTGCAGTGACAGGGATGAAACCGCGTGAGCCCAACTTCTGAAGTATGCAAATGCCTGGCTCGTCCAGGAGACCTTGCTCGTTGGTGTAATTTAAGGCCAAGCATTTTAGCTTGGGAGTTTTAATTTTAAATCATAAATTTCTATGGTACCAAAAGGGCACCGCAGTAGTCGCTGCCTGCAGATCCCATGCTGGGGCAGGCGAGTGGATGCTTGGGCACCGAGCAGTCTGAGATAGCATCCCTGGGTAGGATGTGGCCATGGAAACTCACCCCCTTTCCCTGGTGCCATTTCAGGCGAGGCTGCTTCGTAACGGGGGTTATTTCCACCTCTCACTTGGGAGAACAACCCTGGCGGCAGGAGCATCATTTGATTTGCATGAAAACCTGAAAACATGCCTTGTTTGCATGCATGAGGTCTGAGTCCAGCCTCGTCCCAAGGGAAGCTGGATGAAGCATCGCTTCTCGAGGACAGCCTATGAGTTAACACTGCTCGGGGGGAATTCCCCCCACCACCACGTGCAGAGAGCTCAAAAAACACGGAATAAACTCCATTAAGCTGGCGAGGAGGGGAAAATGCTAGGCAACAAGTTGAAATGGCCTAACAATAGCGAGTGCTTATTTAGACAGCGGGGGGTTTTTTTGCAGTTGGGAGGTTGTGCTTATAATAAAATCTGCACTTGGCTGGTGGATTTTAAATAACACTTATCTCATGGATCAAGCCAGACGGTATGTAACACTGAGGTCCATGTGCGGCACGTCCTTCCTTTAATTATTCCTACGTCCTATTTTGGGTATTTGTTAGTGAGCCCTGAAGCCCCGAAGTGGCTGCAGATTGTAAACAAAGGTTTTTCGAATTTTACCAATCAATAAAAGTATTAAATAAAAGCGAGTGAGAGCCCTGGAAGCCGCATGAAAAGTCATTAGAGAGGACAGGGCTCGGGAAATACATTCGATGTGAACAAACATGAATATCTGTTAATTTTTTGATTCAAAAAGGAGATGTGAGAGTGGGAAAAATACCCGTCAGTATGAAAATGGCTGGCATAATTTGTTTTGTTGGAGTCCAGGCAGCTGGAGAGAGCTTTAGATACAATCCTCCTCCAAAAGAAATGCAAGCAGAGGAAAAGATTATGAGAAGAGGAAAGGCTTTAATAAACTGTGAAGCCCTGCTCACCCACTGAGAAACGAAGCTTAATTAGAAGATTAAGCAGTTCTCTGGTTGTGTGCGCGGGCTCTGTGTGCGGCAGTGCTGTGCCGGGAGGTGCCGGGATCGGCTCTGAACTCACTCCTTTGGCTTTCCTGGGATGTAAAACACGGCCGTGCCTACCACCCAGACGCGGCACCAGCTCCTCCAGCTGCACCCACATCCCACAGGAGTGTGGTGCCGGCATCACCAGCACCCCTGGGAGGCCAGGAATTGGGCTGGGAAAGGGGAAGCCCTTTGGAGGAGACCCTGTGCCTTGGCTCCTTGCTCAGTTTCCACATTAAATGCATCCTTAGGGACTCTCCGCTCTGTCCCTTCCTGCTCTGCCTGTCCGGAGCCTGTCCTGGCTCCCCCTGCACCAAGTGCATTGTCTGCGCCAGCAGCTGCTCTTGGGACTATTACTTATTTTACCCAAGTGCCCGCCAAATGGAAAAGCTGTCTTTAGAAGGCTATAAATTGCGACAATTCATACATCTTTATTGCTCGGGCGCCGCTGACTGCTGGAAGGGCACAACGGTGCATCTCTGGGAAGGGATGCCCTGGTGCGCTGCTTTATCTGCTCACCAGCCGCAGGCTGGATTTCAATTACATCAAGCAACACGGCGCAGAGGTTATGCTTCCAATTTCTCCAGTTAGTGGTGAATCAGGCTTGTTTGTGTTGCCAGCTAATC
The DNA here is from genome assembly GCA_031468815.1 of Morus bassanus. NCBI lineage: Eukaryota > Metazoa > Chordata > Aves > Suliformes > Sulidae > Morus > Morus bassanus. The sequence goes on along the minus strand of CM062581.1, from coordinate 1,525,296 downwards.
TTTATGCCAGAGTTGTTAATACGCTCTCAACCTTCTTTAATTCCATATGCTGAGATTCCCAGAAACGCCGCGTGGAGGAGCCGGCAGCCCCCCAGGACGTGTGCGTGTGATGTGTCTCATGGCTCTCAGCATGGCAGTACCACAGGCGTGCGCATCTTGGTGCGCCCATGCCCGCTCGTGCTGTCCCAGGGCAGGTGGGCAGGATGTGGCCTCAGGTGCTGGTCCGGGTGAGACGCCGGGGTTTTACCTGATTGGGAAAAATCTGGGTTCTCTAGATATCACACCTTGTTCCCTCTGGAAAAGCGTGTTCTTAAACACACACTCTTCCAGGAGATTCTGCCTTGTCAAAGAGCCCACAAAGCCTTTTCTTTTTGCTTTCACATGAAAATAAAGCGCATTTGCATCCGTTGGTGAGACCTGTGGCAGAGGTAGCCACCGAGCACAGTGTCTGTCCCAGCACTGCAAATCCATACTGCTGGGTAGAGAAGACCGTAGCAACATGCCATCTTGTCCTCTTCCCAGGATGGCCATGTCGTGACAGTGCTGGGGAGGCGCCCGAGGGCACTCACAGCCTTCGCTCTCGCTGCCGTGTGTTTTACTTGAAAGCCCTGCTGCTCCCACGCCATTAGGAGCGTGGGTGCTTTTTGCACCGAACGTTTCCCATGTTGCCGCATCAGCCCGTGACTCATTTGCTCTTTCCGCGCCGAGGCTGTGGCGCTGCTCCCCCACCTCCCAGGCTGCCCCCGCACCCGGCGGCCGGCTCCCGGGCTTGCTGCTGCTCGCTTGTCGCCGGAGCATCTCCCTCCATGCAGGGTGGATCATCATCCCGGGGGGTTGCACCTCCCGACACCCCACTCTCTTGAATGCTAAAAGCAAGAGCCATGCTCCTGCAAGGGTTTTGCCTGGATGCTGCGGATGTCTGTGTGTAGCACCTCTTTAGGGAGAGTCCGGTACAACGTTGTATTGCAGCACCCACTGACCAGCATTGATCTGGGGCTCTGGGACCCATTGCCAGTGCACCCTGTGCCATCTCAGGGACCGGTGTGCCACCTCCGGATGGGTGTCGTGCATCTCAGCTGCACTCGGGGGACACCCCGTGCATTTCAAGTCGCCAGTGCTGCGGGAGGACAGCAGCACCCGCATCCCCAGCATCGCCCAGGGCCGTTCCCGCGGAGGCTCCATCAGCGGGGAGGAGGTGGGATGAGTTTGTGGTGAGCGGGGCCTCGAGGCACGCGTGTCTCAGGGTAGGAGCAGTTTGCGGAGGAGCTGCGGGGGTGTCTGTCTGCGATGAGCTGGGAAAACAGCGGATCTGATGTCCGGGAAGGGCCGGGCAACCTTCAGATCTGGGTTTGGGACCCCGGTGTCTGCGGGGGGGCGGGGGGGGGGGTCTGCTGCACTCGGGGCTCGGTGCCCCTCGGGAGCTGGGACCCCACAGCCCTGGAAGGGAGAGGCAGCGCAAGCACCTCGGGTGGCTGGCAGGACCAAGCCTTAACGCTTTAGTCAGCAATGAGCACTGGCAGCTTGTTTATCCAGGCTGCACAGCAGACGTGGTTTTGGTCGGCCACGCCGTTCCCGCATCCTTTGCTCCCCCTTCCCGCAGCGCCGGGGCTGGCGGTTTGCAGGGTGTGGGGATGCCCCAAAACTGCTTTTTGGGGGGGATGTCCACGTGGAGCACGGGGGCACCTCGGGGTCGGGGAGGATCTCGTCGCATGGGCAGGAGAGGTGCCCCCGGCCTCGCCGTGCCATGGGCAGCGCCGGTGACGTACCGCCTGGGCTGTGCCCTTTCAGCAGCAGCAAGGGTGTTTTGGGATGCTTTAAAAAGCATTCCCCCCCCCAAGACTCACACACATGCAGCTTGCAAAATCTAATAACAACTGGTTGAAAAACATACTAAAACCAGAAAATTTATGTAGCATGACCCAAATTGAATTATACATTACAGCACTATAATTGATTTTTTAGAAGAGAGATTAAATTTATTTTATGCCTCACTAACTAACAGCTAGATTTACCTAATTGCTTGGAGTGCAGAGTTAGTATGATTCATTAAACCCCATACATGCCTGGGTACATTACACTGTGACTAAAGCTTCCCTGCTTCGAGCAATTAAAGTGGAGAAACTTGGGGCCTCATAAGTAATTGAATATAACAATACAGCTTGGAGTTGCTGTGGATGTCTTATTAAGTTCCTCAAGCAAAAAAACACAAGTTTCCCTCCACTCTCCAGTGAATCATTTTGTGAAATTTTCTATGACTGGCATTGTTTTCTCCTGTTGCCAAAAAAAAAAAAAAAGTGTCTATGAGACAGATTTCATGCCCTGCTTCACAGTTTAATTTTATCAATCATAACATTTAAAAAAAAATGACAGCAGTGAGTAGACATCCCTGCTATTCCAAGGAGAGAAATTTTGGGTAGAATCTAGTAGCATTTGGTAATTATATACACATTGCAAAAATAAAGGTAGCAATTTAGTAAAACAGGAGTGAAGAGAAATTATCATTTTAGCTGGCAGGAATAAATTAGAATTGTTTGGCACACTTTAATAAAATCCCACATAGGCACAGATTACTCTCGGAAAAAGCAGCGGCGGTTGCGGAGCCCAGCGCCGGCTGCTGGGGACGGTTGCAGGGGGAGGTGGCAGCCCAGCCTCTCTTGCAGAGCTGTTGGGATAGTCATCGCTGGCGTCATCTCACGGTGGGTTTTATATGGGTTTTTTCCCTCATTTGGGGCCCAGAAATGCTGGTGGGCAGCGAGTTGTTCTCAGTGCCTTGACCATTCTTCCTTAGCGCGCACCGCAGGCAGGGCCTGGGTTTGCTGGCTCTTAAACAGCCTGGCCTCCATCTCTCTCCCATTTACAGGTTGCATTTTATTTTGCCAGTAGAATGATTAGAAAAAAGATCCCAATTTATTATAATCTCTAATCAACAGCTCAACCCATTGAAATGCTAACCCCGCTCCAGCCGCCTTTTCCCAGCAAGGCTTTGAGGATGCTTCCAAGGTGCGAGACACCCTCTGCTCCGGGGCAGGGCATAACCTGGAGGGTTGTGAAATACGAAGATGTTTTAACCTTGGTTAGATGCACTCTACTGCTCCTATAACTCTGGTTCCTGCAGACCTGTTTTGTGCAGAAGCGATCTCCTCATCGGTGGAGCTACTCACCTGCAGAATATTAAAGAAGTGAAGAAAGTTTCCAGCATCTGCTTACATGAAATTGGAAGTTCCAGCAGGGCTGTGCCGTGGCGGCTCTTGTGGACTAATTTCAGTAAAGGATTTGGGGTGAGCAGACGCTTTGTACAATTATTAGGAAAATGATTAGTAGCTTCCAAATGCAGAGGTGGAAATGCACACAGCATTAACGTTTAATGAGCGTTGCACAATCCAGGATCATCAGTTTACTCACTTCACGGAGCCCACAGGTCATAAAATTCAGGCTGGATTGTGTGAAACATCTTACACAAAGGGCTTCCCGTAACAAAATAAGCCTTTAATTAGCAGAACATCATGCGAGGCTGAGGTGCAACTTTCCCAGACATATCAGCGGTGACATTAATTACCGAAAGGCTTTGCACATGCATGATTTATGCCTTTTTTCCCTCGCAGTGCTGCTGTGTCGTGTTTCTTCATGGGGGAGGGCTGGCACCGCCACGGGCAGTGGGTACCCGTGGGTTGGGGTGGGTGCCTGGCCACTGCTCCGTCTCCTCTCTCGTTTGCATCCAAAATTTCTTGTTGCTGGTGCACCCATCTGCCTGCTGCTGGTCCTGCCCATGCTCTGCAGGCATTGTGTAATTAATGGCTTCCTTGTCCGTGTCCAGTGATGCAGTTATAATTTTATAATCTTTTTTTGCTGACTTACTTTTGGAGCTTTGAGGCGTCAATGGCAAGCTTTGAGGGGGCAAATCCCACGAGGCTCTCATGAGATACAAGTAGGTGATGTCAATACGTTAGATCCATCCAAAATGGGGAGTCTGAGACTGGGAAGAACCCACCAGCATCCCCCATGCCGCTGGCCGCAGCACAGCCCGGGACCTGCGGTGCCGACCATGTCAGAACCACACCGATAGATGTGGGGAAAGACACGTGTTTATAAACCATTAGGTGAATGATTGTGGTTTATTAATGACAGCCAAAGCTGTATCATAGGAAACCTTTCTGCAAAGGAGCGTGCAGCGCTAATGGGAACTGAAGCGTATGCATTTTGTTGCCTGAAAATGGGGTTGTTTTTTCTCAGCGCTGGCATGGGTGAGGTCTGTCACACTGCGCTTCCCTTTGCCGTCTTAAGAGGCTCCTTTGCTTGCAAGAGCTGAGAAAGAGCCTGGGAGGGTTACAGCTCCAAGAGAGTTTAAACCGCTCGTTGAGGAGACACAGCGCGATGAGGACGATTCCCCCGTGCGATGCTGATCCCAGGCTTTTTTTTTTTTTCTTGAAAAAGGAAAGATCAAGGGATGCATTTAACAAAATGAGGTGCCCTTTATGTCTGTACACACAGGCTCTCATAGCTGTTACCATGAAGGGAGAGCATCGTTAAGGAATAACGAATGGCCCTGCATGGGCTCCACCCAGCTCTCGGTGCTGGGAAGCCTAATTAGAGTGCAGAGATAACGATGGAGTGCTCGGATGAATTTGCATGGGACTCCAGCCTATATAGGGTATGAAAGTAATTTATTACGCTTATTAGAGGGAAGCTTTTGTCACTGCAGACAGAGCCCCGTTAAGATCCTTGGACCCAACATCTGCAGCTCAGGGTGGGCTCACACCACAAATTCCTTCCCCAGCCCCAAGAGCTTCCTTATTCTGGTGTTTGCTTTGGGGTGGTTTCGGAGGCTTCTGTAAAGTATTGAGCAAGTACCCGGTGATAGTTGTGGGGGAGAGATGGGTGCTGCAGAGCATCTGTCCAGGTAGCGTGCGGCTGGGTGGGCTCAGGGGTGTTTGCCCTTGGTTAGGAGCTTTGCTCTGACCGATCAGCAATGGGAACGTGGGGGCTGGGACATGGCGTGGGGCACCCCGAGGAGAGTGGGAGGCCATTTAAATCCTCTTGAGGTGACTAGAGACTAAACCGCCTCCAGCTGCCTCAGGGTAGGGCTGCACAGCTCTGAGTTAGATTTACTGCCTCTACATTTTCCAGAAAGCAGCTTTGTTCTCCTCCTAAGCTGAAAGCACCCGATCTGCTCCTTTAAAGCGTTTTGCTCAGCTTTATTATCTCGCCTCATGTTTTTCCCTTCCCCAAATAAGTGGTCGCTCTGGGCTTGGCAGCCTTTCCGTGCTGCCAGGGGATGCTGAGAGCTGCGGGCTGGAGCAAAGTCAGGGGAACCTGTCACTTGGCCACCCCTCTTTGATTAAAGTTCCTGACACGGGGATCATCATTAATGCTTCTCACCTAATGAACGCAGCTCGAAAACATGTAAACAGGTTTCATCAGGCAACCTCTTTCTGATTAAAACTGTGGTTTGTGTTAATTAAGTGGAAGTTTCTTGGTTTGCTTTCACTTTTCAAAATTTTTGACACTCTGCGCAGAGAAAAAAAAAAAATATTACCGGAGTTTGGAAGTTTTTAGAGACGTTTATTTCCAGAAACAATAGGATGCAATTGCGTTTTGGTGGAAAGCTGGCCCGACGCAATCCTTCCCATGGGGCGGGGAGCAGCAGGGTGTTCGCTGCTGCATGCCTGCTGGCAAACCAGCCGTGAGCCGGGGCCGGCTGCCCAAGGGAGAGGTGCCCGACTGAGCTTGGGGCTCTGGCAGAGCTGCAGCTGAAGGACAAAGGTACAATACAAAACTGCCCTGCTTGCTTATAGCTGTTTCTGCCGCTCTTCTAGCTTCATTCATGATCCCATAAGCCAAGGTTCCCGCTACAGTAAAAGCTTCCACTGAAGTCACCAGGTGTTTTGCATGAGAAAGGACAGGGGAGAAACTGGGGAAAAAAAATCCCATAGGCCCAAGTGGCCCATGGAATGTATCTTAATCCCTTGCCCTGAGCATCCTATTCCCAGGTTTTGGGCAGGACCACTGGCCCTTCCCGATGCTCCTATTCCCAGCAAGCTCATGCGCTGGTGATGCTGGGAGCTGCAGATCCGGCTCTGGCTCAGCTCCAGCTGGGAAGACGAACGTGCCTCGTGGGGTGGCACTATGGTTTGTGGCATGTTAAAAAGGGGCAGTTCCTGGGGTTGAAAATGGGCTGAGACAGCATCAGTGAAACCCCAAACCAGCGAGCCTATCTCTGGTTGCAAAGAGCGACTCAGAGATACGAACCCACATATTCAGCTCTGCGGTACCTTGCAGATCCTTCTGCTTTGTGGTTGCCGTAAGCTTCCCTCCAGGAGGAATGTGGCACCGATAATTGGTGTTAATTGGCACTAACCATACCCTCCGATACCAGGGCTGCCTTTGGGGCTGGTGGAGTTTTGCTGTTTGCATATGGTTTGACCTGGGAGTGTGTCATGCTCTGCAATCGTGTGCTGGATAACCATATACAGCCCATCCAGCAAACCCTTGTAAAGGGCTTTTCATACAGCCGAGACTTGCAGCAACACTGATAAAATGTAGACCAAAAGTGTGGGATAATAGCTCTGTTTTTCTGCAGCGATAGCTCAGAGACGTGAAACTGCCCCATTAAATGCTCTGGCTCTATCCGCAGGACATCAGGAGAGGTCAGGGGTCTATTCTTTCTTATGTTGTTAATATTTTGGACTGAGCCACGCTTTGTGATGTAGAGGTTTGGTCTACAACACGTCTGCCTTAATGAACTATAACAGCACAGAAGGCAATTATGTTTTTGTCTAGACCTGTCTAAGACCATCAACAGTACCTCATTACTTTACAGATTGTTAATGCTGCTGGCAGAAGTTGAAGATCCTCCTTGAAAAAAAAATCAAATTTATTCTCTGTTGCAACATACTTTAGCTGATGATAAATGATAAATAGGGGCTTGTGGCTAATTAGACCTCATTTTGTCCAGAGGCAGATACGTAACCGTAACCAGGATAAAAGGAAGAGGGGAAATGGCAGAGAACTCACATGAGGTTTCTTTTAAAGATCATTAGAAGCTTTAGGAAAATTAGGAAACAAAACTGCTGTTGTTGTGTCAGCGCGTCTTCTCTGCTTCTAAGGACTCATGGTCACCTATTAATCTTATCACTCTTGAGACTCTGAGCACGGATTCATTATGTAGATTATTTTTTTTTTTCATTTTTATGTACATATCAAATCTGATAAGGAGGAGGTGACTCCAACAAGGCTTCCTATCAGCACTTTTCATAGAATCATAGAATCCTAGAACAGTTTGGGTTGGAAGGGACGTTAAAGATCACCTACTTCCAACCCTCCTGCCATGGGCAGGGACACCTTCCACTAGAACGAGGTTGCTCAAAGCCCCGTCCAACCTGGCCTTGAACGCTTCCAGGGAGGGGACATCCACAGCTTCTCTGGGCGAATTTCTTTGAAATTTTCCAATTTCAAAATGCGTGGCGCAATTGCTCATTTTTCCCAGCGTTTCCATCCTTGCTCCTATTCCCGTCCCCCGCAGAGGGGCTGTGTGCCGGGAGAGCCCGGGATGCGGATGGAGCCCCGGTGTGGGGGGCAGGCTCAGCCCCGCAGCACAGCTGGGGCAGGGACCGTCCCCAGGGCTGGGGAGCCGATGCTGACCGGCGCGGGGACCACCCGGGCCCGGCATTGTGAGGCGAGGCAGAAGCACCCCGGGAGCGGGATGTTGCAAATAATTCAGGCTCTGTCAGCACAAATGTTGTGAGAGCAGAGATGCGTGTTGTGAGCTGTCAGCTGACAGTAATGGACTTGTTAGGCTCCTGATTGATGGCGATGGCCTTGGAAATTGCCAGAAGCCATTTCAATCTCTGTCTGGCTCTGACACAGCCATGCACAGGGACAGGGGGAGCGCTGACAGACCACTTCGGGCAGCCTTACGGCTGCCTGCTCTGCCCTTTGCACTGCCCACGGCTGCTCTTAGCTGCTACATGGCGCCTTCCAGACATCAGCCACCACATCCAGCCATTCGGTGCTACAGATATTAGTGGTTCGGTGTCCCACAGGTCTCCTCCGTCTCTATCTGTGGAGCAGCCCTGGAGGGAAGGGCACAATGATGCACCGTAGCAGTCGGTGATGAGTAAGGCTCAGTGAGAAATGTGCAATTGGAGAGATGGGTGGATCATCTTCACCTCGAAGCTGCATGGTTCTGTGTGTTCTGACTTGCTAAATGAGTTCACAAGAGTAAAGAGCTGCTGCCTCTTCAGCGTCTCGGGGGGACGCACAGGGATCAAAGGCAATGTCCCCCGGCCACCTCCATCACCTTTCAGCCCACAGCTGGGCTGAATGTGCTGTGACCTTTCTGCAAACCAGGGCTGGTGCTGCAGGAGCCCATGGGCTGGTGTTGAAAAGAGGCAATGGAAGGGAAGGGAAGGGAAGGGAAGGGAAGGGAAGGGAAGGGAAGGGAAGGGAAGGGAAGGGAAGGGAAGGGAAGGGAAGGGAAGGGAAGGGAAGGGAAGGGAAGGGAAGGGAAGGGAAGGGAAGGGAAGGGAAGGCATGGCAGGGCAGTCTCAGAGGCTCAGCTTGGACCCCTTTCCTTGGCAAATCAGCCCATTTCACAGACACGACCCAAGTCTGCAATCTTGGGGCTGACCTCACTGGCGCAAGCTGTGGGGTGAGGTGGGCGGGCCTCGATGTGCGCTGATGAAATTGCTCATGCCTGTTACAATGCTACTAAACCAGCACGGTGCGAAGGTCAGCAGCAAGTTTGATTTTCCTGGTCCTTTCCCCTTAGACCAGGCTCTCTGTGATCCATCAGTCCCACAATGAAAGGAACAAAATCCTACATGAGAAACCTTGAAGGCATCTCTAGTGCCTTGGTCAGGTTTGAAAGCCAGGCATCTCATGGAAGTGGTTATCCTACTGCAGAGAGCATCTCAGTTCTCCTTGTCTTTGGACTTCGAGGGGTGAAAATCATCTGTTCTTCTCATAACCTCACAACCATTTTTTCTGGTTTTGTAGGATCTGGTGACCCTCAGGAAGCGACTGGAGGACGTGCATGGGTGGAAGAGGAGGCAGGGAGTTAGAGTGCAGAGCAGGTGGTCTGGCACACAAGGTCCTGGATGCAGGCACCGCGGCAGTGGTGCAAGCAGGTAAGGGTGTGCGTGTCTGTGGTTATCCAACGTGCCCATTGCCTATGAGTGTTGCCTGGGGATAGCATTGCTTCAGTCCTCGCACAGCTGCAAAGCAAACAGGGCGGTTATCCTGTTAAAAAGGTACATTTTAATGGGCTGATTGATGACGCAGGATACGCCTTCTCTTAGGAAAGTCTCCTCTTGTTCTGTGTTGGTCAGTGCCAGAGAGGAGGGGCTGCTGTTATTAATTGCTCATATTGGGGAATTACCGAAAACAGGCTGATGCTATCCTGAGGTATGGAAAGGTGCAAGCGTCTGCCCTGGAGATCTTTCTGTCTGGGCAGACGGCCTGGGAGATGTGTGACTGTGCAGATGTTTATCTCAGAAGCTGGAAGCTTGGCAAATAACAAATGTGGCCATGGATGTGGAAAGGGGGTTTGTTTGTTTTCGCTAAGGGATTGGTCTCCTTGCCAGCGTCACCATGTGGGAATGCATAAAGGAGCAGACATGTGCCGTTTCCTTGTCTCGTCTTTCACAGCGGCTCTTGCCCTGTGATTTGCCTCTCCCCATTGCTTCATCGTTTGCTCTTTTCCTCGAGGTTGGCTAAAGGAAGAGCAGTTTACGGAGGCCCCTTCCCTTGCCCGCAGCCCATGGCCAAGCCTACCTGCAGAGGAGCGGGTGCTGCCCATGATGGTGCTGCAGCCCAGCACCAAACCATGCACACCTTTAATCTGAGCTCTCCAGTGGTCACCGGTGTTGGAGCCGGGAGGTCCTTTCTCTTGTACATCCCATGGCCCGTGGCAGTGACTCAGCCTGCAAAAAGAGAAGGCAACTGCTGTTCTCGGGAGAAGTCTCTCCATTTGGGATGGGATAAAATTAATGGCCTAAGGCAGCAGTAAAATGCTGTGTATTGTATGGTCATGGGGTTTCATCTGCGAAGGAAACCTGTTCAAAGTGGACCTGGTGCCGAGCATGGTTACTAGGATGGTATGGAGGATAGAGAGTTCATTTTAAGAGGGTAGAAAGAAATTTGCTTGCTTACTTAAGAAAAGCAGCCTTTGGAGGAGGTTATGGTTGTGATTAATAGATCTACGAGGGACATAAGCATGAAGGAAGATGAAACTATGTAATGCAGGTGTGAACAAAGAGAGGCTTCATTTCAGAAGAAGGTTTGCAGCCCTCTGGGAGGGGAAACACTGGGATCCCCTTGGAGAGATGTCAAGGTGGAGGCTGATAATGGAATTTTATAGCGTGGCTGGCTGGGGTCTGTGGTCTTTCCAATCCCAGGTGAAGAAAATTGGCCTAACTGCTAAATAGAGAAAGAGTTTGTTTCTGTCCATGCCATGTGCGGTGCGGAGTCCTGGGGGCAGGAGGCCGTGCCGGGGGTGGGTGACGGCAGGGCAGGGGTGGGCAGCGAGGGACCACCAGCCCCTGCCTCCCCAGGGGCCGGATTCAAGCTCTCCTGGCTTCCAGACCCACTTGTTCCTACTGTCAGGAAGCTCAAACCCATGTGGGTAACTGCGATCCAGGTGGCCCTGAGTTAATCTGAAGGTGCCATTACGCCAGCAACGGGGATGATGGGGAGGCAGCTCTGGGTGATGTCCCGGTGGCGAGTTCCCACCCAAGCCCTGGCATCAGGGCGGGAGCAGTCCCGGGCCCCGTGCTTTCTTCCAGCACTGCCTCTCCTGCTCAAACAGAAGCACTGCCAGGGCACTCCAGGACCGTGGAGCTGGGGTTCATCACCCAGCCCGGCCACGTGCCGAGGGGCTCCCCACCAGCCCTCCCCAGCGTGGTGCCTCTCTCCGCCAGCAACCTCGCAAAGTCTGAGGCAGCACAAACTGCTCATCTCTGTGACCCCAATCTAATTTAAGCTGTTTATCTTAGCTGCAGAAAGAAAATTGGGGGGTGTGGGGGGGGAAATCAAATCATAGTTGTGGAATTCATTGCAGTGTTTATTACCCTCTATTGTGTTATCCCCAGCGCTGATACGGGCCCTGCAGCCACGCAGCGCTGCCTGCGCCGGGCTCTGCCAATGCACTTCACTTTGACCTGAAGGGATCACTATGTCTTAGGTATAAAATGTTGTTTCGTTCCCTCTGTTTCAATCTCAGGGCTCGTTTTAGCAAATGCGATCATTTTGAATTGTTCTCAGCAGTGAGGTATTTTTTTTAATGGACTATTGAGCTCAGATAACAAATTTTAAATTATAACACACATGACCTGAGCCAATTTAAACTTAATCTAAAATGCCGAATAGCTATTACCCCAAATGGCTGCAAGAACGCACATGCACACAGAGTTGTTGTTTAAAGGAAGTTATTGCAGTGAAGTGAACGAGGCCTCCAACCCACAAGGAAGCTGAAACCTCAGTCAACTACATCACTAGACCCTAGTGATTTAAAGCAGATTTGTGTGGACCAAAATCTGAATTAAAATATTTTTGTGTCTCTTCAGGCCACATTAAAAAGCAGCCTGCTTCAATGTGGTTTTTTTTTTTCTTAAATGCCCATTTTTTTCTAGGCTATCATTCAATTACCGAGGCCTCGGGCTGGTTTTGTTTGAGATGAGCTTGTAGAAGACGGGTGCTGAGGCTGCAGACAGATGCACCCGGCCGGGGCACGGGAGGTGGGTACCCCCAGGGAGGTGCTCAGCCCTGGCTGTGGATGCTCACCATCAACATCCGAGGTCTTTCTGTAACCACCAAGCAACCTGCTTTAGTATGTGTCACACGTCCTTTGCCCTGTCCTCTGCCAAGGAGGGTTGTCCATGCTTGCGTGTTTTGTTTTGAATTGTTCTTGTTGCAAGCAGGCAGAGCATCCCGCCGGGTCCGGCGTAGCCAGGACGTAGCCCTGAGTCTTGTGTGTTGTGTTTGGTCCCCTTGTTCCTGGGGATCATCTCCTGGGATCTGCCTTGTGGAAACACAAGGTTTCTGTAGGGACTGGTGTAGGGCAGGACAAGTCTGCCACCCCGACTCATTCAGGGTCACTGCTTGGAAGTGAACAAAGTTGTAGCAGCACAAAAACGAGGTGGGTGCGGTCGGGTCCAGAGCCACTCTGTGCTAACGGGCTGCTCCGGCATCAACCATGGGCAGGCTTCCAAGCATCACCTTTGCAGTTATTGATTAAGATTTTACCAGCTGCTCTTTGCTTTCTCTTGCATCTTCCAGATACCCTTCCTCAGCTGAGTGGCTCGGGCAGAGCTCCCGGGGATGGCTTGGGGATGTCCCCGTGGCTCCGATAGCGCACGTGGCTCAGCTCAAGGGAAAACTGCATTGAATACATCCAGGGAGCTCCACTTCTTGCAATATTTGGGGATTGGAGGGTTCCTTGCAGGGAACATCCTCACAAAGCCCAGCAGACACGCAGCAGCATGCACAGTGATGCAGGCAGCTCTGCGGGATGCCGCGGGGAGGTTTTCAGGCTCGTGGAGCGTAAAGCCGCACGAGGGGCTGTCGCGGGGCAGCCGGGCTGGGGAAGCCGTGCCGTGCCCGCGGCGAGCCGGGCCATGCCGTGCCGCGGGAGCAGCCGCGACAAGCCGCGACCGTAAAGCCTGCTTGCAAGAAATCATCCGTGCTGAATAAAATGACAACAGAGCTGTAATGCTTTGTGGAGTGTGTTTAATGAAAATATCAGCCCAGGCCTAGGACATGAGGCATTCATGTATAATAAAATGAGGTTCCTGAAACACTTCAGAGCATAAACCATCTGGTCTGCTGTGATGTACTAACAGCTTTGACTAATTTTTAATGCAGGTTTTATGACAGATATGCACATCACGCTACCCATGCATAAGGAAGATACAGCCTGGCTGCACTTTGAACTGAACTGACTGATGATGAATTTGTCTCCCATTTTAATTACTTTCTGTACATTAAAGGTGTAGTGGACCATGTGAAGTGCTTTGTCTGGCTTATCCCCTCTGTGTCCCCACGTCTCCTTAAAGTGCCGGCGCTGCCTCCTCTCCCTTATCTGCAGCCAGGCGTGTGGGCGACGGAAAAGAGGGAGATGGAATGAAAACTGCCTCGTATAGGACTCGGTCAATAAACACGCTGGGCCACCAGCAGCAAGCACATTTCATGAGGTTAATTAGTTCTTATTAACTATGTCCCTTGAAATTTTCTCCAGCCCGTATGACAGGGATCGGTGCTGCCTGGTGGGGTTTGCAAGGAGAGCTCACCATTTCCTTCTGCGCAAATCAGACCGGTACCTCACATTGGAAGAGGCTTTCAGACTGCAATCTCTGCTCTTGGCTGCCTCTCGCCAGGCTCTTTCTCTTTAATGAATTTTTAAAACACTTTATCAGCTTCAAAACATATTTATTTATTTAATGCAACCCAAAAGTGGAACCATTTATCTAAGCAAACCCCAAACATTCGGGATGGTGCTGAAATAGGGTTGGCTTTAGTTGGTCCAAAGCTTTGGCAGGACTTTTGCTTGTTACTCACTGAATTTGCAGCCTGGCTTGGCTCTGCACCTCTGCTTATTCCCAGGAGACCTGGTTCCCCAAGGAGAGACCATTTTTGAAAGGCGAGCATCTCCTCACGTTGATTATTCTGGCAAAATTCAAATGACTATTTGATGCTTTAGTTTGGGAGGACCATGCCCCCCGTTTCTTCAACTTTCCACATCTTTTGGAGAAAAAGGAGAAGAATGAATGAAGCTCAGCCAGGGCTGGCGTGGCCGCAAAGTCGGGTCATTCCTCTTCCCTTCGTCATGTCATTCCTCTCCCCTTCCACCACGGCGGCTCTGGAATGTCAGAGCTGCAAGTGATTTTCTTTCTGGGTTAGCGGCAATACCAGGATTTAATTTGTCATTTAAAATGTGCGACAGGACTTCAGTCAAGAAGAGCGAGGCTTTTTCCAGCTCCCCTTTCCCTCTCCTTCCATCGGGCCTGGAACTGGACAGACCATTAATTGCAAATACATTACCTAATGACTTCAGTCCTTTGTTTATTCTGAAAGTCATTTGTGAACCAATCACGATTCCTCTCCCTGCCATCATCCTTCGGGGATGAATGAGCTTTACTGTAGTCTGGGAATTCAGCTTTGGCTGTGTTTTTGATGCTTGCAGCGTTGTCCTGGTTTTACTCATCGATTGGCTAGCTGAAGCCTTTTAAATGGGAGAGGGCTAAATAAAGAGTAACCTGTCTCCTTAAGCGAGTATCCAGACGTGCTGATTTTCACAAACCTTTTGGGATTCACAGTATTTGAACAAAGAAACCAATGGTCATCCTGTTGCTGGAGACAAGCTAAGGCAGTGGCCGTGCTGTGAGCCACCGCGGAAGAAAATGTGGTTTATTAATGGGAATATCCACAAATCACAGCTTGTGTTCTCCAAGTGGAAACTGAAGTTCCGGTCTCACTGTAAAGAAAAATAAATTAAAAATTCAATAATGAGACTGGGCTTGATGACTGAGCAGAAGGGAAAGTACCTACAAGCAGCAAATCAATTGCCAAGGACAGAAACCCCTCCAAGTGCAATGTATTAAAAAGCAAAATGTCATTTTATTGGATGTTTGCTTTGTCTTGCTAACGAGCACTCTGCTTCATCCCCTTTTCCTGGAGGATTTTAATTTTAGCCTTTCTGCCGCACTCTCACTTGCGTTGTTTCTGCAGATCTCCAAGCGAGCGTCTTGCACAGCCTTCGTGGGTCGGCGGTGATGGGGCTGTTCTCCCATTAGCCACAATAGCAGCAAGTTCAGCACTTAAAACCACGTGCTAACTGATTTTAGTGGTTTTGTCTAGACCGTACTTGATCATCAGGCGCAGATATTAAATGCATCCCTGTCTCTACGTGCAGCTTCAGACAGCTGCTGCATTTGCATACCCTGTTCCTCAGTACAAACGAGATCCTGCTTTCGAAAGTTTCTTTGGGGAATACCTCACAGTTGGCCTTGTTTGTTTAGGAAAATATTTATACAAGTTGTTCTTTGAAGAGAAAGGCTTGCTGAGAGGCTTCCCGGGGAGCTGGGTGGTGGGGAAGGAGCGGAGGAGCTGATCCAGGCTGCAGGACTGCTGTCGCCGGGGCACCCACCAAGCTTGCTGCGGGTACACCAGACTTTGCAGGCTGCATCCTTTGCTACTGAAGCTCCTTTCTGCTCCCCCAGTTTGGCGTCCCACTGGGCCCACAGCATCCTCCCAGCCCCGAGACCTGCAGCAGCCAGGGAGAGGAGCTGCCCAGGCATCCTCCGCTGGGCACGGGCGAGACTGCTGCCAGCCTGGGGTTGCTGTATCGCGGAGAGGTTTTCCAGAGCAGAAGGAAATCCAGGTGCGTGTGGGGTGTGCGAGCGGGCAGTGTGTTGGACGGAGCTGCACAGACCTCCCGGTGCGTGCATTAAATAGGATGCCTCCCTAAAATGGTGGGATACACCGGCTCCGGATAGCACATGCCATCCTTCTGGCCTGCTCAGCAGAGGTGTCCAGGGCAAGTCCCCGCATGCTGGTTGAGGTTACCCTGGATGCTTGGGGCCAAGGACAGGTCTGGGCAAATTCTCCAGTTCCCAGGGGAGCATCCTGAGCACTGGCCATCCCTGCAAGGGCCAGTCTGGGCACCTGTGAGTGACTTTCACCCCCCTGAAATAAGGTCCACGAAATCCCACGGCACCTGGCATGATGCTGCTGTTGGTTTTGGAGCGCAGCATTGAGAGCTACTGTGTTGTTCCAGCTGGGATTATCCTGGGGTCCAAAGTGGCAGAAGTGGTAAGTGATGATGAGCCAAGGAGTGCATTCAGCGATATTTTCTTTTTTCTTTGAAAAAGTCGTAGTTGGGCAACAGCAACAACAGCAACAGGTCTGGTGCTGCTCAAACAAGTTGTGATTAATTGTCCCCTCCGCCTGTCTCTGCTCTAAGCTCGGAGAGCCCCAACGGGCAGCCAGGAGCTCGTCCTAGCGCAGCCAGCTCCCCTTGCAGGAGAGAGGAAAAACCATGTCCATGTGTAATTTGGAGCTGCATGTAAATGAGCATCGTTATTCAAATCAGTCACTTTGCATCTGTGGGTGCAAGGCTGCAAGGGCGGTAGCTCTGGAGTGGTGCTCTCCTGCAGCTCAGGGTTCGGGCTGGAAATGGGACATTGCCTTGGCTGTCCCCGTGGCGGCACAGATGGCTACCTGGGTACCTGTCCTGCCGAGGGCTTTGGATGTAAAGCCGAGACTAAGGAATGCTCTGGGCTTATTTCCCAAGAGCTCCCACTCTCCACCCAGGACTGCCTGCCGTGTCTGACGTGCTCGCGTGGGTCAGGCAGGGTGAGTGCCGGCAGCGCCGCTGGCTGGCGGGCAGATGGACGGCATTTCAGGGCAAACCACGAGCATCCCTGCGAGCGATGAGCATGGGAGCTGCAGCAGGCTGGCAGCCCCTCTCTTCTAGTTTGAATTTCAGGATTATATTTGTAATTTTTGATTATTTTGTCCCATTCCCTGCACTGTGGTGGGGGATGCTGCAGGATCTGTACAACTAGGAGTTGGCAGGATAAGGGCGAACTCCAGATCACTTTGCCTGGCCGTTGAACAGAGCCTTTTTATTAGGTCAGAAATGTGGCTGACTTCTTCCCATCTGACTCCACATTTCCTGTTTTCTTCAGGGACCTGGAATGAAAAACACTGAACCACCACAGGAAAAGTTGTTCTTACTCGTCCACCAAAAATCAGGACAGGCGAAAGTTTTCACACGGGTTCCCCCGAGATTTGCAGCCCAGGGTTGTACACACAAGTGGTTTAAATCATCCGAGCACTTAGTTGAACTGGACTTAATCTCCAGCCCTCTTGAGATCAGCCCATCTCTATTTACTGCTCCAAATCTTTTGTTTTATTTTTACCTAAGGATAATGCTGCTTTTCACATTTTGGAATTGTCTTCTCCTAATGGGACTTAAGTGGTACAAATTTTTATATATAAAATGTGCACTCCTCTGCAATTAAACGCAAAGCTTCTCAGCTGCCTGGCCGAGCATTGCAGGATTTGAACCTCTCAGCAGGGAGATGCTCTGCGGTATCTTCATAAAGATGTTCAGGCTTGTTTTCAGGCTCCTGTGGTGGATTAAACAGGCACTGCAGGTCTTGGCTTGGTCCTTCCACTACATCTGCTGGGGGTGGAGGGACTGCCCATCCCCCTGTGAACTCATGGCATGAAAAGGTTAAGAATGAGCCCAAACCCAAGGCGGCCCAGGGAAACCCAGGAAGGCTGAAGGTGCTGGTATCAGGGTGGGCATTTAACATCTGTGTGTGTGACTGCTCAGACTTCACCAGGGGATGGAAGACCTGGGGAAGGGGCTGCTCTGGAGTAGCTGGTGTCAAAGGATGGAAGAAACCTAGCAGTGCTTGCAAGCAAGCGCTTGCTGTGCAGTGCATGTCTTGGGTTGGTGTAGTCCCCAAAAGGTTCGGGACTGGAATGAATTGGAAAGACATGTATGTACAGGGAGAGCAGTGGGGTCAGAAAAAGAAAGTCACAACTGCACGAGTATGGGGAAAAGTTATTCATATCGACTGGGCAATGGGAGAGAAGCTATAATGTGATAATAAGTAGGTTATATGAGCTTTGGATAAGGAGAGCTCAGTTTCCATGGCTGTAAGTCCAGGAAAAATTCACCCCAAAGCAAAACAAAAATGCACGTTTGTGTTTCAGACAGCTTATGTACATCCAGAGGGAGTAGGTTGTTTGGGTTTTGTAGGTTTGGGCATTTTGATGGCACGTTTTGGGGTTCATAGCTTGGCAAGAGAAAAGTCTGACCATCATAAATGACAAAAAGAGAGAAAAAAAAAAAACCTCTCCCAGAAATAGCACCCCCCTGAGGTATCTTTTGCTTCTCAGGCAGAAGGAAGCCTTGCACAGAAATTCATCTGTGGCGAGGAGGTCGGTGCAAGCCGGGGCTCCAGGCAGCGCTGCCCGCACAGCGACGCAGGGCTGCAGCCCTGCCTGCTGCTCTTTGAGGACCTCTCTGCTCAGGGAAAGCCCTCCTCATCCAAGCCAGCTCGGCTGAAAGCAAAACACCCTGTTTAGCAAAAACATTCCTGGAAACGGCTGGTGCTCACACACTGCTCCATCAACGTCGTTATGGCCTCTCGTCCATCGTATCAGCGCCAGCCCCGGTGTTATTGCCAAGCCAGGAAAGTCTGACAATGAAAGGAGTCCATCATCACTCTCGCACACATTTCCTAATGCTTGTTTTAATGCCTGAACATCTGGGAGAGATGCATGTTACGCTCCCAGAGTCATTTGCTTTGGCTGCGTGGAGACATTTCAAGCGGCGGGGGGAAGCAGAGCCTGTGTGGGCCAAGAATCTGCAGAGATTGGAAGAGGGGAGAATTATTTTAGAAGTCCATGACAAGTAATTAACAGCTTCCTGAGAACAAGAACCTGTTGAAAAACTGACTGAATTTTTTTTTCCCAAAGAAATATGGCTTTGCGAGAAAATAATTTCTCTTCAATTTTTTCTTCTATTGAGAATTTGGGAGGTTTTCTTAAAAAACAATGCTCTGATATTTTTGGTTGCTGGAAAAACCCTTCCTCAGCCCCAAGTCTTCTGTTTTTTGGGATATGATAGGCAAGCCCAGGAAAAACAAATAAATGGAAAGGCAATGTTGACAAGAAAGGCAGGGCAAGGCAAGTTGTCGACGTGTGGGGATGCGGGCAGCACCCTGCCTGCTCTGCCTGCACGCAGGCAGCACCGCACACCCCTGCCGCTGCCCGGCGATGTCCACCGGTGTCCAGGAGCGCTGCGAGAGCCCGGCCGTGTCCGGCAGCCGCAGAGAAATAACGACACGGATGGTTCTATTACATTCAATTATATTTGAAACAATTAGATTAGACTACGTAGCTAATTAACAGCAACCTTAGTGGTGAGAGCTTCATTAGGAGTGCGGGGTTATTGCTAGGGGCGGCGGAGGCGTCCTCGTCCTGCCCTCTGCTGCCGGTGCAGCTGGGGGACAGCAGTGCATCGGTGGTGGACCCGCGGGACAGCACTTCCAGATCTGGCTCTAATGATGCTAATACGCTGCTTTCTCTTAATTTTCTGTTAATTGTTTGCACTCCCTATGTATCTTCAATCCATTAGTTACACTTTCAGGGATCGTAGCAGGCAATAAATCCTCTGGTCTTCCAAGGGCTCCTGCTACGTCTTTCATACGATCATCCCCCAAGCTGATGTTTATAATGCAATTGAAGCAATCCGTATCAGACCCCGTCCCCCCCGCTCCTCCCTCCACCAGCTGCAGCAGGAGCAGTGCTGCTGGATTCCCCCGGGGCCATGCCTGTGGAGGGATGATAAGGGAATCGGATTTTAGTGGCGACACTAGAGGTGAAATCCAAAGATCCAGAATATTTAGTTATGTTTACCCACAGTAATCAGCTTCTCAAATAGATGTCACTGGGAAAGCTCGCGCTACATTGATTGCACCGTTCCCCGCTTTCTGCCCAGGGGCAAACAGCTCTGATTAATATTTCACAACACTTTTCCCCCCCCACACTTTTTTTTTGTGCTTGGAGAGCCTTGATAGAGAGAGACAGAATATTTTACCATCTCTTGTGTTTGCCTGCTCCAGTAATCATTGGATTCAATCACTCTTGCAATGTTTCTATGAATTAATAACAGGCACTTTGGAGGGCTAGCAGGGAGATGGGAAATGCAATCTGTACAATCTTAATGAGCACCGTGGGGACCCGGTACCATGGTTTCCGAAATCCTCTCTGTGCTTCGCTCTAAATCATTGTCTCTAAAATTACCTGCTTGCAGTCGGCTTTAGATGGCTCTCATTCGGCGGGTAAGTACACCTGCCTCCCCGCTGCGCCCTCTCTTTCATCGCAAGGGCTCGTTTGGAAGCTGTCCCAATTAATTTTTTTTCTTCTTTTTTTTTTTTTTTTGCTTTAATAAAAGCTTACCTTTGTCAGCCCTGACAAAATGTTTGTCTTCGCTGCCTCATTAGTGTTTGCTCTGCCCCAGCCGCCACCACCACCGGAGCAAGCGGGATGGATCGGTGCGGAGCTGTGCCGGCAAATTAGCTCCTGCTCTCTGCCGCCGGACCCAGGAATAAAGTGTTTGGGGCATTTTGCTCTGCAATTCGTTGGGGCAGATAGAATTGGGGGCATTCTGGCTCTGATTGCCACTAGCTGCTGCAAAAGAGGGGAAAGCGGGGCAGGGCCCCCTGGCAGAGTGAGCATGGGGGGCTCCGTGGTGGGCACCTCTCCATCCCTCAGCGGTGCAGAGGGACGGGGCTCTGGTGTGCAGCGCTCTGCTCTTCACCCTGGCCGTGGGGCAGGTGGGTGAAGGCGGCCCCAAAATGAAGCTTTAACCATTCCTGCCCATCTGTGCTGCTGCGGGCTTCATCTGCAGCACTGTCTCACCTTTGACCAGGTGCTCACCAGCCTTCCCTGCTCTCAAATACCTTCCCACCTGGATATAGCCCTCCTGCTCAGCTCAGCAGCTCTTCCAAGGCATTGGTTCTTCCCCTCCACCCTGGTGGAAGCTAGTTGAATGAGATGATTGCATCCCCCAGCCCAGGCAGCACGTGCAGACCTCAATAGGGAGGACCGGCCCTGTGGTCCAAGCTTTGCCTGCGATGCCGCCGCTCTTGCCACCGTTGGGATGTCAGGTCGCCTGTTGACCCCGTCTCTGGTGCTCTCCATGGCACCGTGGTGGATGCCTGGTGTCCCGGTGCTGCCCGGAGCGTCTTCTGCTGCATCTGCAGAGCACCCAGCTGCGGTGGAAGCTGGGACCTCTCGAGTGACCCTCCCGAGCCCATGGTCCCGTGCTGACAGAGGGGGCTGACCCCCAGCTCCCGGCTTCACCTGGTCACCCACCCCTGGGGCTGAGCAGGGGCAGCGCAGACGTGCTGAGCACTCGGGGCACTGGCTGTCGGCTCCCACGGGGACTTTGAGGACGAGCATCCAGACACCCGTAAGCCTAGACGTGCAACTGCGCTTTTAAAAATTGTCTGAGTGGAAATCTGGCCACAGGCAGCACAATGGTGTTTCAGGCTTTAAAGCCAACTGGAGTCATTAAACCACATACTATATTCCTCTGGAGGAAGCATAGTTGTTGATAGGGCATAATTTTACAGCGCAAGTGCTGGGTCTCAGTCCAGTGTTAATGCTTGTGCAAGTTCTCATTCGAGGAGTCCAGAAATATCAACTGGCGAGAGCCACACGGAGAGTCCTTTGCTGGGTCCCTGAGCAAAGGAAGCCTTGGGAAGCGGCTGGGGGCCATGGGGAGCTGCTCGGTGCCCACCCGTGGGGGACAATGCAGATGTGGCACAGCTGCTCGGCACATGGGCTTGCTCACAACATCTCCGGGAGCCCAGATGCTCCTCAGGTCTTTGGGAAGTGATGCTTCCTCCTTTGGATCACCAGCCGGTGGGTCACCTGCGAGAGGAGGGTCTGGTACATGCTGGTGGGTGCCTCGTGCGAGGTCTCTGTTGAGGTCGGTGGGTTTGCAGGGCTGGGGACAGGGGGGTTCACCCACACCAGTGCTCATCCTGAGTGCGGCGCCCCTCGTACTTTTAATTGAAGATTAAACAAATGAAAGAAGCAAACAAGCAAACAAAGCCCCCAAAGGGCTGCAGGGATGCCGTCTCCTCCTCCTGGGCAGGCGCTGCTCGCCAGCTCTGCCCACGCCTGCCTTCGCAGGGGATGGAGTCGCTCCTGCCCGCTCCTCCGGCGGGCCGGCAGCCTGCCTGCAGAGCCACTCTCCTGTCGATAGCTCAGGAGCGTCCAGCATGACAAACGCACCTCGTCGAGCTCTTCACAAGTGCCCTGATTTATTCCCAACCCCCTCAACAGAAAATTGCACGTCATCTTTGAGCAGACCCAGCAGAAGACTTCAGAGACTTCTCGGTTCTCACCCTGCTCTGTTTACTTTCTAGGCCTTTTTAATTGCTTTTTAGAAGTCTGTTCTCAGCCTACAGCTATTTTTGAGATGTGGGATGGAGATCTTAGTCTGGGTGACTAAGAAGTAATTTTTAGAGACTTGGCCAGCGCCACTCAAACATTTCTGCTGGCCAGACAGGCGTTACGGCGCGGCAGACGTGTCGGGACACGCGCGGCAAGTGCATTTGAGCAACACCTACCGATCTCTAATCAGCTTAAAGCAGCGTGAACTGGGGAGTGCTCGCAATACGGAGAATAAACAGGTCAGCTCGAACGCAATCTGCTGTCGACGGGGAGCAGGCAGCATGGCCGAGCCCTGCGTGCCGGGATGCTCCGCTCCGGCTGCGTTGGGGCCGGGGGGACGGCTGCGCCTGGCCATGTACGGGCAAAGCCTGGGCAGTTTGCACAGATGCGCTGCTGGGGAAGCTCATGTTAAAAGAATTTCCCCCAAAACAAGGCCTGACTGTTAACCTTCCCCAGCGAGCAACGAGCCGGGCATTGATTTCCTATGCTGATTTATAGCGTGCGTAGCCGGTGCTCCCCGGGTCTGAAGAACAACAGCCAGCTCCCCCCGGGGGTGCCTGCTGGCAAAGGGTGCTGGCCGCGGCCCCGAGCCGGGCAGGATGTGGCCTCGGTGGCACTGCAGCCCCGGGCTGAGCCAGCAGCTCGGCTGCCAGCGGGATGCGTGGGGTGAGCCGGCACCCAGCGCCCCTCCGCGTGGCAGGGGGCACCTTGGGCATCCCAGTGCCGGGCAGCGCTGCCTGCCAGCCCCGTGCACTGAGCATCCCTGTTCCTGCCCTCACCCCTGCGCTGCCAGCTGATTTTTTATTTTTATATTTATTTTTTTTTCCTCTTTGCTTGATGGTGCTGTTGTAAAAGCCCTGAACAATAGTCTGCATTTATCCGGAGCGCGCCAGCCTGCCAGCTGGCGGCAGATCAGCCTTCTCATCCACTTCCAGGGCTCTTAAAGACAACTGTCCCAAAAACCAGGGTGTGCGTTGCTCTGAGAAGTCCCTGCTCTCTTAAACGCCTGGGCACTGATACAATTAATGTTTAGTGCGGCATTCTTGTTTCCTGGTTGCCATTCTCTGCAAAACAATGGGGTGTTTTGCCCATGAAATTACTGTTCTGATTAGGAGGAATATGTCCGTCATTAGACTTTCAAATGCGATCCTTCTGCAGCGCAGCGCTGGCAATCCGGCCGAGATTACTCCAGCGATATTTCTGTTCCTGAAGGAAATAGCAAGTGCAAATAGGGCAATTTTATACACTTACTGGGGAAGGGGATTTGCATTGATGGATGCTGTGGTGTTCACAGCAACGACAGCTGGGGCCAGGGCACGCCCAGGCTCCACCAGGACACAGCAAAAGCTGCAGTTGCAACTCTTGCTCTCTCTCTGTATGTCTGCATATGTGTAATAATCCACATTTTAACAGGGGCCCAAGCTGGCCCAGGCGGGACAGGCAGCTCTGCCAGGGCTGCAGCCTTGACCTTGAAAATCCAGGGCCTTTTAATTCAGAGCAGATGTTCCAGGTTTCTCCAACACCAAAGTCACGTCAGAAATCTCTGTTGAGAGGGAGAGGACCAGAGGCACGGGTCTCGGGGCTGGGGTGTTTGCACAGCTGCGGTGCGGGGTGTGGGTACGGGACGGGGGGCATGAGGTGGAGCTGCTCAGCATGGGGGGCTCTGAAATGCAACAGAGGTGTTTTGGGGGGGCTGCTCCAGGGAGGTGGCTCTGCCTGCGAAGGGAAGGTGCTGGGGATGGTGCAGTTGCGCAGCACCGTTCGTGTCAGCTGTGGGGTCCTGCAGTGGCTCAGCAGGGCTGGTTTTCCTGGGGGAAGGGGCTCAGAGTGAGCCTGGGGACACGCAGCAGGGCTGCATTGCTGCCTCGGGGCTGCGTGAAGGGTTTCATCCTAAAAGACCTTGTGAACAGAGGTTAGGTAAGGTGGGCAAAAGATACAGTGAGGCATCAGCATCCCTGAACTCGGCAGCTCCCCGCGGTGTGCTGGGGATGCTGCCTGGCAGCAGCGGGGAGTTATCCCTTCCTCCCCATATCCGACCAGGTGAGAAAGGCGCTTCAAGCGGGGGGAGAGCGGGTGCTGCTCGGGGGTCAGAGCCATGCCTGGGCTCGGTTTTACACCTGCCTTCCCCAAACCCACAGTGTTCAGTAACAGGGCTGGAACGGGGAGGTCCCGGTCCCCACCCCGCGGCTCCTACCCCCGGCTGAGCCTCCCTCACTGATAAAATGTCCCTTCCTGGGCCTTGGAGAGGTTTTTTCCGGAGTTCAGTCGATACAAATTCCCACCGGAGAGAGTTTGAGGCTGGCAATCAGCTTACTCATTCTTGGCTTATCATCACAAACCTCTGACCTTCAAACATGGCTGGTGCGGTGCCCGACCGAGCAAAGTGAAATCCAAACAGACAGCGATTCACCAGCGCTTCCTTATTGCTGCCTGAAACCTCCCTGCAAATTCACGTCCCCCCCAGGACCCCCCGGGGGATGCCAGCAGGTAATCCCGGTCCGATGCTGGCACGGGGCTGCTCCCACGGGTGGCTGGAGCCCACGTGCCACCTCTCGCGGGGCGTGTGTCCAATTCTCCTCTGCATTGCAATCCCCAGGAAGCAATGTTGGGGTTTGGGGGATACTGGTGAGCAGCTTTGGGCTCTGTTACCCCTCGAAAGAGCCGCCCGTGCACCCCAGGAGCCTGCTATGGCAGGCCGTGTACCTCAGAGCCACCCTGAGCCGTCGGTGACTGGGAGCAGCAAGGCTGCACGCTCTCCGCGAGGTTTCCCGTGTGGATCGAGGGCAAAAAAGGGGGGACCCATGGGGTTGGGGTGATGTTCCTCCCCCTGCCCCAGTAGGGACGTGGGTGAGGCAACTGGTGTGCCACTGGGAATGGAGGAATGCGGCAAAGGGTGGGGGGGGATGAAATTAATAATTATCTAAACCGCACCCCTATCACTGTTCATCAAAATTTGCCCATACTTCATTCCAGCCTCCTTTCTTCTTCTTGCCTCCAGTAAGTACTTTAACATCCTTTTTAAAAATTAAAGGGGGAGGGTTATGGAACAGATAAGAGATAATTGCCTAGCTTTGACTCTTCTATTGATGTGAAAATAGGATTGGAATTACTCACTCTGGTTGAAAGGTTAGTTGAAGGTTATTACAGGAAAATTGTTATTCATACATTTTTTCTGTGCTGCTGGATAGCCTAAAAGATTAAATTCACAGAGTGCATAATGACCCATCACAACGGACAATGGTGGGAATAATCTCCAGAGACTCCAGATAACAGAACAGAGACTTCTTTGAATAATTCATGGTTCAACAGACATCCCTCACTAACAGATTACATGTGAGTTTTCATTAGAAAGGAGATAATTTAAAGTAGCTTTAAAAATAACCGGTATTTTTAACGGAAGTGGAATTACCATAAGCATTTATACAGTTTGTTTATGCTTTAATAAATCTACTTTCCTCCTGACCTTCATGCCATGGGAACAAAACGCAAAGGGATAAAGAAAGTCATTGTTTGTGACAGTCCCCTCTCATCCGCATACTGCTGATCGAGCATCGGTTTCATATTCTGCCTCACACTTGACTGCCTTTAACACACAGGACGTATGAGTCCTCCAGCCGAGGAGGATGCTCAGGACATCCCAGACCACCCGGCGCTGGGTGGGGTTGCTGATGGAGATGCCGGGGGACCGAGCACGGGATGTCGTTTCCCGGCCCCTCCGCTGCTTGGCTCCCTCACCCAGCATCAAAATCATGCACCGGCTCTGGCTAATCTTTTAATTTCATCTTGTGCAATAGCTATTACGCTTTAAAAGCTGATTGTTAAAAGCACGTACTTATTAAGGTTTAACAGAGGCCCGATACACATCTATCGCATTGTTGTGAGCTGCAACAAATATATCTTAAATAATTAATTGATATTTAGTAAACATATAACAGTTATCTTCTCCAATCTAAATTAAATACTAATTAAAGCTATATAATTCGCTGCTACGGGCTGCTTAGATTACAACTTTTCCGACCAGGGGAATGAGGAGGGTTGCTGTCGCTGCGGAGGGGCGAGCGGGGCGTCCCCCGGATGGGGGCTCGGAGGTTTCATCTCCGCTTTTGGGCTGGGTTTGGGATGCCACCCGGCGCTGCGGCTGCTGCGGCTCAGAGCAAGGCTGGGATAAGGGACGGGCTGCAGGTCCCGGGGGAAAAGTGCATGATGGAAGCTGTAGTCCGGGTGCTGCCTTCCCGCAGCATCCCCGCTTCTTCACCATTTTCAGGCTTCGCTGCCTCTGCCGCGGGTTTAAGGCCAACTATTTAACTGCTCACAGAATAAAACTGGTGGGGGAGTTGAGATGGTAATTATACGGTAAGGTAAGATAAAGTAAATATTTGAAAGGTGATTCATTTCCAGCATAGCTGAGTGATGCGCAAGCATTCCTCTGGGAGAGCGTCAGCTTGGGAAATATTTACCTTCTCCCATCAGGTGGATTTGTGGGCACCGCGCAGAGTAAATGTTGAGTAAAGTAACGCGGAGCTGCTTAGCAGAAGGCCATCACGTGCCATCCCTCCTGCTTGCATCACCGCTGTTGACAGAGCGTATTTAGAGCACGCAAGGAAGGACTTTGACCTGAAACAACTGTTAAAAGGGAAAAAGGAGGAACTTTGCTGCAACCAGCGACATTTCCCTGGATTTCTTCTGGCCTTGCCAAGAGCAGGATCTGTTGTAAAGTCTGCAGGAAACAACGTTTTCCTTATCTTGCAAAAGATGTTTGCTCTAATTGCCATCTTCCTGCAGCCGAGGGGCAGTCGCTGGGGAACGGCCGGAGCTCAGGGTCGGGGCTGGCTGGAGGAAAACGCTTTTTTTGGAGGCCCTATGGACAGAGCAGCAGCTCCCCAGGGCAGCTCCTCCTGCCGCAGCCGCTGCCCGCCTCTGTGTGGCACAGGATGCTAAAGGTTTTGCTCTCAGCTGTAGGTATGCCATGCTCCACCTTCATTTTGATGCGATATTTTCGAACATGGAGGGAGGTGGGAAGAGTTGCCCTCCTCCGTGGGTAGGAGGGTCTCCGTCAGGACCAGGTTTTCCCTATCTCCACCGCCTTTTGGTCATGCTGGTGTAGATGGAAAGCCTTGGGGCAGACTAGATGACTCCCTAAAGTCCTTTCCAGCCCTTGCACCCCCTGGAGATAAAAAATTGAGTTTTTAAGCATCGTAAAGCACTGCACTGCGCAGCCGCCATCACAGGTGGGTTATGAGCTGCGTGCTCTGAAGGACGGGCAAGCCCTCCTTCCTGGCGGCACATAGCAATGTTATTTTTCATCAGGTCCCTCCCTGACTCTTTTTGTCCCTGCCTGCACCGGCTGATCGTATTTCTGCCCTTAGCTGGTTCAGCTGGGTTGTGCAGCAACATGCACGGTGCAGGGAGGCGAGACGCTTGGGTTTGCCTTCTCTGATGAGCAAAGGAAACCCTGGCAAACCGATTAAGGGCACGCGTGACGAAGTGTGAAACTGAAGTGATTCCTCAGGTCTTATCCCATCTGAGTATTAACTGGGAAGGATTTATCCCCATGGAGGAAATGGAGCAGGTACAAAGATTTTATTCTCACCCCACCCCCCTAGGTATAAGGGCTTGTTATGAATAATCCTCGAGTCTAAAGGGTGTCAATGAGGACTTTTATAGATTTAACATGAAACTCTAACAACTTCTTCCACTAAAGCTTCTGTCAATAAATCATTTTTTAATTATAAGCTTAAATTATCAGCTAAGCATGTCTAAATGATCTCTGGAGTGATTTCTGCTGTAAGATGTTCAGAGCAACATTAAGGAGGCCTAAGAAGAAAGTTGTTCTCCTTCCTTTTAAAATGCTTTCTCTTTTTTTCCACCTCCTGGAAAACCAGCCACCCGATGCATGTGTGTCAGACGGGATATGAATGAAATTCAGCCCACCCCTAAATTAGGGACTGTACAAATCCATATCCAAACGTTGTGGCTCAGTTCCACCTCTGATGTATAATGAGAGCAGTGGGTTTGATTTAGTGCCGCCTTCCGCGATTAGCTCGCATACCAGGATTTGTCTTGGTGCAGTTCAGCAGCGCTCAGGTGCCCTGGAAATTATTTCGAGGGTGGCAATGTGTGCTAGTGCCGGGGGGAGTCCCAGGGGACAAGGTCCGGCTGGGTCATAGCTTGCAGCCGGGGATCCCTCTTGAATCCGAGCATCCTAATTTTACCTACAGAATAACACCTTTCTGTTCTCTGCACTCCTCGATCCAGGCCAGGATCCTTCCGATTCTCCAGGGAATCGTCAAAGCCCAGAGAAAGAGGCGTGGAAAACAGACAGGCGAGATGCTGCTGCATTACGTTGGCTGGTGCTTTGGTGTGATGGAGCTGGTGCAGGGCATTATCTGCTCCTGAGGCCCCAGGACAGCGAGGTGGGTACAGACAAATTGACGCTGTTTTGTTAACTGCAGGCGAGACATGCCCCTCGTTTCGGATGGTCGTCAGAGCAGGGCCCTTTGCTCCGCAGATTGCTCCCTGGCCACTCAAAATCAATTCAAGGATTATTTTCTTCTTTGCAGGAGATTTATAGAGTTTCTCATCCCTGAGTTTCCCATGTTCCCCTAATTAATGCAGTTAATCGAAGCCGTATGGCCCATTGACTGGGTGAGGCACCGGGAGCGGTGCACAGGGCTCTGCCCCAGCCAAGGACTGAGGCAGGAGCTGCTTTGCTCCCTGCAGCAGAGCATGGTCTGCACCCGGCGGCTTTACGGGCTGGCATGGAACAGAAATAATTCAGACCATTTTCTGGTGCCTTTTCTGTTCCTGGAGAAGCGCCTGACCTGTGAATTGTTGCTTGACACCCTGTGCAGACTGACACTCTGCTCCTCCTGCGAAGGAGTAGCAAGTCTCTCCATGATTTAAGAGGTCTGGAGATCTTAGATGAGAGCACTATTGGTATGTGATGGCAATCCTCCTCAGCTCCTCTTATCCTCCCTAACTAGGCTCTGATTTCTCACTTTCTTTTCCTCTGCCCCAATTAATCTTATTTCATGGATTCCATGACAACATAAGCATCTGAGGATCTCGCTCTTCAAACCATTATTGAATTATGTGCAGGGAGATGGGGCTTGCTCAGCCCCCGAACCACATTAACCAGATTATGCTATGAAGGTCGAATGCAAGAATTAACGGGAGTTTTAGCAGCATGTAATTTTGCAGGGAGGTGCAGTGGCTTTTTGTTGCGTAATATAACCAGCAGCTCTCCGGACTGCCCTGGGAAGAAGGATTTAATCCCTCCTTCCAACTTCCTGCCATCCGAAAAGAGGAAGGAGGGCAGGAGCCCACCCGAGCCCCTCTGCGGGCATCTGGGCCGGTAGGCAGGCTCACAGCCCTGCAGCGCAATGCTCGAGCCCCGGCTACAGTGCAGCTGGGAGGATACCTCATTTTTGTCACCACTAAAGAAATTGCCAGTTTATTCCATCTGGTAAGTGGTCCTCAATTACTGCTGACAGAAATGAGAAACTGCTCCTCTGAAGAACTTGGGAGCATCCTGGCTCCTCTTTCCCTATCCATGAACATTTGATTTCAGCAGGCATCCACTGGAAGGATGCCTGCAGCTGGGGAGGGATGCCCGGGATGGCTAATAAAAGGATGGATAGCGGTGAGAGTGGGAAGGATGGGGGGGTTGGCAGGCCCAGGGGGAGTGATGTTGGTTTTTCTGAGCCTGCCTCTCTTTCAGCTAATGGGTGTCTGCCAGCCGGGCGGCTAATAGGTTTCCGTGTCACGGGGGGCAGGCAGCAGTGACGGGGTCAGCTCAGCCCCGCGTGGCTCCCAGGGATGAGGCCGCTCCGGGATGCTCTGCTTTTCACCCCGCTCCAGCACCAGGACATGTGGCTGCCCCAGTTTTTGCATTCATGGGGAGCTTAAGTCTCCCCCCAACTTGGGCTCTGAATACGCCTGCCCCAGCCTAGTTAAAGGCTTTTGTCTGTGCTTAATGATGTGGCTTCAAATTTACACTTGAGGAGGTAGGAGCTGTAAATAATGTTGTTTTTTAGAAAAAAGCCTTTTGAATGGGATGCTGTTAACCTCGAGCTTTCCAGAAAGGCTGTTCCTGCGAGGTGCTGGGAGCCCTTGGCTGGCACAGGCTGGCGGGGGCATCACGGGCAGCTCAGCACCCACAGGATGGTGCCTGTGTGGGACCAGCAGCCTGGGAAAGCTCCCACGTCCTGCACACCCCTTTGCACATCCTAGCATTGGGCAGGGCATGCCAGTCCCGGAGTTGCATGCCCTGTCACCTGCGTGGTGGCATTTGAGCTACAATCACCTGCTCACACCCCTTTGGTGGAAAACATCCCTGTGCCCCCAGCTTGGCTGCCAGATTGGAGGCAGTGGGGGATGCAAGGGGCCAGGGGGATGCACAGAGCTGGGGGGATGCACAGAGCTGGCAGGATTCATGGGGCTGGGGGGGTACCCAGAGCTGGGGGGATGCACAGGGCTGGGGCGATGCACTGATCCAGGAGCTGCTCCTGGTGTCTCCGAGAGCCCAGAGGGTGGGAGCAGGTCAGGACCCATGTTTGCACTCATGGAATCAATACGGTGGGGCCGCGGGAAATGCACCATCTGAATGCCTGTCCTTCCAGCAGCAGTATGGCTGTAAGCAGTGTTGTGAGCCGTGAGCGCTTCGGGCGGAGGTGGCCAGGCTCCCGCCTCACTAATAACTAGTGCAGACAAGGGCTCATGAACGAAAAATACTATGTGGCTGCAATTAGAGGGGAAAGAGATCCCACCCGGCAGGCGGGGGTGCTCCCTCCAACGAGGCCACGGCTCCTGTGCACCCTTCCCAGGGTGATGCATTCAAAATGGCATTTGAATTCAGTGAAGCTCCCTCATCCCATGTCTTGAAGCAGCATCCTGAGGTTTGCATCAGGGCTGCTGGGGCTGGGGAGAGGGATTTTGCTCCTTGTAATGTCCAAATTTAGAGCCTTTGACGTCCATTCCCCCCGAGCCCCTGGTCACTGCTGACACACAATGTCTGCATTTACCCTTCCTTCTCCTTCCACTGAACACATGTAGCCTTCAACAGGTTGCTTTGTAAATTCCTCGGTATCTGAACGGCCATCTCCTCCATCTGCAGAGCTTTCTGTTAGTCAAACAGTGAATCCTCACTGCAAGTTTGTTTTCGAAATTGAAAAGATTCAGTAAAATAAGGGTTTTGCTGTTGTTCAAATAAGTGCTTCCCCACTGAAACGGTGACATTTGCTCTCAGACCACCAAAGGACTCGCTGTCTCCCACACAGGGCATTTGGCTCCGGCAGGATGCTGCTCGTGTACCATCATTATGAGGTTTGGCATTTAAAAATGCCCACCCTCAGTTTTAAGAATGTGTATCCAAAAAAATCCTCTTTTTTTTTTGCCTGCAGAACCACAAACCTCCTGCACCTTGAGGGGCTGCAGCCCTCTGGGAGATCTCAGTGTTAGGCTGCAGAATGGGTGTATGGGGGGTTTTCCCAAGCCAGGTCTGGTGTTACCTCTGGGAAACAGGGACCAAGCTTTTTGTCTGTACAGCCCCAAGCTGCCAGTGTCCCCTCCCCTGCCTGGGGCTGCCGTCCCCCATAATAAACAGTCACTGAATTGTCTTGTCTCCTTCCTATTTTAATCCAGGAAAGCTTTGGACAATTTCAAGGCACGCCTTTCTCTTTGCCAATGATCTCTTTAAAAAGAACAGAAATAGGGCGACCCAAGTGCACAATGCCAGTGGCAACCTAAAGCATCCAGGTAAGAATATTTTGTGTGTTCACTTTCATCTTGTCTGGCCCAGCCGCTCTAAACATCCCAAAGCCTGGAGGTAGAAGCACATGTGCTGTGCCTTTTCCATAGCCAGCCCTCCAAAACACCCACACAGTCCTTTAATAATGTAAAAAGCAGATGATGTATGAGAGCCTCGCAGGCTGTTAGCACTCCTATGTATCACTGCTCAGGAGTTTAGTAAAGAAAATTGTATTAGCAGCCTGGAAGAAGAGCAGTTTCCCTTGGAGCTCTGCGGTCTGGGCAGAGGCACCAAGGATGCCGCAGCCCAGAGTTTTGGGGGAAGCCTGGTGCTTCTTTGGCAAAGAGACCTACTAGGAAGCTAGAAAGCATTTCTGATCTCACCAAATTGCTCTGTTATCGTGAGCTTTTATTGCACCGTGGCGGTGCAGGTACTGGGCATGAACATTAATTGTTGTTATTTATCAATTGCAGCAGCATGGAGGGACCCTGCCTGGGCTCTGGGCATCGTTGTGGTGGGCAGGGATGAACTGCAGTGCAAATAAAATTAAATGCAAATAAAATGAAGCCACCCATGGCGATCACGAGCAGAGGTGTTTCGTTGGGGTCACCCAATGCGGGTGAGCAACCCGGGTTTTAGTCAAGAGCGGGTGCCATAGAGCAACCCACCCCCCGGGGAGTGAAGAGGGGTTTTCCACGGCAGCCGGGCATCCCTGCATGCGTGGCTGCTCGATCCGGGTGTGCTCTGTACGGGGGGTCGGTGCGCTGCGGAGGGACATGGGTTTTGGCTGGGCTTTTGGTGCTGATCTCTGTTCTGCGGTGAGCTGGATCCCCCTGCCTCGGGTGGAAGATACATCTCCAGCAAAGGAGAAGTTCTGCTTAACTCCTATAATTGTCCCTATTTCTGGATTTTTAGCCATTCCTCGTTCACTCCCTCTCCTAACTACACATGAATAGCTGCGTGCACCTGCTGCATCCTCAAGCCTGCACCCGCTGTTGGAGGAGGAATGGCCAGGTGGGCACACAGGGAGGGGTTTGGGCATGGGGAGCTGTGGGGGGTCCGTGTTTGCCCCCACTCGTGTGCTGAAGGGCCCCTGAGGAGGGTGGAGGCTGAAGGGCCCATCAGTCCTGGAGCCTTTTTCTTTCCCCCACTGAGCCCAGCGTGTAAGTGTTATCTCGAACCCGGAGCACCTCAACTGCACGTAGTCACTAGCACAGCTTTGGGGCCACACGTACATGGCCATACACATGGTTTACTCAGGGCTCGTAGCTCTGATGGAAGTCTGCCTTCAGCAGCTGACAAGTACCTGAGGATCTGTCGTAGGGGTTTCAGGGGAGGTTTCCACATCCAGCTCTCTTAGAGCCATAGATTGGCACGTTTGGATACCATGTTCTGTGATTATAACTTAAGATCATGGCTCATTTGTTTCTCAGCCTTCAAGTTACTCGCAGCCTGCAGGCTTGAAAAAGCTGCTGATTATCTCTCTGGTGCTGTGACCTGTGCTCTCTGCCTGCCTGCTGGAAGAGCGAGCCCTTGTTTTGTACTGTTAATATTCAGAATGAGTAAGTTTGTGGTCTTGCAGCTTGGGGATTATTGCTCTGACATCCTGGGATGTGGGACTGGGAGCAGAAGAGGGGAACACCTTCTTCTTGAGGCACACAAATGTGGGGTGAGGAGAAGAGGTGCAGCAAGTAGAGGGGTGCGAGGCGGCTCCGCCTGCCTTTCTGGGGATCCGCGGCCAAAGCATTTGGTGGAGCTTTGCAGGATTATTCTGTAGTTTATTATGCTGAAGGATGCTGGCACATCCAACCAGCGCTGTGGTGCTGCTCCACCTCCGGCATTAACCAGGGTGCAGCATGTCCCAGTGCATCCCACTTACCCCAGTATACCCCAGTACTGGTGTCCCCACAATCCCTGCCAACAGGCACAGAGGGAGTGGAGGGAATAGCTGATGCCTGTGGGTTAACTGGTGGATAATGCAGGCAGGGTTAGGTGCTGGCCTCAGGTCTGTGGCTGGAGGACCGTTGGCGGAGCGAGCACGGAGCGAGGGGGTTGCCGCATCCTGCCCACCAGCGCTGCGGGAGGGTTTGGCTGCTCGCAGGCTCCTGGTCCTCCCTCCCCAGGAAAGCTGGTATGCCCTCACCTCCGAGAGAAAGCCAGTGTTTTGTACACTGACCTAGAACAGACTGGACTCTGAACTGAAGTGATATTTAATTAAGAAGTGCTAAGTTTTCCGCTCCAGCCCTTGTTTACCATCGGGTATAACAGGGAGAGAGTGGATTTTTTCACTGTTTACTATTCTCCTTGTTACTACCAGAGCAGACTTGGACCTGGGGATTCTTCCGTGTCAGCATCCAAGTGTGGGCTTTTATGCACAGTGTATGCAAATGCTAGGTAATTTATTTTATAAAACTATTTTTATTGCAGTTCCCAGCGCTCCTAGTACCAGCTGTGATGCGAATCACTTGGATGTTAAAGTGCTGTTGACAAAATTGTTCCCAGCGGCACGTACGCTTAGATGCACGTCTCCCTTCCTGCCGAAATTCAAGGTATTGGAAGGATGAAGGCATCGATGCAGCCGAGCCCTCCGGAGGCACGCAGGGGTCGTTTGGGGACAGAAAGCCTTTAACGATCGACTGCCTCCGTGCAGGGTCTGTGGGAGACGTGCTCAGACTGCAGGAGCCAGCACCACCGGCTCGCTGGCTGCTGCGGCAGCGTGGCACGGGATGGGGTAACGCCGGGCTCTGCCTTTCCCAGCTCGTAGGATGGGGAGGATGCGGCTGGACCTAGGGAATAGCTAAACACAGTCTTGGGGAGACAGGCTGATTTGGGAACAGCTTTTCTTTTAATTTATTACTCTGGAGTGCGGCTTACCTGCAGGGTGTCTCACAAGCGCGACACGTCCCAGCCGCTCAGGCCAGGAGGGATGGTGAGCGTCAGAGCACCCGCAGCCCCCGGAGCCGGTGGGTGGGCTGGCCGGGCAGGAGCGCAGGGGATGGCGGTGGGGAGAAGGGGCTGCTGTCCACAGGGGATTTGGCTTATCTGGAGAAGGGAACCTGGCAGAAAAAAAGCTGGGGGGGCTGTTTCAAAGGAGGCAGCTCCTGGCATTAGTGTTTGGAGGTTTGGCTCAGCCCTTCACAGGGAGATGGGCCGTTAGCCTTTCCTGAGCCTTGGAGAAAAGGCAGGAGGAGGTGGTGTGCTGCCAGCTGGCACCCAGAGGAACTGACCACCAAAGCCCTCGGGAAGGAAAAGTGCTGGGGTGGGAGATCAGGGATGGCTCCAAGGATGCAGGTGGAGATGTGGGAGTGGAGGATGGCTTGCCAGGACACCCCCTTGGGGACCTGCCCTCATGACAGCTCGGCTGGCAGGTGGAGTGTGTGACTGCAGGGTCTAAAATGCAGGTGGTCCTGCGTGTGTGGAGATGCCCCTTCTGGCAGCGTGGGCAGCGTGGGGCTGCCTACCCCCAGCCCTGCCTGCTCCGCCATCCCGCAGTTCTGCAGCGGCTCAGGGCAGCCGTCGGCACAGCTCTCCTCATCCCGGCACGGCTCTCCCCATCCCGGCACGGCTCTCCCCATCCCGGCTCAGCTCTCCCCATCCTGGCACGGCTCTCCCCATCCCGGCTCAGCTCTCCCCATCCCAGCACAGCTCTCCTCATCCCGGCTCAGCTCTCCCCATCCCAGCATGGCTCTCCCCATCCCAGCACAGCTCTCCCCATCCTGGCACGGCTCTCCCCATCCCAGCACAGCTCTCCCCATCCCAGCACGTCTCTCCCCATCCCGGCACAGCTCTCCCCATCCCGGCACAGCTCTCCCCATCCCAGCATGGCTCTCCCCATCCTGGCACAGCTCTCCTCATCCCAGCACAGCTCTCCTCATCCTGGCACGGCTCTCCCCATCCCAGCACGGCTCTCCCCATCCTGGCACAGCTCTCCTCATCCCAGCACAGCTCTCCTCATCCT
Organism: Morus bassanus; assembly: GCA_031468815.1. Classification (NCBI taxonomy): domain Eukaryota; kingdom Metazoa; phylum Chordata; class Aves; order Suliformes; family Sulidae; genus Morus; species Morus bassanus. The sequence goes on along the minus strand of CM062581.1, from coordinate 1,489,609 downwards.
GGCACGGCTCTCCCCATCCCAGCACGGCTCTCCCCATCCCGGCACAGCTCTCTCCATCCCAGCTCAGCTCTCCCCATCCTGGCACAGCTTTCCCCATCCCAGCATGGCTCTCCCCATCCTGGCACGGCTCTCCCCATCCCAGCAGGGCTCTCCCAATCCCGGCACGGCTCTCCCCATCCCAGCACAGCCGCTCAGTGGAGCAGGGGTAGGAATGTAGGTGACAGCCGAGTTCGGGGAGGAGGAGTTAACAAGCAAGGAAAATAGGAGATAAATAGCAAAAGAATGCTTCAGCCCATTCATCCTGGAACCTTACTAAATGTACCATGAATGATTCCTTACAAAATTGAGCTGTATGTACACTTGCTTGATGGCACTGCAGTGAATTGCTTCTTTAGTAAATCTGTCATGTATGCGTAGACTTTATTGCTTTTTTTTAATGTAAGAACTGTGCATCTCTTCAGGTTGGATATCTCTTGCCAGAAGCCAAATTAGATTCCAGTGCGTCGTCCTGAGTCCCCAGTGTTTGTGCTGGGGGCTGGGGCAGGGGTGCCTCTGCTCCTGGGAGGTCTCTGTGCTTGCCTCAGATGCCTTGATTTTGCCAGGTCTGCTGTGGTTATTCTGTCACCCTTTGCCCCAGCACCATGACGGTGCCTGTGTTACCGGCTGCAGGAGCTGAGGCGGCTCGCAGGGATGCGATCGCTGCATCAGCAGGACCCCAGGAGTGCCCCATGGCAACGTGGCTGTGCTGTGTCTGGTCCTGCACCCAGCCGGGCACCTCTGCGGGGCCGCGGACCAGTCACAGAGCATGCACAAGTGCCCTGGGGTCCCAGTACAGCTGCGGGTGTCCCACGTGTGTCCGATGCACGTGTGCAATGCATGCACCCAACGTGGAGTCCAGCACGTGCATCCAACGTGTGCATCCAACGCGTGTGCCCAAAGCATGCATCCAACATGCGTGTCCTACACCCGCAGCCAGCACGAGCTCCAGTGCAGGGTCCAACACGTGCATCGGCGATGTGCCCTCAGCCAGGAGCTCTGCAGTGAAGTCACACGGCCGTTTCCACACCCTCATCCGCAGGCAGTGGGGTCACTGCACGTGTGCCGTTTGCAAACTGCACCCACAACCTTTTCATGCCCCAATTTCCTCCTTGGCTGCTTCAGGAGAAAGATTTCTTATTTCTTCTCGCAGGGTCACTGAGAGGCTAAATGCATTAGTGCGGCTCCCGGACGGATGGTGCTGTTACGACAGAAAGTCTTACTGCTATTTGTACGCTGGATTTTGCTTTGAGGGCTGCTAGCAGCCAGCCATTGGCTGTGTATTTACATGCTGAGCTCCCAGTCCATGGGACAGGACAGATATATTTTCTAAGATACTTTCTTTTCCATAAAAAATATTTGATTGCGGTATTGACAGAACCACTGATGTAAAAGGGCAAGGAAATATTTCCAAATGGTTTATCTGGCAGCTGTAAATTTCATCTCATGTTGCTTATTGACCTCTAATTGTTTCCAGTAGTAGCAGGAGACAGGAAGATCAATAGGGCCAGGGAGATAGTTAATATCCTCCCGGTGCACTTTAACTGTAGTTAGAAAATACTGGAATTCATCTTCTGTGATTTCTAGCAGGTTTGTAATTGAAACACTGGGTGCCTGTATCTTGGACTTCTCTGTGCCCTGAGTTCTGTATAAAGCATTCATTCCCCTGCTTGCCCCTTCTTCCCACCCAGTCCTGGAGGCTCTGAGCGGCTTCATTGTTCTCCAGCTGCCTTTCCCTGGACAGAGGTGCTTTAGAAATTCAGGAGACCCTGATCTAGGGGAAAGATCTTCTCCCAAAGAGCCTGACCACCTCATTTGCTCCGTGACGGTGGAGGTTGTGTTGTGTTTGCTAAGCAATGAGGAAATGGTGTGCCACCAGCTGCAAAACAAACATTCATTCTGCATATATTTCCAATAACTCACTTGTGTTGGCTGCCAAGAGCTTTCCAAGGTCTCCAGAGCCTTATTGCTTCTCTCCGTTTCTCCTCATGCCAACCCAACCAAACCACCTTTCCTCATGCCCAGTAAGCTCAGCAGCCTTTCTGTCCAGTGTACGGCACTGCAAGGTTCCTATGCTATAGACAGAGGATTTTTTGCAATTTTTACCTTATGACCTTTAATGCCAAGATTAGTGGAATGATTTCCCATCACTTTATGAGTCAAAAGGTGTGCGTATCCATCGGCTGCACACCCCCTGCCTATGGAGGTCTTGGTGTCCCACCGTTCAGGTCGGGTTAGACTCACGTGCCTGGTTGCGGGCAAGCCCAGGCTCGGGGGCGAGCAGCAGACCGTGCTGGGCTCTTGCACGAAAACCTGCCACCCACATCTGTGCCGAGAGCCCGGCAGGGCACGCGCCAGGCAGGCTGCACAGGCAGCATGCAGGCAGAGTCGGCAGCACACCGGGGTTCACCCCGGGTCCGCAGCCATGCGGCGGGCTCCCCGCTCTGTCCCCAGCTCTGCCGGCTCTTGCAACAACTCCTACCACGTTTCCCCATGGCTCCTTGGGTTTATTCCTCCGTGCAGCCCTTGCTCAGGGTCAGTGGCTCGCTTTGCATCCCAGCCACCGCACACACCGAAGGGCGCATTTACAGTGCAAACATAAAGCTTGCTCAGGAAAATAGGGCGCACCCCACCTGCCCTTGCCTTTGCAGGGTGCTCCTAGCTGGGACCCCCCCCACCCACCTGAGCCCAGGCACCCCAGGCACCCCGGGCATCGCACGCAGCCTCTCGTTAGCACTGCTTCCAATTAGAGCCAGACAAAGCCGAGGGATTTTTAGCAGTCCTTTAATCATTTCTGTTACTCCACAGCAGATATGTTTGAATTTGGGCGGTAGCTCGGCATGACGCAACCTCAACTGTTCTGTTGAATTTTCAGGCAGGGAATGTGACTGGTTTGGGTTTCTTTTCAAAGGGAAGGAGGTGGTGGTACAGGCGTTTCAGTACTTCCAGGGCTCAGGGGTAGCTGGCAGCTCATGCAAAGGACGCTTGTCCTTGCACCAAGTTCACCCATATACTCTGGTCTGCAATAGCCAAAGGTGAGTCTGGTTTTATAAACCCTTTCCAAATCCTCAAAGTAACCAGACCCCAGTGGGAGTGGGGTGTCCTCCCGCACGCAGCATCTCCAAATCCCACGGCGTGGAAGGTTGAGAGGTGACAGCACCAAAATCCTCCCGTTACCACAGAGCAGCCCTCAAAGTCACCACGCCAGAGCTCACCCTCCCAGTCCCCCTGCCTGCCCACTCCTCCACCAGTCCCTCCTGGGAAGGGTAAGAAATAAACCCATGTTTCATGCTGAGCGGATGGAAATGCTTCTTTTTGTCTTGCGTGGTGGTGGAGTTGGTCCCTCTAGCATGGGACCAGTGGCAAACCAAGAGCTGTGCTTCAAACACGACAAATATCTCTAATAAATCACCTGTCCTCCAGCTTTCCTGAAGGATTTTTAAAAGTGCATAAGGATTCCTGTAGCTGGAGCTCTGCAGGAAAGAAGGGGCTGGGAATACTTGAGCAAAAAGGGAAGGTGAGGGGAGCTGAAGCGCGGTTGAGTGCCAATGGCTACACCGAGTTGCGGGAGTGGATCCAGGCGTGAGGAGTGTGGGGTGCGTGAAAGGACGAGTGGGGGAAGGCCATGGAGAGGCAGGGAGAGGGGGACAACGGGGTCTTTGGGATGGATGGAGACGGATTCTCCTGCAGAGGGAGGTGGAGTGGGACCAGCCTGCAGCAGCAGACGGACAGCCCAGGGCACCTTCACCCCTGCAAAGGAGGGGGATGCTTCAGGTGACCCCACAACTCGCCTTGGGGTGGGGAGTGGGTGGCCATCAGCTGGCCGGTGTCTCCCCCGGGCCACCTGCAGGGCCACCAGCGGTCCCCCTGCCCACGGAGAGCTCGCACGGGGATGCCACTCTCCAGGGGAGCCACAATGCCCCCGACTCCGGTCCAAACCCATGGCAATGGCAGGGCTGCAGGTGACGGTGACGGGGTTATTGTCTGCCCGGTGAAACACAAGCAACTCCCCAGCTCTGCCTGTCATCATGAATCACGGCAGAGCAGTAATCTTTCATTAGAGCATTCAGCACTAATTGCTGGCAAAATGCCACGTGCCTATTTTCTCATTTTAACAAAACATTTATGCATGAAAGATTTAATGCCAGGTATCAAGCATATCATTGTAAATTTACCACTAATTAAGCCTAATTAAAATAATTAAATGGCTGTGGAGTCACAATGTGAATTAAAATCACATTTCCTCTTGTGTGTGCGCCACTCTTCTTGCTGCCCTTACTTCGAATTTAAGATACAAATATTTTCCTATTCAGATTCATGCGAAGTGTCTGTGTGGCAGAGGGGATTTAGTCATTAAGATAATGCTGTGATTTGATGGTAAGTTTTTCAATTTCAGGACCTCTTGAGATTTTTCTTTATCTGGATGAAGTATGGACAATTTGACAAATCTGTTCCTCCAAGCAGTCACTTGCTTTTGCATATTCATTACTCATTGGATTTTTAATCAAAGTCGCTGATGGACCCTTTGCACCACAAATAACTCGGTCATGAATAATTGATGGTGTTTAGCTGCGGGTTGGTGGGTGCGGGGGGCTGCTGTGCCTGGCCCGCTGCACGCACCACATGGCGCTGCAGATGTTCGGGTTTCACATGTGCACAGCTCATCAAACCCAGAACCGAGCCGGACCCCTGGGCGGGCGCCGTCCCTCGGCACGCCATCTGCTTCCCACCCCGCGCGAGGTGAAAACAAACCTCGGTGAATTGTGGGAGCCGGGTTTGTTTTCCTGCTGCTGGTGCATGAGGCGCTCTACGTCTGGTTTCTCCTTTTTTCCTTTTGCTGGAGAGGCTCTGGCCGGAGTTTCTGCCCTGTTTTCGCAGCCCTGGGTGACCAGGGGCTGAGGAGCTCCAGGGGATGCTCTGGCTGGGGGCTCCAGCTGCACCATCCTCTGCTGAGACTGGGGTTTCTTGAAGAAACACGCATCCTGGTGCCAGGACTGCTTTCCCCCAGCCTTTGCAGGTGCACCCGCACACCTGCCACCCATGATGGGTGCTGGGGTCCCCCGAGGCTTGCAGGAAGCCTCCCACTGCTGAGCTGCGCTTGGCAGGGACCAGCCCCCTCCGCCCCGGCACGGCTGTCGGCGAGCACCCTGGCTCGGCCAGCAGCACCTCCATCACTGCCCGCACCCGTGCTGGGGCCGGTTCCCCGCGCAGTATGGGGTGCCTGTCCCTCACGTGCCTCCCTCATACCCCTGACAGGGGGAGCGCCTTTCCCCCACCCCAGAAAACTGGCATGTATAAGACTGCTGGGTGTAATTGTTTCTCAGCCCTCAAGTTTAGCTGGCCTGGCCGCAGCACTGCAGAAGACGCAGGGCAAGACATGCACCACGAGTTAATTAAGGTGCTGGAGGAGCTGGAAGAATTGCTCTCTTATCACTGAAACAATTAAATGTGAAAGAGTTGTGATTTTGACCCAAAAGGACATGAAAAGGGAAATCATCATTAAGCAACTGACCGAGAACATCCCCAGCAGCCCCAAATTGCTGCCGACCCGGGAAGACTTCAAGCACATGCTCATCCCACACAGCTCCCCGCAGCAGGGGTGGGAACAGGGGATGGGGCTCCCCTGCAAAAGCCCTGGAGCACCAGGAAAGGGCCCCTCTGGCCCCCCAGGGAGGCAGAGGAGAGCCTTCCTCCCTGGGTGACCCCTGGTCTCTCTGGAGGCTGGATTAAACCCTCTGCGCTCGAGGTTTGCTGATTCTCTGCGGTCCACAGGGAAAATGAGAAACTGCTCAGGAGACATGGGCAATCTCTGCTTCGAAGGGGGTTGGTTTCTCCTAGAATCGTTATGAATTTTGGAGGCCTAATAAAACAGCTGGCAATTTGCTCCCAGTAATGCGCCACGTTACAAGTTGGGTTATGAGGAACCCAAAAAACCAACCCTATTTGCCCTGTGAAAGAGTTTTCACTATCATGGTGTCTGGGTGGACTTCTTGATGTCGCTGCACTGATCTGTGCATTGTATGGCGTTGGCCCAATCCATCACTGGGTTGGAGGGATGTCCGGAGCAGCTCAGCTGGCCGCTGCCAGCTGCTTTTGCAGCGGGGTGCGTGTCGCTTTGCTACCAGGTGAAGTGAGCTGGAGCCTGGATCCGCGGGGACAAGTCCTTTGTGCCCCTGAGGGCATCGCTCAGCTGCTGCCCCATCCCACCTTGCCCGGCCCCGTGTGGGCACCAGCAGGTGTTTGGCTCCGATTTGTGCCCTTTTCGGGGAGCTCAGGAGCAGCGGGTGCTACCACTGCTGGCCGAGGCTTTGCTACTAGAAACCCTCTTTTCTTTCTCGGTGCCGTCAGAGGAGACAGACCTACAAAAAGCCTTCTGCTGGGAGAAGATGTAGCAAACAAGTGGGCACAGACCCCGGCGCTAGGTGTTTGCCCTGGGATGATCAGAGTCTCTGGGGAGCCTCAGGGGTGAGCTCGGGTTATGCTTCTGGGCCTGGCACAGCGCAGGAGTCTGCAAAGTGGTTCCTTCTGCTCCTAACATCTCTGAATCAAACCAGGACAGAGTTGTGCCAAGTCTCGTGTTGGTGCGTGTCCGACAGAGACAGAGCAGGTCCTGAATTTCTGTGCCCTGCTGCTGCAGAAGTGATGGCTCTCCTTCACTTCGAGGATGCTGAGCTTGGAGACTTACCCTCCTCCCAAACCTCATCCTCGTCTGCGATATAATTAGCAGGCGGTGGCAGCCCTGACAAACCTCTGCCGGCAGCACACAGCTTGTCGGCCGCTGATGGGGTTGCAGGCACAGCCGTCCTGCTGTCGCTCTCCCAAAGGCATTTGTCAGTCAGTGTCAACACGACACGCGGGTGCACAATCTGTCCTGGCACGGGTTTCAGCGGCAGCACAGCTCTTTGCTTCCTCCCGCCGGGCACGGGTGGGAAAGGGAGCGTGGTCCCCGGGGGGTGTCACGGGCCAGCCACCAGCAGCCTCCGCGCATCGCTGCTGGGTGCCGAGCGCACGTTCAATGTGCTTGGGTACGGATCGGGTACCAATGATGTTTTGGGAAGCATCACTGAAGCGTGCCAGCAAGGCTTGGCAGGTCCTGGGGGTCCGGCCGCTGGAGTCAGCCAATATACAGGATGGTCACAGCTGCCTTTCAGAGCCAAGGCACATCTCTGTCCCCATCGCGCTCGAACGACCTGACCCATGGCCTGAGAAACACAGAGGCTATAAAACACCACTGGCGTGTGTGCGTGCCGCGTGGGTTGCTGGTCGGCGGGGAGAGTCTTATCCGCCATCCCTTCCCTTCCCTCCAGGAGCGGGGCAGGACCCTGCGTTTCGCAGCGATACCGGTCTCTTGTCTTTTTTTTTTGCAAGGGGAGGGGTTTGATATTTGTTATCCCGCAGTGCTTATTCAAACGGGCAGCCTGGCACCAGGATCTGACAAGGAGGTTGACAGGGTAAAAGGAAAGGGAGAAGGAGGGAGGCTGGCCGGGGCGGCGATGCATTATTTACTGCTGCTCTCACATGTGTGGTCTCAGCCAGGTCTCCGATGTGGCATAATGGATTGCAAAGCCCCTTTGTGTGCTCGGTGTGGCCGCCGCTATATTTTAGGCTTGAGTCATTCAAGCAAACCCTGGGCAATGCTCTGCACAGGCTGATTAACCTTTTATTTCCCAGGCACTGACTCATTTTCCCTCGCAGCGTGGTGTCCCTCGCCCTGCACCCTCAGCCCGCCCTGGCTGCCGGGTTTTGCCGACTGGCCGGGGAAGGGGCCGGGCGGAGGGGGTTTGGTTACCCAGCGCTGGGGTCCCTGCAAGGGAGGAGCAGCAGATTGGCCCTATTGCTGCACCCTCTAATCCCGAATAAACTCCCCTAAACTCCTTGGCAGTGCTGCCTGCTGCAGGCAGGACACCGTGGTGGCAGTGGTGGTGGCAGTGGTGGTGGCGCTGGCGTGGTGGCGGGGGGACCAAGCTGGGGGCCGGCAGGCACCGGGAGCAGATCCGGACAGATATAATATCCCACTCCAGCAGGACTGAGTTCTCCCAGGCTACAGCATGGGAGGTTGGTCTTAAATTGGAAGGAAGAGCCACACATTTAACCCTCCTCCCACCTTGGGCTGCAGAGAAAAAGCGAGAGTGGTGGAGGTTATGGGAGGTGTAAGGGGACAGGCAACGAGCCGGGGTTCGGGTGCGAGCCTGTGTTGCATGTGCACCCCAAATGTGGGTGACCCCCGCTTCAGCCTGGGAGCCTGCCTGTACCCACGGAGCTTGCGGTAACATGGAGTTGCAAAGTGCTGCCCATTTCTCTCCTTCATCTCGGTGGTTTGCAAGATGAGGTTGTATTTCTCTTTTTATAACCCAGGGAAGAAGTAGTTGGGTTTTAAAAAAAAAAAAAAAAAAAAAAAAAGGTGTTGGTTTTCTGAAGAGAGCTGCCTGTAACAGTGTCTGCGAAGGTAGATGCTCTGCAAGCCTACAGGGAAAAAGCCCCTCTAGGTCCATAAATAATTCAGGTGCTTTGACACAGACTGCAAGCATGTCAGAGGAGTTCCTCTGCTGCAGATAAATCTATTGATCCTTGTTTGGTCTGAATCCTGGAGAAGGAGCTTCCTGCACAGACTCTGCCATCGCCTTCCCACAGAAGTGGAGGAGCATCTCGGCATCCTCCACTTCCCAGCGATGGAGGTTTCACAGCGGCTTTGGGCCACCGTCCCGAGAAGCGCCCGGTGCCTCCCGCCGCCCTCCGCTCCTAAGGGCCACGTTGCTGAAGTCCTTTATCACCTCTCCTCTTAACTAGAGGATGAATAATTAACTCTTCTGGCTAATCACTCTGGAGTTTTGCACACTGAAAGGGAGCACTTCTGCTCCCTATTAAAAGCAAAACGTGATGGCGTTATCCCCTCGGCCTGATGGGACAGGCGGTGCGCACAGCTACGTGCCTTCCCAGTGGCCGCAGCATCCTCCCACCACAGCAGCATCCTCCCAGCGCCAGAGCCGTCTGTGCCAGGCTAATATTGTGCTGTAGAGCCCTGAGAGGAGGGAGAGCTCCTGCAGCCATGGGCAGCTTGTTTTCTTGCTACGGTCCGATCTGGACCACAGCTGCGCAGCGCAGCAGGGTACCCGCACAGAAATCGCTTCGGAGACCCCAAAGGTCTCTCTAACCGTGCTCCGCAGGTGCTATTTGAAAGCAGTTTCACTTTAGGCTTGAAATTCAAAAAGGAAGGAAGGTGAAAATCATCTTTTTCTTGTTTCCTGAAGCACGATGGCTTCTGAGCTACACAATCTGCCGTGAGGGTCCGTTTTCCCAGTTGTTTGCTGGGCGTTGCATCCTTCCCCAAGTGATAAAACTAACAGAAGCCTTTGACCAGGTACAGGCATGTTATTATAAAGGTGTTCCCAGACACCTCTTCTGGCACAGTTATCGTCCCCCTTGTTGAACGCACTGAAAAGATTCAAATGCTTCAAATGGATTAAGCATCTGGTTTTACTTGGATTAATTTTTTTTCCATGAATATAAACCATTTTGCATTTCAAAATCCTTCAGCAAACAGAGCAGTTTGTCTTTGTGTTTGCTAATTTAAAAACAAATATTTGCCTGCCAAGCAAATATAGTCTCTTAGGATGTGCTATTAATAGGATAATTAGGCAGCCGGTAATGAAAAGGATTGCTGGTAATTATGGCAAGATTTGTTTTGGCATTTGAAGGCAGAAAGGGAGGCTGAAGTGCTAAAATCTACCTTAGAGTTAATTAGTGCTATTAGAATACACCTGAAAAAATAGGCCAACTAATGAACACTTCAGTTTATTTTTAAAGAGGCCATGCAAGTATTTTTTCCATGAGATATTTAGAAAGAAAACAAAATCCTCTTTCTTTCAGGTTTCCACGAAGCATTTCAGGTGGGACAAAATGTCGCTCGCCGGTGGGACGGAATCGCTGGGAAACCGGAGCAGCGCGGCTCAAACCCCGGCAATTCGGGGGCGTCCCTTCCCGTCCCCAGCAAGGTTTTGGGGTGCAGGTTGGGGATGGTTTGGCAGCGGGTGGTTGCTCCGGCATCGCGCTGGGGAGTTGGGCTGAGGTCAACGTGAAGGGGCGGTTTATTTTCCAGATGCAGAGCGGAAACCTTTCTGTTATATAAAGCTTCCCCTCGCTCACAGTTGAACTTTATGTGCATTTGTTGGTATACAAGAAGTGTGGCGGCCGGCCCTGAAATGATTAATTAGAAAATTACATTTATATAACCCTCTAATCTGTATTTGTGCGTTGCCAAGGGCAGAGGCAGAGGTAGGGGAATTACATCCAGATTAGCTCTGAGCCAAAGAAAGCCCAGATCTGAGATTATTTTGAGGGCAGAAATCATCAAATTGCACCAATTCGGGGAAAAAGAGCCAAAATTAGGGTTTTTTCCTTAATTCTCCCCTCCCACAATTTAAAAAAAAAAGAGAGAAAATGAATGGAGCGAGGTGGTGCCTTTCAGAGGTTACTGGGTAACAGCCCCGGAGCCGGCTCTGTAAAGCAAGAGGTGAGATTATAGAAAAAGCTTATTTCCAGCTGAACGTGGCCTTCAGTTTCCCAAACAAAATTGCTTTTATTCTTCTCAACATGTGTTCAAAAAGATTAAAGAGCTGTAAGCTTGCACAGCTTAATAAGAGTATGCATTAGAAGAGTGGCCTGGAACGGCAGCGCAGAACAAGTCCACCCCGGTTTGGGGAGGATTTGAAATCCTGTTTATTGAATTATAAAGAACCTTAAAGGATAAAGGATATTGAAGTAGGGATTTTAATACTTTGTGGTATTTGGGGGGAGTTATTCGATCACAACAAATCATTTAAAAAGTATTTTGTTGGGTTTTTTTTTTTTTTTGGTATGCGAGTGGAGTGCGAGGGAGCAGGACTGGTGATTAAGAGTTAATTGAAAAATAGGACGCGGCTCTGATTGCTGGATCGATTTGGAATCCGATCGCTATGAAGAATACATTTTCTCTGTAATTATATGGACAAATTAAAGATGAAGCCTAAAGGCTTTGGTAGATGCTCTATTAACTACAAAAGTCAAGCAGCAGCAGAGCCCTGCATGGGTTTCCTGCTAGGAGGAAATTTTGGGTTAAGTTAATTCTGGAAGGCAGACGTAGCTGAACACAGACTTTTAGTGTGTCAATCAGGATGGTATTTAAGTTCCTAATAAGATCTGGGGATAGGCAAATCTTCTGAAAGCAAAGAAGCGACTCAAAGCCCTAAAATTTCACTCCAGCTCTGGGGAGGTTGGAGATTGACCCAGTGCTGCTGGAGCGGGGCTGGGGCTTCGTCTCGCTTCCTCCCATCCTCTCCATCCTCCGCGGTGAGGTGCACTGGCAGCAGCGGGATTAACTACAGAGTTCAAGGTTTGCTGGATGGGGGGATTTGCAGTTTCTAAGCAGCCCCGTTGTCTGTGATAACTTATGCTGTTCTGCTCCGTAAGAGGATTGGGCAGATTAAATGAAATCATGAGACATGCTATGCAAATTACATCCCAAATCTGATTTTCTGTTGGGGATTAGGGTTAAAATATTGGGAATGGTAAACTTTTTCCTTGCCTGGTCTAGAGGGTGCACTTTCCAAATGAGTCGGCGAGTGTCAGCCCCAGCTGGTTCCTCGGTCTTTTCAAGCCCGGTGTTTAACAGTAATAAAAATAAAATACCCCTCTGCTGCTTTGTATGGAGCCGGGTGGCTCTTGCACCATCTCCCGTGTCCTGCCGATGGGGTAATCTTCCTGCAGGGTCCTGGGAGCAGACCTCAGCCCGTACGAAGACGTCTTTGCACGCCTGCTTCCATCCGGCATAGGGTGTGCGACGGGTCTCAGCTCTCGATGTCTCCAGCCGCCGGATCCGTCGGTGCCCATGCTGGTAGCAGCTTAGTGCTTCCCCCAACTGCCTCCACACACCCGGGCTGCTGCAGGCACGGGCGGAGATGTAAATCTCTTCAATTTCCCCAGTGCTGTGTCCAGGGATCTGCTGGCATTGCACATTGGGTTACTTTACATCTTTCTAATTTCTTCCATAGTCTGGCAACGAGTGATGGATTGGAGGAGGGAAGGCATTAGCAGTCCCTGCAGCTCCCTGGTTTGCAATCCCCGCCAAACGGATCTGGTTTTCAGGTTATCCCTGTTTTTTGTGTGACAGCTGGGCAGGGACCAGCCCCGGCAGCACAACAGGCTGGGCGCACGGCTCCGGCCGGGGAGCGGCATCCCGTACTGTGTGTGCTCGTCGCCGAGACGTGTTCCTGCCACACACCCAAAAACTGGGTGGAACAGAGCAAATAGAAATGAAAGGACCGTTGGTATGACCTTGGAACGTTACGGGGCAGCCTAGCAGTCCCTACGGGGACCCGCCAGGTCAGGCACAATGCCGATAGGTACGGGAAGAACAGGCAGAGCGGGAAAGAGTCGGCACCAAATTTCTGAATAAAGAAATAAATAACGATAAATCTGGATCTTTCCATGACTCAGAGGAATTTGCAATGGAAAATAGGCAGTTACAACTCTCCATAGGGTTTGGCAGCCAGATACGGCAGCGCTATGGTGTATACTGGGGGGTGAGTCTGTAGAGCTTCCCTATAGCACCGTGCTGTATATATGGTGTGATGGCACCAGCGTGTGTGCACTGGTCCACGGAGCAGCCCTAGGACATCCAAGCCCCTGTGCCACCGCTCGCCGGTGCTGTTATCTGAGCTGAAAGCCATGGTTGCTCGCTTTCTGCAGACGAGGTGTTTCGAGTGCTGTGCCCTCAAATTTCAGCCCTGGACTGTAGGAGAGGGGGAGCAGGGACAGACCCCCTCTGTTCCCCCAAATACCCCGTCCTGCCACTCCCCGCTTTCTGCGCCTCCGCTCAGGCTGAACCTGTGCCTGGGAATAACTCAGATCTCTGACTGATCACTAACCCCTTCAGACGCAGTCATGTTCATTAGGCTTCATTATTTTTTTATTTTATTTTTAAAAACCCCGGATTGCAGCTTGTGAACGGCCCGTCCTGCTGGCCCCTCGCCATTTGGAGAACGGCTCCATTTCTGCAGCGGCTGTTAGGGCTGTAAATCAAAGCCCTTTCCATTAAAGCGCAAAACTACTCAGGGAGATTTGTGTAGGTTTGGGGCTCATGTGGTTTTCTGTGGGGTTTGTCAGGATGTCATTAGAGCTGCTGGGGGCCAAGTCCCTCTGGAGCTACCCCATTACAGAATCCCAGAATGGCGGGGGTCGGAAGGGACCTCTGGAGATCACCTCGTCCAACCCCCCGGCTTGAGCAGGCACACCCAGAGCAGGGGCACAGGACCGCGTCCAGGCGGGGTTTGAATATTTCCAGGGAAGGAGACTCCACAGCCTCTCTGGGCAGCCTGTCCCACTGCTCTGGCACCCTCACAGTGAAGGAGTTTTCCTTCATATTCAGGTGGAACTTCCTGTGCTCCAGCTTGTGCCCATTGCCCCTTGTCCTGTCGTTGGGTACCACTGAAAAGAGTCCGGCCCCATCCTCTTGACACCCACCCATTAGATATTTATAAGCACTGATAAGATCCCACCTCAGTCTTTTCTTCTCCAGGCTGAACAAACCCAGGTCTCTCAGCCTTTCCTCATAAGAGAGATGCTCCAGTCCCCTGATCATCTCCGTAGCTCTCCGCTGGACTCTCTCCAGCAGTTCCCTGTCCTTCTTGAACTGGGGAGCCCAGAGCTGGACGCAGCACTCCAGATGTGGCCTCACTAGGGTGGAGTAGAGGGGGAGGATAACCTCCCTCGACCTGCTGGCCACACTCCTTTGGATGCATCCCAGGACACTGCTGGCCTTCTTGCCCACAAGGGCACAAGGCTGGCTCATGGTCACCTCACTGCCCACCAGCACTCCCAGGTCCTTCTCAGCAGAGCTGCTTTCCAGCAGGTCAGCCCCCAGCCTGTACTGGTGCGTGGGGTTGTTCCTCCCCAGAGGCAGGACCTCACACCTGCTTTTGTTGAATTCCATGAGGTTCCCCTCGGCCCAGCTCTCCAGCCTGTCCAGGTCTCATGGAATGGCAGCACAGCCTTCTGGTGTATCAGCCACTCCTCCCAGTTTGGTATCACCAACAAACTTGCTGAGGATACACTCTGTCCCTTCGCCCGGGTCATTGATGAATACATTGGACAGGACAGGACCCAGCACAGACCCCTGGGGAACACCGCTAGTTACGGGCCTCCAGCCAGACTCTGCCCCGTTGATCACGACCCTCTGAGCTCTGCCCTTCAGCCAGTTCTCAATCCACCTCTCTGTCCTCTCATCTAACCCACACTTCCTGAGCTTGTCTGTGAGGATGTGATGGGAGACAGTGTCAAAAGCCTTGCTGAAGTTGAAGTCCACTGCCCTCCCTTCATCGACCCAGCCAGTCGTGCCATCATAGAAGGCTATCAGGTTGGTCAAGCATGATCTCCCTTTGGTAAATCCATACTGATTACTACTTCTTTTCCTCTACATGCCGGGAGATGACCTCCAGGATGAACTGTTCCATCACCTTTCCAGGGATGGCGGTGAGGCTGACTGGCCTGTAGATTCCCAGGTCCTCCTTCTTGCCCTTTTTGAAGACTGGAGTGACATTGGCTGCCCTCCAGTCCTCGGGCACCTCTCCTGTCCTCCATGACCTTTCAAAGATGATGGAGAGTGGCTTAGCGACAGCATCTGCCAGCTCCCTCAGCACTCGTGGGTGCATCCCATCAGGGCCCATGGATTTGTGAGGATCCAGTTTGCCTAAACAATCTCTAACCCAGTCCTCCTCAACCAAGGGGAAGTCCTCCTTTCTCCAGATTTTCTCTCTCTCCTCTGGGGTCTAAGATGCCTGAGGGCCAGCCTTAGCAGTAAAGGCTGAAGCAAAGGCAGCATTCAGTAACTCTGCCTTCTCTGCATCCTGCTTTACATTGCAACGCAGCCAAATGCTTCATTTTGCTTAATTTTAGAGGTTTGCTGGGCTCGTGCCTGGCCTCTCGCAGAGCCTATGCGCACACCTCACGGGCTGAGAGGGTTTCCAAGAGTAAAGCTGGGTTTTGCCATGGGGAGAGCCTGGTGCCAGTGTAATGGGAAGACCGGTGTGCAGGAGGCAGGACCCTTCCCCGTGGGGTCCCAGAGGAGCTGCTCACCCCCAGGGACCACGCAGTCATGCTCTGGGGAAGGATGGGGATGGTGCCAGCAGCAGCAGGTCCCCGGCCCCGTGCCATGGGGCACCGGGGTCCCCACTGCCCCGCTCCCCTGTCAGCTCGGGGAGGAGATGCTGCCTGCCCCCCTGGGTGCCTGGAAGCTGGTTTTCATTGTGTGTTCTGGGAAGGGGCCACCACCAGGTCTCTCCTCCTGCATCCTGGGTTTAGGAGCTCTTTTGGGAGCCTGGAGGGCTTGCAGCACCCCCAAACGCTTCCCTGCCCAGTCCCCCAGATCCCCCCCTGCTACCCACATCCCCCAGGGAGCAGCGCAGAGGCTTTGCAGAGCTGCATCCCCGGGCAGCTTCAAGTCTGCCTCATTTAAGGGTGTATTTGAAGGGAGAGGGGGCCTGGCAGGGCAAAAGCAACAGCCACAAAAATAAACACCAATCTCCCCAGGCACAGGAGGGCAGGGGGGGCTTTCACCGGCTCCGTTGGTGTTTGATGTCCTGAAGTCTGGGGTGAAACACTGCGTTGTGTAGCACGGGACACGCCGGGCTGCACTTTTTGGCTCCCGCGCGCTGTGTGTTTCTTTTTAAACATTTCCAGCCTGGTTCAATTTGTTTTCTATTACCATCAGCTCTGGTGCCTGTGCAGTTTTGTTGATCAAAGCAGAACACGTTGGCTGACACCGAAGCTCTTCCAAAAACCGGGGGGCGGGGGGAGGGAACACGGCCTCTCCATGAACTCACTGGAAAAAACGATGTACCTCGGGGCTGCCTGGCTGCTAATGGGGTTTTTTGGAAGGCGCAGGCCCTTGGTGGGACCCGGTGCCATCATTTCATCACAAGCAATTAAAATCGAGGCCAAAGTGGGTGCAAGCTTGGATATTTTCCCCTTGGCACGGGGCAGCCGCGTGCCCTGCACCCGTGTGCAATGGCCTTCAGTGGAGGGAAGAGGATTCCCATGGAGGGAGTGTGGTGGTCTCCCCGCGTGGGAGAGGGCTGCGATCCCCAGGGGATCTCTCTGCCTGCAGGCAGGCTCCCCACCCCGCTGCTGCCGAGTTTCTCAGCTGCGCTGTCTGGCCAGGATTAGGCAACATTAGTGGCCGCAGCTGAAGGTTTCCAAAGGCAGATGTAGGAGCTGGCATCGCCTTGCCATTTTTATTTGGTTTTTTGATCCATTCCTGGAATGTAAATTAAGGCAGAGGAAAAACATATGGGGCCATATCCTGCTGCTAGATACGTGGGCACCCATCCCGCTGGCTCCCACATCAAGGGGGGCTGCACCCGATGCTCCGCTGGCTCCAGCAGCAGCTGCTCACGGTGGGGAGAGATGCTAAAGGGTTTGGGATCCTGGGAAGTGGTTCCCAAAGAGCCTGAATCCGCTGGGGCTGCGGGGGGATCCCGGTTTCAAGGGAGGGGGAAGCCCTGCCTAAGGGGATGCTGGAGGGAGAGGATGCAGGAGGAACGGGATGTGGTAGCCAGGGATACCACCAGCTCCCTGCTGACTTCAATTTTCCTTCGGACGAGGATGCCATTGGTCTGTCACCATGAGGAGAGCGGGGATGTATAAAACCTCTTCTCAACTGGCTGCTCTGCTTTCCCGAGACACTTTGGGCTCCAGGTCCTCCTCTCCCCTAGAAAAGGTTTGCTAGATCTGTGGTTGGAGAAACCAGCTTTTGCAATGGGTTCTCCAGGCTGGTGGGCTGCACAGCTTGGGGAAACACGTAGCATCTCTGCAGCATTGGGATTCATTTATCCAGTGTCTCTTCCAGTTAGCGTGACTTAAGCATCCCTAATACTTGATATAGGAGATGGTAGCTGTCAGGGAGAACAGCCCTGTGAGCTGTACACCTCCAGCATCCTCCAGAGCATGTTTAAGAAGCTGACACTAAATAAATAATACTGCATGAAGATGCAGAAGTGCTGTTTTCAGGTAGTAAATTGTGGTGTTCAGCAGTCGCTGGCATTTCTCCTGAAGTTTCCTTAATATCTGCGATCTAATCATCCCAAATGCATGTCTTGAGCAGAGAAGCCACGGGATATTAATGTTTGGGATGAGAAAAGCTGTTTTTTTCCCACATGGTGTGCAGGTGCAAGCTGGAGCCCCATGTTGCTCTGTTTCATCTCCGCTGTCATGGACCAGGGCGTTTGCACCCCAGCTGAGCGGGGAGCAGCATGACAGCGCGGGCTGCGGGACAGGGGTGGCTCAGCACCCGTTAATCCCATCCCTGCAGCAGCAGCTGGAGAAGGGGCAGCGGGAGTGGGAGCTGCTTCAGCGCCGGGTGATGCATGTGGCAATGGCACCATTGAACTGTGCATGGCCCCAGGAGAGGGGCAAGGGGCTGCCCGAAAGCACTGACCAGGGCAATGGCTTTTTGGGGTGCCAGGACTGTGGCATCGCCCACTGGGGATAAATTGGTGCCCCGGTGCCACGTTGCTGATTTCAATGGGCACTGTTCCTTTGCTTCCACAAAAACCTCCCGCCCTATGTTTTACCCCTTCCCAAAAATCAGGGCTGTGACGTCGGGTTTGTGTGCGGGTCAGGCTGGTTTGAAGCCCACCAGTGCTTTCAGATTTGGGTGGCTTGAAGCGATGTCCTCGGACCCACTGTGCTCCTTCCCGTGGCCAGCGACCACTTGCCTGGCCTGGGCGTTCTCCAGAGTGTAGGTTTCTGAAATGTGCTTTATTCTGGGTGCCGGGGCGGTGCTGAGCTCGGGGTGCTGCAAGGGGCTGAGGCTCTGCACCGCCGAGGTCCTGCTCCCTTTGGCTCCCGTCGGTGCGAGCTTTCCCTGAAACCCTGAACCCCGTTGGTCGCTGCCTAACCAGCTCCAGCTTGGGTTCGGTGTTTTGTTGCTCTCTATTTTTTAATGGAAGAGGCCTTTTGGTCACGTTATTCAAATATGGGATTAAAATGTAACTGCCGGAATTCAAAGGTTGCCATAAGCCACGGTCCCCCCATGCACCTCTGATCTGCCCTCGCACTCGAGCAAAGCCTCTCTCCAAACCCATTTTAAATTATTCCAGAAAATGGCTTATTGCTTCTTTTGTGTCTTGCAAATTTATGGGGGGAGGGACTTTTTATTTTCACGGATTAATCATCGCAAGGGGAGCATAAAGAGTAAGTCATAATAACGGGGGTTTGAATTAAACTTCTAAACTTCAAGCCCCTAAGCCTAATAAGATTAGAGTGTGCATACCTCCAGACCACATGAAAAGGTCGCGTTCGCTGCCCGCGCCCTTCGGCAGCGTCCCACACCAGCCTCCCGTTGCACCATATTAAATGGGACCTTAATGAAAACTTCCAAGGGATGTTTATATTAATTCCAGAGGAAAAACTCCCAGCACAAAGGATGTACGGAGCTGATGCTCTGGTTTGGGGTGAAGTTCAGCACGATGAGGGGCTGTGTTCGAGGTCCGGCCTTGGGTTTTTCCAGGGTGGCTTTGCCACCAAACTGGGTGGCTGGAGATGGAGAAAGGACTGTTGTACCCCAACATCTTCCTTTCGAGCCCATATTGGCTCTGCGTTGTTAGATATTAAGGTTTGCCGCTTCTATCAGAGAAAGCTGGTAGGTGGCCCACACGAAGGATTTATTTATGTTGTCGAGTCCCTTGTGATGTCCATCATGGGGCTCCCCATCCCGGGGGGTCTCACGCCCGGCTGAGGCAGGCACATGCCTTTCGGAAAGCCCTGGAGAGGAGACTCGACATTTTTTTCCCTCTCAGAAATAGAGGATAAAATCCCATCAGCATCCCACTACCAGGAGAGGTGCAGGTCCCACCAGTCTGTTTAATCTCCAGAATTTTCCCCTCCAACCCCTGAAAAATGTATTTCTTTTAACCCATATTCAGAGGCAGTAAAGGAGTTTATGCACTGTGGTTTTTCTTCCTGTCAAACAGACTAAGGAGATTACTACACTGCAAATCTGATATAAAAGATTTCTTTTAAAGTCACTGATAGAGCTCAATAAATAATGAGCTCAGTGTCTGAGACTGCTTCACAGAGATATTAGACTATAAAAAAAAAATTTAAATGGCTGTTACTTAAAGTTAAAAAAAAAAACCCCAAACCAAAACCCAAACTGAGGTTTATTGCATAAAAACAATACCGGTGGGAGAAAATGTGAAGTTCTGTCTACAGGAAAAAGAAACATTTCAAATTGCTATCTATTCATACCTGAATGCATAATGGGTTTGAGCTGCGAGTTTACATACATTTGCAGGAAGAAGACTGTATTTGAAAGCGAGCTCCAAGGATTTTGTGTCTCATTTCCAGGAGACAACAAGAAGGCTGCAGAAATGTTTTTATGCAGAGCCTGCGCCTCACCAGCGGGTCCGATAGAAGGAGACAGAGCTGAGCTCTTCTTGTTACGGAGTTGTGCAAATGCAGCAGATACAATGGGGTATTTTAAGGGGTGCATAGTGGGAGTGGGATTTCTTTTTCAAGAAAATGAGGAATGGCTTCCCCCCAAGCTTCAGGGTTGGGCCGGGGCACTGGGGAGCAAAGCCTGGAGGAGCCCCAGGCTGTGCAAACCTCCGGTGCATCCTCCCAGCAGTGGCTGAGCAGCAAGGAGGGAGCAGACGCTGCTGCTGTGCCCAGGACCCTCAAAGCCTGGGGTGTCCCCCCGCATCGCTTCGGAGCCCCTTGCTGCAGGGGAGCAGCACGTCTGGCTGCTTCACCCCCTGGAAGGAGCAAAGGCAGCCGGCCCCGGCAGCGGGAGGCCCCAAACCTCCTCCTGGCCTGTGCCGTGGCATCGGGGAGCCCTCCAAGCAGCCTCCTCCAGCACCAGGGCAGATGGGGATGAACCATCTTTTCCTTCCTTTGCTGCACAGCGTGGGTCTCAGCCCCAGAGCGTAACCTCCGTGGGGGAAAATGCTTTATTTATGGCTGGGAACTGCCCTTGAAACACTTGTCTATCCTGAAATGCAACCCCTAAACAGGACTCCCAGTGCAGGGACTGCATTGAGGTGGCTGGGGAGGACTTTTGCCTGAGCTGAAACTTTTTCCACGCCATGCCTGCCAGAGCTGTGCCAGGCATCCCTCCTTCCCATGGACGCTGGAGCCATGCTGGGCATCCCTCCATCCCATGCACAACGGTGACGTGCCAGGCGTACTTTGCCATCACCCTGTGGGATCCTGAGCTGCAGCACCCAGCTTGGTGGCAGCCACATCCTACAAACCCGCCAGCACCCCACGCCGTGATGCCGGCTGGCGCGTTGGGGCCGTTTTGGGGTCGGGAGCAGGGGGCCGGCCGGGCTTTGGGGAGACGAAGGAGGCTGCAGCGGGAGCAAGGATCAAAGCCTCGCATGGGTTGGCTGAGCCTTTGTGTCAGGAACCGGCTGCCAAATGGCAGGGCCACAGGGGTCGGGGAGGCAGGGCGGCCACGGAACGTCCCCATATGCCGGGGAGCCGGGGGAGCCGGGGGCGCGGGGCTGCCTGAGCCCCTCTGGCCAGCTTGCGGGCCATGCTCAGCAGCTGTGGGCTATAACTCCTTATCGCCGCTGTCAATAGGATTTGCTTTGTGTCGTTGGGAAGTTGATTAGTCCACCAGCATCCAGCCTGAACAGGGAAATGACTGGAAGTGTAATTAAATGTTTAGAAGAAATGAAGCAACACAGAAGGATAAGCATCTGCAGGGGTAAAGCCTGGTGATCACCTTGCCCCAGCATTTTATTAAATGCTGCTTGGTGCTCAGCCAGATTTAGCTGCAGTGGTAACATGACTTTGTCTATCTGCATGACTGAGGCCCGGGCCAGCGCTGGGCCTTGTTTTTGGGGCTGTTTCTCTCTTTTTTGTGCCACGTCCAGGGCTGGCACAGCCCTGGGGCACCGGCTGCGGATGCAGGGAGGGCTCCTGTCCCTCCGGTGCTGCAGCCTTTGGAGGGAAACGTTGCTCCGAGGCTCCAGGTCCTCAACCCCAGTGCAGTCAGAGCTGTGCCTGTTAGCCTGAAAAGAAGGGCTTTTTTTAAAAAAAAAAAACCAATAGTTTTGCATCTTTGTGTCAGCCACAATGACACTGAGGTTTGCAGCTAACACAAAGTTACAATACTGCTGCTGTAAAATAGCACTCAGAGCAAAAACTTACTTTTCTCTCTATTTTGTGGCAGTTACTCAGTTATCGGTCATGGTTATCCCCTCCTCTCGTCTGAGGGCAAACAAATAAGCACATTTCAGGGAGCACTTTGTGCCTGGCCATGGGTGCCTGCTTGTGGGGTGCTGGGAGCCCCAGATCTACTGTCCCGCAGCCTGGACACCTCTGTCCAGCTGGAGACGAGGGGAGGAGGAGGAGAAGAAGAAGAAGCAGGAGGAGGAGGGGTGACAAGGGGACGGGGGTGCAGGAGAGGTGGGGAGCATCACTGGGCAGAGGAGCACCCGCATCTCCCGTGGGGAGGCTGGAAGGGCAAAGGGGCCATAGGGCCACGCTGCAGGATCGGGGCCAGCCAGTCTGGGGTTTGCAAAGCTAGGCTGGTTGCCCAGATAATCAATATCCTCCCTCCTTCTGATGTACAGGAAATGTGGCTTTTGTTTTTTTTCCTCTTTGTTTTTGCTTTTTCTTTTAAAGGATGCATGCATTGCATATCCATTTTAACCCAGCCTGCCCCGGGGGATTTATAGCCTCTATCCAGTTTTATTGTTGATACAGATCTTTATCTGCCCTGGGCTTATAACTGACATTTAAATTACACTGCAAACAATGAATCAATATTTATGGATTACTGGTCCAATACATTTGCCAAACGAGTTGTTATGGGATTCTGTCTCCCGGCAAACAGGACAATGAGGTCAAGGTCAAGGCTTTGTCTAATGAGAAATAGGCACAGACAGGAGCTGCCAGCCCAATATTGACTGCCTAATAGGAATGCATTTATGTTAGTCATTTAGCCGAATGTATTGAGCTCTTTGTTAATTTTCTCATTCTTGTCATTTTCCCGCTGATAATTGTTCATAATTTAAAGCCCCGAGCCCGGAGTGTTTCCCCCTGCCCGTAGCAACCTGGAGGGAGCGGGGAGAAGGGCTGGATGCCAGCGCGGGAGCAACGCCCGCGCACGCTCACGTGCACGCCCGCCCGCACCCTCGCACGCACGTGCACACTCCTCTCGCACACACCGAGCACAGCCTTGCGTTTCTCTCTCGTTTTTTTTTTCCAGCCCTGCTTTTCTGCAGGAGCGGGGATGGCGGGTAAGACCGACTGCTCCCGGGGGTGGTTATCAGCGTCAGCAGCTGTCGGGAAATTCAACCTGGACTCCAGGAAACCATAGGAGCTGGGCTCATTCCTGTGCTGCTACAAACCCTTTCTGGGTTTCAGCCTCAGATGGGAGCTTCCATGCTTTGCATCAGCTGAAATCAGGAGTCAAGCTGGCAAAAAAAGGACATGGCTTTTCCTTTTTTTTGGTTTCTTTTTTTTTTTTTTTTGGCCCCATTCTTGCATAATTCTGGTGCATATTGTGCTTAGGTATCTGCTGTCTTAAAGCAGCAATAGCACCGCAGCTGCTTGCTGGCTATTTGCACTTCTGTGCCACTAAGGGTTTTATAAATACGGATTTATTGTGCTTCAGGTGGCCCTTGGAAAAGAGGGGAAGACTGTGTTTTATTGATGACAAGGCTAAAATATGTTAAAATTCAGCTTGTGGTTCCCAAAAGCAGCGAGGCGCTGCCAGCTGGGTGCAAAACCAAGGTCAGCCGCCTGCTTGATTTTCCCATGGAGCTTCTCCAGGCGCGTGCACGAGTGGGTGAGGGTCCAAGGGGACACCGCAGGAAAAAACAGGGCAGCTCTCCTGGCCAGGAGCTGCCTCCGCACGCCACGGTGCTTGTCCCTTGTCCCTCTCGCCACTGCAGTGCTCGTCCCTCCTGCCACCGGTGCTCGTCCCTCGTGCCACCGTGATGCTCATCCCTCCAGCCACCACGGTGCATGCAGCTGTGGCCACGGCCACGCCGGGGGGACGAAGCTGCTCCGGGAGAGGAGCTCCCCACGGAATTAAAGCATTGCAGAGGCACGGGGCAGCGCTCCCCCTCTCTTTTTACCCCCCACCCAGGTCAGCCCCAGCCCCCCGGGGACCTGCACCCCCGAGTGGGAGCGGGCGGCCAGCGGGGCAAGGGGGAAAGAGGGGTTTGGGGTTTTTTTTTTGAGGCATTTCTTTTGGAAGCTGTGTTTATCCCCCTTGTTAAATGCCAGATGAAAAGTTTCAGGCCTAAATTAGTTTTGTCCTCTTCCCTTCGTTTATCTACATTATAA
Organism: Morus bassanus; assembly: GCA_031468815.1. Classification (NCBI taxonomy): domain Eukaryota; kingdom Metazoa; phylum Chordata; class Aves; order Suliformes; family Sulidae; genus Morus; species Morus bassanus. The sequence continues at coordinate 1,466,236 of CM062581.1, read as the reverse complement.
TAATCCCGCGCCTGCGAATTGTGTCAATTATTCTTTCCTCTGGGCGAGCCAAGAATTCTTTGTTCCTCGCTAGTTTACAAAAGTGAAATATAGGTGAGGTTTAGGACCTTTTAATCCTCCTATGTAATTACTGTTCCCTGCAGACACCGCAGCATTTTACAATCGCTGCGTGTAGCTGCTGGGCTCAGATTAGACACACAAAGTCCCTTCACTTCATCAAAGGTTTCCTTATCTGCCCAAGACAGCGAAACAACAAACGATCCACAAATCTCGCCGGACCCGGTGTTTATTTGACCACCGCCGAAATAAATAAATTTGCTGTAGCCAAACACGCCGGGGCTGGCGGTTTCCCTGAGAACGGGGGCTCGGCAGGCGCCTGGGTGGGAATTTTCAAGAGCGTGAAGGGCCAGGGACTACAGTGGGGCTTTTGAAGTGCTTTTTCCACATTTTATGAGCCCAAATGAGGATGAAACTAAAATGACACGAAGAAATAATCCCCCATTCAGCCCTGAAAGGATTATTCTAATTACTTTGATTATTAAAGATCAGACAGATTTTTTTTTTTTTTCTTTTTTTCCAGCCTACGAGCTGAAGTAAACCAACCCCGAAATACAAATCCTCGCTGGGAATTGAGGAACGTCTTAAGTAAACAGCGGGAACAAACGGGCTGTGTGACGGATACCCAGGGTCCGGCCGGCGGGCCGGGGGGCCCCCTTTGTGCCGGCCTCAATAGGGGCTAAACGCCCCCCGAGACCCCGCTCCGGCTCCCCAGCGAGGGGGCCGCGTCTCGCCCCTTTCAGATGCAAATGCGAGTGGGTTTCTCCTTTATCTTGGCGGTAAGATGGTGGTGTCAAGCTGGGCCTGGATGAATAAAATGGAGAATTTATGCTTTATTGAGATCTGGGGTGGGTTTTTTTTCCCCGGAGCCTGGCTCCCGCCCGCTGCCTGTGCCGGGGAAGGGTGGGCAGATGGTCCCTCCCGACCCCCTATTTATCACCCCGCAAAGGCTCGCTGGGCGCGATTCGTTTAAGGACTCTGTTTGTTTCTGCTGATGAGGACTGTTAATTTGCACAGCGGTCTCATTAGGCCTAAACCACCAATTAATTTCTTTTGTTCTCATTAAACGGCTGATTCCTAAACATTTCTGCAGCCACAATGGATGGCTCAAAGCCGCAGCCCCGCCATCCTCCCCGGCTGCAGCGGGTACCACTCCGCAGCACCCGCGCCACCGATGCACTTGATGCTCCCCGGCCCGATCCCAGCCTGCAAATCCGGGCGTTAAATGCATCCATCCTGCCAGCGGCCTCATCGCCGAGCTGGAAAATGAGCATGCATGAGTCCTGGGGCACGGGGGATGCGCCTGCTGAGCGGGCAAGCCAAAGCACAGAGCTTTTGCCGTTACTTTAACATGTCAAAAATGAGGTTTTTGGGGCTTTTTTGCTCCGTGGTCCATTATGGTTTTATCTGATTACGGGTGTGTTCAGGCCAAGAGGAGCTTGTGGCTTGTGTTTTTCCAGCTTGGCCACAAAATTTGCAGCCACACTGAAGAGTCCTTGACTGTCTCTTAGCGATTTAATGCCAGAAAGTGTCAGCTTTTGTCTGGTAGTGGACGCCAGGGCAAGTACTTAGCCTCGCTTGACATTCCTCCAGTTCAGGCTTGCTTCGGAGAATTAAATACCCAAGGTGAGGTTACAAAACGGCTCATCTTTTACAAAAAAATTAAAAAATAAAAATCCCGCCCAGTCGAGATAACCGTTTTGCGATGGCCTCACACCAAAACCTGCTGCAATCAAAGCACTTTCTGGAGCGCTGGGCTCGCTCACTCGCTCTCAGAGCATCGCTGGGATTTGTTTTCCTACGCCGGGGCTGTGCCTTCGGGCACAATTGCTCCTTTAAAGCCGCTGCCGGGGGGTGGGAGCGTGGCGGGGACTGCGGGTCCCCTCCTGGCAGCGGCCTCGGTGCAGTTGGTGCTGGAGCACATGGTACGGCACGGTGCTCAGCCGCGCGCCCACACGGATCCTTCCCTTCTTTTCCCTGGTAGCGGTGACTCTGCGCTTCTGCGTCAGTATTTCCTTTCCTCTGCTGTGCACACTTTGTTCTCTCCCAGCAGTTTGAAGACCTGCTGCAGGGAGATAAAATGAAAGAGGAGCAAACGCAACCCGTCGCTGTCAATTCCTGAGCCCGACACGTCGCCCCTTGCCTCGCCTTGCGTGCGAAGACTGATATTTTTCATCAGTCTTGCAGTCGCCTCTGCTTTTTTAGATGCTTTTTTGTTAGTTACTCAGCAGGATTGGACAAGGCCTTGCTGCGCTCCCGCCAGCAGCTCTGCTAACATCAGGGTCGCTCAGGGCGTTGCCCTTCGGAGACCTCCGTGCTGGGGAAAACACACTGCCACGGCAGCACGGGAGGCTGTGAGGTCCCTCTCGGAGCATCCTCGGCAGCTGGCCAGACTCTGGGTATCCCTCACGCTAACCGGGCGCTGGAGCCGCCCAGGGATGGTCCAGGGGACACTCTGCGTCCTGCTGTAACGTCTCCAGCCTGCTGCCACCTGGGATGCAGCCAGCGTGTGTCTCCATTCCTAGCTCTCCCCGCAGCTGCTGGGGTTGCAGATGGGCAGAAAGGACCGCGTGGGCTCCCGCTCCATGCAGCATGGGCTGTGCCACTCCTCTGTCTGCTCCCGAAAGGAAGAGGAGCCAGAAGCCATCCCTGATCCCTGCAAAGCCTCCAGCCCGCCTGTCTGGCCAGAGCAGCCACCAGCGGTGGCATCAGTGTAGAGCCGTGGGTGACTGCTGCACCCTGGGGTCACCAGTGCCATCGCTCAGCAGCCAGAGGAACCTCTTTGGCATGTACTCCATCAGGCTGAGGGAAACAGGCATGTATTTATGTTTAAAAACAAATCTGGGAGAGGGCAGGCAGGGAAGGAGCCTGTGGAAACAGAAGGTGAGCAGAGCCCTGGTGAGTCGGATGCCGGCAGCGGGTGGGCTTGGTGCAAGCCAGACCCACAGCCAGGACCCCGCCGGCACCGTGCCGAGGTGCCACGCTCCCCGGGCGCTGGGGCAGCCTCAGAAGGGACTGCCATCCAAATCCATGCACAGCCCAAACCAATTAACCTTTTTAATATAACCGTATCCTCATGTGGCTATCCATTACAGTCAATTAAGAAGAGCTGTAGCTAGGTATAATTACCAACAGGCCATAAACGCAGCTGCAAGCAGACTGTCTCCCTGGAAGGGGACAGGGACGAGGGGTGGCTGGCGGGGACACAGGGTGGGTTACAGCCCCGGCTTCCCACCGTGGAAGATTGCGTGATGGTTCAAAAGCAGTCGATGCTGTCAAACAACAATTGCTTATTGTCTTTGCTGGGTTTGCCCAGATTTATGGTGTCGTCGTGGCCCGACGGCATAAGCAAACATCTGCTGGGGAGCGCAGCGGCCGCCCGGCAGTGCAGGGAGAGGTTTGCAGTGCCCTGGGAGGGAGCAGAAACCCTGTCCTCATCCAGCCGGGGCCAGGGGACCCTGGCAGGGTGACACCGCCTCCGCACCGGGGACGATGCTCAGCACCCATCAGTGCAAAGCACCCGACAGCTCCTGGGCAAGTCCTCTCCTGCTGTTATTGTGCTCAATAAACCCCTGTTGTGGAAACAGCCTCTTCCCGAGCGGGTGTCCCTCGTGCCCCCGCTGCTGCCTGCAGGTTTTCTCCCAGCGAGCTGTAGAGCCTGTGCCCGGGATGACTTACACACCCTCGGAGCAATTTCCATTTGTCTCTATTACCTGGAAGAAAGGCACAATGATCCTTGAAAAGGGCCCCTTGTTGGGCCGCACCACCGCTCCTTCCCATGTTTCCTGCGCCTAATGAAGACAAATGAACATTATCTTAACCTGTTCCAGCAATTCCCAGTTCCAAGCAGCACCGGGAGGACGGGCAGTAACTCTTTGCTTGCTGCGCTGCCTGCACTGGTGAAGCAAGAAGGAAGCTGGACGTCCCTGCGAGGGATCCTGGAGGAGTCCTGGCTCACTGCTATTTGCACCGTGAACGGAGCTTTGCTTTATGGCTTATGAACTGATATCTCTTGTTCCCATTGCTGGCTTTGCCGTAAGGCCAGAGCTTCAGCTCAGTTCAAGTCCCTGCTGCAAATGGTGCCTTGTGGCATAGAAGAGCAATTTGGTCCTTGCCAAGAGCACAGCAGTCAAAGACCGCTCCACATAACGTCAGGAGAGATGGGAAAGGTGCTGAACCCAAAGCTGCAAATTGTTTAAAAGCAATGGATTAAAGGAAAAAAATAATGCCAATGCCAGCAGATATATGGCTGAGAAGACGACTGTTCGGAGCAGGACATCTTGACGATGTGTCCCTGGTCTGCAGGGGGAGGATGCAGAAAGGGCAGAGGTGTTCAGTAGCTGTTGGTTGGGTGGTTGGGAGGAAGCCAAGGGTTGGGATCGGTGGTTGGTGATGAAAGACTTCCCGGCCCCGCAGTAACTCTCACGAACGTTAAGCAGTTGCTAAACCCAGGCGTGTGGAAATCGGCAGGTCCGGTTAAGCTGCAGCCAAGGAGCTCTAAAAACATTTGGCCAAGGGGAACGGTTGAGCCATTAATGTTGATTTTCAATAAGTCTTTGAACACCGGGGTGGTTCCAGAGGGCTGAGAGAAAGCTAATGTTGTGCCGGTATTTTAAAAGGGCAAACAAGATGACCCAGGTAATTACAGGCCTGTCAGGCTGACATCGATCCCAGGAAAAATAATGGAACAGCTGATACGGGACTCAATTAATAGAGAGTCAGAGGAGGACAGTGCAATTAATGCCAATCAGCGTGGATTTATGGGAAACAGCCCTTGTCAAGCTCTTGTGATATCTCCTTGATGAGATTACAAGTTTGGTGAATAATCATAAATGTCGAAGCGATGCGTTTTGTACTGTCCCCAAGCGCTCACGTGCCAGGAACCCGAATAAGGTGAAGCCAGAGAGCACACGGAGGGTGGCCGGGGGTCCTGGGGATGCCAGTGCTGGGGACCACAGGACGTGCCCACCAGTGACCTGGAGGAAGAACAGATGTTGTTCCCTGGGGGTTACATGGAGGATAAAGGAGTGGGAGCTCTCTGAGTGGAGTGCAAGTAGACTTGTGTATATTTTAGCCCAGCCAAAAGTGAAATCCCTCACATAGGAACAAGGACTGGATATGGGAAACGTGGATTTGAGGGGGGGTCTTCGGAGCTGGGGATGGGCAGGGGACCGCTCACTCCTGGCTCTGCTGGAGGGCTGTGGCTTGCAGGAAGAGCAGACCCCCTCTGCCAGACCCCAGCACGTGTGTCCCTGCACGCGTGTGTGTCCCCAAAATTGGTCTGTTGGGGGGTGGGCATGGCAGCAGATGGGCTCCTGCACAACCGTAGATATTCCTGCCCCTGCTGACCAGCCTGATTAGCAATCGAGATGCTGCTGTGCCCAGCTCCTGACATGCACTTCTGGGGAACCTTTTATTTAAAGTATTAGGAAGGTTATAAAAATGTCAGTGATGATTTGCTCATGTTTTCTAAACTGTCGTTAAAAATTTATAGTCAGGACAAAATGCAAAAGGGAGAGGGAAAAAAAAAAAAAAAACCCGCATGTTTTAAGCTGAGCCTCTCCATAAATTAAAGAGATTTGCTTTTGAGGGTGGTCCGCAGAGCTGCATGCCAAAATTGTGTGTGTTCAAAGAGTGAGGATCATGAGGTTAAGTGTTAGGAAAGGGGAGGGGAAAAGCAACTTATTTAAGAAAGCGGTGCATAAAGCAGGCAGAGGTCCTTGCATCTGCCAGGGTGTCTGTGCAGTTCCTGGGCTGGGGAGCTGCTCAGGGGGTGGGACACTGGCTAATCCCCCTGAGCAGCCCTCCCATTAGCATGCAAAGCTGTGGTCTTGCTTTGAGGAATTTTTGAGCTGCTTTTGGGGATTACAGGGACGTCAGCCGGCGGGGGCTGCGGCATCGAGCTGCAGAGGGACACACGGCGCAGACCCGCAGAGCAGCACCGGGGCCCTTCCCACCCCGTCCTCTGCACCGGGACGGGGTCGTGGGGACTCAGCAGGCAGCACAGCAGCGGGGATGAAGCAAGACCTTTATAGAGAAAATGGTCACTATTTCTGCTGCAAGAAGCAAGCCAGCTGTAAGGGAGCACAGTTCCCATTTATAGACAGAGGTCAGACCGCTGCTGTGTCTCCGAGGATGGGCTTTCATGGGTTTGCACAAGCTGGGCAGGCTCAGCTCTTGTGCAGCCTTGGACCAGCCCTTGCAGAGAGCAGCAGGGGTGGTTTGATGGCTCAGGAGAGCTCCTGGGCTGTATATGAGCTGGGACACTTGCTTTGCCGTTCAGATGGCTCCTGTTCCTTGGAAGGTGTTTATCAGAACAGAGGTAAATCTCATTAAAGCTGGGCAGGAGTTGTAAGCACTGTGTCTGAGTGCTGGCTGGTTTCAAAGGAGCATCGGTGCTTTCAGGAGGAGCAGTAACCTCCAGCACAGCCGAACCCAAGCTTACCGGGAACCCAGTGACCAGCGGCACGGCCTCTGCCGCATTAGAGATATCTCCCCTTCATTCTTGCAATGTTATCAGGAAAAAAACCTAAAAAGGAACCCAAAACCACCCAAAAGCCCCAAGTTTGCCCCAAGGGAGAAGTGTGGGCTCACCCATCGTGCTGAGGTTATCCTGGGGCGCCGGCTGGGCTGGGTGGGAGCTCCCCGGCCGGGACAGCAGCATGGGGGAGCACGCGGCAGGGACAGCCCCAGATGTTGCCTCCACAGATGTTTTGAGCTCTGAGATACTGCGCAGAGCAAAGCAGCGGTGGGTGGGATCGAGTCAGCCCTCAGCGAGGGCTTTGATCCCTACGAACCCGCAGCGCTGCCTGGCCCCGCAGCGGCATCCCCGCCCCGGGCAGGGTGCCCGCTGTGCGTGCACAGCTCGGGGCAGCACCGCTGCCTCCCCCAGCCCCGTCCCCCCCTCAGCCCCCCGCCGCAGCCGTGGGACGGCCACCCGCCGCGGCACGAGCCACCCTGGGAGCTGGAGCCACTAAGAGCCCCACGCGGCCATCCAGGCTGTGATGCTGCAGTTTGACCTTGCTGCCTTTGATCTTTATCTTTCTTTGAAAGTCAGTGTTTTCAGAAACATACTGACTTTTACAATTTTGCCTCCTACAGAAGAGCAAGCTGAAGGCAGCTGGTGGCTTCGCAGTTTGTCCAGCAGTGATCAGGAGGGCGCAACTGATGCCAACATGCCGTGCCGTGCCATGCCATGTTGTGCCATGACACGCTGTATCGTGCCGTGCCATGCCATGCCATGCCATGCTGTGCCGTGCCACGCTGTGCCGTGCCATGCCATGCCATGCCATGCTGTGCCATGCTGTGCCATGCCGTGTTGTGCCATGCCATGCTGTGCCGTGCCGTGCCGTGCCATGCCGTACCATACCAAGCTGTGTCGTGCCATCCTGTGTCATGCCATGCCATCCCATGCCGTGCCATGCTGTGTCATGCCATGCCGTGTCGTGCCATGCCATGTCGTGCCATGCCATGCTGTGTCGTGCCATGCCGTGCCATGCCGTGCCATGCCGTGCCATGTCGTGCCATGCCGTGTTGTGCCATGCCATGCCATGTCATGCCGTGCCATGCTGTGTCGTGCCATGCCGTGCCATGCCGTGCCATGCCGTGCCATGTCGTGCCATGCCGTGTTGTGCCATGCCATGCCATGTCGTGCTGTGCCATGCTGTGTCGTGCCATGCCGTGCCATGCCGTGTCATGCTGTGCCGTGCCATGCCATGTCGTGCCATGCTGTGCTGTGCCATGCCATGCCGTGCCGTGCCATGCCATGTCGTGCCATGCCGCGCCGTGCCACGCTGTGCCTGCTGGCCTTGCAAGGGCCAGGCAGGGGCTCCCAGACCTGCTCTCGGTGCGTCTGATGGAGCACCGTCCCGCCCCCACGCTCCCCTCTCCTGCTGACCTTGTGAAGAAGACGGACTCATCCCTGCTTTGAAACTTTGCACCTTTGCCTTCATTTCTAATATCCGAACTATCAGGTGAGTGTTATGTGTATGGATTGAGCAGCATCGGTGGAAGACTGCCCCAGCCCGTTGCCTCCCCCTCCACCCCACTTGGCAGGAGGGCTGAGGGCTTAAACCTGTTTCACAGAAATGAGTGGTTAAGCAGAGAGACCCATCACATGTGCTGGCTGCAGGACCAGCGGCTCCGCGGGGAGGGCAGTGCCGCCAGGAGCAGCTCTGGCCGCTCTCCCTGTGCCCGTGCCCGACCTCCTCGGCTCGCCGTGGTACCCGAGACCAACTGACCCTCCACCAAGGGCGGCTGGAACACCAAGGATGTGTCCCCACCACGCTGGGATCAGAGTAACGAGTGTTGATAAATACCGCATCTCTCAGCACATTGTGGGCTCACTGGCTCCCCCAGATAGGCTGTACCACGGGATAATATATTTATCTGCAAGTAAGGTATAAGGCCGCAAGTCCAAAGCTACAAATCCTCACAAGTGAGTATTAATGGATTATGCCTCCGCAATCCATTGCATGTTCTAGTTATACAACAAAAATTGGGATAATAAAACAGCTCTTAGTGTCAAAATGTAATTAAACTGCTTCAATACGCCTTGCGAACAGCACAGCTGCTTTGTGCTGCCATAAAGCATTTTAAAACTGCTGGGCCATTTGCTTGGGTGCCTAAATGAGAGCTCCTGGACTCAGCCGTGGCTCCCGCACCACGGCGTCCGCGGGGAGGTGAACCTCTCCTCCAGTAAATCAGCCCTGATGTGCCTGTGTGTGTGTAAATGCGGGTCCCAACGTCCCGCCAATGGATGCTCTCCCCTGCCAGCGCCCCGGCGTGCTGCTGCAGAGCGCGGGGGCCGAGCCCGAGCCCTGCTGCCGCGTCCTGCCAGCGGCAAAGCTTTGGTGGCTGCCATGGGGAAGGTGTTGCCTGTGCTGGAGGGGGACCCCCCGCACCCCAAAACGTGCACGGGAGGGGCTGCTGCCGGTTATACCTCTGCTGTCGGTGCCGGTCGGAAGGTACATGCCAAGTGAACAAGACCTGTCAATAGACTCTTGTTTAGTACTTCTGGGGGATAAATGAACCGTTAATTAACCTCCCAGCAGAAGCTATCAAACCTGCACGCATGAAATACCAATTATCAGTCAGTCACAGCATTTATTCTCATCAGCCTCGTTAACGTCCCAGGTGTGTCCAGGGCCCACGGTGCAGCTCGCAGGGGTAGCACGAGGTGCTGCCCGCGCTGCCACATGTCCCCGGGGTCCCCCGGTGTGCTCGTCCCTGATCCCGTCACGGTCACTCGTGGGACCAGCCCTGCCGAGCAGTCCCGCCTCGAAAGGTGCCTGCTCCGCCGGCGAGGGCGGTTGTTCCAGCCGGCGTGGAAGTGGTGCTCGTGTCGCAGAGCGATGCCAGACGTTGCACACGATGCATGGTTCTGTCCGTGGGGGCTGCAGGCGAAGGGGTAGGGCACATGCAGCTACCCAAAATCCCACTGGTGCCCTGGAGACCTCTCCCTGGCAGGCACACGCTGGCCTTGTGGGTTCCCAAGGCTGCCCCACAGCACCCACTGATGCTACAGGGTCCGGTCCCGCTGCCAAACCTGCTCTGGGGTCTGTATTCGTTTTAAATCTTGAAGTCCCCCCATCCCCGGTGCCCAAGCCACCACGTGCGGGATGCCCAGGCTGAGCCGCCTGGTGCTCCTGCACCCTGCTGAGACTGGGGCATCCCTGACCGGGAGTAAGGGCTTTTCCCCATGGCGTGGTACATCCAGGGTTCAGGAATGACAGGATAACTATTCTGGGCTGGGGGGTGGGGGGCACCTTCCTCAGACAGCCCTGGGGGGCAGCCGCGTCCCCGGGGGCTGCGGAGGAGCGTGTGTGTGCGCACACGTGCACCCGTGCACGCAGTTACCTTTATCATCTCACCCATCTTCTCCCCAGGGGTGCTGGGGGTTTTGACTTTTATGTGTAACAATAAAAACTTTCATTGTAGCAAAACATTGGCTGGTCAAAATTAGACTAGTTAATTCCAGAGAATTGTTTCATCTCAGCTCAACAGTAATAATGAATCTTTTTTACAAGATGAATTGGTGAACAGCCAACTTCCTCCGGGGCAATTCCTGTGTAGTGTTGATCCCGCTGGAATTCACCTTGGGAAAAAAAAAAAAAAAAAAAAAAAAAAAGAAAAAAAAAAGAAAAAAAATGAAAAGAAAAAAGAAAAGGTTTAAAGCTATCAAATGCTACTATTCATAACAACATGTTATTTAGCTCAGCCATTTACTGACAGCGTACAGATGGAGCCAAGTCTTTTACAAAAAAACGCTCACACAACACTTTTCTCTTAAGCCAGCCACAGCCTAAAAGAAATATTAGGTGCACACAAGCACGTTATTATCCTCGCAGAAGCCAGGAAGCATGATGGGCGCTCACTAAATGCAGAGCTGCCTTTAAAAATTAATATGATCTTGGCCACTACCTCAAAAACAAAAAGGGTCCCCCTTGCAGGCTGGGTTTTCAGTGGGCTCGGTGCTCCCCTGTGGAGCTGCACCCCTTGGACATGGCTTGAGATCCTCAAATCTGCAGGATTGGTCCCTGGGGGTGCGAGGCTGGGCTCCTTGGAGTGGCCGAGTGCTTGGAAGGTATTTATCAGAAAAGAGATAAATCTCATTAAAGCACTGCTGCACCACCGGTCCCCCACTACAGCAGGGCACCGGTGGTGCAGCAGTGCTTTAATGAGAATTTTTTTGAGGCTTTTCATGCTTTAATAAGACTTTACATGCATTTTTAGGGCCGGGAGAGCATGCAGGGGCCACCTCACTCAAGGTGTTTGCAGCAGAGGCGGTGACACATCGCCTGGCACCGTGTCCCCTTTCATTTCCTCCTGGGTTGCTTTGCAGGGGACAGGCACGGGACGTGCTGGCACTTGCAGCAAACGGCCGTGACCGAGGCTGGCAGCTCACCTCCACCGGCTCAGCACCACACTGCCGACAGCTCGGCGGGTCTGGAGGTGGTTTGGGGAGGCTGCGGATGGAGCAGCTGGGTGATCAGAAGAGCAGAGCTTCCTCCTTGGGTGCTGGCACCAGCACCTCACCAGCACCCGTGCACCCTCAGCAGGGCCGGGAGGGAGCAGAGCATCTCACCCCAGCTCACTGACTGCATCCCAGCCCACGGGAACGTTGGCTGGGAAAGGCCACAGTTGCCCATGTGAATAATAGCCCTTTCCTAGAGCAGCCAAGACCCTCGAAGCTATGGCAAGTCTCCAGGTTGAAGCCGGCCCTTCGGGTGCTGCGGAAGCACCAGCACGAAGGATTCCGGCTGGTTGCAGCGGGCTTTAGCCATACCAGGGGCTTTGCAAATGGCCCGGGCAAGCATTGAGATGTCACCATCAGAAACAGCCCCATGGGCAGGGCTTGGGCCGTCCCCAGGCTGGGCCCCGATGCTTTCTTGTGCCGCTGTCCCCCAGCCCCATGGCAGGAGCAGCCTCTCCCCCAGCAGCAAAGGCGAGGGCGGCTGCAGGCACCACGCACGGGCCAGACGGTGGGCATGGGCTGGGCAGGGCCAGGCCCCTTCCCCGGGGCTCCAGGTGCCCGTGTCACCCGCAGAATGGACAGGCTGGCAGCCAGAAGCCGCCCAGCGCAGCGAGGGGCGGCTGGCAGGGGCGAGCCGCCTCCGGGAGAGGCTCTCGGCGATCCCTCCCGCCACGGGCGGTGTGTGTCAACCCGTGCTAATGATTTTTTTCAGCGGGCAAAAGCTCTGCAGGGTTTTTTTTTTTGCTGTTGTGGTGTTTTGGTGTTTTTGTGTGTTGGGTTTGTTTTGTTGTTGTGTTTTTTTTTTTCAAGAGGGATTAAGCCAAATTAGTTTTTATCTGTTTCTGCAGTTTTCCGCTGGGATTCAGTGAAGCACCAGTGCCTGAGAACAGAAAAACGATAAACATCTAAACGCAGACACTCTGAGTACTGTTTTATCTCTGCCATTTGAAGTGATGACACCCTTCAACCAGATAAACAAAGCAATGAGGAGGGGCATGTTGTTAGATGGAGTGTGTAACGAACAGAATACTCCCTGCCACATTACAGACAATGGTAATGCACAATCATTCATTATAACTCAATTACAGTAATTAAAACTGGTGGGATGCAGAGGCAGAACAGACGAAGGGAGTAGTGCCAACAGAATTTACACTCCGTGTCATCAGCTAGCGATAACAACAGCTGATGGTGTCCCAGAGCCTCCTCCCGCCATCTGTTCGGAGAGCCGGCGACGAGGGATGGCATTAGGTGCCGCAGCAACCGAGCGGATGGTGGATGAAAAGCGGGTAGGAAAGGGCTCTCGGCCCACCACGGCACAGCCCAGCCGCCGCCGTGGGCGCCGTGCTGCGGGGAGGTGCTGCCCCACGCGCCCCGAAGGGTGAGCCGCCCGCCGAACCGGGCACAGAGCCTGGGAAAATGAAAGGAGAAGGGGGCACCCCCGTTCTCCCTATGCCCGCCGCGCAAACTGCACGGCCACCCGCCTGGGGAGCACAGCCTGCCGCCGTCTGCTTCGCTCCCGGGGTGGGCATGGTATGGCACGGCACGGCACGGCTCTGCTATGCCTGCAGCATTGCCCGGTGCTGCCGTTTAGGGATGAGACACAGAACGTGGGAAAAACTGCTTGGCCGGGTTGGCTCCTCAGGGCAGGCGTTCCTGGGGGCGTCACCATCCCCCTTCTCAGCCTGCTCGGGGCAGGGGACACACGTGCACCCCACGGGCTGTGCAGGAGCCCCAAAGCAGCTCTGCCCAAGCCCTCGCTGCACGGGGTGCATCAGGGTGACTGTGACAGCCGCGGCGCGAGCAGCCACCCTGCACCTCTGTCAGTTCGGTTAGTTATTTATCTCACGGCAAGCTCACAACCTCTGCCTCAGCGCCAGGACCTACCCACTGTAATTTGATAATTATGGGTTACTCAAAGCGCGATTTGGGCTGCCTGCCGCCCTGGAGAGCCGGGCTGGGAAGGGGGAGCGGTGCCCAGCCCCGGGCGGCTGCCGGAGCGGAGCATCCAACCGCCGCAACCTCCCGGTGCAACCTCTGTCCTCAACCCGCAAGGGCTCCAGGATCGGCACTGCTGCGGGGAGCCAGCCAGAAGCAGTGTTGGGGCGCACCCGAAAGGGTGATGGCTACAGGGTGCACCCAAAAGGGTAACGACTCCGTTTTGATGCTCAGCAGCTGCCGGGATCAAATACCTTGCACGCCTCCTTGGTGGGAGCCCTTCCTCGCAGGAGTGCGATGCTGCGGTGCTCGCAGAAGGAAATGGCTAATGAAAAGTGGGTAATGCAACCCGAAAGGCGCCGTTTGCTGGGTGCGCCGGGGCCGCAGCCCACCCGCAGCGTGGCGTGGCATTGGGACACGCGGGACGGGCAAGCGTCGGCACCGGTGCTTCCCGGTGCCCCGCTGCAACTCCCACCCAATTTGCCAGCTGATGTGTGAGGTCTCGGCCTTCGCGCCCTGGTGCGTCACAGCAGCATCAGCCGAGGCTGAACTAAAAGCATGTTAAAAAAAAAGCCCTTATGAATATATAATAAAAAAAAAAATTAGTGTGTGGGGCTTGGAATACTTTAATTATAAAGTACGGGCGTTCGGCGCCTGGCTGATAGCGTAAATGGGAATCGGAGAGACTGCGCACGGCTTTAACACCGCCTCCGTCAGCACTTCCAGAAAGGTTGTAGTCAAACCAAATTAATTGCAAAGGGCAACAGTTTGCTGGGAACTGTTGAAAGCAGAAGCTGCAGCGGATCAAGTGCCCAAAGGGGCAGCACCGGCGGATGCCGGGCCCCACCGAACCCTTCTGCTCCCCTGCGCCGGGCTCTCCGAAATCTTACAACAAAGGATTTCTTGCAATTTTTATCTTTTAATGGTCCCCTGTGCAAGCCCCTCATTCCACCCAGCTTAAAATCAGATTTAAATGCACTCATAACCATTTACCACTGTACATTATCGGGAAACCAAGCAGTTAGAGTGCTGCTCCTGCTTTTTATTTCTCCCTCGCAGCAGGCTCTGTCATGTTCAATACATCACGGGGAAGCCCCCGTAGGACGATACATATGTCCTAGTTCAAGGAAAGTGCTTTGTCTCTGTCAGGGGCGCCCGAGCCGAGTGCAGGAACGCGGGTGCTCGCGTCCCGTGGTTTTGGAGCCGCCCGACGCCGTCCCTGAGCCGCGGCGAGCATGTCGCCTGCAGCCACGGGCACCCTGAGGGCTGGCACCCTGCCTCAGCATCCCCCCCGGGCACAGGGTCCCCTGCTTCCAGCCTTCTCTGCACCCCCAAGTCCTCGCTGCAGGCTCGCAGCAGGAAAAACAAAGCAGCTGGGTGATGCTTTTGGGAAGAAAAAAGAAACGATGGGGCCCAGGGTGCCCACAGGCTCGCTCGCCCCAAGGGGAGATGGGGGGATGTCCAAGGAGGAAGAGGAAGGTCCCTCGGCAGCGCATCCCGGGCGGGAGGGCACGGCCAGCCCCACGGCAGCGGCCACCAGAACCGCGGGAAGGGAGAGGAGCCGAGGGCTGGGGGCTGCAGCCTGCTGCTCCCACCAGTCCTGCGCTCGCTTCTTCCTCCAGCCGACCTCCACCACCACGCCCGTGGGCAAGGGGGGGTCCTGTGCCCCCCCGCCCCGCGCACAGCAACAACGGCCCCTCGCTCTCTTTGCTTGCTTTTATTAACAACTCAGTGCAGGTTTTCAGAGATCAAATGGTTTATAGACACTTTGCTTTCATTTGAGCTTCATTACATTTACTTTTTATTCTTTTTTCCTTTTTTTTCTTTTTTTTTTTCTCCCTTTTTTACAAAAAACAGTTGTAGTTATTAACAGCTGTACATATTCTGCTACATACTTTGGTGTAAAGTTGAGAAGTCTGACTCAGTAACCCTCCGCCAGCTCCGGTACATGCAGTTCCTTTATTTTTTTTTTTTTTTTTCTCTTTTTCTTGGAGGAAAACGAAGCACCCACTTGCAAAACAGTGACCACGCAGGATGCAAGTTGGCAGTGGCTTTACCACGGGGGGGGCGGGGGCGGGAAGTTTGCCATGGGGGCAGTTCAAAGCCCCCCAGCCCTTTCCAACGCACGCACCACCCCCCCACCCCCCCATCAATGCAAAGACGGGGGGATGCTCCAAGCGCCGCGGGCTCAGACGCTGCGCCCGGGTCTGGGGGCGGAGGGGGGACGGGCAGAGCTGCCCCCGCACCCATCCGCGCCAGCCCCGCCGACCAAACACAAACCCCAAAACACAGGCAGGGCAGCGCTGAACCCCTCAGCAGGCGCCAGCATGGGTCCATTGGCACCAGGGGCATTTTCAGAGTCATTTTCCCAAGCCAAACCGCCCTTAGAACCACTTTCCCTAAATGCAGTTTTAAAGAGCTTGCTTTTTCCTTCGCTGGGTAATTAGTGCTCAAGATCGATCCCATCCCTCCCCGGCCGAGGCAGCACGCTATAAGCACTAGCCAGCTGCACAGGGCCGACACCGTTTGCCCGGGACATTCCCCTTATTGTTTCTTTTGAACAGAAAAGGGCAAAAATCTCACAACCCCTCTTATTTTGACAGGAAAAAACACACTTCCCACAAAATTTCCTTCCACCCCCATCTCGTCTCTCCCCGCCCCAGAGCGGCCGCTCGGAGGGATGCGGTGCCGACCACGCGCCCCAGAACAGCCGGGTACCCGTCGCCTCCGCTTCATCCTCCTCTCCGCTGTCTGTACTATCCACGTATGTAAACCAGGCAGTTTCTCACCTGAACCCCTAAACCTTATTTTTTTGACCAGATTAAAATCAAAAATTAAAAAATAATCCATAAAAATGTAGTATAAAAATTCTCTTCCATATGCTACAATACAGGGTGAGCGCTTCTGCTACACAAATACTTTTATTTCCCGTTATGTCTTTTTTTTTTTTTTTTTAACCCCTTTAGTACAAAATGCTGAAACGCAGGCCTGTGCGGGGAGGGGGTTTGCTTCATCGGAACCTATATACCAGAAGACACAAGACCATACAGCCCACAGGACCCTACCAAAGCCAGCCCCTTCCCCCCACCACACACAAACCCTACTTGTTAGTAAACTTTGCTTTTAAAAAAACTGTATTTTAAAGGTTATCAATTCTAATTCTTTACTTTCATTTGAATACAAAACACATAAGTTGCTATTATCTTTCGTGGCTCCCTGAGCTGAATTTACTATGCTTTCTTTGAAATCACTCCTCATTGCTTCTGTCCGAAGACCAAGAAGGGCTTGCGCAGACGATCCCGCAGCATGGGCTTCCCCTTTTCTTCAAACATACGAGCACAAAAAAAAAAAAAAAATCCATATATAAAAAAAGGTGATTGTGTTGCTGATGTCCCGTCAGTAGCTGAGGATCCGACCGAGTCCCCCGCGGTCCCAGCAGCGTCCCACCATCACTAACACACCGAACAACGCACGGGTACGACAGTAGGAACAACTTTCACCAGTGGACATCTTTGCTCAGCCTGGTTACGCGCTGCACGGCAAAGTCACGTCCCGACGGACGCTTCGGGGAGGGTAAGGAAAAAAAAAAAATTGCCACCACCAAAACCATCAGTGGAATACAATTACAGCAGACGAAAAATACACAACTAGTGTACCGGGAGGGGTCCCCCACCCTTCCAATGCTATTTACTAGTCCATTATTTACATTTTTCACAAGTCTTATGCAGGATGCACAAAAAAAAAAGTCACAATAAAAAATAAGTCCTTTATAGTGCCACCAAAGCGCAGACGGAAAGAACCAGAAAACCAAAAAAAAAAAATTTTTTTTTTTTCCAAAATAAAACCCAAAACCCTAAAACCAAACAAAAAATTCATTTAGGGCTTCAATGTGTGCCATATTTGCAGACCTCCAAATAAATCCGTGTGTATTGTACGCCGGGCCCTCGAGGCAGAGCCCCGCCGGAGCATGCCGGTCCGTGGCCGAGCCCCGGGGGCCGCCCCGCGGCAGCGCCCCCGAGCCCCCGGCCGCTCCTCGGCGGCCACCCGAGTCCTGCCACCGCCGGTGCTGGGAGTTGCCAGCCCTGCTATAAAATCCGTGGTTAGTAGATGACCTCGTAGACTGTGGCCTTCTTGTCACCAGAGCCCGTGACGATGTACTTGTCATCCGCTGAAATGTCACAACTTAAGACGGACGAGGATTCCTTGGACTGGAAAAAGGAGGAGGGGAGGAAGGGAGGAAAGAAAAAACATCAGTTTGAGAAAAACCATCAGTTTGGTTTCCTGACGAGGCTGCTGCAGCCGCGTTTCACCGAGCGGCATCCATGCCGGTGGCATCACCCCATCCCGCACGCTGGGTCCGGCCACCCCAAAAGGATTTCCCCCCATCCCCAGGGCTGGCAGCGCCCCAGGATAATGCCGAGAGGGGGGTCCAGGCGCTGCCCACCCCCGTGCCCTACCCGAGAAGCAGCCTCCTACCTGGAAGATGCTCGCTCCGTAGGGCGTCCTCCAGGCATTGAGCAGGTTGTCTTTTCCAGTACTCACAAACCATTTACCTGCGCCCGGGAAACACGGTGTCAGCCGCTGAAAGCTGCCGCCGCTGACCCCCCTGCTGCTCACCCATCCGCCAGCCGGACCCCTCGGCCAGCCTCTCCCTGTCCCTGGAGGCTTCTGGCTGTTTACCCTCAGAAATCGGAGATTTTTGGAAAAATTGGAACATCTGGAGATTTTCTAGAGATGCTCGCGCCCCAGCCCCTCTCCTGACGGGACACATCCCAGCGCTCGCACGTGGGCAAGCGCTGGTTCACCTCCCCGCGACGCGACGTGGCAATTTGCAACCACGACTGGGTAGAGCAGCAGGATCCTTTACAGGGATAATCCTCGTCTCCACCATCCGTGGGACAGATCCTGCTGGAAGCCTCCGCACTCACACCACCCCCCGCACCGTGCTGTGCATCATCCCTTCTTGGCGCGGTCCTCGCGCGCATCCCCAGCTGTCACCGAAGGAGCCAGGGGAGCAGAATTTAGGGCTGGAGCCGCTTACCGCAGTAGGCAAACTTGAGGGAGAGGACGCAGCTCTCGTGGAGGTGCAGCTGGTACTTGTCAGGTTTCGTGTGGTGCAGCACTTCCACGTTGCTGCTCTCCATGCCCACCGCGAGCCACTCGCCCGTCGGGCAGTACCCCAGCGAGAAGATCTGCAGGGGGTCAGAGGGATGCTCAGGGGGGTGGTTTGCACCCAGGGGAGTGGTACCCACCCTGCAGCCCCCTGCCCGAGCAGGCACCAGCCACCTCTGCATCCCCAACCACTCCCCATCGGGAAGAGACTCTGATTGCCCAGGCAAGAGCCGAGCTGGGGGTGATCCCGTTGGTGATTTTAACAACGCGATAGCTTTGCCTGCAGCACTGGCAGCAAGGCCAGCAATTCAGAAGAGAAACAGCCCGACAGACATGGAAGGATGCAGCCTGGTCCTCTTAAATCACCAAGTGTCCCCCCAGCTGCTGAAACGCAGCCACAGCAAAGCCAGGAGCCGGCGGATGGCATCTGCCCCTGCAGCACAGCCCCAGCTCTTGCCCTGGATGAGGCATCCCAGCTGAAAACAGCCTCTTCCAGGGACAGCACTTCTGTCTTTGGACAGAAAGTATCTTCCCAGCATCCTCCAGAAGAGGAAAACTCAGCATGGAAGGCAGCAAGACTAAATAAGCTCTAAGCCACGGCTACTCATGGGCTGGAAACCACAACGGCACGGCTTCTGGAAGCCCAGCTCTGCAATGCCCGGCGTTAACGCAGTGGAAAGTCCCGACCACCAGTGCCGTGGGGTCAGCGGCTGGGACGCAGCGGAGACCTCGGCCACGCCGCTGCCTTTCTGGACCCTGATCACACAACTCCAGTTTCACCAGCCGTACGGCGCTGGCGGAGGTTGCTGGCCAGCCCTGAAGAACTGCAGCAGGATTTAGAGAGGCGCATCCACACGTTTGGAGCGGCCACACGAGACCTGCGAACACCAGGGCGGCTCTTGGCCCACGGAGACTGCTGCACTTGCCAAGAGGACACAAGGGCCCAGCTTTGCTCCTTTGGACAAGGGCTCTGGGAGGGTCTGCAGGAGGAGGCAGGTGCCCGAGCCCTGCAGCTGGGACACCCAGAGCCAGCCTGCAACGCCCACGGGAATCCCTAAGCAAGCACTGCTTTCTTAATGGCAGCCTAGTCTTGCAGTGGATGAAAAAGCAATGAAAGAGAAGCTGAAATAAGAGTCAGGGGAGCCCTACAGCTTTTACTGCCTTTAACACTCTTGCGTGACACCTAAAGCAGCAGGGACAGCCACACAGAGAGCTAAGAGGAACCTGTGCAGGCCACTTTCCCAGGAGGAAGAGCTCCCTGCCACGGCCACGCATGAGCCAGCTGCGAAGCAGGCTGCCCCGGTTTCCATGGAGGGATAAACCCCTGCATGGGGACTCCAGGAGGAGCTGCACGATGAGGCCAGGATGCTCCTCCCTGCCAAGGCCAAGGGCACCCTGCGCTTACCTGGGAGGTAAAGTCATGCTGCTGGAGCTGCCTCCCTTCCCGCAGGTCCCAGGAGCGCACTGTGTTGTCCAGACCCCCCGTCCACAACTTCGTACCGTCGTGCGAGATATCTATGCAGCTGGCACCGTCTGTGTGGCCTTGGAATTGCCTTTAAACAACAAAAAATAATGCAAATCAAGGGGAACACTAGCAAAAAGCATGTAGGTTGCTTCAAGGGAGTTAGTGCTCAGGCTGCGTTTACAACGCTTCCCTGCACCAAGCACGCCTGGAAATCTATTCAGGGAGCATCCCTTCTCGAGGTGCACGAGCCGAGCCTGCTGGGCTCGCTTACAGACAAAGCTTTACGAGATAACGTTCTTGTTGCCATTCCCAGGGTCCTCATACCGAAACATGGCCAGAAAAACCCCGATTATGGAGAAAAGCAACCCCCGGTGCTCCCAGCCCTCCCGCCGCAGCCGGGTGCCGAGGCTGGCTCACCTGACGAGCGTCTGGTTGTGCAGGTCCCAGACGGCGATGTTGCCGTCACTGCAGCAGGAGAAGCAGACTTTGGCATCGGGGCTGATGGCCAGGGCGTAGCAGGCGGGGGCGGAGGAGGTCAGCTCGGCCTTGATGCGGGGTGTGGGGGAAGCCAGGTCCCAGATGGTGAGCGTGCTCGCCTCCCCTCCCACGATCAGCGTGCGGCCGTCGGGGAGGAGTTTGCAGGAACGGATGTAGTTATCCCTGTTCTGGAGGGAGAAGAGATGTTAGCAGGAGTGTGATGAATGATTCACCGCATTAGAGGTGGGGGAAAGCAGGGGACACACACCAGGAGCAATCCACTGAGGCTTGCTCACTTGCGCGCGCATCAGGGATGCTCCAGCTCCCGCACGAGGCAGCGCTGCCCCGATCCCCCTTACCAGGCAGTCCAGCTGGGAGATGGGGCTCTTGCTGCCCGGCTGGCTGATGTCCCAAATCTTCACGCACCCCTTGCCCCCGGTGTAGACGTGCCTGGTGGGGTTGCTGATGGTGACAGCGCACACCACCTCCCCGTGGCTCAGCGTGTTGATCTGCCGGGCGTGCCGCGGGATGCCGGGACCCGCCAGGGCGTCGTGGGGAAAGGGGACCGGCTGCATCTGCCCGTCGGCGCTCACGTGGAAGGAGTAGGCTCTTCAGGGGGAGGGCAAACAGGGGGGTCAGAGGTTTGCTGCAAACCCAGTGTAAGGGGGGGTCGGGTGCCATTGCAACCTGGCTGCCAGGTCGTGCCTTGCTGGGGGCTGGAGGTCACCGCTGCTCTCTGGGGGCTCAGCTGGACCCAGCCCCAGGTGAAGCCCCACACTCATCCCCCTCCCAGGCACCCTCATCCCCACTCAGGGCATAAAAAGACCAAGAGAGGCTTACGGCTTCCCTCCGGGGATGGACGCCAGGCTTGAGGGCAGGCCGGGGGCTCTCATGGGCGGGTGCGGGTCAAAACCAACCTGCCAAGAGACACACACGTGGGTAAAGCCAGGCATGAGCTGGGCATGTGAGCAAACAGCTTCCCGTCAGCGAGCCCGGGCAGGCATGGGGACACTCGGTGGCTCCCTCTTTTCCCGTGCTGCTCAATAGCTAATCCTTACTTTTTCCTTGGCAGAAAGGGGAAGGACAAGGGAATTAGCCAAAGGTTTCTGGTTTGCAATGACCAGCATGGGACATGCTCACCCTCCCTGTGCTGTCCCCAAGCCCCCAAAGACAGGGGCAGCCAAGTCATGCCCAGCACCTGGGCTGCAGAAACCCACATCATTGCATTAATGGCAGCGTTTTGCGTCTTGTTTTGCCTGTATTTTGCCTAAAAGTGTACAGTTGAGTGTTAGCAAGAGCAAGGGGAAGGGGGCTGCACAGCAGGTAATTCCCACGCAGGGAGGGAGGAAGGAGAAACCCCAATGCAGCGGCACATGCACATCACCCCACGGGGAGGCATCTCCATGCCCAGCACCCTTCAGTGGTGGCCGATTCAAAACGCAGCCGATGAAGAGCCCCAGTTTCACAGCTGACACAGGGAAGTCCCCCCCGGCACCCCCCTTGACCCTCCCCGCACCCACCACCCCACCGGGAGCGAGAAAAGGAGCTAAAAGTGCTACGTACAGCTCCAAAGCTCACCATTGGCGACCGGCCGTAGGCGGCGGCAGCGGCGGCAGCGGCACTCATCTGCGGGGGGATGTTGTGGAGCCCCGCGTAGGCGCCGGGGCTGGTGAGCGAACCGTTCATCTCGTGGTGCCCCATCATGGCGAAGGGAGCCGCGTAGGAGCCCGCGATGGAGATGGGCGTCCGCAGGGCCGAGGCTGCGGGAGGGTCGGGGACACGGTCAGGGGATGGAGCCTGCCAACATCCAGCCCCACTCGCCCCAGAAGAGGAAATGCAATGGCTGGACCTCCCTCCTCACCCCATCTCTGGCGTGGGGACCACCTGAGCTGCTGGCATCCCTGTCCTGAGCTGGATTAGGTCCTCAATAAGCCCGACGCCCCCTCCCCCCCAAGCTGCTGTGCCCCCAACGGAGGGCATGGGCTGAAGCCGTGCTGGGGACGGCTGCAAAGAGGGGGTACCAGGGGACCGCGGGGCACCCAGGGGAGCGGCACCCACCCAGGGGGTCCATGCCCGTCGGCTTGCTGGGCATCGGCCGCAGCCCCGGGGTGCTGCTCGTCCCCGGGGTCGGAGCGTCATTCCTCGGCGTCGGAGTGTTTGACTTGAGCCCGGGCGTCGACGATTTGTCATTCTGGATGGAGAAGGGACGAAAAAAAAAAAGATGAGGTTCAACCACCATCGTCGACAGCCCCTGCTCAGCAAGCCCCCAGACCCAGCGAGCATCCACGGCTGGGGGGGCCCGACCCCCCCAGCAGAACGAAGGACATACGTGGCCCAGATCTTTAGTCTTGGAGGAGGGAGTGCTGCTGGAGGAGGCGACCGAGGCTGGGCTGTTTGGCGCGTCCCCCTTCTTCAGCCCACGGGCTTTGTCTATGCCGTTCTCCGGGGGGGAGTGGGCTGGGCTGACCCGGGGGGTGGCAGGGTCCTGCGAGACAGGAGAAAGCATTGGCACCCCCAGCAGCGGGGAGGGCTCCCTCTGGCTCCTCTTTCAGGCAGGAATTGGGCCGGTGGCAGGGAGCCCCTAAGGCATCACCCCTCATCCCCCAAACCCCCACCGTGCCACAGAGAGGGGAGCGGACCTGCCGAAACACTCCCACGGCTCACCTCGTTGGAGACGTCGACCACCAGGTCATCGCTCTTGTCACCATCGCTGTCCTGAAACACAAAGCGAGTTACATCCCGCAGAGAGCTGCCAAAGCCTGGGGTGGGGGGCAGCCCCCCAAGGAGCCGAACCCCCCCCAGCAGCAGGACACAGGTCACCCACACCGCGTTTGGAAAGTTTTACCCAAACCCCGCTTTCTCCCACCCAAAGTCCTGCCCAAACGCGTGCCGCAAGCCCCGTGCCTCATGCCACCGTGTCCCCCGGCGGCTCTCAGCCCCCACCAGCCGCCAGACCCAGCTGCAGACTGTCCCCACTACTCACATATCGGCTCATGCTGTCCTTCTCCTCTGCTTTCCGCTTCTTGGAGTCGATGCTGTAGTCTGTAGAACTCCGGTGCTTCTCACTGGCTCTCAGGCTTTCCGAGGGCGAAACGGAATTATTCTGCAGTAACAGACAAAACTTGAAAGTTGGAAACAGAAGGAAACGGGACTTCACGAGCAGCAGCTTAGAAGGCGCCACAAACAGCCCTCCACCCAGCACCGAGCCTGAAATCCAGCCCTGCCCTAGACTGTGAAACCCCAATGGTGGGGTGAAACCCCACGGCCCCACCGTGCTAGGGAGCCAGGGACAGGGTCCAGCCTGGGCTGGAGGACGGCCACCACCACACTGAGCATTGCTTTGAGCCCCAGGGATGCTGCCGGGGCAGCCCCGCGTGGCTGCTCTATTGCAGCAAGGCTGCTCGTGGGTACCCAAGCCTATTTACTGCAACAGCACAGCAGAAAACAAGGAGGAGCTGGTTGTTGTTTAAAAAGGTAAACCCTGGGAGGAAGCGGTGTGCAACTACAGCAGCTCCCAGCAGCCGCTGGGATCCACCGGCAGGTACTGGGCAATGCAGAGAGGGGAAAAGCTGCGCTCCCCTAAACCAGCCCCATCTCCATCACCCTCTGTCCCCCGCGGGGAGCACCAGCCCCGTCTCCGTCACCCTCTGTCCCCCGCAGGGAGCACCAGCCCCGTCTCCGTCACCCTCTGTCCCCCGCAGGGAGCACCAGCCCCGTCTCCGTCACCCTCTGTCCCCCGCGGGGAGCACCAGAGCCCTGGGCAGGGGAAGGGCTTTGGACAAGGGCTGGCACCCACGAGAGCCCACGGCTGCTTCCTCCGGCATCGTCAGAGCCAGGGTGTCTCATCCCTGGTGTTCATTAGGGGAGCAAAGGAACTGCTTCATCCCAGCCCTGGCTAAGCCACGCCAGCTGCCGAGCTCTGCTGAGCCAAAGGGCATCCAAAAAACGTTTGGAAAAATCCACATCACCAGGAGCAGCGGAGCCAAGCACCCCGTGGCGCAGCTCTGCTCGGGGCACGGGGGGACTTTCTGTGCCCGCTTCAAGCGGCAAAGCCCAGGAGATGCTGGCGTTCCCAGGAAAGCCCCTCACACGCCGGGATTGGGCTGGGAGCAAAAATGGCAGCATAAAACCGCCTCGAGAGCGCCGGAGAAAGCCCAGCCCCGCATCGCCCTGCGGCACGGCCCTGGCCCCGCGCAAATGCCCTTCAATTAGTTTCTCGGAGCAGCAAAGAGAAATTACCATCATTTCATGTCTTGTAGCAGAGCCTGCCACCCCTGCTAAGCAGAAATGTTCCTAAGCCCCTCTGCCTGCCTTTCTTTCCTGGCTGAAAGGGAGAACTAAAGCAGTTCATGTTTCTCCTCGGTACCCAATAAGCAGCTTTGGATAACACCGGGGTCTTTCTTCTCAGGCAGTCATGCTGAAAAACCTCGCAGCTACCAGAGAATCATGTCAAGCATTTAGAGGCATCGATCCATTCAGCCTGCCGCTGGCCCGCTGCCAAGAAACTAAATATTTTTTATTGCGCAGGCAAGGCTAGGAAAATATGAATGACTAACTCTGATTATCGTGCGCATTAAACCTCCATGGGGAATACCTTGTGTTTTTATTTTATAGATCGGGAAGCTTCCCATCTCTGCCGGCCCCCTCCCCACCGAAGGAGCAGGTTAATGATGCCCAATTCCCCTCTCCCCCCTTAAATGGCACTTTTCTTCCCATCCGCCCCCGGCTCTCAAAAGGCCCATTTGTGGGCTCGGGGATGGCAGGAAATCGCTGCAAAGCCGCGGCTCAGCCGGGCTTTGTCCTGCCAGCTTTTCCGCCCCAGGGGCGGGGGGCACGGGCTCAGCCCCGCCATGGGGAGGGCAGCCCCCCTCCAGGCTCCTACCAGCCTCTGCCCCCCAAAAAAATACCTTCGCCGCCCTCCCCATCCGCGCTCAGGCACTGCACCCAGCCAAAACAAGAACCAAACCGCTGCTATTAACGCCGAGACATCAGGGATACAAATAAAAAGCCCCCGTGCTGGAGGTGACGGTTGCCCTCCACCACGGTTACTTAGCTGGTTAGTTAACTGCTTGACCTTCCAAGTCCTACTTAACACAGCGTAATAGCCAAACCCATCCTGACAGATTAGATGACCCAAGATAATAGAAGAGCGATCAGGAATAAAATAGCTTTCCTAATCGCCGAAGGATTTTTAGCCACGCAGACTTGACTGTGCTCATTCACAGGGCTTAGTCAATTGAAACCGAATCTCGAAGCTCTGCGGCAATCAAAAAGATTTAAACCAAATCTCATAACTGGCCCGAAGGAGGCGGCTCCGCTCGCCCTGGCACAGCCGACAGCCCAGCAGCTCTTCCAGCCTGGGTGGGTTTGTTTTTTTTTTTGTCCTTGCCTTTTTTTTTAATTAAATAGGACCTGTGCAAAAGCCACCCCTGGCGCTCACACCCACAAGCCTGTTTTTTAAAACAATAGATAAAACAAAAACATGCAGTCATGAGAAACTGAGAAAAAAGGAGGTTAATGGGACTTACTGCACTTGAGTCTCGCTCTTTTAGAAGAGGATGGTGTCAGAGGCGAGGTCACAGCCAAAATAAAGGGAAGACAGAAAAATAAAGCAAGTCAGAATAAGTCTTAAAACAGGAAAAAAAAAAGATCTAGAAGCTCCTCACTGCACGGCCTCCTGCCTTAACTCAAAACCTATCTGGGCTCTCTTCAGCTTTGCTTTGAAATTCATATCCCTTGTTCATCCAGCTCCCGCTGCCTCCTCCCCCTTTCTTTCTGACAATGTGATTTATTTGGCAAAACACACAGAGGAAAGGGGAAATGCCCTGAAATGCAAAAGGAATGGCATCAGCCTAAGGCTGTTGTACCCAAAGTCATAAACCCGGGAGAAGGTCCCGACCGCCCGTCTCTGCAGCCACATCAGCGGGATGTGGTTTAGCCATTAATTCGTACACAAACTGCCCCGTTTTCCCTGGGATCTCCTGATAATTTGAATCCATGCAGAAAAATGAACGTAATTGGATAATTGCTACCAAGAGTTTTTTCTCACTGGCTTTCACGGGGAGGAAAACCGCCCCAAATCCGCCAGCAGAAGAGCCCTACAGCTCCCTGAGGCTGTCGGGTAAGTGCCCTGCAAATGGCCGTATGACGGGGAACATCTCAGACCTTCGTGTGTTAACGGGCAGGGGGATTCGTGAGGAAAACTTCAATGCTGTTGGGTTGCAACCCAACTTATGCATCATTTTTTCTTCTGAAGAGATTGTCGTATTGCTAATAATAAGAAAAAACAAGTTTGCTAGTGAACATTGCTGGTTTCCAGACCATCAAAAGTCTCTGGCAGTGATGGAGAGGAGGAGGAAGGCTGCTTCACCATTAAGGCATGGCTGAATGGGGACGCAGGATCTGCAGCAAGACTCCATCAAAGCCCGCAAGGACTCAAACCTGCGTGCAAACTCGGGGGGGGGGGGCACGCGAGCAACTCAACCTGACAGAGATCAATCCGCCCGTGTCATTTCTTGGGGCAATTTGCATCCCCTGCCCTAAAGGAGCAACGAAAGGAGCAGTCTGGAGGCAGGTCCCCTCCTCCCCTACCACCTCAAAAACCCCACCATCCCTGAGCGGCTCCCAACGAGCATTTTGACCTCAGCAAACAAGAAAAGCAAAGAAAGCTTTGGAATCGCTTGGAAGCTGCCACTGGGAATTGCTGCGACAGCGGTGGCACCTCTCTCGGCCGCCCAGGCTGGGCTAGGGGGCTCGAGCATCGTCGTGGGGAAGCCGCATCCCTAGAAACAGAAGTCTGTCCCCTGAAGCCCACTCCCCCGAGGGATGGGACGGTGGGAGCGGAGCCACGCCTGGACCAGGGCGTTTCTAGCACCACGGGATGCAGCGACGAGCAGCCCCCAGGGACCGCATCGACCCAGCCCCTCGCTCTCACCTCTGTGGTCCAGGTCGTGATGGTTTTTCTCATCCTTGACGGCGAGGTGTGCCTGGCTCCCCAGGGCGCCGAGAGCCAGCAG
Source organism: Morus bassanus (assembly GCA_031468815.1). NCBI lineage: Eukaryota > Metazoa > Chordata > Aves > Suliformes > Sulidae > Morus > Morus bassanus. The sequence continues at coordinate 1,439,199 of CM062581.1, read as the reverse complement.
CCCCGAGCTGCTGCCGGTGACCGGTGGGATGCCCGGCGGCTGGAGGCCCGAGGGGTGCGGCGGCAGCTGGACCGGGGGCCCGTGGGCGGCGTGGGAGAGGTGCTGGGCCTGGAGCTGCTGCTGCTGCAATGAAACCACCAGTGAGCCGGGGAGGGGGCAGCGGGACCTGGGGGGGGATTTTGAGGCATTGAGCGGTGGCGTGGTGGCAGGAGCAGTGCCGGGAAGGGGCATGCCCGGCGTCACGCTGGGAGGGCAGTGAGGCAATGCCCAGGGGAGCTGCCCCGCTCGGCTGCCTGGAAGGAGAAGCCCCATTAGCAGGAGGGATGGAGGGTGCCCCGTGCACAGCCCCGGGGCTGATCCCCACCGCAGCCGCCCACGACGCGACCGGGTGGCATGAGTGCCTGCATGGCACACGCACCCCGGGCCAGACCGCGGGAGTCGTCTTTAATTCAAGGCAATTCAAATCATCGCTGCAGACTTGGCTGGTTTTGCTTTTCAGTAGACATTAAGTACAAAAAAATAAAGAAATACCACCCAGGATGCAGAAAGTGGTTCTGGCTGGAGTGCCAGCTGCTAAACCAGAGAAAGAAAACTCGAGCATCCAGAATCCTTGCAGGCCGCCTCAGAAAGGAAAAGTTTTATTTATTCGCTCAGGACCAACTTTAAGGCACCTGATGGTGAGAAGAAAACTGCCCTCACGGTGCCTACGCCCCATCCTGCCACTCTGCTGCTCCCGTCCCCCTCTGACGGCGACTGGGCATCCCCTGCGCTGGGGATGGGGCTGGCTGGACCACGGGTGCACCCTCTCCCCCCGCCTCGGGGCCGGGCATCAGCGCCCGCAGCCCCCAGCACGCCCACAGGCGGCTGCAGCCTGGCTGGGACGGTGCATGGCCCCCGCCAGCTGCTCCCCACCTCCCCGGGGCTTTGGGGAGCCGCAAGCCCCAGCCATCCCAGCACGCACACATCCAGCCGTGGGAATTGCCTGCTTGTTTTTAGCTGGAAAAAGCTGAACTACAGCTTTAGGCAGAGACAGGGAAGACCAAACGCATCCCCTCCATTTCTATTTCACATACAAACTTGAAAAAAAACCAAGCTGAAATCCGAATTGCTATCAGTCAGCAGTCTGTCCTCGGTGGTGTCACTTCCAAGCGCCCCAGGCCACCACTCCTGCGGCTCCGCTACCCCAAGAAGAGCACCAGCCCAGCCAGGAGGGTCTCGGACCTGGCACTCGCATTTCCAACCCTCCTGCCTGCACCCACAGCCACCTCAAGCAGCACCCAGTTAGCTGCTGGTGAAAGTTGCGTTTGGACAACCGACCTCCAGCGGGAATCAGGGGCTGGGGGTACACCCGAGCTGCCGCAGAGCCCCCCACGCCTCCCCCGGGTCCCCGCGGCCAGCTCGGATCAGGTTTTCTCCCTCCCCGGTGCTGCCAAGCACGGCAGAAGCAGTCACTAGACCGGGCAGCTTTCGAGCAAGCCGGGCTGTGTGCGGAGGAGGGTCCTGCAGCACGGTGAGCGGCTGCACCCTGCACGGGGCACCCCGAGGGGCACAGACGGAAAGCAGACAAGGGCCCTTCCTGCAAAGCTCAAAGGGGCTCGGTCCCAGCCCTGCACCACGACAGCCAGGGAGTAAGGGGCTCTTGCCATGCCATCGCAGCACGGCTCAGCTCGAACCACAGCAGGAATACACCAACAATACCTCCCAGGTATGGGGGACCCCACATTTCCAACACTTCCATCAAGGAAACTTCCAGCACACCTTCCCTAGTGCTGCAAGGGGATGCACCCAGGTGCCCCCAAACCAGTTCATGCTCTAGCAGCGCTGGGGTGACACCCCAGTACAGCCCGACGGGGCAGCACCAGTCACTGCGACACAGCCCACAGCTCACGAAACACACCGGGAAAGCAGGAGAAGCGGGTTTGACCTGAGAGATCCTGCACTCAGCTTCGCACAGGGCTCACAGCTCGACCCCGTCGTGCACGGGAGGCGCACTTAAAAAGATTTCCTCCTGCCACGAAGCAAGGCCGGTGCCCTCCAGCCCGGAGCCCCGCACGTGCTGACGGCTCCCCACGTGCCTGCGGTGCAGCGAGCGGTTCTGCTGCAGCACCACGCACACAGCCCCACAGCCCCAGCGAGGCCGAGGGCAGGGGCACCCTGCACCCGCCTCGGCGCACCCTGCAAATGCCCCACCGGCCCCCGCAGCCCGGCTGCAGGAGCCAGGATGCCACTTTTTGGAAAAAAAACCCCGTGCTGAGGCCACGTCTTCAGGGGAAGCACCAGTTCCACCCACCCCCCGAGTAAGAGGCCTATTTTAGGGGGTAGCAGGAAGGGGTGACTTGCTGTCACATGCTGATGGGCACAGCGGGACCAAGCAGCCTCTTGCTGCCTGGGGCAGAGCTGGGTGCAGGGAAAGCGGGTGGGCGACCCACACCTGCCAGGCTCTGGTTTCTAAGCCATGTGTGAAGGGAGAGGGAAATCCCCACGCAGGATGCAACCCGGAGTCAGATCTGAAAGGCAGGAGCTGCAGTTTCAGGCGGAGGAGATGCATTATCTTAAAACACAGCTTCTTCCGGGCAGCGCAGAGGTCTCAGCTGTGGCAGAAGCCAAGTCGAGAAGGCAATTAGGCCTCCGCAGCGCCGTTATAGGAAAAGCATAAATCATTGCGTCCTCCAAAGCAGGAGCTTTTGGCTTCTGCTGGGCTGCTCCATCCACAGGGCGGAGAGGGGGGAGCATCCTCAGGACCTCCATTTGAGGAGGTGTCCTCGAGCCAGCGCACGCAAGGCAGCAGCGCAAGGAGAGCTTGCTGGCAGGGCAAGGGGAGCACCACGGCTTGCAGGGGGGGTCCCCAGCCCCAGGGGCTCTGCCGGATGGTGCCAGCACCGGGCCGGCGTGTCCCTCGACAGCACGGCGCATAGCCCCTGCCTCCTTTCCATGCACGCATACCGAGATCAATCCCTCGTGACAGCAAAGCAAGAGGAACAGAGCCTCGGCTCTTGCTGAAATCAATAAGGCTCTTTACAGTCCCAGTCTCACGTGATTTCCACCCATTTAAGTGAGAGGCAGGGCTGGCCATTATACCAGAGCATCACCCTGGAGAATGGCCCCTGATGGTTTTCCAGCACAGTACACTCCTCTCCCACAAGCTTTCCAGCGGTGCCCACCCCGTGGCGCTGGGATGCACAGAGCTCTGATGCTTTGTCCTCGGCAATCTCCAATTTCCATGGTGGGCAAAAATATCTGCCGTGCGTAATGTTCCTCCCAGTAGCTTTCCGCCCCAGGGTGACAACCCCGGGGAAGCAGCAGCAGGAGCCCCAGAGAAGGGTCACGGTCTCACGGGTGCCCTGGGTCCGTGCAGCAACACTCCAGCCCAGCAACGCTGATGGGGGTCACAGCCCTGGCACGGCCCCACGAGACAACATAGCTCCACCACGAGCAACTGCAGCAGCACCCAGTCGGGGCAGAGCGGGGAAGGCAGGAAGAATCCACCACCCTGAGCCTTGCCCTCCAGCGGAGCAGAAAACTGCTGGTTTTTCTTTTTTTTAAGCTGCCAGCAAATACATCCGTCCAACTCGGTGAGCTGCGTGGGACCGGCCCCACGGGGTCTGAGCCGCCCCGCAGCAGCCCTGCTCCAGGGCACGGGAGTGGAAATGAATGTCAAGACAGAACATCCCACTGTGGCCTGAGATAACTTTTAAAGGTGGTTTCCTCCACTTTGGCAGGCAGGAACCGGTGAGCAGACTCCATTTGGAATTCTCCTTGCTGAGCACCTCTGGTCTGAAGCCTCATCCCTCCATCCAGCATCACAGCTGGGCTGCCCACCGCTCCATGAGGTAGGAAAGATCACGTCTCGGGGCTGCAGACCTCCATCCCGGCACCGCTGGAAGGAGCCATGCCCCAGCCGGGTCACTCCCGTGGCACGATGATGATGAGCCGACAAGCCCGGCGCGCGTGCCCGCGTGGATGCTGGAGGATCCCCAGGCTCTGCTCGCAGCTCCCCACGGCCGCCTCTGCCATCCTTCCCGGCTGCATCGCTCTGCTGTGCTCGTGCGTGTCGGCCCTGGGAGCGGTCGATGCACGTCCCTCCAGCACAGCGCTCGGGAATTACATCCTGGAGACTCCACGGAGTGGGATAAAACCCGCCTGGGACTCCACGGCGCAGAGTAACGCAGCGGAGCTCCGCAATGCTGCTCACTCAGCGTCTTCTCTGCTGAAAAGCCCACCTCCCCTCCCCTGCCCCTTATTCCCTTCCCTGAAAAAGGTTTGCTTGAAAAACCACATCATGCAGGGGCTTGTTGCAAACAGCCCAGGGAAGGGCAGGCTGCAGGAGCTCTTCAGCCACCATCGCCACCCAAAAAACACCCCTGCACCCACAGCCAGCTGCCCTGGGTGGGTGCCCCCCACCCCAGCCAGCAGCAGGGACAAGAGCGGGCGTTCGATCCCAGTCCTGCCCAACAAAGCCGTGCACACACTGCGGTACGTGCAAGGACTCGGGGCAGCCTTCTGGGGCCAGGGACCCTCCTGACACCTCCCCAGTGTGCCCAAGTTGAAGGGCAAACCCAGACCTGCTCAGGATATTGCACTGGGGCTTCTCATCTGCTGGCATGACCCCAAACTGGACCGACATCCCCGCCGAGCCCAGGACATCGGCCTGCGGCAAGGGGTTGTGGAGAAAGGCACCGCAAACCCAGCCCCAGGTGACAGCAGGGACATCGGCGTCGCTCAGCCCCCAGGTCCGGGCCAGGCGAGAGGAGCTGTTGGAGATGCGCAGACACAGAGGTATTTTCCTTCTGGGGTCCCTCGGCATGTGCCAGACAAATATGGTTAAGATATGAAGGAGTTTACAATTTATGAGAAAGGCTGGCAAGGAATATCTTGTATGTAGAGTGTTTTTAATTGGATTATGTACATCATGCTTCATGCCTTTGTTAACCGATTTAATGGTTCACCACTTAAGTTCACCACTTGCGTTAAATTTAGTAAAGTAGTCTAATAATTTCCAGAGCTATAACCAAATCAAGGGCTCAATTTCACAGAAGCCTGAAGCAGAGGAACTGTGAGACAATGGCCTAGATGCATAAAATTAACAGTTCTTGACCTCAAAAGGGGCAAAAAAAAAAAAAAAAGGTTTTAATGATTTGGTGCAGGTTTTTGAGTGTGTCGGTTTTGTTTGCGGCACCTGCACCAAGATGCTGGTGCAGTTTATAAATAGAGTCACCTTCTCTAGCAGCAAGGCATGGCAGGGGACAGCGGAGCCACCCGTCCCCCCCCCCACGTCGGTGGCCCGTCCCCATGGGACACGGGGTGCAGGGGCGCAGGTCCGTGCACGCCCCAGCGGGCTGCCCTCTTCCACTCGAGAAGAACACACACACAAGTGATCTGCCCCACACGAGCAACCCTACAATAACAAACCCCTGCGCGCACACAAAGGGGAGAAATTCTGTTTGCTGGGGAAAAAAAAAAAACAAAACCCACCCCAAACCCCTCTCGGTTTCACGTCTCGGCGGGGCACCGGCGCAGGTGCAGCAGCCACCGAGCAGCATGGACCCACGACCCAAAACAGCTCCACATCTGCCCCGAGCGTGCAGCACATCTCAGGCGTGCTCTGCCCTTCCTCTTCAAGCCATCAAAGCACGTGGCATCGCTCGCCCCCCTCCTGCCAGCAGCCACCCCGGGTCCCTCCGTCGACAAGGCGCAGCGGGAGGAGATGCTCCCCGCTGCCCGTCCCAGCCCAGCGCTCGCCCGGATCAGCTCCGTGCTCTCCCGGCTGCCCGTAGCTCCTGCCTCCTCAAAGTTCGTCAGGCAAAGCGATTAAATGGCTGGCTGCTTAATCACAGGACGACACTCGCTCTGATCTGAGGAAGCAATTACCTTGAAAATGGGGGTCACGGGCCCCACTCATTTACCTTAATTGAATTCCAATATCTGCCTCTAGCTGCCTGGGCTCCTGGCTGCGACTTAAAGCAGCTCAAAGCCGAGCATCTCCCTCACTTGCTGCCTCTGCCACGGATGCACCAGCTCACCTCCCAGCCCGCTGGGATGGTGCAAGGTGCAGGCAGGAGGCCAGGCAGCTGCGTGGTGCTGCCTGCCATCCCAGCACGGACCCAACGAGACAAGCTCCCCTGCCCAGACCGCTTCCCAAGCGCCACCGCCACACGAGCCCCACCATAAGGGATCCGGCTGCAGCCGAGGCTCTCTGCGGCCCCAAGGGCTGTGGGAGCCTGGAGCACCTTTCTACGCTTAGTGCTACCCATAAAAACCAGAAAAATGCATACAAAAGCAAGTTAAATACAGAGAATCACAAAGATCCTTGTAGCTTAAGAAGTGCAAATGAAAAGAATTTAAAAAATCAGTATTTTTTGGAAAACAAACACTGAAACCCAGAGGAGCTCTGGAGCCACCTCCCCAGGACACTGGTTGGGGACGCTGATGTCCCAGGGTTAAGGGAACTCCAACAGAGAGCAGGTTTGCTGCAGGACTGAGATCATTCCATCAATTAAAGAGACAACTAACATTGTTAGTCTTAAAAAAAAAAACACCTGAGATCTGAGAGAAAGAGCCCGGTAAGACGGGAGCGGGTAAGTCAATGCATGGAACAACAACTCCGTCAAGCTTACAGCACATTTCACATCAACAGCACACGCAGAGGCATGCCTGGGCTCAGGGGGGCTCCGGGAGGGCTGCGGGGCACCCAGCCCCGCTCTGCTCCCCAGTCTTACGGAGAACATCAAATTTGGCTGGCGGGGACCCCCGGTGCTGCATTACCGCCCAGGGAGGGGGGACTGGGCTGCCCGAGCGGTGGCTGCCACCCCCCGTCTCGCTCGATGCCGGATTGGGGGAGTTTTGGTGCTTTGGCATGGCGGGGAGGGCTGCGGGACGGCCGGGGAGCTGCGAGCTGCCCTCCTTTAACCCCACCTGAGCGCAGGATTGCCTCTGGTTATGGTAAATGATAGGAATAAAAGGGGTATACACACGGTGAGAGGCAGATTGGGAAGTCCACGTACCCCGATGATAGCATTCAACTCCGTCATTGTCACTTGCTTGGCACGCTCAACAGCCTGTGCGACTTGCTGTTGGTGCTGCAGGGACAAGAGGTGCACGGCCAGGTCAGAGGTGGGCATGGGGGCTCCGAGCCGAGGCGTGACCCCCCTACCCCCCCGGCAGCCCCACGCAGGAGCCGGTCACCCCTTTTTTTGTTTGTATTTTGCTCATGAGAGCAGCAGCCCAGGTGCACCTCCCTGCTCCACGGACCACGGGGTGCAGGCGCAGCCGGAGCAGCCCCTCGCAGCCCTTTTTGCTCCACGGGCTTGGCACAGACCTCCACGGCCGAGCAAGGGCCCTCGTGGGGTTTGGCTCTCCCCCGTGCCGAGGGTTTTGCAACGCGCACGGGGGATCTGAGCCCCGTTTCTCACGGGGCACCCCAGAGCAGCCACACCCCCCCAAACCACAGGTTTGTTGGGAGCAGGTCTGTGCCCCCTCATGAGACCCCCCCCGAGGGGCAGAGCGCTGCCTTCCTGGGGAAACCCCCCCAGGAGAAGCAGCATCCACCGTCTGGGGCGTGAAAAGATCCTTACCTCTTGTGACAGAAAAGGCATGATCTGGGCTAAAATCGTATTCAGTCTTTTAGCAATTTCTGTCTGAAAAAAGGGAAGAAGAAAAAGCAACAGTTAGTAGCGAGCAGCCTCCCACAGACTGCACGAGGCTTCCCAGCAGCCACACCGTGCATCCCCTCCCCGTCCTCTTCCCTGCATCCCCTCCCGAGCATCCCCCTCCCCGTCCCCTCCAGGCCGTGCAAGAGGAAGTGGTGACTCCCAAAAGAGGCACCGAAAGCACCTTCGTGTGCACTCTGTGCTCGCCAGCGCAGGGACACGGCCCCGCTCCCCGCACTCTCGGGTCACTTTGGTCCCCTTCCCATCATGGGACCGAGCGTCACGGACCAGCCCCGGCAGCTTCACGCTAGCCTGGACCTCCCTGGCTTCAAGAAAACGTAGCTGGGCGCTAGCACAGCTCCCCATCCTTAGAGCAGCCATTGCTCTCCAAAAAGAGGCTGGATCACATAAAATCGGTTTGACGCATCCAGCCGGGATCACACGCGGGGGCAGCCCCTCACCATTGCTTTCCGCTCCCGGCGCTTATTTGCGGGCATTAAGGTTCTCCAGAAGAAACCTCCGCAAACACACACTCACACCGCTCCGTGCGGCGGGTGTTTAGTCAACAGCGAGGGCTGGTGGGTGCTCGCTCTGATCTCAGCGCCGGCGAGGTCTTTCCCCACCCCAAACTGAAGCTGTTCGGGTTCCTTCTGCCATCCTCACATCACACTCAGGAAATTTAACCCGTAATTATTCACACCCGTCAGCTCAACCGCATTATTTGGGAGTTTGACAACAAATCTACGCTGTCAAACCGTGGTTTCTGCAACACCTCCATTAACTGGGAATAACGTTTTCCTCGAGTGATAAGCCCAGCGCATGTCTGGGGCGAGCCAGCAGCCCGGTGCAGGGACGTGCCATCCTGCCCCACACCGCGCACCCCACGGATGCTCCCGCTCGGCCCACGGAGCCGCCCGAATCGCCGCTGCCCGGCTCCCAAGAGTTAACGCCGGCTGCTCCGCCGGCCGAGGCAGCTGTTAAAACAGCTTTTGGTCCAACTCAAACACGGCCGAGCAGCCGCGAGGATTCAGCGCTGCAACAATGGCCGGAGCCGAGCCCTGGCGCAGAATCAAACGCCCAGAAATTCCTTCCGACAGCCCTGAGCAGCTCGTTATCAATAACACAAGTGATTAACCGGGTCTCGCTCCAGCCTCCCCATCGGCAAGGTGCCTCCTCCCTAAGACGGCCAGCAGCCACCCCCTGCTCCGAGAGCCCCCCTGTGCTCCCCAAATCACCGCCTGCACCCCAAGGCTTCGCCTGCCCCGCTCCGCGCTGCCCAGCCCCAAGGCGTCCCCAGGATGCGCCTTACAGCAGCTCTGAATTTTAATCCCAGCCCCAGTGGGGTGCCGACCCAGAGCGGGGCTCTCGGCTCTACCAGCTCTCAAATACTGCAAGAAAAAAAACCAAATATCATAGTTTGGAGGAAAAGAAAAAACCAAATGACAGACACTCAACCCCTGCTTTGAGGAGTTGGGCAGTGGTTGGTGCACGCTGGTATTGCTACAAGCCTTAACCTAACAAGCACAACCAACATGCCCCAGGATGACCGTAGGCAAGGAAATGCCAGGAGAACCCCGACCTCCTCCAGCCTAGACTCAGCCTCGCGGAGGGAACCACCCCGCAGAGACCCCCGCAGCCACCGGAGCTCGGGGACCTGCTGCAAGGGGTCCCCACGAGCCACCCGCTTGCTGCTCCCGCAGCACCTTTGCACGGGCGTTGCCGGCTTCGGCTTCAAAGCGACGGGGATATTTCTGGCCGTCGTCTTTTCCGAAAGCACCCCGGTGATCGGGTTACACCTGATGCTTTTATTAGCCCTTCCAGAGGTCAGGGGAACGTGCTGGCATGCTGCGGCAAGGCAGAGGCATCTGGAAGTGACCACGGTTTGGAGTCAGGTACCTTGGCTACAGCTACGCGGGTGCTGCGGCCACTGGATTATCACGGACCCGAGAGCGAGGATGCGAGGCTCATCGGGCAGCTGGTGAAGGCACGATACTCCCAGAAGAGCGAGCATTGGCCAGCGCAAGTTTTTGAAGACCCAACACGCGTGCATCGCCCACCGACCACTCTGCACCCACAAAAATCGGGCTGCAAGCTAAAACTGCAAAAACCAAGCCCGGCCACGGTGCCGCGTCCGAAGGAGCGTGGGCTGGTGCCACGCGTGCCGCCAGCCGCCCCGGCAAAGCGCTGCCGCTTCAAAGTGGCAGCGGTGCCACCGGTAACCACCCCGGTGCTCACATCACGCGTTGCTCAGCGATAGGTAAACCTCTTTAGAGGCCTTTTTGGCACCGACGCATCGATTAGATTATATATAAACTGCAGCTCCATTAAATATTTATTCCTTCAGATGAAGCCTATTGGATTCTGGACGCAACAAGCACTCGGCGCATTGCTCCTCCAGCACAGTTGCTTCTCCTGCAAGCTCTTTCTTGCCAGCCCCCAACAAATTCTAGAACAAATTCAATCCTTATCGGAGGTGAAAACAGCAGTGCCAGCACGAGCAGTCCCTCCGGCCACGTGTCGCAAAGGTCGTTTAGGCGTAAAGGAAAGAAATGCAGCATCCAAACTGGCCACCTCCGCGGAGGAGGGAGGGGAGGCGCCGAGTTTTCCCCAGGCACCATCGAGCACTAACACGGTCCAGACAAACACGATGCACGACGACCCATCGCCTCCACGTTTAAATCCAATTCTGCCCAAACTTCCAACAAAGACTTGAAGAAAAACTTCGCGGTCTGCAAAGAGAGAGACTTCCCACGTGGGATTCAGCGAGCAAGAAGATATTAGATGTCCAAAATATTATGTTTACAACCATGAGGTTTCCTGTTAACATGAGATTCAATAATCTTTAAATATTTGTTCACTTTAACTTTTCCCATTCCCCAGCATATTAAACTCTAGTTGTCCCCATTAAAAGTTTAATCGGGAGTGAAGGGGGAATCCTCCGGCGTGCCAGGAACAGGGGAGGGTTTCATGCCTGACACCTTCCCCACAACAGGGCTCATTCATCACCTTGCCCCAGTGCGACGGAGCCCCCCGAGCCCCCCCTGAAGCCGCTCCTGCCAAGAAAAACCTCCATTCCCCCCGCCCCTCCCCGCTGCAGGTTGCCATGGCAATCCCAGCCTCCGCATCCCCTCCCAAGGCCCTGCATCTTCGCTGGACCACGGCGTACGTCACCGAGATGGGGACTGCAAACGAGGGGTGGAGAAGAGACCGGGGGGCTGCACAGGGCGCCCCAGGAGAGGCACCCACCCACGCAGCCCAGCACCCACGGGAGTGCCTCCCGGGACGCTCGCCCCGGGGCAGCGGGATGCTGATGGCAGCTCCATGCCGCTCATTAAAGAGGGCAAGGAGTCAGGAGAACCTGAAATCCCGACTAATCCCCCCAGTGCCCCCCGCCCCTGCCAGGAATCTGACCTGCTGCTAGACAAGAAAGGCTTCTGGGGTGGTGTCTTGTGAGTGGGGAGGGGGGAAAATCAGAGAAAACATTTGCACTGGTTATAAATCAAGAGGCGGACCGCTTGGCCACAGGCTGCAAGTCCTGTCACCCGCTCTTAAAATGGCCAGAGCCGCTACCAGCACCCAAAGCACTTAAGGGCACGGAGAGCTGCTGCTGGAGCCGGGTCAAGAGCTGGGCAAGGGCTCGGGCCACAGCAGCGCCCGGCGGCATGGTGTTAAATAGCTGTGGGGCTGGCTCTCCCCAGCAGCCCCGGCCCCCTGTCCTCTCGTCTTTACACCTGGGACATGGCAGAGGGAAGTTTAAAAATAACTCTGCCGGCCGTCAGTCGCGAGATACGCAGAGTGGAGTTGAAAGGAGCAACCTTAAAAATCGCCCGAAGCACGCCGAGTGCGAGCAGAGCCCCAGCCTTGACCCGGGGAAAGGGGTGCTGGGGGGAGCCTGTACCCCGGCACCATACCCTGCAGACATTGCTCTGGGTAACGGAGATGCTCGGTGTACCAAAATGCGTTAGCCTTCGCCGAGCAAGGGAACGGGAGCTGCAGGGCTGCCCCAGCCCCGCCGCTGCCCCGGGGGTCGCACCCCTGGGCTCATCCCAGCACCCTCGGGCAGGACCGGACCCAAAGGCCTCCCAGGTTCCCAGCGCTCGGGAGCCTTTGGGGCCAGCGCTCAGCCACGCTCTGGGGATGGAGAGGCTTGCGGAAACTGACCCCGCAGCCGCCGCCCTGCAGGGAGCACCCGCAGCCCTCCCCAACGCCCAAAACACCCAAAGCGCACGCACCCCGACCCGCACCCTGAGCGGGACAGATCCTCCGTGACCCTACAATGGTTTTGAAACGAGTCACACCAGCGCACCAGACCAGGCCATCTCAGATACAGCCTCAGAACAGGCTTCGGGCCGCAGCAGACCAACCTGCCCTTGCTCGTTGATTTAAAAGGTGGGATGCAGGCTGGAGACAAGGGGTGGAACGCACAGCATCGCTCGGCTGAGCCTTCCTCCTCTCGAAAAAGACGGCAAAACATTATAAAGGCTTTCCACTGCAAGCCTAAACCCCCGGAGCGATGGGGTTGGTAGGGTGCCCAAAGCAACGCTCCACGGGATGCGGGAACGTGGCATCAGCATCGTGCCACGGTTCCCGCAAGACTCTCGGGGAGAAGCGCCCGCCCGCGAGCCCCCCGCTTCCTCCTTGGCTCCGAAACCACCGGTCACGCCACACGCACCCGGACGGTGCTCCCGAGACGGGTCTGCACCGCCACGACTCTCCTCCAGCCACCCCAGGACCCCCCCCTGCACCTCAAGCCCTGGAAGAGGGCGGCAGGGGCGGTCGGAGAAAGGCAAGGAGTAAATCACACCACCGGTGAAGCACCAGAAGCATTTGTTGAAACCAGGATATTGTCTCTTTAAGCACATGAAAATAAGGCCCTTGAGCAGTGTGGTTCTCACTCCGGCGCACAATTATGGGTACTTTCAGCTGTCTACCACTATTTCAAGTGCTCTCTCCAACCAGGCTGTCAATGGCATGTTGAAAGCTATTTGCGGCTGCTATCGTTATTAGCAAAGTGGAGAGCTTCGCTGATGAGAATTAAATTCAGGGAGGGGGTGTGGAGGGGCGGGCCACAACCCCTCATTACAGAATTACCACCAGGACCCGGGCTGCAGGGGGGTAGAGGTCACCCGGGACCCCCAAAACCCGCCTGGGGCTCCCAGTGCCTCCCGCAAAGCCAAGGGGAGGGAGAGGTTAAAGCTGGCTGACAGCTATTCCCTTCTACCTTAGGAGACCTGAGAGCATCACACTAACAAATTACTTGGCTTCTGAAGTATTTAGCAAATTATTACCTGGCACTCCTTGCTAACGAGCATGACAGAAAGAATATTGTGTTCCTGGAATATTCTAGAAAAAAAAGCATGCCTCTCTTCCCCTGGAAGTGTCAGGAGGGTTTAAGTTTGTTCCAAGCATTAAGTGTTTAAGCACGAAAACAAGAAGTGCTTATGTGGAGAGTTCTCAGCCATAAAAAAAAAATCAGCACAAAGGTTCTCCCCTCCGAGGTGTCCCGTTTCCCCACGCAAAATCAGTTTTTCTTTTGGAATTGTTATTCCCTCCGACTGCATTCGGCAATTACCTACAGAGATCTGAACAAAAACAATGCCAGAACAAGAGGGGAACGAAAGTTGCTTTTGTAAAAATCAATTAACCTTAAAAAAAAAAAAAAAAGAGTTTTGCTCGGGTTTAAAAAGAAAACTCCCGACCGGCCTCAGGTTTAAGAAAGCTGAGCCCGGCTAAGACAGTGCTTCATTCAGCAGGAAGACTGATGTAAGGAGCAATTCACTGCGTTATATGCAACAAAGTGGGTAGTCACTTCCTAAATATTTCCTTGCATATGGAGTTGTTTATGAAACTACATTTTTTTTCTTAACGAGAAACAAAACAAGAAGAAAGGAAAAAAAAAAACCCCCACGCAGCCACATATGCACACACTTAATATTCAGCGTAGAAGAGATAATCTGTTATATAAGCCCACAGACAGACAATCCCCTTTTGCTTAAAGATGAAGTATCCATCAATGTTTGTCTCAAGCAGATGTAATCACAAGCAGTCAAGTCTGGAGGGCAGGACACTGCATGAATAATTCAAGCACTTCAGTCTACTTGATTGTGTGCAGATAAACACAAGTCAACCGCTAAACAGGTCAGCTGATAAACTTGTTTGTTCAGGACTAGCCACCCTCAACCAGATGCAGGCAGGACCACGCTGCAATTAGCGGCGGGATGCCTTTTGGGGGGATGCTGCGGCCCAAAAAAGAAGGGGTAAATCCTCCCCAGGCACCCGCTCGGGGCTGAGCTCTCCCAGCCCTCCGCTCCCTCGCCCCATTTTCGCCTGGAAGCACGCTCGGAGCAGCTCGGGCTGCTTTGTTTTCCTCCAGCACCATGCACATCGCTGTCAATTAAAGAACAAGACAGCTTCACCTCCCCAAACTTCCCCCATCAGCCCAACACTAGGCACGCAGCATATGTCACCAGGATCAACTAAAGCAGGCGGGGGATGCTCCACGCAGGCTGGAATCATCCGGCGAAGATTTATCTGCTGAGTTGCAAGGCAGCGAAGCTCCCGGCAAGGCGCACCGACCCACGCAGGGCCTCCCCGGGCTGCAAACGCCGCGGCGTGGGAATTGCCACCCCGCGAAATCCGGGTCAGGGAGGGCAAGCGGCGGCTCTGCCTGCACCAGCCCCGCGGAAAACTGCCCCTGGGCAATTTGAGGTTCCTCAGTTACCCTCCGAAACCACGCCAGACACTCTGCCTCGCCAAGCGCCACGGGGAAAGCACGCTACGCGGTCACGCCGCAAGACGGGGCGGATGGCAGAGCGCTCCATCCACACGCCAACGAAGCCAGAGCCCGCGACAGGCTCTCGCCCCCCGCAACCCCCCCCACCCCCCAATCCCGACGCTCACCCCCCAGCGCAAAAACCCTCTCAGACCAGATTTGGGTTACAACCACACACCGGTGGAAAACACACCGCACGTCTCGGGAAACAGCGATTGCTTCCAAAGCTTCCATCAGGAGAAAAAGCTCAATATCTTGCTGTGTTATTTCAGCATCTCCCAGCGTTTCCACACAGCAAAGCTGTTCCGTCACCAAGCGACCAGGTGGTAAGCAAGAGGCATTCCCTCTCCCAAAAGCAGCCTGCACGAACGCTCGGGTTGCTCCAACCGCTAGAGCGTTTCTAAAGAGGCTGCAGGGTCCGTGTCCCCCACCGGACACGGGCAAAACAGGGACAGGGTCCTCGCAGGAGGCCTAAGCAGAAATGCAGCACGCGGGAATATTCCTGGCCACGCCGAGGCAAAACCCTGCCCGAGGTTTCCCCCAGCCCCACGTGCCCCCCGCTCGCCCCGGCACGGGGGACCCAGGCTCCTGCGCAGCCCCCCCCAGGGCTCCCCGCAAGCAGCCCGCCTCGCAAGGACGCTTTTGTCCAGGCAGAAGCAATGAAGAGAGAGAAGTCAGGATTATCTGCACGGAAGAAGAGATTTAAAAAAAAAAAATTAAGACGAAGCAGTAATTATTTTCGTTACCCTGTGCCTACGTACCAGAAAAGCTAAAGGGAAGCGTGCACGAAGAAGAGAGGCAGATTCACAGACACGCTGCTTTGAATTTCATCAGCCGGCTAACGACACTTTCTTCCTTAGGGCTGCGATGCTGCTATTAAGCAAAGCCACTTTGGAGTTGAATGGGGCTGATTTGCGAATTGCAAAGTTGATGTCAACTTCTATCTGCATTAAGTTCTTAATTAGAACTACTTCTAAAACCAGTAAGCAGCAGCACAAATAATCAGGTCTAATCTCAATAATAACTTTATTCCTTTAAGTTTTACTATCATGTGCCCAGCCTTTAGGCTCTTTAACTATAATCTTATCAAGGTAGCACACCACATTCTGCTATGGCCTTCTATATTTTTCCTTCAGGCAACTTACATGTTCGGGAGACCAGAAAAAAAAAAAAAGAGTACCAAACGTTGCTTCATTTTCCAGATGCAAAGACAAATCCGTGACATTGAGCAACACACCATAAGACATCGGTATCCCTGAAGATAATTCCCTTCTAAGTCTCACGCTCCAGCACGGCGAGTATCAGGGGTACGACCTTAGAAACAGTCGCGTTGTACCAACAACAAAACCAGAGGAAAACGCAGGAGATAACAGTATTTTCCGAGCGCCGGGAACGCGCTATTCCAGGTACCGACCTCCCAGCGTGGAGGGCAAGGCTATTTTCACCTCTTCTCATAAAGGTTCTTCTCAAAAACTTTAAGTTTCTCCTGAATATAGGCAAAAACCCAGCGGCCTGCCATCACAACCTGCAGTTCCCAGTATAACTGCCGGGCCACGAGGTCTCACCTGGGGTCACATCCCTGGCTTCAGCCCCGACTCCCCAGTTAGTGCAATCAGGGCCTATTTCATCTCAGGTTGAGAAAAGGGCAACAGCAGATCAATCAGTCACAATTTCCCCCCTTTAAATTACTCACCTGTTTGTGCATTTCAATATTCAAACCATACGACATTTCATAGTACTGGGGAATAAAAAAAAAAAAGAGCCAAGAAGAATTTGAATTAATTGAACATAAGGTATTTGCATAAGGTCATTACCAGAAAGCATCCCGGTCAAAACTGCGCTTAAAGCATTCGTAGCCAAGGAAATTATACCTTATAATAAGCAGATGTTTATAGGGTTTAACTGGCATGCATTTAACAAGAGGACACTCCTTTTTACTCCTGTTTTCTCCTCCTAAGCTACTTAGAAAAACAAAGAGGCGCAGAGCTGTGTGACAGGCGTCTGCACAGCCCTGGCAGAACAGGTAGAGCCCGCAGTCTGGCCAAAAACCCAGTTTCTCACTGGGGGGGGGTGGATTTACTCCCCCCCCCCCCCCGCCCCGGGGTCCAGCGCTGCTGCTGGGAGCCCTGGGAGCGCCCGGTCCCCCTCCTCCCCGCCGGGAAAAGGGGTGCTGGCTCCCGCTAAACCCGTTCAAAACACAAATGAAAGATGGGGGCCCCCCCCCACGATGCAAATTTCACCAAAAGAGGCTTCTGCAGCAACAAAAGGGCCCATTTTCCCCCGGGGTGTGGGGGGGGGTGGCCTCACCCCGCTCCGCCGAGCACCCCGGGGCGGCCCCCGGTACCACCACCCCCCCCCCCCCCCCCCCAGGGGCAACCGCCGGTGCCCGGGGCCGCTGCCCCAACCCACCCCCCCCGCCCCCCCCCGGGGGCTGCAAACACCGGTAAAAAGGGGTTAACAGGAAACTTGGGATTGTGCTTCTTCCAGCAGCCTGGGGCTGCGCCGGGCCCGGGCACCGGGCGGGGGGGGCAGGGGGGGCCCCCACCCCGGGGGGGGGGTGTCCGTCCCCCCCCCCGAGCGCACGGCTGGGCTGGCAGCTAATGACATTTACAGCCTGATCCGAAATCTGATTAAAGTCTCTTACCATAACGTAATGGCGCTGCATTTCTGTCTTCTCGTTCGCCAGCTTATCATACTCCACTTTCAGGCTGGAGGGGAGGGGGGGGCAGAGCAGAGGGGTGAGACCCCGCGGGAGGGGGGGAGGGGGGGTGGGGGGGGCGCTGCCCGCAGCCGCGCCCCGGGCCCCCCCCCGGCTCACCTGTGGTATTGGGCTTGCAGGAACTGGAACTCGTCCTTGATCCGGTCGCAAGATTCGGCTACGGTGAATTTGAAGCCCGGCTGGCCCGGCTGGTGCGGAGCCTGCGGGGAGAGGGGGGGGGGGCTCAGCGCCGGGTTTGGGGTGGGGGGGGGGGTCGGGGGTGGGGGGGTCGGGGACCCCGGGACTCACCGGGTGCCGGCCCTGGGGGTACATGGCAGGGCTGGGGCGCGGTCACTGGAGCCCGCCGCGCCGTGCCTCGCTGGGGCGATGGCGGTGTGAGCTGTCTGCCGCCGGCCACGGAGCGCTCCCGAGAGGCCGAGAACTGGAACAAAGAGACGAGAGGAAAGTCCGTGCGGGGGGCGGAGGGGGGGGGACGGCGAGGGGGAGGAGGGGGACGGGGAAGGGGGGGGACCGGCCGGCCCGGATCGCCTGCGCCCCCCCCCCCCCCGCACACACACACACACACACACGCACGCACGCCCCCCCGCACCCACCCCACGCAAAACACCGCACCGCCGGGGAGGCGCTGCGCGCCCGCGGAGACGAGCCCAGCCTGGCCGAGCCGAGCCGAGCCTGGCCGAGCCGAGCCTAGCCAGCCGAGCCGCCCGGGGCCAGGTGCCGACCCCCCCCGCCGCCCCCCCCCGGTCCTCCGCTTCCCCCCCCCCCCCCCTTTCCGGCAGCCGCTGGCGGAAAACTGCAAATCA